>CM047874.1:7743116-8452110 GCA_026212405.1 Petrea volubilis | reverse complement strand
AATTAAAATAAAAATTACCTCATGAAATATAAGATGAACATTATATATAATAAGAAAATAGAATGACAAAGCCAAACTTTGAAGCAAGAAAATCAATTAAAAAAATATTATTCTCGTTTTCCCTTGTCAAAAACGATACCAAAAACAATACAAAAGGCGCAAAAGAGAGTAGCCAAGGCTAACATCTATACACCAAAGCAAAGCACCTCTAAAAAGTGGCCCCCACCCCCACAACTCCCTTCGTTTTTATTCTCGAACATCGACCTGCAAAAGACATTCCTTGTGCTAACATTCTGTTCCTTATCTCCCCAAAACTCTCTCTCTCTCTCTCTCTCTCTCTCTCTCCCTCACACACACACACACACACATCTCCTTTCCAAATGGGATTCTGTTTATCAAAATTCAAGAGATCAAGAGAGATCCCAATATCATCATCCTCTCCTTCCGACTCTCCGCCCCCCCACCCCGGCCCCCACCCCCACCCCCACCCCCATCTGGCCCCTCATGTACCCCCACCCCCAATATCCTCCGCTCCCGCGCCACCACCCCCGACCATCGGCCCTATTCTCCACAAGCCATACGTGGACATAACCACACTCTACGACCTCGAAAAAGAGCTCGGCAGAGGCCACTTCGGAGTAACCTATCTCTGCACCGAAAAGTCCACCGGATTAAAATACGCTTGCAAGTCCATCTCAAGAAGAAAACTCATCACCGAAAAGGACGTACAAGACGTCCGAAGGGAGATCATGATTCTGCAGCACTTGACGGGGCAGCCCAATATCGTAGAGTTTAAAGGGGCTTATGAGGATAAAAAAAGCCTGCATTTGGTCATGGAGCTGTGCTCTGGAGGCGAGCTTTTCGACAGGATCACCGCCAAAGGGAGCTATTCGGAGAAAGAGGCTGCGAGGATCGGGAGACAGATTGTGAATGTGGTTCATGTTTGTCATTTCATGGGAGTTATGCATCGGGATCTTAAGCCTGAGAATTTCTTGATGGTTAGTAGACATGATGACTCGCCATTGAAGGCTACGGATTTTGGGCTCTCCGTTTTCATTGAGGCAGGTTAGTGTGTGAATTTAGTGCGTGGTTTTGCTGGGAAATTCTAGCTCATACTTGGGTGGATCGGACCAATTTTAATTATGTGTGCGTGTGTTTTGCACTTATATTGTGATTAGTGTATAATTTAGAAAGAATGACCAATCACTTAACAAGTATAATATACTTATTATATAATTTGTTAGGTCTGACAAAAATAGGTTTGGGTTATTTTTCATTTTTGAGTATGGGGTTTTTGATTTTTCACTTGATTTGTTATGTGTTATAGTCTTTTTTTTTCCTTGTTTTTTATTTAGTTTGACGAGTCTTTTTGATTGAATTGTTGCTTCTTTGTGAAGTGTTGGCTGCTGCAAAATGTGTTCGTTTAATTGCCTTAGCCTTCTTGTCTCACTTTTGTGCTGTGCAAGTTTAGAATTTATACATTGCAATACCATGGGCTCTATCTATTAAATTCATGTCCATGGGGCCAAAATTAATTTAAACAATATTTGTCATTTTGGAGATACAAATTTTTAAATTTTAATAAATATATTTAGGATGGAAATACTATAAGAATGTATTCTTTTCATTAACAAAACAACCCCTTATAAATTTAATTTTTGTGACAGATTTTATTTATAATTTGTTAGTAAATGTCATGTTATTGATTGTTTCTTTATTTCTATTTACATAAAATTTTATCACTAATTCATCACAAACACTTAAATTTATAACATAATCTTCCAATCACAATTTTTTTCATTACTGAAGATGCAATTTCAAGTCGAATTGCTTTCCAATCCATTTGAGATCCTTTATTCCGAACCATTTTTGATTTCTTATTTCATTGCATGGATATATGCTAAATGTAAAAATTTCAAACTAAGTGTATAATTAAAAAAAATAATTTTATAGATATGACATGAATGCATTCTATGGAATATGAGATGAAATATTATTTTGAAATAGAAGATCTTGTCCGCTTCTAATCCCCTCAAAAAAAATTTTTAAGAGAGGCAACTGCCCTTTCAATCCACTCCACTCCCTTGATATGATCTATATGTGCCTCTTTCTTATTGATAGCATATGATAAAATTATTTGCATTAATCAATATATGTAGATGTAATGCATTTATGAAGCTCCCTCTCTCTCTCCCTCTCTCTCTCTCTCTCAATAGATGATTAAGAATTTAAGAGGAAGCACACACCAACTTTGTAGACGGAATATTTGGTGCGTTTACGCGGTTTAGCGGGGAATATTGTTCGGATATTTGTCCTAGTATTCAGTGGAAAAAGAGGAGCCAATTTGCATGTACAATTGGTGACTTAGGACATTAGATACGAAAAAAGATTAATTCTTGACGTGACGCGACACAATTGAGCAATGGTTGAGGCTAAGTTTTCGCATGATATGTATATAATATACATGTGTATCCGACTTAAGGTCAACAAGACCAGGTCAACAAGATAATGACAGGTCAACCAGGTCAATCTTGTTTTTTATTTTTTATTTTTAAACTTTTGTAGTGATATTGGGGTTGTAGTGGGGGCACGGGGGCTCTACCTAAAGGTAGATTGGCCGCCCTATGTCACTAGCTAGTTGGATAATTGGTGGATATGACAAAAATAAATAATAACACAATTTGTGAACATAATGTTGTGCTAATCTATCTGTCCCGTAGTACATTATTTATTTATTTTTAATTCTTGTGGTTATGGAAGGAAAATAATAATAATAATAATAATAATAATAATAATAATAATAATAATAAAGAGACCAAGTGCATTTTATTAGGTCCACCTTTTTGTGTATAAGAAATTATTTAACGTAGTAATTAACCCTCAGTATTAATGTAATTTAATGCTTTGGATGATGTGTTTAATGTAATTAACTCTCAAGTTTTATTTCAATTTTATTTAAATAAAAGTTTTGTTTTTTGCAGGGAAAGTTTATAAAGATATTGTGGGGAGTGCTTATTATGTGGCGCCGGAAGTTTTACGTAGAAATTATGGGAAGGAGATAGACGTGTGGAGTGCTGGAGTCATATTGTACATACTTTTAAGTGGATTTCCTCCTTTCTGGGCTGGTAACCTGACTTAATTGCAATACCGTTTATCTTGCAAAATTTTATTTCAAACCCGATTCGTCGAACGAATGTTGTTCGCTTAACATGTAATGACCAATTATGTGACAAGTATTAATACACTTGCAATATGATTATTTAAATTCGATCAAGCTGGGTTTGGATTAAAATTTTTCTGTTTTTTATCCAATACAATAATATATACAAAATCTTAAGAAATTTAATGTTGTTGTGTGACAGAGGCAGAGAATGGCATATTTGAGGAAATCATGAAGGGACATTTGGATCTGGAGAGCTATCCATGGCCTTCTATATCAGATGGTGCAAAGGATCTCATCCAGAAAATGTTAACCATTGATCGAAGAAAGAGAATCACTGCTGCCGAAGCTCTTGGTCAGTACATGAAAATTTTCATTTTTTTTTTCTATTTTCACAAGTTAAAATTAATAACAATTATTAATCATTATAATTTGATAAGCAGAGCATCCATGGCTAAAGGAAGATGGTGAAGCATCAGACAGGCCCATCGACAGTGCTGTCCTAATCAGGATGAAGCAATTCAGGGCCATGAACAAGCTCAAGAAGCTTGCTCTCAAGGTATCCAAATTATCACTTGTAGAATTTTCTTTGCCACGTGGGGAATTTTTGCCCAAATCCGATTCAACTACAAGAAAAATAAATAAATAAATTGATGATAATATAATAATTGATAATAAAACAAAAAGAAAGATTATCATTAATTATACATGTTTCATGGCAAAAAAAGGAAAACAAAAAGAAAATGTCAGAAGAATAATTTTCACAATCTAAATAGTGACAATATATTCTATGAGTCGTTGTCGTCGTTGATAATTAGGTACACTACTAAAGTGACAATTTACTGACAATAGAAATCTCGTCAAAAAATTTTGGTGATAATTTTTTTTTTGTTACCAATTTGTCATTATGGGAGTGTCATTAATTGTTAATGATGACAACTGAAACATTACTTATCGCCATTGAATCATATTGCGGCAAAATAAAAGTTGGTATTAAACAAATTTAATCAGTGACAAGATAGAAGGTATTTGTTACATGATTGATGGCAACTTTCTTATTGTCATTTTTATATTTTATTACTAATATCATTTTTTTTGTTGTAGTGTTCGATTGAACTAGTGTTAATCACATAGTTATGAGTGTATTACATTTGTCATGTAAATTTTTAAAAAAAAGATTAATAACTTAATAAGTGCAATATATTTAACAAATGATTTCTTAGTTTCGGTAAAACTAGGTTAAACTAATAGTTTTTCTTAGAGTTATAGTGATTCGGAAACCACTCAACATTGTATCTCCTAATATGGGATACAAGCAATCCAATAATTGCAAAGTTCCATGACCACTATGCTCTTGGAGAATAGATAAAAAAAAAAAAAAAATTGTAGTTTGATATGTCAACGGGTCTGATTTCAATCAAATTAGGATAATGCGGATTCGAACATGATTTACTTATTTCAATATTGAAATCTGATCTGGAATTTTGTGAGATCTTGCTTCATTTATTGCCAAGTCTAAGTACAATAAAAGACTAAAACCCAACTTAAAAAGAAAATAATAATTAAATAGAAAAAGGTGGGGGAATATTTTAAAATATAAATATATAATTTTTTATCAAATGATATGTACTGAAAAATAAACATTAGCATGCTCTTATTTATAATAGTACGTTCTAGGGTTAATTGCAATTTTGATCCCATAGGTATGCTTTTGTTCAATTTTGGTACCATTCCTTTCAATACTCATAATTTTGGTCCCATATGTTTCAATTTTTTGCAAATTTGGGACTTTTCTGAAATTCCGTCTAATCTTTAACGGCGAAGGCACATGCACCTCACGTGGGATCAAAATTTCGTCCAATTGTGGTCCCATTTGTTTCAATTTTCTCAATTTTTGATCTCATACGTTTCAAAATTTTGCAATTTTGGGACTTTGCAAAAATTTAGAACGTATGGGATTTAACGGCCACGTGAGGCGAGCGTGCCTTTGCCGTTAAAGATTAGACAGAATTTCAGAAATATCCCAAAATTGTGAAAATTTAAAACATATGGGACCAAAATTGAAACATATGGGATCAAAATTGAGAAATTTGAAATGAATGTGATCAAAATTAGACAAAGGTGTACTTACAGGACAAAAATTGCAATTAACCCTATCTCCTATTTAAAAATTGTTTTTAATATTACACATAAGACAATCAATTTACATGAAAAACAACATTTTCCGAATTCGGATTGGAATTCTTAATGGATAAATTGGATTGCTTAATCCAATACGTTATGCCAATCCATTTATTTTGAACTAAAAATGCTTATTACAATATATGAAATATGTTGTTTCATGTACCGAATTAGTATGAACAATGTAGATCCATGGATTATCTTAACCGTTGAAAAGTTCAATGATTTGGATTGAATATGGAATAGAACTATCCTCATTGCTAATGTGTCAATATCAATTTGAACCAAAACCAAATTATTGAGATCGAAATTCACAGAATTTTTTTCTCCTCATTTATGAATTTGGATTATTGCTTGAAGGTGATTGCAGAAAACCTGTCAGACGAAGAAATCAAGGGAGTGAGACAAATGTTCGACAATATCGATACTGATGGAAGTGGCACTATCACTTATGAAGAACTCAAGACAGGCTTATCCAAGCTAGGATCCAAGCTTAGTGAAGCAGAAATACAGCAACTTATGGAAGCTGTAAGAATAATTAATTCTTCACTGTCTCAACTTCGCACCCTTAAATTATATCCCGTGTTGCGTTTACGTCCCTACTAAACTATAAACTTAACGAAATTAACTCTTCATAATCAGAAAAAAAAGGAGAAATCAAAACTTAATGGACTGATTTGGTATACATATTTCATAATTCAAAAGGGTGAAAGCGATATAGGGTATTGTTCAGAACACAAGAAGAATTAAGGGTTATAGTCACACTTTGCACTCCTGAACGATACGTTATGCCACGTTAACCTCCGAAACTACAAAATGTAACAAATTAATTTCTCATATTACTAAAAATGTAACAAATCAACCTCGAATATTTATTAGTTGAGGGAGTGATTTATTACATTTTATACTTTAAGGAGGGTGGACGTGATGTAAAATGTATTCCAGGGGTGCAAAGTGTAATTAATTAATACTTAAATTAACTATAACATGAAGTTGTTAGACTATTTTTTTTTTCTCCCTTTTTTCCTCCAGGCCGACGTTGACAAGAGTGGGACCATAGACTACATTGAATTTATTACTGCAACAATGCATCGCCATAGGCTGGAGAAAGAAGAGAACTTGCACAAGGCTTTTCAGTATTTTGACAAGGATAATAGCGGGTACATATTTCTTCAATTATTTTCTGCTGTCATTTTCCAAAAAGTAATAATCTTGTTACGAAAAACATATTTGGAAGTATTTAAAGGAAAGGGTTGATTACACTCAGCCCCTACTAAAATTGCCAAATTACAGTATTTTCCCCCAAATAACTTGCATAATTACATTGAAACCATCTCTGAGTTTGCCCATTTAAAAGACAGTACCATCTGTCTTGTGAACTTTTGGAGGTGAAGATCACCAAAGAAAGTGGGATTTTGTAGGGGTTTTTAGTAAAAGAACTTTTTCTTCTCTTTTAAATACAAGACTCAGAAGAAATAAGTCCTTTTCTTTCCCTCTTAAATCAACTAAGGGGCCAATATGCCTTTAAAAAAGTAGAATTCGTAACTTTTCTTTAAATATTTTTAGTCGTGTGCAATTTGAACTCTTTGCATTTTCGATTTAGGTTTTTCAATTATGCAAACTCAGAGGGGTAGTCAGTGTATTGCTGAAAGTCACAGGGGACTTGGTAATTTTATTATCTCAAATGGGGTGTGAGTGTAATAAACAAAATCAAACTTTTGTCCGCATCAATCAATCACTCGTCAAAGAAATTAAACAACGTATCCATTTCTTACCAAGATGACATAAATGTCGTGACTTGCACTAAATTTGATTTTTCATGAAAAATGTAAATCTCACATTAATCACAAATCAGATTTATCACGAGAGATGAGCTGAGACATGCTATGACACAATATGGGATGGGGGATGATGCTACAATTGATGAGGTTCTTGATGATGTTGATACTGACAAAGTAAGCTATGCTTTTACCTAATAATTCTTCATTTTTCATGTGATTTTTTTTAAAAAAAATATTACATGAAAATGTAATTAATATTTTTAACTTCTCAACTCAGGATGGGAGGATTAATTTTGAAGAATTCGTGGCTATGATGAAAAAAGGAACACTGGATTTGGCTGGACAACTAAGGACAGACTAACTGTACATTGTTGCTTTTGTTGCAATAAAGCATATAGTATGTATCCTTTCATATGAAAAAAAAAAAAAAAATGATCCTAATGCTCGTTATGGTCATTTTTCATATGCTTTAGTTTTGAACTCTTTTTCTTCGTTCCTCAAGTAATGTGATAAAATGATATGGGAACAGGAATGTGAATGGGTGCCGATTGTGTCTAAGAAGTTGAATGCTTGAGTTAGTGAATCGTGATCTGGTTATGATGCGCATCTAAGCCTAAAATTTGGATCAATGAGATTTAGTAAAATTGTCGTAAAGACATATTCATCTGAAAACAAACCAAAGCATTAGGACCTATTGGGAGTGTTTTTAGCGTATGCCTGAATTATCCAAGAACTCAAGGATAATTTATATAAAGTGATAAAATAAGAAAAGTTACAGGATATAGAAAATGGGTATAGGGTACTTTACTTAGGTAAAGGAAGTAAAACAGGCTATTAGAGATTTGGGTGTTCTCTCTAGTTTTAGAGAGAGAAAAGTTGTAACGAGGATGAAGCCTACTTATAGTGTCCATCCATCTAGTATTTATAGACGACATGTCTGACACGTCCGTATGAGGAGTGCTACTTGGGAGGACCTCAACGACGTGTTATAAAAGATGTCGATCTTAGAGTGTTTAGTAAATTTGTGCCAATTTCAAGTATATTTTCGTCCTTAAATAGTCTTTGTCAATACGTGATTTTAGCCAAAGTTCTATGAACATCACCCTAAGTCTTTTGGGCATGAATTCGATTTAACTTTAGGCCTTAATATATTTTTGGCTTAACCCATCACGTTAACTATTTTTGTGTTAGCAAGACATGAATTCTCTATTGTCTCTGTTGTCTTGAGAAAAATGAGAATAATAATAAAAAATCCTTACATATATCAATGAGTGTAATACACAGTGGACATTTATCGAAAAACCAATTAGCACACCTAGAAAACACCCACAATCACAGTACAAAGTCAACAAAACTGTAACTTAGCATCTATAAGGTTTCGATATTACATTTGGTTTCATTTTGAATTTTCATCCCCTAGCTTTTCAAATTAAATGCCACATTTGATGTTGTTGGGTATCAAACATATATTTTATAAATAAGGTTAAATAGTTGCTAGTTTGTGAGTTGGTCAAATAAACAATGCTTTTGAAAATTACAAAGAACAGAATTAAAGTGTAGGAGTATAATATGAATGAAGAGAGAGAAACAGGTCAACTAAGTTTTTTTTCTTCAACTGAGGATTTTAGACTTGTCTGTTACAAGTTATATCAAGTTGAAATCTTTTTCTAGCCATTCTTCTAAAGTAAATGACAAAATGCTCAATTGCTATCAAATAAGTTGAAGCCTTTTTATCGACAATTACCTATACAACTTTTCAAATAATTTAATGATAATTGATATAGCATACATGCAACAAAGGATTTGCTTATTGTCACTAACTTCATGAGAGGATTGCATATTGCCTTTCGGTGTTGACAAAGATCAATTGAATTTCTTCATTTTGATAAGTTCTTTAATGAAATGATGGTGAGGTTTTATTTGCATTGTCCTTCCATGTAAGACTGAATTTTTTGTCATGATGATTTGTTGTTGCAGCATATTATTGTACAACCATTTTGTCTTTGTTGCAAATTTTGAAGAATTCTTCGAAGCCAATCTGTTTTAAAGGAGTGAATTTGGCCAATAAGGCCCTTCAAGTTTTTATTTAAGAAACTAACCCTCCAATTTTATTTTCATTTTTTTGGGTTGAAAGTATGACCTATCACTAATTAGAGCAAATAAGTGTACTTATGAGTTGTAAGATTTGAACGGGGTCAAATTATAAATAACTTAACTTATGAGAGGGGTCAAATTAAAAATAACTTAACTTACAAGAACAACAAAACACCCAGGCTGTGACAAAACAAATGGCCGTTTAGGCCAATCTCTTAAATGATAAATTGATTTTTCTTAAGATATACTACAAAACACTAAGGTCGTGACAAAACAAATGGCCGTTCGGACAAATCTCTTAAGCCATAAACTGATCTCTCTTAAGATATACTACAAAACACTCAACCCGTGCCAAAACAAATGGCGGTTCTAGCAAATCTCTTAAGCGATAAACTGATCTCTTAAATTTTAATAAACAACTTACTAGTAATCCATGAAGAGACAAGCCGATATCTTTAAACATCAATGAACAATTTACAAGTGATTCATAAAGAGACAAGCCACAAAAAGAACGGTCGATCTCTTTAAATATCAATGAACACCAATGGCCGTTCAAACATCAAAAAGGGTGGGTCAAATGGCCGGGCCATTACAAAAAGGACGGTTGTTCAAGTCAATATTATTCTTAAGGGGGCCACTTGATCGTTTAAGCAATTCCTTTATTTTAACATAATCTCCTAAACAAACCGCCTAATCATTTAAGTAATGCTATTGTTTTTTTATATTTGAATGTCAATTATCAATTGTAAATTGTTTATTACTTGATCAATTCCGCTTGATCATTATACTATCCCTTATAATACTTTTAGAAAATAATAGATCAATAGTTTTAAGCGGCCACCTGATCAATTAAGAGATTATGCTATTCTACTATGTAGCCTAATCTCTTAAACGGTCGGGCCATTAAAAAATGGACGGCCGTTTAGACGAATCTCCTAAGTGATCAATCTATTTGCTTAAGAGATTCTAATATTTTGCTATGTTTTTTAGCATAATATCTTAAACGGCCACTCAATCGTTTAAACGATTCTCTTATTTTAGAACAACTTCTTTAACAACTACTCAATCGTTTAAGTGATGCTATTATTTTTTTAGAAAATATTAATATAAATTCATCTTAAACTATCTATTATGATACTTTTAGAAAATAATAGATCAATTCCATAATAATGATCATTATAATATATTCATGATGTCTATATCTATATTATAAAAGATCATTATGAGTATTGTACTTATATTGAATTAATGTTTCTATTATAATAACCATTATAATATATACATGTTGTCTATACCACAAAATATCATTATGATTATTATATAGAATTGATATCTATATTATAATGATCATTATAATAGATCATTATTAGATGTTCATGATGTCTATATCTATATTATAAAAGATCATTGTATAAAATTGATAACTATACTATAAAAGGTAATTATAAAAGATATAATTATTATATAGATTTGGTGTCTATTATCATAATTATCTCTCGAAGAGACAAGTTGAGTCGTGGGTACTTTGTATCTATTATTACGAATGATCTCTTGAAGAGATAACTTGATCTCTTAAATTTTAATGGACAACTCATGAGTGATCCATGAAGAGTCCTGAGATCACATGGAACTATAGTCATACTACGTATTATGGCAGGGCCGCATGGGTACTTTGTATCCATTATTACGAAGGATCTTTTGAAGAACAAGCTGGTCTCTTGAACCTTAATGAACAACTTTCTTGAACTGTTACATTTATCAACCATCTATTAGAAAACATTGACATAAACAAGTATACTTTTTGTACATAATTACGTAAATCAAATAAATAACCAATTAGCCAATATACTATACTTTAATTATTTTTGTTTTAATTAATTTTGATTAAAAATTAAACTAATACAAATTAAAATAAAATTCACTATAATTAAAAATGATAGAAAATTTAGAAAAAGAAAAAAATAATAGAAAAAGTATTCCCATAGACCCCTCTCCAACCCGAATATAGAAACAGAATTCAGAAAAGAAAAAAAAAAAACAACACATTCACACATCAAAATTGAGCTATAAAAATTGATTAAAATGTTAAATTGAAGACATAATTTGTTAGCCCATGACAAGAGGATGTGATTTATAAAAAGAAACTTGAGAAATTTTGGCCAAAAGCGACGGAACGAGCACCGACGGCGTGCGCAAATTTCTCTATCTTTTTTCCATAAATTAGCTCCCGTCGTCATGGGCAAATCGATTCTTCCATCAATTTTGAAATCCCATAAAATTTGAATGATCAATTTTGGTCTTTGAATGTCTTTTTTCTTCATTTTGTAATATATTCTTTTTTAGGAGTCAAAATAAAAATTTTGAAAGATACATTAATATTTATGTTTAATGGTATTTATGTTTTATTTATAATTAATTATGTATAATTAGTAAAAAGGTCATCTAGCTAAAAATTAAAACTTGAGGGTCATTCTCTTTAAAAAAAAGTGCAAAGGGTTATTCTTTAGAAACCCCATTTTAAATAGTATCAATGGTAGAACCATATTAATGAAAGTGCAATGATGTTTTGCTTCTTAGAATATGACCAAGAAATTAACTTAAGGCCTCTCACTCGGGTGTTAGTTTAGTATTGGAGGTTCAAACCTAGCACCATTGAAGTTTTGAATTCAAATTTCCTTCCAACCCACCCCCACCCCCACCCCCCTCCGGCGGATAAGTGTGTGTGTGGCATTCCAATTGACATCTTTTGGGTGTTACGAGTGAATTGTATTAACAAAAAATTATTTTGGTGCCTAGATTCCACATATATTTGGCAAGTGTTTTTTCTATGTTTAATTGATCTGGCCCAATCACTGTCAATGTAGCGAACGAGACTCCTAACATTTTCTTTGGCATATTGAATGCCAACATCTTTTGTTCCTTGCAAATACCATAATACTCGATTGTCAACGATAAAAATGAATTTGACTCGATTTTTGCAAGATTATTGAAATCATGTTGATTAAATGGACAATATCTAATTTGATGTTACAAGTGAAATACATTAGTGAAGCCACCTTACTCGCCATAAGATTACAAGAAGTAGAATATAATAAATCAACTTCCAATTAGTGAGCGCGTTTCTAATGGAAAATTCTAGTCCGAACCTGGTTCAGCCAAGCCATCCAATATCATCAAGCTATGTGGAAATTCAATTTCTTAAAAAAAATTGGCCAAATTAATTTAACAACCAAACCATGATTAATCTAATTTTGGAAAAAAGAGAAGAAAAAGATCACGCTATAATTAATGTCCAAATTAAGTCGAACTTTAAAATAGAAGTGTTAAATAATTAAGATGAGAAAAGATAATTCAATAAGAACAAAAAATATGACCATTTTGGCAAAAGAAAATAAATTGTATTAGTAATTTAATTGTTGATAACTAATCGACTTCAAAACAATAAGTTGCATAATTGTTGATTGATTCTCTAATTTCTATAGCAGAGCCCTGATGTATCATCAAATGGAGTGTTTATGATATTATTCTGATTATGATAGTAATGCCATTCATTTTTATACCATCCCGTCAGAGCCATTGAGTGCAATGGATTAATATCTGAAAATTATCAAAAGGAAAACAAAAGGTTCAAAGTATGTTGCTATCAAATTCTAAGAGAATTCACAACTCCTAAATTAAGATAAATATGTCAAAGGTTTGGAATGCAGAGAAAATTGCAACCATTGTCCTATTCACTTTTCGACCAACTAAAATCTAGTTTGCTTGTCAGCAGCATTAACATATAAAAAAGATTGGATCCTGTTTTGAAGTTTGGCTTAATTAAGACACTGATTTACAGCGTGATCTTTTTCTTCTCTTTTTCCAAAATAAGATTAGACGTTTAATCATGGTTTGATTGTGTGACTAAATTTGGCCCTTTTTTTAAGAAACTGAATTTCCATGTGGCTTGATACTATTAGATGGCTTGGCCGAACCGGGTTCGGGCTAAAATTTCCCATTTCTTATTTACAAGAATGATAGACAATTATGGTAATGCACTAACATATATCTATTTACACATTCCCTTCTTTACAACAATACATCTATGTGCGCCATGTGAGTACAATCATTCAGCTTTCAGTGTCTTCCCAATATCAATCACAAACCGATACTTGACATAGCCTTTCTCAAGTAGCTCCATCGCCTTGTTCACATAATCCATCGAGATAATCTCTATATCCGCCACAATATTATGCTTCGCAGCGAAATCAACCATCTCTTGCGTCTCTTTAATCCCTCCAATCAAGCTCCCCGCCACCGCCTTTCCCCCAGCCACCAATGGAAACACCGGCAGCTCAAGTTGATCCCGCACACAAACCAACACCAGCTTCCCCCGTGGCTTCAACAGGCTTATCAATTGCCCGATTAGGTGAGCCACAGAAACGGTGTCAAGTATTCCATCCAATGTGCTAGCCGCTGCTTGCACTGCCTCCTCATTTTGGCTCACCAAAAATGCGTCAGTCCCGAAGTTTTCAAGGGCATCCCTTTTTTTTTTAATGGAGGTACTGATCACCGTTACTTTAGCTCCAAAAGCCTTGAGAAGCTTAATTGCCATGTGGCCGAGTCCGCCAAGCCCGACTACTCCAATGTGGAGGCCTGGCTTGTCGAGGCCGTAGAATTTCAGCAGCGCTGTAAGTGGTGATCCCGGCGCAAAGTAGAGGAGCGCCTCTGTCGAGAGGCAAATTTTCAGGCCAATGGATGATGAAGTGCTCGTCCACCACCATGATGTTCGAGAAACCGCCATATGTGGGGGTGCCATCGGTTTTGGTGCTATTGTACGTATAGACCTATTAAGGGGAATAAAATCATTACTTTTTTGATATTATCAGAATCTATTTTAATCTTCTATTGATTTAACACACAACACTACAACAAATCAGTGTATGTTTTACATATTTATTTTTGGAGCTCATAAACTTCATCTATATAAATTGAACCGAACAGTTTGCATCTTATAAGCTTTCAAACATTTTATAAGATATATAATACATACCGGTTGGGGGCAGTAATTCTCGAGATTCCTAACACAATGTTAGCATTCCTTGCATGATCCCAACATGCATCCCACGCCAACTTTGTCTCCAACCTTCACTTTCTTGACCTTAGACCCAACCTCAATAACCTCTCCCACAACTTCATAACTGGGCACGATCGGGTAAGTAGAGAAACCCAACTCGTTCTTGGCCGGGTGAAGATCCGAATGGCATATCCCCCAGTACAAGACTTCGAACTTCACGTCGTTGTTGTGGGTGAACCGTCTCGTGAACCTGAAAGGAGAGAGAACCCCTGAGGTATCCCTTGCCGCCCACCCAATCACCTTCATTGGATCAATATGCTCCGACTCTGCAACGTCAAAAGTTGGTTTTTTTGTGTTTTTGTCGAATAAAGATAGAAGCCATGAAAAGAGAAAGCATAAGCAAAAGGTTATACCTAGCAGAAGAGATAAGACGGCTCTGTATAATTTGTTAGCACATTCAGAGAGCAGCGGCATTGTCGATTACGTGTTTAATTATATAAGGAAACAAGAACTTATCAGGATAAGTTGATGAGATGGATCAAAATGATCATAGAATTTATAGATGTTCTCGATCTGATCGTGTGAACGTTTTTTTCTCTATTGATTCTCATACTACGTTTTAAGACAACCTACAAACAATTGCTAGTCAATTCCAATTTCTTATGTGTTAACATCTACAAGGAATAGTTCAAGTTATTATTATGATAATTAATTACTTGTTCCCACATAAAAAATAAATGACCTGGGAAAGAAATGAATCAACGAGACACATATATAGGAAATTATTTGCCTCAATCCATCTAGTAACATCCCATGATGGATAAGTCTCGATTAACCATGAAATGATTTGATTACTCATTGACAAAGTAAACTAATTACTTGATGAATAAATTTAGACTATCTTCAGATAGCAAATATGTTTAAAAAAAACCATAAATGAATTATGGGATTCCAAAAAGCGTTACAAGGAACCAAAAGATTACGTTTGAATATTAGGTGCCTTTCCTGCTTTTGGTTTTGTGATATTGGTGTTGGAGATTTTGAAAATATTTCCATCCTCCTTATATTCCAATTATTATTATTTGATATACTAATCACTGCAATATATATATATATATATATATATATTAGTGACAAAATATAAAAGTAATAACATAAAAATTAGGGGGAATTACAGTTGCTAACCTTGAGGTTTAGTGTATTTACAAAAAACACCCTCACGTATGGAAAATTACCATTAACTCCTAAATTGAGTCCCGTCTAACAAATTATACCTACCGTTAAGTTGACTAACGATGACCAACATGAACTTCCAAAAATACCCTTTTTCATGCGAGAATTGGATTCGACACAAGACAAAATGACTCTTATACCCTCAAGGGTGTTTTAGTTATATTTATCATATTTGGGGTAGTACATTGTTATTTAATAAAACTATAGGGAGTAAATATAATATTCCTATTATATTATTAAATTGCACTGTTGCTTGAATTTTTTTAAAAAACTCTCACTACAAGAAAACGTTCGAAATCCGGTGGAAAAAACCGATGGAATTTCTACTAGAAAATGATAATTCCAACAGAATTTCGGTGGAATTCCGGCAAAAAAAAGTGCCCGCCAAAAAAAACAGTACCGAAATGTCATTTTCCGTCGGAGAACGACGTCCGACGGAACATTCTGCTTCTGCTAGAGTGATTTCCCAGTGGTTCCGAAATGATTTTCCAACAACAATCTAGCAGAATTTTCCGCCAGACCAATCTCCGACGGTTCTAAATAAAATTCCCACCACCATCGCCGCCGCTGCCGCCACATTGCTCGCTACTACCACTACCACCGCACCGCTTACTGCTGCCCCCCCCCCCCCCCCACTACCAAAATAGTATCCCTAAAATGTGCAAATCTTTGTAGCTGAGGGGATTTGAACCCATGACATCAAAGTTGGATGACAAGTACTTCATCACCAAACTATTACAAAAACTTATAATACAATTTGTTTTGTTTTATAATTATTATATATTTATTTGATTATTCTTATTTTAATTATTAATTAATTCTAATTTATTTTTTGTAATTAGAAGATGATTTTGACACTCTAATTTTTGTTATGGGAGCTCCATTCCCATTATTTCAATAAGAAATTAACTAAAAACAATATATTTTTATTAGACAGATGAATTTGTTATAACAGTACATATAATAGTTTAACATTCTTTTTTCAATTTTAAGAAAATTTCAAAATTCTTAAATAATTTATTATTTATTGTTTATTATTTTTTATTTCAAAATTTATGATTTATTGTATTTTTTAAAAAAAAATTGCATTACTTGAAGTTTGAACCTTGAATCTTTGGATTTGAAGACAACTACTTTACCATTAGGCTATTTAACAACTTGGTAACATTATACCTTTTTTTTTTGTTTTTTAAATAATCTCGGGGAATTTTCCCCCCGGAATTCCCCAAAATAGTCCAGTGGAATTCCAAGGGAAAATTCCCCTGAAATTTTTTTCGATTTATTATTTATTGGTTTTTTTTATAAAAAAAAAAAATGCATTCCCTGGAGTTTGAACCTTGGATCTTCGGATTATCTGCTTTGCCATTAGGCTAATTAACAACTTTGTAACATTATGCCTTTTTCTTTCAAAAAATAATTTGGGGGAATTTTCCTCCAAAATTTCGGCAGAAAATATTCAACTGGAGTTTCGCCAAAATAGTCAGGTGGAATTCCAAGGGAAAATTCCCCTTGAAATTTTTTTAAAAAGTAAAATCAATTTTGTACTTGTTAGGGTTTGAACCTCTCCTAACCGCCTGTAAATCCGTTTATGAAATGTGGGTGATCGTCCTCATAGTTTTTCGTTTATTAAACCTATTGCATAAAACACATAGTTAAGCAACAATGGAGAATGAAATATTTTTATATTACATATTGTACAAATATAAGCTTACTCTCGTCCCCATGAAAAAATAATCATTTTCCCATCCACTGTGGTACTAGCTGAAGATTCAGTCGGAATATCATCATTGTCCGGTAAGCCTACGCTATGGCTAAGTGTTTGATGATCAGGGTAGGGATCGTCTTGGATCCGCAGGTTCGTAGACGGCATGTGGAGTTCAGGTCTACAGGAGCCTCTTCTACCAGTAATCTTCTCTTTACATTTTATAGAACCTGTCATCTACACACATTCAAATATTGTATTCATAGCAAAATGTTTACATAACCAAAAATCGTTAAAAAGTAACATTACCCAAACAATCAGATTTATTCCTAACAATAATACTTCATTCATACCAAATATATTCATGATATTTTTATCAAATATTGAAAATAAGAAAATATATTTATTCATAATGGTCAGTGTATTTTAACAACTAACATTCGATATATATTGAAGATATTAACATGAGTAACTTGGATATTGAACTGCAAATTTTATTCATCATCTTCTTGATCTTTCTCCTCTTCCTCATCCTCTTCATCATCATCTTCATAGTCATAGTCAAACTCATCCTCGTCATCACTTTGACCAGGTTCATTGATTTCTACATTATCATTGGTCATGTGTACAAGGTATAATTGGTTCACCTCCTCTAAAACAGCACTACAGGAAAATGGGCAAATTCCTGCAAAAAATTCAGCAAAAAAATGCTAAATTCGGCGGAATCGTGCCCATCGGAAAAAATGGCCCTGGATTGGTACTTTCCATCGGAAAGCACTTCGGTGCATTCCGTTGGATGACCCTGGCTTTGCTCGCTCACCGCCTCTGCTCCAATAGTCACTCGAACTCATGACCTCAAGATTGGATGACCAACCCTTCACTACTAAACTATTGTAAAAAGTTGTGTTGTATTTTGTTTTTTCTTGTATTTATTATATATTTATTTGATTGTTCTTATTTTAATTTATTTTAACATTCTTCTTTCAATTTTAAGAAAATTTCAAAATTCTTTTGTTTATTTATATGTATTTGCATATTCTTATTTTGATATATACTATGTAAACATATGTATATCAATAAATATATTATAAATAACTAAAAGATAGTGTAAGTAACAATAGTTAAACGATAGTATTGATACTATATAAACATATGTATTATATATACTATATAAGCAAATGTATACCATAAAAAAATAATAAATAATAATAGTTAATAAGGATATGTATTTACATATAGAATTTTGCAAAAAAAGAATTGTAAAAAAATAAAATTACTTTCGCATTTAACATGATTTGAACCTTGGACCTTTGGGATGGAAAAATGATAGCCATACCGTTGAATTATGCTTAAACTTAGTTAAATATTTTGTTATCTAAAATAAATATGTTAAAAATTAAAAAAAAAATAATGCGAAAATTTCGGCAGGAATTCCGCCAGATTTTTTTTATTTTTTATTTTTGAATTTTGTAGAGAAAATTCCTCCGGAATTCCCTCGGAATTTTTTTAATTTTTTTTTAATTTTTAAAGGGAAAATTCCTCCAGAGTTCCCCTAATATTCCCCCTGAATTTTTTATATTTTATATTTTTTTGTTTTCTCAGGGTAAATATCCGCCAAAATTCCCTTAGAATTTTTAAAATGTTTTTTTGAATTTTTTGGGGGAAATTTCCATCGGAATTCCCTCGAAATTTTTAATTTTTTTTTTTGAAATTTTCAGGGGAAATTTCTACCTGAATTCCCCAAAATTATACAACGGATTATTTCTATCGGAAAATGCCGATTTTACTATAGTGCACCCGTACCATCAACGAGTATTCTTATCAGTTCATTATTGATGACACCATTAATAGTTGCAGATGATTCTTGTAACGAGTCAGGAGCAATCTGTTTGTTGGCCACTCGACTTTGTGGTCTTGTTTCAATTACAAAACGCCAGTTCGCTTTATCTTGTACCAGGATAAGGTATGTAATACACTTGAGACGCGTGTTATACAAGTATAAAAGGATCATCCTTTGGATATATTTCTTTAATTTTCATCTCAACAATGCCATTTTCTGGGTGTACTTTCGTACCCTATTCGATACTGAATCATACCACACACATTTAAATATCGCAACCTCTTTTTGAGGCACGCTGGGGTACTCTAACTTGATTACTTACTTTAGTATACCGTAATAGTTCATACCCCCCTCACCTTTAACACAAACACCAGAATTAGAAGTCTTCTTATGTGGAGTAATATTGTCTATATGGAAAAGATATCTATTTACGTAGAACCTATTGACGGTCTTAACCTATTGATTTTTTAAACCAAGATCTAATGGTTCATAATAATGAGGACATAACGGACATTTCATTAAAATTTAACGCCGTTAACTTTGAATTAACAGCAGGGGGGACGTGAGCATAAATTTAAAAAACAGAGGGTGTTTTTTTCCATATTTTTAAACCATAAAGTACTAGGATCCAATTTCGCGAAACCACAAGTGGGTTTTATGCAATTTGCCCTAGATTTTAAATCATTCAACAAAATTAGTTTCCATGGAATCCTCTTGATCATTTAGATGTGGCCAATGGTTTATAATGGTTGATCTATACATCCTACAAAATGTTAAAATTTGTTTGAGTCATGTACATTGCTCATTATCGATTAATATATTTGTTAAACTCAAGTACATTACTCACTCGATAAGAGGGGTGACTTCATCACAATTGATGAGTATATATAAAGCAGATTTGCTCAACTCATCATCAGTGAGATATCGTTTGTTGTATTTTTTCCAAATTTGTAGATCCATTGAACACATACAAAGTGTAAGGTAGTTTATCATTAGAACAACTATCGTCCTCATTACAACGAGATCTGGTACTTTTCGTGTAGATATGGCTTTCAAAATAATAAGATAAAAAGTATGATGACTCTTAATTTAAATATGCCTCACATATTGATCCTTCTACTCTAGCTCTGTTCTTAACCATACCCTTTAAGTTATGTAAGTATTTAAAAATTGAGAAAATTATTTTAGTGCATTAAATTTTAACTTCATAATAATTTAAGTTGATATTTCAAATTTTAACTTTGTAATAATTTAATTATCTCTCGAATTGATACATCCACCTGTACTGCACGGATACACACATGGTTGCTTCAAACGGCAAGTGTACAAGCAAGTGCTCTATTGAATCAAAAAACCCGAGTGGAAAAATACGTTCAAATTTGCATAAACCGTCAGGCATCTTCAAACATTTAAGCCAACTACATAATTCGTGTCGTTGTTCAACGTTTAGAGTGAAACTTGCTCGTGGTTTCAACACTTTTACCATTTGGCATATGGTGTAGATGTAACTCAGGCCACCTACAATACTTTAATAAGTCAAGTCTTACCTTCTTGTTATCTTTTGTTTTATATTTACATCCATGATAGTGTTGATTATGTTGTCAAAAAAACTTTTTTCAATGCGCATTACATCCAAGTTATGACGGACAAGATTATCCTTCTAATAAGACAACTCCCAAAAAATGCATTGTTTGATCCAATTGTGATCCACACTGTAACCTTGTATTTTTGAGTGCCTTACCGGCATATTAGTTACTTTTGGCAATTGACACTTCCTCCCATATTTGCTCACTTGTCATTTGACATGGAGGTGCAGATCGCTCACACTTCCCTCTTACGAAAGTGTCTTTGTTTTTCCTGAAAAGATGATTCTCGGGCAAGAATTGGTGAAGACAATCGAACCATGATGTTTTTCCACCACGCTTCAATTTAAATGCTTTGGTACGGTGCATGCATATTGGATAGGATAATTTTTCAGAAATCACCATCCCAACAACATTCCATATGCAAGAAAGTCATTAATTATCCATATAAGAGCGGCCCTTAATCAAAAGTTCTGACTGATCGATACATCATAAGTTTTGACTTCGTCTAACTGCAATTGTTTTAACTCGTCGATTAAAGGTTGCAAATAAACATCAATCCTCTCATTTGGGTTACACGGGCCAGGAATCAAACATGTCAAAAATACATATGGAGTAGTCATGCACAATTCAGGATGCACGTTGTAAGGGGTAACAATTACTGGCCAACAAGAATATAATTTTGTAGTTTGGTTGAATGGATTAAATTCACAGGCACATAATCCAAGTCTAATGTTTATTGACTTGGCGGTGTAATCTGGATGTTTCTCATTGAAATGCTTCCATACTAAACCATCCAAAGGGTGATAAAGAACACCAGGCTTTGTTATGTGCTCATGATGCTATCTTATTCGCTCGACTGATTTTGCGAAGGCATACAACCTTTTCAACTTTGGTATAAGTGGCAAGTACTACATTCTATTGTAAGGTATAGGTGTAACACTCCCTGTATGATCTGGTTTGAACATTCGATGCTGACAAAATCTACATTCATCCAATTGTACATCTTCCTATAATACAATACGCATCCCTCAATGTAGCAATAAATTTTTATGGATGTCAATCCCAATTTTTTTTCACTAATTTTTTGCTTCGTAATATTTATTTGGGAAATGATTAGCTTCCGGATTTGACCTCTTTATGATCTCGGCCATTCTATGAAAACATCCATGTGGTTGTAATTTTTACTAGAGTTCTTGTGCTTGTGTTGATCCATGTGGTTGTAATTTGGGAAAGATTATATTCTACATTACTGGAGTTCTTGTATTTTAATTTTTATTTTGGCATTTACAACATGGACACCTAAAAAGCTATTATCACGTTCGCATTATGGTTGTGTGGTTACAAAATCAATAAATTATTCTAAACCCAACTAAAATTCAATCGTAAAGTCTTTTCAGTCAGGCAACACAACGTATTGTATATCCAACTCCGGCTTACACGGAAGCCCATATTCTGTAATCAACACTAAAAATAATTAAACTTTTCGTGTCATTAAATGTCAACGAACATATATCATACTCTACATATGTCATTTAACAAAAGTGTCTCTCATACGCAACCTGTACCATTCTACAACTTACACCATTTTATTACAAACACACCTCATACTCACATGATAGACCAACTTTCTATACAAACACAACAACAACACTCATATTCACTACAAATTTTAAACAAACCATTAAAACAACAATAAACCACAAAGATTAACTTATACATGTAAATCACTAACACATCAATAATAAACACTAATATTCACTACAAATTTAAAAGAAACCAATAAAACGACCATAGTCCACAAAATTTCACTAATATACGTATATTACTAACATATCGATAATAAATACAAATATTCACTACAAATTCATTAAATAACGCTAACATGTGAACAATATAAAAATACAAGAACATTCATAATAAATTTAAAACATACCTTAATTTTATGTGCCTTCAAAAATAGAAAAATATATAAAACCTAACAAAATATCAAAAAATTCCAAAAAATAATATGTTAAATAAAGTGTTTAAAAAAATTAATAAGTGTGTGTGTTGGGGGTGGGGGCATGGGATTTGGGGTAGTGGGATGGGCGGGGAGGAGGGGCGAAGGGTTGATGGGAAGGGGGGTCGGGGGAAGAACAGTCGTTGCCATTTCCCACAGCTGCCATACCTAGCGGGAAGGGGGTGCACTGGCTAGGGGGAGGCGTGTGCACTAGCATGGGAAGAGGAATCGGAAGGGTAGGGAGGGGGGGGGGGGATGCGCAGGCTATCGCCAACGGAAGAGAGGCTATCGCGCAACAGATATGAGGTGGGGTATTGGGGGGAGAAATTGGCAAAAATTTGCTTGTGTTGTAATTATATAAAGTATTAGCCACAAATTAGCCATGGCTAAAATTGAATTGCCATAGTTTAGTCATGTATTATCTGTGGCGGTGTCTAGAGCCATGGATTATCTGTGGTGGTGTCTAAACTAAACCAGTGGCCACCGTTTCTAGTTAGCCACGGGTAATCCATAACTAAGTCGCCCAATGAAAGCTGGAATTAGCCATGGCCGGGCTGTGACAACTAGTCTGTGGCTACTAGCCATGGCTATTTCATTAGCCATGGAAATTGCATAGCTAATCTGTGGCTAATAGTAAACACATTCATTTTCGACATGCAATGTTTCAACAATTTTACATTAGAACTTTATAAATTATCCATAACATTACACTTTATTCGGTTATTAATTCAAATATAGTCTAAATTGTGCAAATGGGTCAATTAATTTGGAAGACCATATAACTTGTATATAATTAATTAATAACAATCAAGTAGACTAAACAATACTTCTATATATTACCATTACTTCAATTGTCACATTCTAATAAAATGACATATATATAAACAAATTATCAAATATAAGATGCTATTTAAATCAATACACCAATCACAATATTATCATATTGATCAATTACTATATAATTAATTCGTCAATCGTATTATTCAATAAATCAAATTAAAATGTATTTGACTAACAAAATGTAAATTGAATGAGGGCTATCATTTCACTATAAGAAAAAACGGTATTTTCGGCGAAACTTTCGGCGGATTTTCGGAGAAAATAATTAATTTCGGCGGAACGAATCTGCCGGATAAACCTTGGTCGCTTTTCAATTTTCGGCGGAATTTTTTTTTAATTAAATAAATTTTCGGCGGAATTTCCCGCCGAAATTATTATTTATTTATTTTTTTAAATTTTTGGCAGAATTTCGGCGATTATTCCGCCGAAATTTATTGTATATTTTTTAAAATAAAATTTCAAATACCCAACCTAGGAGTCAAACCCTAGACATCGCCCCAGCTCGCGCGCGCGTGTGTATACGCGCCCGAAATTGTCCCAAGTTTTGAAGCCGCTGGGAGTCGAACCTTCGCCCTCTTGGTTGGCAAACAACTCTCTTTCCGTTGAGCCATCTTCACTTTGTTATCATAATTCATTACATTATATATTTATAGCAGACAACAATTCAAATAATAATAATAATAATAATAACAAGTTTTAATTTTTATAAAATTTATATATATAATACATAATATTATAAACATATATATAGCATACAAAAATTCATTTAATTCTAATTAATATATACTACTACTACTACTACTACTACTACTACTAATAATAATAATAATAATAATAATAATCATAATCATCATCATCATCATTTTATAATAATAATTCAAATAAAAATAAAAATTTTAAATTTTAATATATTTTAATACTAATAATACTACAACTACTAATAATAATAATAATAATAATAATAATAATAATATATAATAATAACAATAATAATCATTTTATAATAATAATTCAAATAAAAATCAAAATTTAAATTTTAATATATTTTAAAATTATATAAAATTATTTTTTATTTAAAAAATATTATTTTTATTTATTTTTATTTTTCTGCCGAAAATCTACCAAAAAATTCAAAAAATATTATTTTTTAAAATTATTTTTTAAAATTATTTTTAATAAAAAATAATTTTTTATTATTTTTTATTTTTTGAATTTTTCAACGGAATTTTTCGCTGAAAATCCGTCAAAAAATTAAAAATTATTAATTATTAATTATTTTTTATTTTAAAAATATTCTTATATTTTATTTTTTTTGAAATTGTTTGGCGGAATTTTCCACCAAAAATCCGTTGAAAAATTATCAAATTATTAATTTTTAATTATTTTTTATTTAAAAAATATTATTTTTTATTTTTCCACCCAAAATCCATCAAAATATTCAAAAAAAATATTATTTTTTAAAATTATTTTTAATTTAAAAAATAGTTTTTTATTATTTTTTATGTTTTGAATTTTTTGGCGGAATTTCCCGCCTAAAAATTAAAAATTATTAATTATTTTTTATTTAAAAAATATTATTTATTTATTTATTTATTTATTTTTGAAATTTTTCGGCGGAATTTTCTGCCGAAAATCTGCCAAAAATTATCAAATATTAATTTTTAATTATTTTTTATTTAAAAAATATTATTATTTTTTATTTTTTATTTTTGAAATTGTTTGGTGGAACTTTCCTCCAAAAATCCAATGAAAAATTCAAAATTATTATTTTTAAATTATTTTTTATTTAAGAATTATTATTTTTTATTAAAAAATTATTATTTTTTATTTATTAAATTTTTGGGCAGAATTTTCCACCGAAAATTTTAAAAATTATTATTTTTATTTTTTTAAATTTTCCTTCGAAAATCCACCGAAAATCCGCCGAAAAATTTTGTTGGAAATTGGACGTTTTCTTGTAGTGTTTATTACACGCAATACATCAATAAAACAACAAAGGATAAATTGCGTTTTGCACCCCAACGTTTGGGGTCTTTTGCACTTCAGTGCCCAACCGTTGCGAAGGTGCACTAACGGTACCCGAACTACTTAAAATGTGCTCAGGTGATGTATTTTTCGAATTCCAGCGGAATATTCCAAGAATATTCCGTTGACAATGTTGGATTAATTGCATTTGACACCCTTTAGAATTGGAGATTGACATAAAACCCCAAAAAATAACATAAAAGGTCAATACACCCCTTTATATATTTAAAATACTAAAATACCCTTGCTTAGTAGTATTTACATGGTGTGACTAAGGATGTTTTGGTTATTTCTTTTTTTTTTTCTTTTTTCATTTTTCTTTTTCCTTTTTTCCCCCCCTCCCCATCATCTTCTTCACCCCCACCCCCCACCCACCCCCACCACCACCACCACCACTGCTCCCCCACCCTGGTCCCGTCACCACCACCCCTGCCGCCATCACCAGCCGCCGCCAACCCCACCCCCACCTGCAACCAAACCCTACCCCCAACCCCACCCTTTTCTCTTTCTCTCACTCTCTCTCCCCGCCTCCCCTCCCCCCCGCCACCACCTCGCCCCCCTCCCCTCCACTTGCCACCACCTCCACCACCAATCGCCGCCACCCCCGTTGCCGCCGCCGAGAACACCACCTCTCTCTTTCTCTCTCTCTCTCTCTCTACTCCCCCTCCCAAATTAGATCCAAATTAGAGAGAGAGAGAGAGAGAGAGAGCAGCGGCTGGTGGTGGTCGTGACAGCGGCAACGTGGTGGTGTTGGGGGGACAAGCGGGGGAGAGGGGAGGCGGGGAGAGAGAGTGAGAGAAAGAGAAAAGGGTGGGGTTGGGGGTAGGGTTTGGTTGCAGGTGGGGGTGGGGTTGGCGGCGGCTTGTGGTGGCGGCAGGGGTGGTGGTGGTGGGACCAGGGTGGGGGAGCAGTGGTGGTGGTGGTGGTGGGGGGGGATGGGGTTTGGTAAAGAAGATGATAGGGAGGGGGGGAAAAAAAGAAAAATGAAAAATGAAAAGGGAAAAGAAATAAAAATAAAAAATGGGGAGAAAAAAAAAGGTGTGTTCGGATGGATTTGATTTTTTAGAAGCTTACATGGAGTTGGTTTGCATATTTTTGAATTTAGGTGGGGTCAAATGCAATTAATTCAATATTTTTGACGAAAAATATCACCTGAGCACATTTTAAGTAGTTCGGGTACCGTTAGTGCACCTTCGCAACGGTTGGGCACTGAAGTGCAAAAGGCCCCAAACGTTGGGGTGCAAAACGCAATTTACCCAACAAATAAATTAAAACGTTTGTATTTAAAGAAGATATTAAATCAGGCAAAATTAAAATAAATGAATAATAAAATTTAAGTTTAGCGACGAATTTGCGACGGTCAGACCGTGGCTATGTTCTTTTTTTTTAAAAAAAAATAAAATTATTTTTAGCCACAGAATTTCCATGGACTATATTTTCCCAATAAAAAAAAATTATCATTAGCCGTGGATTTTCCGTGGTTAACCTTAGGGGGAATGGTGCCTTTTTTGCCACGAATTAGCCACGGAAAATCCGTGTCTAATGTTTTCTATGCCTATTTTTTAATCCATGGCTCAAATTTATGGCTAATTTTATTTTTTATTTTTTATTTTTTTTGCAGTGTCTACATTCACACACACTTTGACCTAACTTTGAAAACTCTACCAAAATCCGTACTTGAGTTACAATGAATAATGTTCAAGGGTGCAAACTATAATTAATTTTTATTTTTATAATAATATAAACCCAATGAAAAAATTGTAAATTTACAAAAGGGTCATAAAAAAATTAGATTGAGTTAAATGTATTCGTTGAATGTTAACAAAATCATAAAGAATCAGGCTCATTTGTGATCATGAAAAAAAATAATAAATAAAATTATATGATTATAACCAATTTGTAATAAAATGCACAAAATTTTAAATAATTCATCAATATCTTTAAAAGATTCAACTCAATCATATATTGAAAGAAAAGAAAAATCCGAAACAATGATGATGCCAATTACCAAATCTTCTACATGGATTAAATAATTTTTTGATCATATAAATTAAGGATAATATGTTTGACATTGTTTTAAGTTATTCGATCATGCGTCACTTTCTAAATACAGAAGCTGACATGAATGTTTTGAATAAAATAAGTTGGTAACCGTAAATACTTTTAGCTAATAATAATAAATTTATCCTATTAAGTTACAATATATATATATATATATATATATCTTTATGACCCTCCGGAATATATATTTTTTGTCTCGGCGACTGGATTGACTTGCAGTTGGCCTTTACCCACTATATGATTATACAATGGCAATAAGTGGTAGAATATAATAACTGGAAAAAATAAAATAAAATAAAATAAAATAAACTGATAAATCAGCTCACCCAATTAGGGTTTATTTGTCTTATTTACATACATGATGAACGATCATGGTAAAACACAAACATACACATTCACACATGTTTCGTCTCACAAGAACACGTCCGTTTACAACTCAATACTCCACCTTATCACAATCATTCGGCTTTCAATGTCTTCCCAATATCAATCACAAACCGATACTTGACATCGCCTTTCTCAAGCCTCTCCATCGCCTTGTTCACATAATCGATCGAGATAATCTCTATATCCGCCACTATATTATGCTTCGCAGCGAAATCAACCATCTCTTGCGTCTCTTTAATCCCTCCGATCAAGCTCCCAGCCACCGTCTTCGCCCCAGCCACCACCGGAAACACCGGCAGCTCAAGATGATCACGCACGCCGACCAACACCAGCTTCCCCTGCGGCTTTAAGAGGCTTATCAATTGCCCGATTGGGTGAGCCGCGGAAACGGTGTCAAGTATTCCGTCCAACGTACCAGCCGCCGCCTTCATTTCCTCTTCGTTCCTGCTCACCAGAAAAGCGTCAGCGCCGAAGGTTTTGAGGGCGTCGTTCTTTTTACTAGCGGAGGTGCTGATCACTGTTACTTGGGCTCCGAAAGCCTTGAGGAACTTAACCGCCACATGGCCGAGGCCGCCAAGCCCGACTACCCCAATGCGCATGCCAGGCTTATCGAGCCCGTGGAGTTTCAGCGCGCTGTAAGTGGTGATCCCGGCACAGAGCAGAGGAGCGCCTCTGTCGAGAGGCAAATTTTGGGGCCAGAGGATGATGAAGTGCTCGTCCGCCACCATGATGTTGGAGAATCCCCCGTAAGTTGTGGTGCCGTCGGTGTCGATGCTGTTGTATGTATAGACCTATAAAAGGGTGATGAAAATCATTATTATTGCTGTTATTATTTGGATTTTAGCCTCAATTTTTTTTTATCTTAGTCACCCGATTCCGACTCATTGGCAAGCTAATTCAAATCGGGTACTACAGAGACCTATTATGAAGGTAATCCTTCCAACCCAGTTGTTCTATTCACAACACCAGAGTTTGAACCCTTGACATTGTTTAAGAGATTTAACGCCTCATTCCGCTCGACCAACTGGTAATTGGTGATTTTATCCTCAATTTGAACCTTATGTACGTGGATTTCACACACAAGACTACAAGAACTTATTGTCAGTCAAACGAGTTTAGTCTACCGTTTAATTTATAACACACTTGTTCAATGAGTATTTGATCTACTATCAAAATAAAATAAAAAATAAAAAGCATTTTATCTTGTTTACATATTAATTTAAATAATGAAATATCAAGATTAGCATACAAAATTGAGAAAATGGCAATAATTGTCTTGTAAGTGAACTTCATTCGACTCTTTTGTTTTTCAGTCAAATTACAATTTTAATCTGAATTATCGAAAATCGATCAATTATACTAACGTGACAACCAATCATAAATCAACATCGAAAGACCAAATTTTGACAAAATCGATCGCCCTGTTAGAAAACTTATTGAATTCAAACAAATTCGCACTAAAGTTGCAATAGTTTTTGTGGGGGGAGAATTACTCCCACCACTCCGGACTTTAGGAAAAATTATAAATAATACCCCCTTATATAAGTAATTACCAATATCCTCCTAAATTTTGTTGACTTAATTGTAAAATAGACGGAAGCAATAGAATGTTCATTTTGCTACATAAATATTTGAAATATTTTTTATTTAAAAAAACTAAAAAAATAGTATATAACTGAGTAGGATATTTTGAAAAAAAAAATTACCGTCCTTTTCAAACAAAACCCTAACTTACCCTACCCCCACCCACCCCCACCACCCAACCACTGCCACCCTTCACTCCATCGCCACCGCTGCCTCACTCCCACTGCCCCCCACCGCCGCCACCTCACTCCATATCCAATTAATTCAATTGATTAATTACTCTCACTTGAAAAATATGTAGTTTTAAATTTCTTAAATTGAACAGAAATAATCGTCGAAAACTAGAAAGAATTATAATTTGCACAATTCAATATTTCTTAATTAAATTATAATGAGTATGAATTAATAAATATATTCACTTAATAGATATAAATTAGTAAAATTTATTAACAAAATTTAATATATATATATATATATATATATATATATACACATATAAAAATTTGGGATGTTCAAAATTGACCAAGAAGCATTCCATAGCTTAGTGGCAACACGTTGGACTATTTACCAAGAGGTCTCTAGTTGAGCTCCCTCTAGTTATGGTGAAATTAAAATAATTGAATAAATATAAGGTTCGGGCGCGGGCAAGGGTTGGTCCACTGACGTAGCATAAATATTTTAAAAAATAAATAAATATAAATCCATGGCTAAATTAAATAATATTTAATGTTAGCCACGGATAAATCTGTGGCTATTTTTTAATATTTAAAAAAAATTAATATTAGCCATGGATTTTTCCGTGGCTATATTTTTTGTTAACCGAAATTGAAAAGAAAAAAAAGAACTAGGTTGGCCACATTCAAATCCGTGGCTAAAAGTCCACACACATTTTTCGTGGCCAAGCTTAGCTACGCCACATTTGGCCATGGATTTTTTTCGTGGCCAAATCCGTTACTATATTTTTTGGCTATGGATTTTTTTCAAAATTTGTGGCTAATTCCCTAGCTAAATTCATATTTTCTAGTAGTGGACATTATACAACATAAACTTTCATAAGGGTAAAAGAGTTAATTTATAATTGGCCAAATAACGTTCCCGCCTTCAAATAGGTAATTTCAGGAGTTCACATTGATATACAGACATTAATCATTAGCCAACTTAACGGAAGGTGAAAATTGACAGATGACAACAAAACTTAGGGGGTATTGGTAATTACTTATACAAGGGGTGTTATTTATAATTTCACCTAAACTCAGGGGTGGTGGGAGTAATTATACCTTTTTTTGAGAGAAATACTCACTTTTTTGAGTTTAGACAAAATTATTAATAACACACTCTTATTTTGAAATTATCAATGACTTCTAATTTTACCCCATTATTGTTAAATTAAACTAAACTAAATGGATAAAATATTTGTATTGCCCCTTAATTATTTTTTAATTTAAAATAAAATAAGTGATTAATAATACCCTTGTCATATTAATCATAATTTCTTCCTTCCCCCAACCCTGAAGCTTGAAAAACTAATAAAAATAAGAAGAAACAAGTAAAAGCACACAAAAATTCAAATAAAGTTAATATACAAACTGAACTTAGATAGGGAATTCAAGTAGCAAGCGAAATATGAAAGATAAAAAGTAGAAAACTGGAACCACGAGTAAAGCATACATACTGGTAGGGGGCAATAATTCTCGAGATTGCTAACACAATGTTCGCATTTTCTACATGATCCCACCATGCATCCCACGGCAACTTTGTCCCCGACCTTCACTTTCTTGACCTTAGACCCAACCTCAATAACCTCTCCCACAATTTCATGGCCGGGTACGATCGGGTAAGTGGAGAACCCCAACTCGTCCTTGGCCAGGTGAAGATCCGAATGGCAAATCCCACAGTACAAGATTTTGAACTTCACGTCGTGCTCGCGGGTGCCTCGTCTCGTGAACTCAAAAGGGGAGAGAACCCCAGACGTGTCCCTCGCCGCCCAACCGATTGCCTTCACAGGATCAACATGCTCCGGTTCTGTAATTTCACAAGTGGGTTTTGGCTTTAGAACCTCTGAAATGAGAATGTATATGTAAAGGGGGATACCGAGCAGGATATATAAGACTGCTCTGTATATTTTAGAAACAATGTCAGAGAATGTTGGCATTGCTGATCGATGTGGGATATAATTACGAGCTACGAAAGAAAAAGTTTGTGAATAATAAGCTGATGATGAGATCGATCAAAATGACCCACAATTTTATAGATTTCACGACAAACTAAAAACTGTAGTTAAACAATTCCAGATTCTTACGTGTTTAAAGCTACAAGGAATAAGTTCAAACGATGCATGAAAGATTATTAAGTTGTCCATCTTGTACAATCCGATTATGGACTTAACCTCGGTTAAGTAAGGAATTATGTGAGTAGACATTAACAAAATAAACCTAATTAGTGTGAGTAATTTATTTAGGCTCTGTTTGGATATTAGATTTTGATGAGCAATTATAAATGTCAGAAAAGAAAAGAAAGCATATTCAAAGAGTCAGGAATTTGAATATTTGGTTGGCTAACTTGTACAGGTGCTTTTCTTAAAGTTAAGAAAAAGTTATCAAAAGTTAGAAGCAAGCTTGGGTGCTTTTCCTGCTTTTGGTTTTCGGATAATTGTGTAGATGTTTCTTTAAACTTTTCAAATCCTCCTTATATTCAAGTTATTAGTATTTGATAAATTAGCAAATGTAGTTAGTTATGTTCGGCACGGAAAAAAAAGAGTAAATTACATTGAGCACTCTAATTTTTAGAGTATTTTTTATTTTAATACCAAATCTTTATAAATATGTGCTTTGATATCCAACATTTATCATTTATAGGTTGATGGTCAAAACGCACATTTATAAAAATTGGATACTAAAGTGCAAAATACTCCAAAAATTAGGGTACTAAATGTAATTTACTTGAGGAAAAAAATTGTGGCATTGTTTGTGTGTGTATATAACATATGACAATATTCAATATATATATATATATATATATAAGGTGTATCCATAAATACAATTATCAAAGTAATGTTATGAGTAAATATTTGTTCATAATAAATATTTGTTTATAATTAAATACTATTGCAAAATTCGTCTTGTAATTTTGGCCATTTGGAATTGTAAGCCTTTAGTTTAGTAGATATTGTCAATTTGTCCTGTAACTTCCGAACTTTGCTAATTTTTGTTAATTTGGATGAGAAATCATGAATTAGCCATTTTTTTAATTATTTTTTTTGATAATTAGATCATAAATTAGCTGAGACGTTAGAGATTGGCCGGAAAATATATTAATATAGTGGTCTTTAGGATTTGGAGGAAAAATTGCTTAGCTGGAGTTTATTTCCCAATAAGTTAGGGTAAAATCAACTATTTTTACATGTCAATTTTTGTATTAGCATGAATGCGCAAATGTCATGAGGAAAAGTGTAATTACCCCCATTGATTGGGCGTTTTCATCTTTTTTTTGTTCCTGCTCAAAATACACGTTTCAAATTAATTATGAAAACTCTCTCAAGACCTGAAATTAAACAAATATTAACTTCATTTATGAATTGGAGAACAAGATTATAGTCAACAACTTTTTCCAATTGTGGATCAAAGAACTGGGAAAAAGTGATCGTAAAATATTGGGTCTCCCCTTCCAGCAGTATCAAAAAGGGTTGTATTAAAGTTTTGATTTCGGAAGTGGGAAAATACAGGTGAACTTTGAGCTGCTCTATGACCACTCGAAACATGTGCTATTGCCACTTTCAACCACAACTTTTTATCCTCGCAAGAATTATTTCTCCCGCACAATCGGCCTTTGTACAGGGGTGGTTAATTTTCGATAATGTGCCAGTGGCTATGAAATCAATCATTTTCTTATGAATAAAGACAAAGGAAAGCATGGTTTTTCGGCTCTAAAGTTGGATATTTGCAACGCCTATGATAAAGTTGACTGGTCTTTCTTCGAAAAAGTGTTGTATAGGTTAGGATTCGTTCCCCAAGTGTCCCACTTGATTATGTCTTGTGTTTCGTCAGTGTCATTTTCTTTTCTCTTGAATGGCTCGCAGTTTGGATTTCTATGTTTGTTATGTGCCAAAGTTCTGAATTGTCTTGTGCCGAACTTATATGACAAGGCGATCCCCTTTCCCCTTACCTATATCTGTTATGCGCCAAAGTTCTGAGTTATCTTGTGCGGGTTGAGGAAAGGGGGGAACAATTACAAGCATCTAGCAGTGAGCATAAATGCCCTAAGGGTGTCTCATCTTTTGACGACCCGGTAATCCTTATTATTTAAATAATTGATATAAAACCTTATGCTTCTTGAAAATGTCCTTATTACTTGTTGTTTTCAAATTTTAGTCTGATTTTGAGAGTAATTTACAATTTGAACGGTAAAGTATTAATTTTCGAATTTTGATTACCATTCTTGAAAAATTAGTCTATTAAATATTTATGAGTTTTCAAAAATAATATAAATAAGTATTCTACACTTATATACATGGAGGAGATGAAATTTTGAATAAATTACATAATTTTCCAAATTTTAGAGGAATTTGACATTCTAACACAATTTTAGAAATTTTATGTCCTAAATTGTAATTTTCGAAAAGTTATATGTTAAATTTATAATTTCTAGGAAATATACATATAATTTCAGATTTATAAAGATTAAATTTCAAAATTTTGGAATTTTTCTAGATTAAGTATGAATTTTCGGATTTTATACCCTAAAACCCTAATTTTCAATTTTTACAAAAATAAATAAATACAAATACGAATTTTTAATTAAATAAAGATATGATTTCAAATTTTTTTAGATTAGATAAGATTATGATAAGATTTGGATAAGATTAGATAAGATTATGATAAAATTTGGATAGAATTAGATAAGATTATGATAAAATTAGGATAAAATATGATAAGATAATAATAATTATAAAATGACTTAAAGTATATAATAATTCTATTTCTTGCCCTAAACTCTATAAAAAAGGAGGGCATTATCTTCATTTTCTACACACACAACACAAATCCCGCATAAAACACCCCCACCCACACTCATCTTACTCTCAACATCCAAAACACTCCATATTTATAAAATATCTTCCACCTACATATAAACACTTCTTTTTACATACATATATACCTATTATTCTTCCATATAGCCCTTTATATACTCTCTTGTTCCCTAAAAATATTTGAAGGTAGAATTATTACCTTTCTCATAAGTAGTTTAGACAACATGATCTTAGATTATTTTTATAAACAAGGCTTTAACTTGGGTTTACCAAAATAATGGTCAAATACCAAGTGATTGCCTATGTTCACATTTTAAGATTTTATGCCTCAAATTATTTGCTATACATGTTAAAATCATGATAATTATTTTTATGTTATTATGTTTTTATAAAGGTATATGCATGAACATGATATGTTCATTTATGCTCTTTATGATCTATGTGTTATGAGAAAATTATTTCTCAATTATGTGTTAGACCCAAATATTTTCGATATGGGTGTGGCTGAGTTCTGCCGGGACATTCTATTGGAGATGCCAGTATTAAGTGTTTCAATCCTCCATCTCCTAATCCCTCCTCATATGAATGGAGAGTTCTATGTGAGAGTGGATTGTAGGCTTCTGCATATGCCCGGATTATGACTACTGGTGTGACTCGGTTGGGATTAGTGGAATCATGGAGTGGCTCGATTGGATTTTGATTGTTTGATCGTGGTGGGAGTTATAAGGCATTGCATCACTATATGTGATGAACATGGAGTATTATGTGATTTTAAGTATTTATATGCAACTTTCACACACCTGCACCTTATGTGATTGAGTAATAATTTTACTCAACTGTCGCGTTGATTCTTCTTTATATGACTATTTTAGAAAGAAATGAGATAGCGGATCAGAGTGGCGCAGTGGAAGTGTTTGAAAGTTTTTACACAATAAAGTTACTTTGGTATTCCTTTTTTAAAATTGTAACTCCTGTATTTTGTACAAATTTTATGTAAAAATTATTATTTATTTTTAATAAAATATGAAGGGTATTTTTTCGGGTCCTGACACATCTCTTATTCACGGATAATTCTCTAATTTGCTGCAAAGCCACCGAAGATGCTATTAGGAGTATTCAAAGGGTCATAGAAAGATATGCAGAGGTATCAAGCCAGGAAGTCAACAAACAGAAGTCCACAGTGATTTTCAGCAGTAATGTGGGCTTCCATAGGTGGTGGGCCGCTCGAAGCGAACTCTTTTTACATCAATTCTTGATCGAATTTGCAATGGGTAAAAGGTTGGTCTAGCAAGAAACTCTCATCGGCGGGTAAAGAAATTTTAGTTAAATTCGTTGTTTAGGCAATACCAACCTATGCTATGGCGTGTTTTCGATTGGCGGATGGGTTTGTTCATGAAATTGAGAGTCTCATCCGCAGATTTTGGTGGAATAGTACTGAAAATCGAAAATACATTGGGTTGCTTGGACAAAGATGTGCCACAGTAAGAAATAAGGGGGGCTTGGGTTCAGATATTTTGTTAGGATTTTAGGGCTGGAAATCCAATTAAAAGACAGCCGTAGGATCAAAGACGGGAAAAAGAGGGCAAACCGTTCGATCAACAAGACTGTTGCGTTTGAAAACAAGGAAACGACACCGTTCCACTTAAGTGATGGAAGCACTGAAAAGCGACACATTGCACAATCTCCTCCGCTCAGATCAAGAGAAGCATCAACGGCTAAAATGAAGTCTGATATCCCAAACCGTTAGCAACGGTTTCTGCAGGCACTGCTCCACTACCTCAATTGGAGAATCACCTCTAGCTATTTTCCATTTCTATATCAATTTTACAGCTATCATGATTTGTGTATAAATTCCACTTTTAGTAATGAGAAAAGCATCAGAAAATTACCCACAAAGTTCTTAATTCTCATCTCCTTCTTCCGTGTCTTCTCTCCTCCTTCTTCTTTCACAATTATTATTAAAAAATTATAATTATAAATTTATCAAGGGATCCATCACATTTGGTATCAGAGCAGACAATCCTTGGAGGTGTAAGGGCCAATCATGGCAGAAAACCCAAAGTTAAAGGATCTGTATGAAGCACAAAAGAAACAAGAGGCTGTTTTGGCAGAGGAAAGAGTAGTGAGGGCAGCTAATGAACACCATTTGCAACTCCAGCTCGAACATCTAGCTAAATCGCAGGGGGAGCTCAAGGGATCAGTTAAAGCTATGGAAGAAAACAATAAACAGCTAATCCAATAATTGCAAGGTGTTATCGAGCAACTACATCAATATAACAAGAACAAGTCAATTTTGGGGGAAGGATTATCAGCTTCAGCGGAGAAGGGAACAACATCACAAACTCAAGACCAAAATTATGAGGGTAATGAATCAATAACCACAGGTACTCAGTCTAATATTTCATCTTTGCCTAGGATTGAATTTCCCAAGTTTGATGGAACCAACCCGAGAGCATGGGCAAGAAAATGCACCAGGTATTTCCAAATACTATCCACTATACCCGAGGAACAAAAAGTTCCATTAGCTTCAGTGTATTTGGAGGGGAAGGCTGAACTATGGTTTCAGGGCTACCTTGAGAGCAGGGAAATGCCCGGCTGGAATGAGTTTGTAATGGCTATTTTTGAGCGTTTTGATGAGCTGAATCCAGAAACTATAATTGGGGACTTTAATAAACTTCAGCAGGTTGGGACAGTATCACTATACTTAGAGAAATTTGAGGAGCTCAAGTCCCAAATGCTCATAATCAACAAGGACTTTCCAAAGGAGTTCTTCACAGCAAGTTTCATAAGTGGACTAAGGGAAGACATAAAAGGAGCTGTAATGACACTAAAACCCACTGGGTTTCAACAAGCAGTATCATTGGCAAAAAACCAAGAGGCTACAGTGGATGCAATAGTAAAGAGAGCAGCCTCTCTGCACAAACCATTCAACCACAGCAAACCACCAAATAAGGCTCACACCAGCCCCCACTCAAAAAATTACTCCACTCCTTCTAAACCCCCTTTTGATCCAAACCCACCACCAAGGAGGCTTCTAACGGCTGCAGAAATGAAGGCAAGAAGGGAAAAGAATCTATGCTACAATTGTGATGAAGTTTTCACCCCTGGACACAGATGCAAGAATAGACAATTATTCATGATGATGACTGAGGAAGAGGAACAAGTTTACCAAGCTGAGGTAGAAGAAGAAGAAGAAACTGAAATCATTACTGAAGAAATAACAGTTTCACTTAATGCTTTGTCAGGAAACAATGATGTAAACACCTTGAGAATAAGAGGAAATTCCCATGGCAAGGAGGTGCATATACTCATAGACAGTGGAAGCACTCACTGTTTCTTGGATGAGACCACTGCTCAACAGCTAGGGTGTATGTTAGAACAAACAACCCCCATGATGGTTAGTGTAGCAGATGGGAGTAAAATGATCAGCAGGATGATTTGTAATGATTTCCAGTGGCAGATTCAGGGGCATAAATTCAACTACCCTATTAGGATAATCAGGCTTGGAGGGTGTGACATGGTACTAGGTGGAGATTGGCTAAGAAAGAACAATCCAGTAGAATTTGATTATGAAAAGATGAAGATCACTATATCTAGGCATGGTAAGAGACTGTCATTGAAAGCTATGACAGGAGATGCGGAGCTCAAAATGATCTCAGCCAAAGGGTTTAGCAAGATCTTCAAAAAAGGGAACTACACCCTCATTGGCCAGTTGTTCTCCATCTCAACATCAGAGAGCCGTGTTAGTCCCATTGAACTTGAGTTAGAGCAACTATTAGAGAAGTACCAGGATGTGTTCCAGGAACCAACCACATTACCCCCAGAAAGAAACATTGAACACCAAATAATTTTGAAGCCTCATGCCTTACCTAAAAAACAAATGCCTTATAAATACCCCCATGCACAAAAAGTTGAGATAGAAAAAATGGTGAAAGGGATGTTGGAGGCTGGCATCATTAGACCCAGCCAATCCCCGTTTGCTTCACCAGTATTGTTGGTAAGGAAAAAAGATGGGCAGTGGAGGCTTTGTGTAGACTACAGGTATTTAAACAGTCTTACAATTAAGCATAATTTTCCTATACCTGTAATAGACGAACTCTTGGATGAATTACACGGAGCTCAATACTTCTCCAAGATAGATCTTAGGTCTGGGTATTTTCAAATTAGAATAAAGGTAGAAAGTGTGTATTTAAACAGCTTTTCCACCCACCATGGCCACTATGAGTTTCTAGTCATGCCTTTTGGCCTATGTAATGCCCCCTCCACATTTCAGTCATTGATGAATCAAGTGTTTGCGGACTGTCTAAGAAGAACTGTCTTGGTGTTTTTTGATGACATATTGGTGTTCAGTAAAACATTAGAAGAACACTATGGGCATTTAGAGGAGGTTCTGAATAAATTGAGAGAAAACCAGCTCTATGCTAAGATGTCTAAATGCAGCTTTGTGAAGAGAGAAATTGAATACTTGGGGCACATAATAACTTTTGAAGGGGTATCCACTGATCCAGAAAAGATCAAATGTATGATTGAATGGCCAACCCCAAACAATGTCAAAGCCTTAAGAGGATTCTTGGGACTCACGGGGTATTACAGGAAGTTCATAAAGGATTACGGAGTCATTAGCAAGCCACTGACTCAGCTTTTGAAGAAAGATGGTTATAAATGGGGAGAAGAAGCATCCCTGGCTTTTGATCAACTCAAGGAGGTTATGACTAGAGCGCCAGTTTTGGCTCTTCCCGATTTCACCAAACCCTTCGTAGTAGAGACAGATGCATGTGACAAGGGGATGGGTGCGGTGCTAATGCAAAACGGGAGACCTATAGCTTTTCTCAGCAAAGCTCTAGGTATAAAGAATCAAGGTTTGTCCATATACGAGAAGGAGTTCATGGTTGTACTTATGGCCGTAACTAAATGGCGACACTACTTGCAAGGGCATCATTTCATCATAAGAACTGATCAAAAGAGTTTACAGCATATATTAGACCAGAGAGTAGAGTCAGTTTTGCAACAGAAATGGGTGAGCAAGTTGATGGGGTTAGATTATGAAGTAGTGTATAAGAAGGGGACAAAAAACCGGGCTGCTGATGCACTGTCCAGAAGGGAGCATAATCCAATAAATATGGGGGAAATGAAAGCCATATCCATGAGTGTTCCATCGTGGATGCTGGAGGTTCAGGGAAGCTACAGAGAATACCAACAACTCCAGGAGATTATCCAAGCTAAAATCTTGGATCCTCAGTCTAATCCTAACTACAGCTATGTCAATAGGGTATTGAGGCATAAAGGCAGGATTTGTGTGGGAAATACCGGGGAATTGAGAGGCAAAATTGTGAAGTTTGCACATGACTCATCCGTAGGGGGGCACTCAGGAAAGAATGGCACGTACCACAGAATCAAATCACTTTTTTTATTGGCCAGGTATGAAAAAGGAGGTTGACACATGGGTAAGGGAGTGTGATACCTGTCAAAGGAACAAAAAATGAGCACATCCCTTACCCCGGGCTGTTACAACCATTGTCCATTCCTTCACAAGCATGGACAAATATTACCATTGATTTTATAGAAGGATTGCCAATCTCTGACGGCAAGAATTCTATCAGGGTTGTAGTCGATAGGTTCACTAAGTATGCCCATTTTATTGCACTCACGCACCCCTACACAGCTGAGCATATTGCCAAGATTTTTATTGAACACATATATAAACTGCATGGTCTTCCAACTAGAATAGTTTCAGATAGGGATAGGATCTTTACAAGCATATTCTGGAAGACCTTATTTAGAATATTAGGGACCTCTTTAGACATGTCCTCTGCATACCACCCTCAATCTGATGGACAATCAGAGAGAGTGAATCAATGTTTAGAAACTTACCTTCGTTGCATGAGCCATCAAAAACCAAAACAGTGGAGTAGGTGGCTGTCCTTAGCTGAATTCTGGTATAACACAAACTTTCATACCAGTTTGAAGCTAACACCTTTCCAGGCGTTGTATGGCTACCCCCCCTTCTCACTTCCCCTTAGGTCCTTTTGCACACACTGAGCACCAAGAGGTCACGGCATGGATACAGGAACGAGTCAGAATCACACAATGGCTCAAGGAAAATCTAAATATTGCACAGGAAAGGATGAAATTATATGCCGATAGACATAGGACTTAGAGAGAATTTCAAGTAGGAGATGAAGTCTATTTGAAGTTGCAACCATACAAGCAAACTACTATCTCTGTAAGGAAGAATCTGAAATTATCTCCAAGATACTACGGACCTTACAAGATAGTCCAAAAAATTGGAGCAGTGGCATACAAATTACAGTTGCCACAAGGCTGCCAAGTCCATCCAGTTTTCCATGTATCCTTACTCAAGAAACGGATTGGAAGTAAACACACACCTGTTCCCACAATGCTAGAGATGGATCCGGAAGGTAACTTCAAGATTTTCCCTATAGCAGTGTTGGATAAACGAATAGTACCCCGGAACAATGTGGCAGTCCCTCAAATCCTAGTGCAGTGGATTTACTCAACGCCTGAACCAGCTACCTGGGAGGATTACGACGCCATTGCTGCTAAATTTCCAGAGTTCGATCCTTAGGGACAAGGATCAACTGAACGGGAGGGAATTGTTAGGATTTTAGGGCTGGAAATCCAATTAAAAGACAGCCGTAGGATCAAAGACGGGAAAAAGAGGGCAAACCGTTCGATCAACAAGACCGTTGCGTTTGAAAACAAGGGAACGACACCGTTCCACTTAAGTGATGGAAGCACTGAAAAGTGACACATTGCACAATCTCCTCCGCTCAGATCAAGAGAAGCATCAATGGCTGAAATGAAGTCTGATATCCCAAACCGTTAGCAACGGTTTCTGCAGGCACTGCTCCACTACCTCAATTGGAGAATCACCTCTAGCTATTTTCCATTTCTATATCAATTTTACAGCTATCATGATTTGTGTATAAATTCCACTTTTAGTAATGAGAAAAGCATCAGAAAATTACCCACAAAGTTCTTAATTCTCATCTCCTTCTTACGTGTCTTCTCTCCTCCTTCTTCTTTCACAATTATTATTAAAAAATTATAATTATAAATTTATCAAGGGATCCATCACATATTTGCGTGCTTTTAACTCGGCACTTCTGGCAAAACAATCGTGGAGATTGGTGAATGAACCGGAATGTTTAATGAATAGGGTCCTCCTAGAAAATACTTCCCGCATTCGGACTTTTTCCAAGCCAAGCTTGGGTTCGGTCCTTCTTATAAGTGGAGAAGTATTTTTGGTACAAAAGATTTATTAAAATTTGGATCAAGATGGCGAATTGGCAATGAAAATAGCGTGCGGATATGGGAAGATAGATGGATTGCCCGTTCATCAACTTTTCGGTCTGTGACTCCTCCGAGTGCACATAATGATATGACCTTGGTGAACCAATTTCTTAATCCACAATCGAGAATGGAATGAACCCCTTGTAAAGGAAATGTTTTGGGAGGAAGATGTACAGGAGATACTAAGCATGCCTTTAAGCCACCATGAACAACCGGATGTACTCATTTGAACCACTTCAAGATCTGGCCGTTTTCAGGTATGTGGGGCATACTATCTTGCTCTACATCACTACTCTCAATGCAGCGGATCTTCATCGAAGGCGAATTCTGATCCGATTTGGCGAGTAATCTGGTGAGCTCAGGTACCACCAAAAATTAAGCAGTTCGTTTGGCGACTGTCACGAGATATTTTACCCACGACAGTGAATTTGCGAAAGAGAAGAAGTGGGGAAAATGTTTTTTGTCTGTTGTGCCAAGAACGTGCAGAGACAAGCAAGCATGTACTGTTAGAATGTCACTTTGCTTGACAAGTGTGCGGATGCTCAAACCTTCCATCACAACTAGTACGGGAGTGGGGAAGAGGAGTGCGAGAGTGGCTACTTAACATAAGAGAGCATACGGATGACGAGAAATTTGGACTGTTCTTAACGGTTGTATGATCCGTTTGGTGGAGTCGGAACAGGCGAGCCTTCTACGGGGATTCACTAAACCCAATGGGAACAGCGAATTTTGCGCATGACTATTCTTCTCTTTCAGGAATGCGAATGCTAACATCCCAAAGCAAGGTCTAGATACGCAATCTCCTACTTGGCGTCCGCCTTCTGAGGGTACAATCAAGCTTAACTCTAATGGGGTGTTGTTCAAGGAATACCGAGAAGCAGGACTGGGAGCTATCACGCGAGATCATAGAGGCACATGTGTAGCCTGGCTACACAAGCCGGCTCGAGGAGTTCTGGAGGCTGAGCACTCTGAAACTCTAGCCGCCATTGAAGCTGTTACGCTAGCCCAAGAGCGGGATTAGCTGTCGATAGTACTTGAGGGTGATTGCCTTAGTCTGATACAGCAGCTCCGCATGTAGGAACAAGACTTCTCTCCCTTGGCACCTTGAGACTTGATATTCGTCACCTTTGCCAAACTTTTAGGCAAGTTAGGTTCTTGTTTGTTCGTTGAACTGGTAATAGAGTTGTGCATGTTTTAGCGAGGAACACATCACCTTCATACGAAAGAGATATGCATATTCTGGCCTATGTTAATCCTTTTGGTATGCAGACTTAAGTTTTGATTAATAATATGCAGTTTTTAGCTCTCAAAACAAAAACCACAACTTTTTATCCTTTAACTATCATTTCATTCTTCATTTTTTATGGGTAATTAAGCGGTGATTCTAAATTCAATTCTAAACCGAGAGTTTTAACTAAATTAGAAATTTTTGACGTGAGCAAATGTGTGTTCTGAACGAGAAAAGGAAAAAAAAAACAAAAAACAAAATCTAACATTGTCTCCCAACCAACTAGGAAAAATTACACTAAGAAAAAAAAGAAAAAACAAAAATTGCATTTGCTTGTAACGCGAACTATCGGTTTTAGCCCCACCAAAATTAACACCCAAAGCACATTAGAGGAATTGACCAAATTATTCCACTTCATTCTGCTAAAATTTGAAAATGATCAAACGCCGTGTTTGGAACGATTAAAATACTTGAGTAACATTGTTGTCCAAACATGCATTTTGGAGGGCAAAGCGCAAGTGGCTCAAAGTAAGGATGGCAAAATGGTTCTCATGGTTGAACTCGATCCACATGATTTGGGATTGGTTTGGATCCAATATATTTTAAAGCAGGTTGGATCCCAAATGATTGATGTTGATATTGGGTTTTAGTTGAATTGATGATGGGTTGATAATGGGTTCATATTGGGTCACAAACGGATTACCTCATAAATAAAACAAATTATTTTTTATTCGATTGTAATTCATATTAGCGTCTTTTTTTGGTAATTTCATAGAAATTGGTAATTTTAATTTGTCTTTTTTGGTTTTAATTAAACATACATAAATGGCGCATTGAATCCATTAGAAAACATTTCAAATCTATCTGCAACCCGCCCTCAATCAATTTACAACTCACATCCAATCTATTTGCAACTCAACCCATCTACAATTCATATTTTGAAATCTATTTCCAATCCAACCCAACCCAACCCATTTTCAACACAACTCAATATAACCCAATCCAAATCAAACTCAACCCGCACAATTACTACTTCTAGCCCAAAGGTTGGGGCATTCTTATTTTATCCTATCAATTTTATACTGGGGTTGGTAATAAATTTTTCTTTGTTATGTTTCATTAAAATGAAGGTTTTAGTCTATACCCAAACTAGTAATATGTGATTACAAATAAGTGCACTTGAACTAATAAAATTAGTACATAGTATTTACTTTCAGTTATTTTTAAATTAATACGACATAATAATTCAATTAATATGTACGGGTATTATATTTTTTTTATCGATTGGGCCGGGGTCATTTCATTGTCGATTCGTTTGATGGACCAATGCCCAATGCGGCCGATGGTTCACTTTTCTTGCTTTTTTGCAAGACACGGGAGATTCTACCTGGCTGAATTATTTGAAGACAGATTAAAGTGTTTACAAATTATTGTTATTACTAATGTATCGGGCATACTTAAAGCTTGTGCAAAATAAAAATAAAATACAATCTAATAACATGTTTGAATTCTAATAGTATAAAATTAACTTTTTGCTATATGTACTGTATTTTAATTATTGTGATCTATTTATTAAATTTATGATAGGTTAAATAAATTTAAAATAAAAAAGTTTGATTAAAAAAAATAGAAATAAAAAGTAGAAGAAAATTTGAAAAAAGGGACGTGAGAGAAGAAAAAACGGAGGATGAGAATACAAAAAAGGAAAAATAAGAAAAACACTTACAGCTAATATAATAGGCTTTAGATAGTATAGTTGTCATTATAAAAATTCCAAATAATTCACTTTTTTTTTTTTTTTTGGTATTTCATAATCTTTTGCAGCGTCTATTGTAGCATTAATTATTATTTTTAGGGAAATTTTAAAACGGGGCATAAGTAAATTTATGTGTTTCAAAATAAATGCAAAACATCAAAAAATATATCTCTCTCGCTAGAAAGAGGCCTTGAACACCTCCGACCTTATGGTTAACAGCCACACGCTCTAACCAACTGAGCTATTCCAGCTTGTTTGTTATGTCTTTACTCACATTGTAACATACAAACACGTTAAGGCTCATTAACATTTTCTGTCACCAATATTCTATCTGACCAATTATAATATGAATTATATTTGTCCCAATCTTTCCATCTTGTGATAAAAAAATTTTATTATTATATATTTGGTATTGTACGGAAATGATGCCATTAACCATTTAGAAGGATTCTTTTTCATTTTCCTTAATTCAAATTAAAGTCGTTGTAATTAATTCACGGTAATCGAATATGAAATAAGGCTGAATCGATTATTCTAATACAAAAGGAAAAAACCTAGAGCTTGTAATAGCAATTGTGAAATTTGATTAGGTTTTGATTTGATATGTGAAAATTATGAACTTATGTCGGCTTTGATTATTTTCATATTATGTAAAAATTAAAATGCAAAGGCTATCGTGTAAACTAATTTCATGTAAGTTTACACACACACACACACACATTATTGAATGACCACCTCATCTAAAAGCTTAAGCTTGTAGAGAGGAAGAGTCATTATATTTTTATTTATATTCTTCAACACGCCCCCGCACGTGCAGGCAGACTTCTTTTTTGTTCACGTCAAGCCTTGCACGTGAAATTCTTTTTTCTTTTGTATAAATGGGTGGCGGTGAGATTCGAACTCAAGACCTCTTGTTTGGCCTGGCTCTGATACCATATTGAATGACCACCTCATCTAAAAGCTTAAGCTTGTAGAGAGGAAGAGTCATTATATTTTTATTTATATTCTTCAACATGAAGGGAAAGTTTAAGGGATTTAGTTAAGATATTATATTTGAATAATATCTTCAGTAGGTCCTAGTCTTTAGGCTATTTGTTTGGAATTTCCTGATTCTTCTAGTTGCAGTTAAATAGTTTGCAAGTTTTTCTCTTTCTGTTAAGTTTGTAAGAGACTATATATAAGTCTCATTCTATTCAATAAAATGGTGTTCTAGAATTGTTGAATACTCTTCATCTGTGTGTTTCTATTCTTAACATTTGGTATCAGAGCCTCCACTGGGGCTGACAAAATCAAAGCAGCAGTCTTTGACATTCATACAGCAGCAGAGATGATGACTACCGAAGGGAATTTTGTGCAGCCATCCATTCCTCGCTTTAATGGTCACTATGACCATTGGAGCATGTTGATGGAGAATTTCTTACGATCTAAGGAATTATGGAGACTGGTGGAGACTGGCTATGAGGAACCAGCAAGTGGATCAGCGCAGACAGAAGCAGATCGTAAGCAGCTGGAAGAATTGAAACTAAAGGATCTAAAAGTGAAAAACTTTCTCTTTCAAGCGATAGATCGGACGATTCTAGAAACTATTCTTGAGAAGAAAACTTCCAAACAAATTTGGGAGTCTATGAAGAGGAAGTTTGAAGGGAGTGCTAGGGTCAAAAGGTCACACTTACAAGCTCTTCGCAAAGAGTTTGAAATCCTAGAGATGAAGACTGGAGAAGGAGTATCTGAGTATTTTTCAAGAGTGTTGTCAGTAGCAAACAAGATGAGGACCTACGGTGAGCAGATGCAAGATGTCATAGTGGTGGAGAAAATTCTCAGATCACTGAGTGAGAAGTTCAATTACGTTGTATGCTCAATTGAGGAGTCCAAAGATATCGATCAACTCTCCATTGATGAGTTGCAGAGTTCCCTAATTGTTCATGAACAAAAATTCCAGCGACATACAGGAGAAGAGCAAGCGCTCAAAATCAGTCATGAAGACAAATTTGGTGCAAGAGGACGGGGTCGAGGTGCACACAGAGGCAGAGGAAGAGGAAGACGCCAGCCCTACAACAAAGCAACAGTGCAATGTTTTAAGTGCCACAAGTTTGGACATTTTCAATATGAATGTCCAAGTTGGGATAAGGAAGCCAACTATGCTGAAATAGGAGAAGAAGAAGAGATGTTGTTGATGTCATATGTAGAAATGAATGATGCTCGGAAGGGAGATGTCTGGTTCTTAGACTCTGGATGCAGCAACCATATGTGTGGCGACAAGACTTTATTCTCTGATCTTAATGAGCATTTCAAGCAAACAGTAAAGCTGGGAAATGATACAAAGATGAATGTGTTGGGAAAAGGCACTGTAAGATTGAAAGTAAGTGACTTTACGTATGCTGTTAGTGAAGTATTTTTTGTACCTGAATTAAAAAACAATTTGTTGAGCATTGGTCAACTACAAGAAAAGGGGTTGGCAATTCTCATTCAACATGGAATGCTCAAGATTTATCATCCAGAGAAAGGGCTCATAATACACACAGAGATGTCAGCAAATCGAATGTTTGTGATGATAGCAAAACCATGGGCACAACAGTCCACTTGTCTTTACACCTCTACACAGGATATGGCACATTTATGGCATTGTCGCTATGGACACTTGAGCTACAAGGGGTTGACAACTCTGCAATCTAAACAGATGGTACGTGGATTGCCTATGTTCAAGACTCCAACAACAGTGTGTGCAAACTGCATGATTGGCAAACAACACAGAGATCCAATCCCAAAGAAGAGCAATTGGAGGGCCACAGAAAGAATCCAGCTCATTCATGCAGATCTTTGTGGACCAATTTCTCCCATCTCTAATAGCAAGAAGAGGTACATTATATGCTTTATTGACGACTTTACAAGAAAAACATGGACTTATTTTTTAGCAGAAAAATCCGAAGCATTAAACATGTTCAAACGTTTTAAGAATTGTGTTGAGAAAGAAGTAGGAGGATACATTAAATGCTTAAGAACAGATCGAGGAGGGGAGTTCACATCACTTGAGTTCAATGAGTTCTGCACAGAGCATGGCATCAAGAGACAATTGACTGCAGCTTATACTCCACAGCAAAACTGAGTATCTGAAAGAAAAAATCGAACTATAATGAATATGGTTCGATGCATGCTCTCTGAAAGGAAGATTCCAAAGACTTTCTGGCCAGAGGCAGTGAACTGGACAACACATGTGCTAAATAGGAGTCCTACATTGGCAGTGAAAAATCAAACACCTGAAGAAGTTTGGAGTGGAAACAGACCCTCAGTTGAGTACTTTAGAGTTTTCGGATGTGTGGCGCATGTACATGTTCCTGATGCAAGCAGAAAAAAACTAGATGCAAAGAGCCTTGCTTGTGTGTTACTAGGAGTAAGTGAGGAGTCTAAGGCATATCGACTCTATGATCCAGCTGCAAAAAGGATTGTAGTTAGTAGAGATGTAGTGTTTGAGGAAGAAAAATCTTGGAATTGGGATAAGAGTTATGAAGAACACATAATGGTTGATTTGGAATGGAACGATGAAGAAGATAATGAAGCAGTAAATGCAGAAAATGAAGAAGTAGTAAATGGAGAAGAGGAAGCAGTTGAGTCAAGTGGTAGTCTTCAAAATTGTGAAGGAAGAAACAGAAGACCTTCAAGGTGGATGAGAGATTATGTAACTGGGGAAGGACTTTCGGAAGAATCGGAAGAAGAAGATGTAAGTGTCAACTCAGTTCTGTTTGCTTCAACAGATCCAATATATTTTGAGGAGGCGGTGAAGCATGACAAATGGAGGACAGCTATGGACATGGAGATTAAAGCTATAGAGAGAAATAATACATGGAAACTCACTGATCTTCCTAAAGGGGCAAAGAAGATTGGAGTGAAGTGGGTTTATAAAACCAAATTCAAGGAGAATGGAGAAGTGGATAAATTGAAAGCTCGTTTGGTGGCAAAGGGGTATGTACAACAGCAAGGGATAGACTACACAGAAGTATTTGCACTAGTTGCGAGAATGGACACAGTGAGAATGATTGTGGCTCTAGCAGCTCAAAAAGGGTGGATCCTCTATCAACTCGATGTCAAGTCTGCTTTCTTGCATGGGGAACTTAACGAAGAAGTATATGTGGAGCAGCCGAAGGGTTATGAGTTGGAAAGTAGTCCTCGAAAGGTGTACAAGTTGAAGAAAGCACTATATGGACTAAAACAAGCTCCACGAGCTTGGTTCAGTCGAATTGAAGCACATTTCAAAGGTGAAGGGTTTGAGAAATGCTATAGCGAGCATACACTATTTATTAAAACTACCACAGAAGGTAAGATTCTCATTGTCAGTTTATATGTTGATGATTTAATATTTACAGGCAATGATGAATTAATGTTTGATGAGTTTAAGAATTCCATGTTAAGAGAGTTTGATATGACTGATTTGGGGAGAATGAGGTTTTTTCTTGGCATAGAAGTTTTACAGAGGTCAGATGGGATTTATATCTGTCAAAGGAAGTATGCTTTGGAGGTGTTAAAAAGGTTCAGGATGGATAACAGCAACTCAGTTCATAATCCCATCGTTCCAGGTTGTAAGCTTTTTAAAGATGAAAATGGAGTTCATGTTGATGAGACTCTATTTAAGCAAATGGTAGGATGCCTCATGTATTTAACAGTTACAAGGCCTGATTTAATGTTTGCAGTAAGCTTAATTAGCAGGTACATGGCCAAGCCTACTGAGTTGCATTTATTGACAGCCAAGAGGATATTAAGGTACTTAAAAGGAACTATTGGACATGGAATCTTCTACAAGAAGGGAGGGTGTGAAGATCTCATTGGATATGCAGATAGTGACTACGCAGGAGATATAGAAGACAGGAAAAGTACATCAGGCTATGTTTTCATGTTGGGATCTGGAGCTGTGGCCTGGTCCTCAAGAAAACAACCTATAGTCACACTTTCGACTACAGAAGCAGAGTTCGTGGCTGCAGCAGCTTGTGCTAGTCAAGCTGTTTGGATGAAGAGAATAATTGAGAAGCTAAGTTCAGAAGAGAGTAAGTGTACTACGATTTTTTGTGATAACAATTCCACAATAAAGTTATCAAAAAATCCCGTGCTACATGGTCGAAGCAAGCACATTGATGTGCGTTTTCATTTCCTCCGTGATCTTACAAGAGAAGGAGCTGTTGAATTGGTCTATTGTGGAACAAAAGATCAACTGGCAGATGTGATGACAAAACCCCTCACAGTGGATACATTTCAGAGGATTCGAAGTCAATTAGGAATTTGTCAAGTTCCTGAATTAAACTAGTTGCAGCTGTAACTAGTTTAAGGGAGGGAATGAAGGGAAAGTTTAAGGGATTTAGCTAAGATATTATATTTGAATAATATCTTCAGTAGGTCCTAGTCTTTAGGCTATTTGTTTGGAATTTCCTGATTCTTCTAGTTGCAGTTAAATAGTTTGCAAGTTTTTCTCTTTCTGTTAAGTTTGTAAGAGACTATATATAAGTCTCATTCTATTCAATAAAATGGTGTTCTAGAATTGTTGAATACTCTTCATCTGTGTGTTTCTATTCTTAACACATTGTTGTCATATTTCTGTTTTAGTCCTATTTATTTTAAAACCTTGCAATTAATACTTTATTGTTTCTGTTTTTTAATCTTCACAACGTTTGAAATTTGAATATAAAAATATGCCTGCGTTGAATTGTTGGTCCTTGTGGTGAATATTAAATAAAGAATTCAAAAAGTGGCCCGTGATGTTAATGTATGTGAACCATGCGGCCATATGGGTTCTGCTTTGGCTTCAGGTGGGGCTCTTTTTATTATTTGCCATTTTTTTTCTTTTTGTTTTTTAATCTTCTTGCTGCTTTTTCTTTTAAATTTTTAAATTCTTAAATTCTTCATTTTTGTGTCATTATGCATGTTGTGTCTGTATCAAGGGAGAAAAGAAATCATATGAACGGTTCATTGTGAGGTGCACTTAAAAATGTTTCTGTACAAGAACGTGTGGCATGTGGGGGATTGCTTTTATAAATTTGACTATATTTACATTAATCGTTGATTTCAAGAATGTAAGACAATTGGCCAAATAAAATCCTTATACTAATAATTAATATGCCTTGTGTGAATGGTATAGTTGAAGTCTCATAATCTTAAAATTATGAATTTAATTTTTGTAAATGCGGGAATTATCTTAATTTAATATTAATAATTTCTTTATATTGTATAATAGTGTGCGTGTTTCACTATTTACTATCCACATTATGTTTGGTACTAGAATTTTAAAAGGGAAAGGAAAAGAAAAGAGGAAGAAAAAGTATTTTTCAATATTTGGTTGCGTGGGAAAAAGAAAGAAAATGATAAGGAAAAGAAAAATAGAAAGAAATATAACATAAATTGAGAAAAAACATTGTCCTTCCAATTAGGTGAGGGAAATAAAGGAAAACAAGTACTCTCTCTAAACCTTCTAACTTTTCAAGCTCTAACCTCATTTTTGTTGCTCAAACTAATTGATTGTTTGAATATATTTCATGAAGATCTTTTTTTTTTTTTTTTGTTAATGCAGTTAATTGATTGTTTGGATTTTTTTGGATGTATTTTTATATTTTTCTTTAATTTATAATAATAATCAAACAAAATAGAAAACAATTCTCTAGAAAAATCATTTTTCTTATTATTTCCTTAACAACCAAATAAGATAAATAATTTTAAAATTCTTATAGTTTCTTTTTCTTTCCTTAATATTTTTCTCTCCTCCTAAAATCTTAGAACCAAACAAAGCTTTAGTGATGATTGAATGTTAAAATATTTTTTGATTATAATATATTATTGATGTAATTCATTTTTTGTTCTGTAGGGGGAAAAAAAAACTAACTGATGATTTGGGTTAGCATCAATTGCTGGATTCCAGCATAAAAGGCTGTTGGATACATTAACTAAAATTGAAATTCAACCAAAAAAAAAAAAAATAGAGCTTATTTGGATGGCCTAGGAGAAGAACACTTGTCTGTTGACTGAGTGTTTTTTCAAAAGCAAAAGAAAAAAAAAAAAAAAAAGACAGCCAAAAATGATGTTTGTCAAAATAAAAACTATTAACAGTAATTTCAAATAAAAATATATTTCAAAATACTTTTAATTATTGCATCTAAATGCAAAATTGTTTGACTTGTAAAAAAAATCCAACTATAAAAAACACAACTAGACTGATGCGGTCAGATTTTGGATCGACCACGTGGCGAAGTTTGATATGCTCCGGTTGATATGATGGCGGCCCACCTATCAAAGAGGGAGGAACATGCGTGAAACTAGCCAGTTTTGCTCCGTCGAAGGCTCTCCGAGGCTCTTGTTAAATATAGGATATTTAAAGAAGATGAAGAATACTTAAAAAACATTGTCTTTTTTCCAGAAAAATGCCAGAAGCGTGGGTGAAAAGATATCTCTTTGGGGGAAAGTTTTTTGCCTATTTATAATGAAAGTGGGTCTTTGATTTGATGGGGTTGATGGGGATTGGCCATCTGATTTGACCCATATAGTATAAGTGGGTATGCTTTTTGTCATATCTTGAAGTCCAAATTGGCAGTTGGGGCTCTACTCTCGTTAATGGGGCATGACTTTTGCATTAAATGCATATTTTGGGCATTTAATACTTGAAATTGCACTTATAAGGGAGCATTTAAAGCACTTAGGACTGAAAGGGTCCACTTATCTTGTCGGGCATATTTTGGTGGCTGGCTTTTGTCTGCGTTTGACAGAGTAGCTGCCCCCCCCCCCCTCCAGCTGTCATATGGGTCATGTACTCCAGCGGACATGCCCTCAAATGGGATATCTTCCCTCAAGGACATTCTCACCAATTTGAGGGCACAATTGGAAGCCTCCCTTTGGTGGCTTAGGACATCTTTCGAGGACAGCTCATCAATTCAAGGACAAACTGGGAAGCCCCCCTTTGATGGCTTAAAACCTCTTTGGAAAATAGTTCACCCATTTGAGGGCACAATTGGAATCCTCCCTTTGGTAGCTCAGGACCTCTTTCGAGAACAACTCACCCATTTGAGGGTAAATTGGGAAGTCCCCCTTTGGTGGCTAAAAAACTCTTTCAAGGACAGCTCACCTATTCAAGGGCACAATTAGAAGCCCCCCTTTGGTGGCTTAGGACCTCTTTCGAGGATAGCTCATCAATTCTAGAGCAAATTGGGAAGCCCCCCTTTGGTGGCTTAGAATCTCTTTCGAGGACAACTCACCAATTTGAGGGCACATTTGGAAGCCCCTCTTTGGTAGCTTAAAATCTCTTTCGAAAATAGCTCACCAATTCGAGGACCTTTAGCTTCATACTTGACATTATCTCTCCGATGGAAAGATGACGTGGCCTCGTGGAGGAAAACTTGGTCACATCATGGACGAACTTTTTTTAAGCTATCCAAATGAAGAAATTCTTACCCACGCCAGATTTGGCCATACCAAGACTAATTATATGACGAATATTTTACACTTTCCATGTAATCGGTGTACAATTTAAGGAACTAAATTTCCCGAAAAAGGAACTAAATTTCCCGAAAAACGGAATATATGCTTTTAATTGCTATAGGACAACATTTTTATGAAAAAGGTTCAAAAGAGGAAGAGTTTTGTATTTTCATAAATAGACTCAAAACAAAAGCATTCAGACACTTCTCAAGGTCAGACAAGAAATAATCCTGTTAACATTTCTCCTAGACTTGTTCAATTCTCTTATAATGCTAGTTGTGGCACTCTAAAAAAAAAGAAAGAAAGAAAGAAAGAAAACTTGTCATATTCATATAGAGCATGTATTAAATGATAATAATTTTTATTTTATCACTCATGATGATTTTTATTAAATAATATTCTTTTTTGACATTAATTTGTTTCAAGCCAATGAAATTTAGTATTTTAAATTGATACTATTTACAATTGACAATGCTTTATAATAATAATTTAGTAACGAAAAGATAATCACTGGAATTTATGATATATATAATTATATCTATATTATTATATAAATGTGGCGCACCCTTTTATAACCAACTTTGGTCTAATAATATATTTGGGTCTGTCACTTTTCTTTTCTTTTTTTTTTTCACTTTCTCTCTCTTCTATCTTTTTCATGTTCTTTTTTCTGTCTCCCCACCTCTTCCCTATCTATCTTCTTTCATCGTCAAATATTTTTTAATATCGTCTTTTTTACTTTCTGTGTAATTATTTTCTCTTTTTTATTATAAGTTATTTTATGTTTACCTATAATTAATTTTATAAATATATTTAAAATAATTAACAATATTTTGATAGTATAAATACTATCAAAATTTTGTTATATCATTAAATTATATGAATTTTTTATTATGCATATACATCGAGTGTGTCAGTATTACTGATATATATTATTGTTGAGTTATCATTTTAAATCCAATATTGTTAGTTCTTTTTTCCTTTTCATTTTTGCTTGCCCTCCTCCCCATAGAAGCTCCAATTACCAAATGTGAGCATTAACCAATCTATACGATTTGTATGGCAAAGATATTAAAAGTAAAAAAAGAAAAAAAAATGCTTTTTCATGGTTGATTGTCAAAGAAATAAACAATACAATGAAGGCTAGGTCGATGTTAGTCACATTAGCATATGCTAAACTCTTCTTTCATTGACAAGTGTCCACTTTTTCATTTTTTGTTATTTTTTTATTGTTTTCTTTATTTTCGTGAACTATAGCTTAATCAATTACTAGTTTCTAAAAACTATTCTTTTACAAACCCAAATTGGGACTTAGAATAAAAATTATTGTTTTTCATTTTGCCGACATATTTCAAAAAACCATAAAATTTTTTCATATTTCTGTTCTTTTACTAAAATATTTAGTTTGTCATTTTTATTAATGTAATTTTTCATTTCATTTTTTTAAAAATAAAATTGGTATGTTCTATAATTGATGTAAATCTTGTTTTCTATTGTAATATTTAGGTTATCATTTAATTTTTTATTTTCTATCTAGAATAATAAAATTAGTATAACATGAATTGATGAGAATCTTATTTTTCTCTTATTTATATTTTTAGCATAATATTCACGTTGTCATTTTTATTAGTGTAATTTTTTTATTTTTTTTAAAAGAAAATATTATTGTAACCCAAAAATTAGTGTAATTATTAATAAATACAAAACACCTTTTTTTTTAATTATAATATGAATTGATGTAAACATAAACTAGGACACAAAAAGAGAGAGAGAGAGAGAAAATAATACCTCGTTTTTTTATTTCTGAGTTTGGCACCTATCGAATTGGATAGGATCGAACGAACCTTGTTTTCCCAAGTGGATGTGTGAATAAGAGAGAAGCACGACGTGGCTGCAGACAATCCCCACAAATCCGCGTAAGATACCAATATACCAATTTTGTATCCTGCAGCTTGATCCATTCTCTTTCCAAAAAGAACATCACATTTGAATTTTATTGTACTTTCAAAATTATCAATTCACATCACATCATGCTACAGTGATTTGAATGAGGCATTAAATTCACGTGGGGGTCCCCCCTCACATTTAGCTTTTATTGTATACTAATTGAATTAATTCATCAATAAATTAAAATTTAAATAGTTAAAAATTAAACAAAAATATTGAACATATTTAATTATATTTTATATAATATTTGTATTATATGAAATTATATTATAAATATATTTAATTTGATGTTAAATTTTTTATGAATCGTGTGAGTTCTACAATTAAAAATTCATTTTGAATTTTTTTTTTATAATATAATAATCTCTTCAGTGAAATAAATTTCACATATTTTAATTAAAAAGACTTTTATTTTAAAATAAATACACTTTTTTTTTTTAGGGTATCCCTCCGGCCGACAGTCAGAAGACTAATCCTCCGTCCCTATTGTCAGCGCACTAAGCGGTAAGAGACTGACCAAATAGTTTAATCCATTCACATGGATAGGGATTGAACCCCCTACCTCATGCTTAAAGAACGAGGTGCTGAACCACCACGTCAATCATATTGATTAAATAAATACACTTATCAAATATTTAAAATACAAAACTCATCAATTTAAAAAATTTATTAATTTATATTTTTAATACAATATCAAATATATCCACTGTATTTCTAATCAAAGGAAACAATCATATTTAGCGCGATGACAATCCGAATTTAGAAAAGAAATTGAAATTTATTAATGCGTAACAATGGGTATCACTAGCGACAACAAAATGTTCGCAGACAACAAATCCACGACCAATAATAGCACACAAACCACAAAGCCAATGAAAAAGTAAAAACAAACAACCACCCATGAATAACTCTTGACTTTCTTTCTCCAACCACAACTTTCTAGAATCTTCCACGAATACGCCGAGCCGAGTTCACTCACTCGGCTTTCAATGTGTTCGCAATATCAATCACAAACCTATACTTGACGTCGGCTTTAGCCAGCCGCTCCATTGCGGTGTTCACATAGTCCATCTTCACCATCTCCACCTCCGGCAATATATTGTGCTTCGCCGCGAAATCAATCATCTCCTGGGTCTCTTTGATCCCGCCGATCATGCTTCCGGCGACCATCCTCCGCTGCATAATGATCGAGAACACAGGGACCTCAAGCGGCTTCTCCGGCGCGCCGACAATGACCAGCTTGCCGTTCGGTTTCAACAGGCTCAACAGTGGATCAACAGCGTGGGGGGCGGAGACAGTGTCGATGATCCCATCTAAAGTGCCGGCGGCGGCTTGCATTTCCTTTGGCTCGCGGCTCACGATGAAAGCGTCCGCGCCGAGCTTCTCGATGGCTTCCTGTTTCTTACCGGCGGAGGTGCTAATGACCGTTACCTTTGTGCCGAATGCCTTCGCGAATTTGACTGCAACGTGGCCCAGCCCGCCGAGCCCGACGACACCGATCTTGAGGCCGGGCTTGTCGAGCCCATAGTACCTCAACGGGCTGTAGGTGGTGATCCCGGCGCAGAGGAGGGGAGCCCCCTTGTCCATGGGGAAATTCTCCGGCCACTTGATGATGAAATCCTCATTGGAGACCATGATGTTGGAGTAGCCGCCGTAGGTGACGGAGCCGTCTGGGAGGACGCTGTTGTAGGTGAACACCGCCCCGCCGCAGTAGTTCTCGAGGTTCTGGGAGCATTGGTCGCACTTCTTGCACGAGTTCACCATGCACCCGACGCCGACCTTGTCCCCGACCTTGTACTTGGTAACCTTAGATCCGACCTTGGTGACCTCGCCGACGATCTCGTGGCCGGGGATGAGCGGGTATGTGGCTCCGCTCCACTCGTTCTTGACGCTGTGCAGATCCGAATGGCAGATCCCGCAGTACAGCACCTTGAACTGCACGTCATGCTCGCCGGTGAGGCGGGTGAACTTGTATGGCGAGAGGACTCCCGACGGATCCCTCGCGGCCCACCCAACTGCCTGAACTTCTTTCGCCATTGCAGGAGAGATTCTTGAGCTGTTTGTTTTCTTTTTTTTGTTTGTACTTTGTAGAGCAAATGAGAAAGAACAATTGAATGTGATGTAGTTGATTGAGAAGTGGTGCGTCTATGCATATATATATATATATATAGAACCTAGAGGATGAGCTCATCGGTGAGATAAGCCGACAGGCACACGTCATCGCTGAGATTGCTGAGGACACGTGTTGTTAAATATGAGTTGACCCGAGATGGCCAATGGGTCGGGGGGGGCAAAACAGATGTGAAACCGTGGAATGTAAACGTGGATATATTCGCTCCCATAGTAATTAAACTAATCTGAGTTAACAACGTGAAATTCAAATAAAGTTAATGTTAGAGTAGTGTCCAGCAAGTCAATGAAATTGGTGATGTTATTAAATACTTTTTTTAATAAATAATTTTTTTAATTAATAATAAAAATAAAAATTTATATTTTTTGATCATCTTCATCATAATGTGTAAGTTATACACACATAGTTGAAGCTCCTAGATCATATAAGACTATCGGACTTGGTCTCGCGTGAAATGGAGGTCTTAAAATAAATTTCTAAGGCGTAATCTAAATCACTCTAAGTTGAAGAGTTTAACCAATACCAGAGGTATTAACATGACTCGGATTAAAACTTGTAATTATAACATATCTCAAATAGGAAGATGTCTTGTTTCATAGACATTGAATGTAGAGACATTCATATGCATAAGTAGGTGCTCATTAGAGAATGAGTTCACTGAGAATTCCACCGAAAAATACCTACATGGGAGCACTAGTTGCACATCAAATTAGGATTGTTTCTCAACTTATGGTGTGCATTAATTAGTCCTTAGACTTGAGGCTCCATAGTAATCTTGTACATATGAATTTATACTTTGATATAGGTACCGATCCCATGGCGGGTCTTATGGCACCTATGTTGGGTATAGATCTCCCATGTATGAAGGTTTGTGAGAGTCGATAAAGAATTCATTTGCGCACATTGTAGAGTGAGTGAATCTCCTATGTGTTTTATTTTAACTAATCTATGAAAATCTGTGGCCACGGTAGAGACAATGATTAGAAATGAATTTTCTAGATCGATTGTCTTAAAGACTAATTATAAATAAGAACTATAGAATTGAGGTTAACATGATTTTTGATAAATCCCATATCCTATACTTCAAATAGGAGGTTAGATAATGGAAGGAATGTATTTGTACAGTAATCATAAGCAGATAGGTTCACGCATTATACTTCACCTATTGACTAGGCGTGGTGGGCCTATTGTTGGACATCGACCACGATAGATGGGTATCATGAATCAGAATGGGTTCTAATTCATAAGTGATTAACTAAATGAGTTTAATTAATCGATTGATTAACTTATCATCTAAAATATTGCAATGAGTTGCGAGCCCATTTCTAATCGATTGGTGAACCTAAGGGGTCACACACAAATGAATGGATAAACTCCTAAACGTATATGAAAGACTTAATTGGATTAAATCAAAGTATTGATTTAATCGATTGAGATGGAATATATATTCGATTGATTCAATTAATTAATTAATGGATTTTAATTGGATCAATAAGTTGATTTAATTAAATTAAGTTAAAAAGTTAATTTAATTGGGCTCTAGAGCCCAATCCATTAATTAATTAGACATTAATTAATCAATAGAATATATTAAGTTAATTGATGGGCTCAATTAAATTAAATAGTTAATTTAATTGAATAAAATTAAAGAGTTAATTTAATTGGGTTTTAAGGCCCAAGCCCATTAATTAATTTAGTGAATTAATTCAATTTAGTGAAATTAATGGAAGAATCAATCAATTTAGAATTAGTTGATTAAATCAATTAAATAGAGATTTAGTCGATTTATGATTAACATAAGAATAGAGATTCTTATCATTAACAAACTAGAAGTCAAGTGGGGATCTATTTTCTAAGAGTTTGAAATAGATTAGTTAGAAGAATTATTGATATATATATATATATATATATGGATATTATATAAGACTGCTCTATATATTTTAGAAACAATATCAGAGAATGTTGGCATTGCTGATCGATGTGGGATATAATTACGAGTTACAAAAGAAAAAGTTTGTGAATAATAAGTTGATGATGAGATCGATCAAAATGACACACAATTTATAGATTTCCCGACAAACTAAAAACTGTTGTTAATCAATTCCAGATTCTTTCGTGGTAACAGCTACAAGGAATAAGTTCAAATGATGCATGGAAGATTATTAATTTGTCCATCTTGTACAATCCAATTATGGACTTAGCCTCGGTTAAGTAAGGAAATATGTGATTCGGCATTAACAAAGTAAACTAATTAATGTGAGTAGGAAAAGAAATGGAAGCATAATCAAAGAGTAAGGAATTTGAATATTTGGTTGGCTAACTTGGGCATGTATATACTTCAATTCACTTAAAGTTAAGAAAAAGTTATCAAAAGTTATAAGCAATCTTGGGTGTTTCCCCTGATTTTGGTTTTCGGATAATTGTGTAGATGATTCTATAAACTTTTTCAAATCCTCCTCATATTCTAGTTATTATTATTTGATAAATTAGCAAATGTAGTTATGTTCTAGAAGGAAAAAAGAGTAAATTATGTTGAGCACTCTAATTTTGGAGTGTTTTGCATTTTAGTACCAAATCTTTATAAATGTGTATTTTGATACCCAACCTTTATCATTTATGCGCTCATGGTCAAAGTACATATTTACAAAAGTTAAGCAGCAAAGTGAAAAATACTCAAAATATTAGGGTACTTAACGTAATTTACTCAAGAAAAAAAAATTGGTATTGTTTGTGTGTATATATAACATATGACAATATTTAATATATATATATATATAAGTAGGTGTATCAATAAATACAATTATCAAAGTAATGATATGTGTAAAAATTTGTTTATAATTAAATACTATTGCAAAATTCGTCTTTTAATTTTGGCCATTTGGAGTTGTAAGCCTTTAGTTTACTATATATTGTCAATTTGTCTTGTACCTTAAGAACTTCGACAATTTCATTCTTCACTTTATGGGTAATTAAGCGGTGAATCTAAATTCAATTCTAAATCGAGAGTTTTAATAATAAATTTGAAATGTGTGTACGTTAGTGTGAGCAAGTGTCTGTTCTAAACTTGGTGTTTGGAACAATTAAAATACTTTTGAGTAACATTGTTGTCCAAACGTGCAATTTGGAGGGCATAAGTGCAAGAAAAACACTTACAGCTAATATAATGGTCTTTAGATAGTATAGTTGTCATTATAAAAATTCCAAATAATTCACTTTTTTTTTTTTTTGGTATTTCATAATCTTTTGTGGCGTCTATTGTAATATTAATTATTATTTTTAGAGAAAATTTAAAACGGGGCATAAGTAAATTTATGTATTTCAAAATAAATGCAACACATCAAAAAATGCATCTTTGGCGCTAGAAGGAGGGCTTGAACCTCCGACCTTGTGGTTAACAGCCACACGCTCTAACCAACTGAGCTATTCCAGCTTGTCTGCTATATTTTTACTCACATTCTAACATACAAACAAGGTAAGGCTCATTAACATTTTCTGTCTCCAATATTCTATCTGGCCAATTATACTATGAATTATATTTGTCCCAATCTTTCCATCTTGTGAAGAAATTTTTTTTATTATTATATATTTGGTATTGTATGGAAATGATGCCATTAACCATTTAGAAGGACTCTTTTTCATTTTCTTTAATTCAAATTAAAATCGTTGTAATTAATTCACGGTAATAGAATATGAAACAAGGATGCATCGATTATTCTAATACAAAAGGATAAAAACAAGAGTTTGTAATAGCAATTGTGAAATTTGATTAGGTTTTGATTTGATATGTGAAAATTATGAACTTATGACGGCTTTGATTATTTTCATATGTGGTGAAAATGCAAAGTTTATGGTGTGAACTAATTTCATTTAAGTTTATATATACACACACACGCGCATGAAAAAAATTTTATTTTGCCCTTTTTGGGGGTCGTGATTGTCAAAATACCCTAACTTTTTAAAATATTTAAATTTTATCCTAAATCGAGCTTTGAAAGCTCGGTTTTACTGTGGTGGCAGAGTATGACCGAGCTTCCAAAGCTCGGTCTAAGTTTTTTTATTTTTAAAATAAAGACCGAGCTTTAAATATATTTAATTTTAATCATGACGTGATGCATAATTAATTTCTCATCTAAATTCAAGGATTAATTAAATCACGTTATAAGCTTAGAACATTCATAATTCTTTTATTCCCACTTAGAAATTTTCATGCGGGATGGGATTCTCAATAAATTCATTCTCTAACGAGTACTCATTTATGCATACGAGTGTCACTACACTCGATATTCATGAAACAATACATCTCCCATTTGAAATAATCATAATGCAAGTCTTTTAATGAGTCAAGTTAATACCCCACTCTAAGTTAGACTCAATAACTTTGAGTAATTTTGATCATGTTTTACAGACTTGTTTCAAAACTTTCATCTCTATATAAAGCCAAGTCTCACGGCTTTAATGTAATCATGAATATTCAACCACAAATATTTAATATTTTTTGACAATTTTCATTGCATAGCAATAGTTATATTATTTATATTCAATGTTTGTGGATGAATCTCCATGATCACATTAAAAATTACTCAAAGTCTTGAAACAAGTTTATAAAACATGATCAAAATTACTAAAAGTTATTGAGTCTAACTGAAAGTATGGTATCGACTTGATTCATTAAAAGATTTACATTTACGACTATTTCAAATGGGAGATGTATTGTTTCATGGACAACAAGTGTAGTGACACTCGTATGTATAAATGGGAGATCGTTAGAGAATGAGTTTACTGACAATCCCATCACACATGAAAATTCCTAAGTTTGAATAAATGTATTAAGAATGTTCCAAGCTTATAACGTGATTCATTAGTCCTTGGATTTGGATGAAAAATTAATTATGCATCACGTCATGATTAAAATTAAATATATAGTTTAGTCAAATTAGTCCTACAGTACAGAAGCGCTCGCTTGTTTGGTTCCAAATTTTCAAAATTGATTAAAATAGTCCCACGTGTAACTCCCTCCACTTGAAAATTAACGGTACACGTGAGTTGCACGTGCATTTCCCATTAGTTTTTAACGGATGGACCATTTTAGAGAGAGAATACTATTCAGTGGGACTATCTTAGCTAAAAAAATTTTTGAGATAAAATCAGTTAGCGAATATATTGTATAGGATCAAATTGGCTCAAATCTCTCGCTAGAAGGAGGGCTTGAACCTCCGACCTTGTGGTTAACAGCCACACGCTCTAACCAACTGAGCTATTCCAGCTTGTTTTTATATTTTTACTCAAATCGTAACATACAAACAAAGGAAGGCTCATTAACATTTTCTGTCTCCAATATTCTATCTGGCCAGTTATACTATGAATTATATTTATCCCAATCTTTCCATCTTATGAAGAGATTTTTTTATTATTATATATTTGGTATTGTATGGAAATGATGCCATCAACCATGTAGAAGGATTCTTTTCCATTTTCTTTAATTCAAATTAAATTCGTTGTAATTAATTCACAGTAATAGAATATGAAACAAGGATGCATCGATTATTCTAATACAAAAGGATAAAAACAATAGTCTGTAATAGCAATTGTGAAATTTGATTAGGTTTTGATTTGATATGTGAAAATTATGAACTTATGACGGCTTTGATTATTTTCATATGTGGTAAAAATGCAAAGTTTATAGTGTAAACTAATTTCATTTAAGTTTATATATATACACACACACATTGTTGTCATATTTCTGTTTTGGTCCTATTTATTTAAAAACCTCGCAATTAATACTTTATTCTTTCTGTTTTTTAATCTTCACAATGTTTGAAATTTGAATATAAAAATATGTCTGCGTTGAATTGTTGGTCCTTGTGGTGAATATTAAATAAAGAATTCAAAAAGTGGTGGTTCGTGACGTTAATGTATGCGAACCATGTGGCCATATGGGTTCTGCTTTGGCTTCAGGTGGGGCTCTTTTTATTATTTGCCATTTTTTTTCTTTTTTTTTTTTTTATCTTCTTGCTGCTTTTTCTTTTTAATTTTTTAATTTTTACATTCTTCATTCTTGTGTGATTATGCATGGTGTGTGTGTGTGTATCAAGGGAGTAAGGAAATCATATTAACGATTCATAGTGAGGTGCACTTAAACATGTTTCTGTACAAGAACATGTGGCATGTGGGGGATTGAATTGATAAATTTGACAATATTTACATGAATAGTTGGTTTCAGTTCCGCAAGACAATTGGCCCAATAAAATCCTGACGCTCGGGCCAATATGCCTTGTGTCAATAGTATAGTTGAACTCTCATAATTTTAAAATTATGGATTTGATTTTTGTAAATACGGATATTATCATAATTTAATACTAGCAGTTTTTTTAATATTGTATAGTAGTGTTAGTGTGTGTGTGTGTGTTTTACTACTTACTATGTGGTGATGATTGAATGTACAAATATTTTTTGATTATAATATATTATTGATGTTTATGTACTTAAAAATTATTAAATTATATTAAGGATTATAATAACGATTATAGTTTTATGCACTGATTATAATATTTTAAAATTATATTAACGATTCATTGTGAGATGCACTTAAAAATGTTTATGTACAAGAACCTGTGGCATGTGGGGGATTGAATTTATAAATTTGATTATGTTTACATTAATAGATGATTTCAGGGCTGTGAGACAATTGGCCCAATAAAATCCTGACCCTTGGGCTAATATGCCTTGTGTCAATGGTATAGTTGAAGTCTCGTAATCTTTAAATTGTGGATTTTATTTTTGTGAATGCGGGTGTTGTCTTAATTTAATACTAGTAATTTTTTTATATTGTATAATAGTGTGTGTGTGTGTGTGTGTGTGTTTTACTATTTACTATTTAGTGATGATTGAATGTAAAAATATTTTTTGGTTATAATATATTATTGATGTAATTCATTGTTTGTACTGTAGGGGGGGAAAAAAAAACTAACTGATGATTTGGGTTAGCATCAATTGTTGGATTCCAGCATCAAAGGTTTTTGGATACATTAACTAAAATTGAAATTTAACCACAAGAAAAAGAAAAGAGCTTATTTGGATGGCTTAGGAGAGGAACACTTAAAAAACAAAAGTTTGTATTTGACAGAGTGTTTTTTAAAAAGCAGAAGGGGAAAAATTAAAAAAAAAAAAAGGCCGAAAATTATTAATTTTTTTTGAAAGTCATCAAAAGTAATTTTAAATAAAAAAAATCATTCAAAATACTTTTAATTATTACATCCAAACATAAAAATATTTGACTTATCAAAAATTAAAAAAAAATCTAACTATAAAAAGCGCAACTAGACCAACTTTTTGTAAGCTGTCCAAATGGGATCAAAATCAACTTTTGGAGCGAGTTTTGCATATATGTTGTTTACCCCATTTAGATCTTGTTATAACAAACATTATCTCGACAAGAACGAAATTTCTCAAAAACGGAATATATGCTTTTAATTGCTATAGGACAACATTCTTATAGAAAAAGGGTTCAAAAGAGGAAGGATTCTGTATTTTCATAAATAGACTCAAACAAAAACATTCTGACACTTATCAAGGTCAAACATAGAAATAATCCTTTTAACATTTCTCCCAGCCTTGTTCAATTCTCTTATAATGCTAGTCGTGGCAATCTATAAAAAAAAACAAAAAAAGAAAAGAAAACTTGACATCTATCTATATCTATCTATACTATTATATATTTGAGAAAGGTCTTTTGACCAAAATATGTAATTTTAACTAAATTCTTAATTATTAGAATTTTGAATTAATTTTAATTTTTAATAATGAATTATTTGATTGATAAATATTAACTGTTAATTTCTCTATCCTAATCATTTAAATCCACCAACTATTCACATTTAAAACTCTCTCTCTCTCTCACTCACTCACTCACTCTCTCTCTCTCTCTCACACACACACACACACACAAAGGACATAAAAGCTGTAATAGTAATTTTCAATAAAAATATATATGGATAATGAAAATTCTAATTTGAATATTACGTAATACCATAAAATTAGTTATAATTTAATAAATATTAGGAATGTAAATGTCAACACAATGTCATTTATGATAAATTTCTCCCCAAAAATTAAAAAAAGCACTCAATTAAAACTTACACAACTCAAATTTCAAAAAGTATCTTCAATATGATAGATCATATCACCAAAATTAAATTGTACTTTTAAAAGGATTAAAAAATTAAAATATGGGTACAATCTTATCTACAATATATGTTTTCATCTTTTTATCTCTATCATTTCTTTTTGTATAGTTTAACACTACGCGGAAGTTTTATTATCCAACTTTTTTTTGTTCATTGTCCTATCTTTATCTTCAAGTTTTTTGATATATATTAAATTGTCGACATATTCAAATTTTACTTATTTATTGGTATTCGCTTCCATTCTGGATTGTATTATATCATTTTATATCATTTGGATATAAAAAAAAGTTTACATCTAATAAACTAAAAAAATGTACATATAATAAACCACAAATTGATTTTGATAGTGGTCTTTGACCAAAATCATCTAATAAACCACAAAATAATTTTGACAGTGATCTTTGGCTGCAATTTGATTAATTTTGATCAAATAGAATTTTTTCAAATTTTTAAATCTTTTAATTAAAAACAAATTATTGGCTAGGTCTTTTAAATAATAACTAGCGTATTTGGGCATACTTTATGCGTGTGCAAAATAAAAATGAAATATAACTTAATAAAAAAATTAATTGTTAATAATATAAAATTAATTTTCTGTATAATTAATTGATGGAGTATTTTACTATCAACATTTTGAAAACAAAGCACTTTAAACAATTTTACTTAATTAATTAATATTAATTATTTATTATTCTTTATTATGTACATGTTTTAATTGATGAATGAACATTTACAATTGCGAAAATTATTTGACAGTCTCCAAATATAATTTACTAAGAACAAAATAACACCAATTATTTCCACCAATATTAATATAAAGATAATGAGACAAAGCATATGCATAATATAATAAGGGTAATTTTGTCATTATGGTAACCAATTTTAGGAGAGTAAATGATGTTTTCTAGAGTATAGAGGGGTAAGTGTTAAAAATGACATAGTACAAAAGGGCCCTTAAAATATTCATCAGAAGAAGAATTGATATATGAAAGGAGGTTATTTATCAAAAAAATAAAAAAGAGATATGGAAGGAGATTCAAAATATTCACAATATCTAAAATACATCTAACGCAAGTTTAGGACAAAATGTTTATTTGGGGATTATTGAAGGAGATTCGCAACATTCAAGTTGCATCAAGAGTACTTTATGTTCATAATTTAATTATTATTTTATTTAGATATTATGATTATTATTCTTTTGTGTAAAATAAAATTCAATTTTAATTTATTTTATGATGCTTCACATCCATATATGTTTATGTGCGTAAAAAAATATAGTGTCGCGTATTCTAATATATGTGGATAAAAATCCATTATTTTGTGTCTATTAAGTTAGAGTAACTCATAAATTATCATTCATAACTCTAATATATCTAAAAAGTTTATTTATAACTTTAGTTTTGATCGCATATTTAGATTTTATCTGTTTTTTGATATGATTTTTTTGCACGACAATGATTTTCTTTTTAAAAAAATTTAAAAGCTTCAAATATGAGTAAAATATTATCTATTTAATGATTGAATTGCATTGAAAATTATTTAAAGTGAATTTTATTTTACATTAATAGAATATTTTATTTTTATCTTTTTATACATTACGATGAATTTTGATATACGTGCATAGCACGGGGTACATGCTGGTTATTATATATTTGAAAGAGGTCTTTTGACCAAAATATATAATTTTAATTCTTAGAGTTTTGAATTATTTTTAATTATTTAAAATGAATTATTTGATTGGTTGGCATTAATTGTAAATCTTTTAATTCTCTCTCCTAAATATTGAAACCCACCAACTATCCATATTGATATTTTTAATATTTTTGTATTCTCTCTCTCTCTCATAAAAATTTAATAGTAACTTTTAATAAAAACATATAAATAAAGAAAATTCTAATTAAAATATTACATAATGCCATCAAATTAGTTATGATTTAAGAAATGTTAGGAATGTAAAAATCAACATAATGTCCTTTATGGTAAATTTCTCAAAAAATTTTAAAAAAATGACATTCAATTAAACTTTATGTAACTTAAACTTGAAAAATGTCTTTTAATATGATATGTCATATCCCAAATTAAATTATAATTTTAAAAGGATTAAAACAATTAAAACATAGACATAATATTATTGACAATTATTTTTACCTCTATCATTTCTTTGTATACAATTTAATACTATATGAAAGTTTTATTATCCAATATTTTTTTTCATTGCCATATATTTTATCTTTAATTTTTTTTGGAATTAAATTTTCGACATATTCAAATTTTATTTATTTATTGTTCTTTACTTCATAGTAAACTTATTTTATTTATTTATTTTTATTTATATAGTTTAATACTATTTGTACATTATAAAAAGTTTACATCTAATACAGGAGTCTTTGACTACAATTCGATTAATTTTGATCTCTCAAAATTTTGAATTTCTTAATTTAAAAAATTGATTGGATAATTCGTTTGAAATAATAATAATAACAACAACAATTAAAAGCTTCATTATCTCACTCATCCACTTACTTTCCCACTAACATATCCAATTATGTACTCCCACTTTTCTATGATTTTTTATTTTCACTAAGATATTTTATAATTAAAATCTTTATCAAAAAATGAATTGAGATATGAAAGGAGATTAATTATCCAAACAGAGAGAGATTAAAGGAGATTCAAAATGTGCACAACATCTTAAATTCATCTTATGCAAGTTTAGGGTGAAAGGTTTCTTTGGAGATGTAAAAAAAGGTTCACAACATCCAAGATACATCAAAAGTACTTAGTGTTTCATAATTTAATTATTATTTTATGTATATTTATATTTATATTTTTATAGTTAATGTTTTTAGTAAACTAAATTTTAATTTTAATTTAAATTTATTTTACGATGATTCACATCCATATATATATATATATATATATATTTAAGTGCGTAAAAAAAATCATAGTATCACATCTTTCAATGTGGATAATATTAACCCATTATTTTGTAATTTATTAACTTAAAGTAGCTCATAGTTTAACATTCATAATTTTAATATATCTAAATATTTTATTTATAACTTCAGTTTGGATCAAATTTTTAGATTTTAATTTTTTGATATAATTTTTTAAACACGACAATACTTTTCTTTTTCCTTTTTAAATTTAAAAGTTCTAAATATGAGTAAATATTATTAGTTATTTAATTATTGAACTGCACTGAAAATTATTTAGAGTACATGTTATTTTACATTAATAGTATATTTTATTTTTATCTTTTAATACAGTACGATAAATTCTAATATCCGTGCATAGCACGGGGTACATGCTAATATTCATATATCGCATGTAGTAAATAATAATCATTTTTATTTTATCACTCATGATGATTTTTATTAAATGATAACAAATTCTTTTTTGTCATTAACTCGTTACAAGCCAATGACATTTAGTATTTTAAATTGGTACTATTTACAATTGGCAACGCTTTATAATAACAATTTAGTAACAAAAAGATAATCACTGAAATTTGTGATAGTATTTTAAATTTAGTTTATCATCTCACTTTTTATTTTCTATTTGGAATAATAAAATTAATATAACAGGAATTAATGCAAATCTTATTTTTTCTTACCTTTATATTTTTATCATAATATTCAGATTGTGGTTTTATTATTGTAATTTTTTATTTTAGTTTTTTAAAAGATAAAATTACTATAACCCAAAAATTGGTGTAATTATGAATAAATACAAAACACATTTTTTTTGAATTATAATATGGATTGATGGAAACACAAAATAAGAGAGCGAGAGAGAGAGAGAGAGAGACAAAGAGACACAGGGAGAGTTTATTGTCTCACTTATTAATTTGAGAGTTTGGTACCTATTCAATTAGAAAGGCTCGACCAAACCTTGTTTTCCCAAGGGGATGTGTGAATAAGAGATAAGCACGACCTGCCCGTAGACAGGCCCCACAAATTGGCATCAACTTAAAAAAAAAAGAAAAATTCTAACCCGGACCTAGTTTGGTCGAACCCAACAAATTATATGGCAAGTGTATTGCACTTGTCAAGTGATTGGTTACTCTCCCTAAATTATCGACCATTCACAGGGCAAGTGTAAAACACTTGTCACATATTACAGGAAAAGGGCTAATTCCAGGAGGGAAAATCCGGTGGAATTTCCGCTGGAAAATGCTAAATCCGGCAGAAAACCGACGGAATTGTGTTTCCCAGAAAAAATGTCCCCGGAAGGATGTTTTCCAGCGAAATTCCGTTGGGTTTTGGCCAGAATTCCTCTAGAAAGCACTCCGGCTCAATTCCGGCAGAAATTTCTACCGGACTTCTTTCTGGCAGGAATTTCTGCTGGAGTAACCGTTCAGTAGAATTCCAGGGGAAATTTTCGCTAGACAACCGCTGACCGTCAACGTCCGTGGCCTACCGGACCGCCGCCGCCTCTGTTGCTTCCGCTCCGGCTCCCGTTGGAATAGTACCTCCCAAAATGTACAAATATTTGTAATTGAAAAAATTCAAACTCGTGATCCTCAAGGTTGGATGACCAACCCTTCACCACCAAACTATTGCTGGAAGTTGTGTTCTATTTGATATTATTTTATACTTATTATATATTTATTTGATATTCACCGAATAATTTATTTTAACATTCTTTTTTCAATTTAAAAAAAAATTCAAAACTCTTTTGTCTATGTATATGTATTTGTATATTCTTATTTTGTTAATATATATACACTATATAAGCATATGTATACCAATAAATATATAATAAATAATTAAAAGATAGTATCAATAATAATAAATAAAATGTAGTATTGATACTATATAAACATATGTATACGAATAAATATATTATAAATATATGTATACCAATAAACTTATGTATTATATATACTATATACACATATGTATACCCCCAACAAGAAAAAACGGTATTTTCGGCGAAATTTTGGGCGGATTTTTGGCGAAAAAAATTAAATTCAGCGGAATTTCGCGGAATGAATCTGCCGCATAAACCTTGGTCGCTTTTCAAATTTCGGCGGAATTTCGGAAATTATTATTTATTTATTTTTAATTAAATATATTTTCGGTGGAATTTCGGCAGATTATTCCGTCGAAATTTATTGTATATTTTTTAAAATTAAATTTCAAATGCCCAACCTAGGTGTCGAACTCGGGGCCTTCGCCCACAGCTCACACGCGTGTATACACACAACCAAAATTGTCCCAAGTTTTTTAGCCGCTGGGAGTCGAACCTTCACCCTCTTGGTTGGCAAAAAACTCTGTTACCGTTGAGGTATCTTCACTTTGTTGTCATAATTCATTAAATTCTATATTTATAGCGAACAACAATTCAAATAATAATAATAATAATAAGTTTTTTATTTAATGAAAACTTTAATGTTTTTTAATTTTTATAAAATTTATATATATAAAACATAATATTATAAACATATATAGCATACAAAAATTCATTTAATTATAATAATAATAATAATCATTTTATAATACTATTAATTCAAATAAAAGTCAAAATTTTAAATTTATTAATATTATTTATTAATTATTTTATTTAAAAAATATTATGTTTTATTTATTTTTTATTTTTCCGCCGAAAATCGGCCAAAAAATTCAATAAACATTAATTTTTTAATTATTTTTTATTCAAAAATATTATTATTTTTTATTTTTGAAATTTTTCGGCGGAATTTTCCGCCAAAAAATTCAAAATTATTATTTTTTAAATTATTTTTATTTAAGAATTATTATTTTTTTATTAATTTAATTTTTCGATGGAATTTTCCTCCGAAAATCCATCGAAAATTTTAAAAATTATTTATTTTTATTTCTTTAATTTTCCGCCGAAACTTTTCGGCGAAATTTTAAAATTGTATATATATATAGTATGTTACTTTTGCAAAAAAAGAATTGCAAAAAAAAATAATATAAATAATAATAGTTAATAAGGATATGTATTTACATATAGAATTTTGCAAAAAAAAATTATAACAAAATAAAATTTCCTTTTCATGTAATGGGGTTGGAATCTTAAACCTTTGAGATGGGAGAATTATTGCCCTACTATTACGCTCTGCTTAAATTTATTTAAATATTTCGTATTGTATAATAAATATGTAAATTGGCCTAAATTCTGAAAAAATAAAAAAATCCCAACGAAATTATTCCGCCTAGGTTCCCCCGGAATTTTTTTTGGAAAAAATTTAAAAGCTTTTGCATCTAATAGAGTTTGAACCTGAAACCTTTTGGATGACAAATTTATAGCCTTACCATTAGGCTATGTTTAAATTTAGTTAAATATTTCGCAATCTAGAATAAATATGCTATTTAACCAAAATTCAGAAAAAAAATTAAAAAAAATCCGACGAAAATTTCCGCTGGAATTCAGTCGGATTTTGTTTAATTATTTTTTTGAATTTTATGGGGGAAATTTTTGTAGGAATTCCCCTGGAATTTTAAAATTTTTTTTTTAATTTTTCGGGAGAAAAATTCCTACGAAATTTTTTATATTTTTGTTTTTTCCGAGGGAAATTTCCATCGGAATTCGCCCGAATTTTTTTAATTTTTTTTTTTATGTCCGGAGGATATTTCCGCCGGATTATTCCGGAGGAAATTATTCCGTCAAAATTTCTCCTGGAATTATTTGGCGGATTATTTCTTCCGGAGTTTCGCTTGATTTTTTTTTCCGACGAAAATCCGGCGGAAAAAATTTCCCCGAAAAGCACTTGTTTTCGTATATTGACATGATTAATACTTGTTTGACCGAGCCGAAACTGAGCTAGAATTTCCCCAAAAAGAGTATGATACCAATATACCAAGTTTGTATCCAGCAACTGGAAAATTCTAATCCAAACTTGATTTGACTGAACCCAACAAATTATATAATAAGTGTATTGTACTTACCAAGTGATTAATCGCTCTTCCTAAACTATCGACCATTTATAGGATAAGTATAAAATACTCACCACATAATTCATACTGATTCGATCGAATCGACTTTGAACTAAAATTTTCCCGTGCAACTTGATCCATTCTCTTTCCAAAAAGAACATCGCATTTGCATTTTGTTGTACTTTCAAAGTTACCAATTTACGTCACAACGTCTTACAGCGGAATGAGGCGTTGCTTGCAGAATTTATATCGCATCATGCTACAGTGAATGAGGCATTAAATTCACATGAAGGTCTCCCCTCATATTTAGCTTCTATAGTATCCTAATTTAATTAATTCATCAATAAATCAAAATTTAAATAGTTAAAAATCAAAAAAAAAATATTGAACATATTTAATTATATCTTATATGATATTTATACTTTATAAAATTATTTTATAAATATATTTAATTTAATATTGAATTTTTCATGAATCATATGAGTTGTATAATTTAGAATTCAATTTGAATTTTAACCTTTATAACATGATAATATCTCCAATGGTGTAAATTTTACGAATTTCAATTAAAAAAATTATTTTAAAATAAATACACTTGCTAAATGCTCAAAATATAAAGCCCAACAATTTAAAAAATTTATTAACTTATATTCGTACTTAAATATCAAACATACCCATTATATTTTTAATCAAAGGAAACAATCATATTTTGCGTGACGACACTCCGAATTTGGAAAAGAAATTCAACTTTTATTCATGCGTAACAAAGGGTGTCGCTAGCGACAACAAATGTTCGCAGACACCAAATCCACAAATAACTTTGACTCTGTCTCTTAACCACAAATTTCTAGAATCTTCCCCGAATAAGCCGAGCTGAGTTCACTCACTCGGTTTGCAGTGTGTTCGCAATATCAATCACAAACCTATACTTGACGTCGGCTTTAGCCAGCCGCTCCATTGCGGTGTTCACATCGTCCATCTTCACCATCTCCACCTCCGGCAATATATTGTGCTTCGCTGCGAAATCAATCATCTCCTGGGTCTCTTTGATCCCGCCGATCATGCTTCCGGCTACCATCCTCCGCTGCATAATGATCGAGAACACAGGGACCTCAAGCGGCTTCTCCGGCGCCCCGACAATGACCAGCTTGCCGTTCGGCTTCAACAGGCTCAACAGCGGATCAACGGCGTGGGGGGCGGAGACAGTGTCGATGATCCCATCTAGAGTGCCGGCGGCGGCTTGCATTTCCTTCCGCTCGCGGCTCACGATGAACGCGTCCGCGCCGAGTTTCTCGATGGCTTCCTGCTTCTTGCCGGCGGAGGTGCTGACGACCGTTACCTTTGTGCCGAATGCCTTGGCGAATTTGACTGCCACGTGGCCCAGACCGCCTAGCCCGACGACACCGATCTTGAGACCGGGCTTGTCGAGCCCGTAGTACCTCAACGGGCTGTAGGTGGTGATACCGGCGCAGAGGAGGGGAGCCCCCTTGTCCATGGGGAAATTCTCCGGCCACTTGATGATGAAATCCTCATTGGAGACCATGATATTGGAGTAGCCGCCGTAGGTGACGGAGCCGTCGGGGAGGACGCTGTTGTAGGTGAGCACCACCCCGCCGCAATAGTTCTCGAGGTTCTCGGCGCATTGGTCGCACTTCTTGCACGAGTTCACCATGCAACCGACGCCGACCTTGTCCCCGACCTTGTACTTGGTAACCTTATTTCCGACCTCGGTGACCTCGCCGACGATCTCGTGGCCGGGGATGAGCGGGTATGTGGCTCCTCCCCACTCGTTCTTGACGCTGTGCAGATCCGAATGGCAGATCCCGCAGTACAGCACCTTGAACTGCACGTCATGCTCGCCGGTGAGGCGGGTGAACTTGTACGGCGAGAGAACTCCCGACGGATCTCTGGCGGCCCACCCAACTGCCTGAACTTCTTTCGCCATTGCAGGAGAGATTCTTGAGCTGTTTGTGTTCTTTCTTTGGTTTGTACTTTGTAGAGCAAATGACAAAGAACGATTGAATGTGATGGAGTGGATTGTGAAGTTATGTGTACGTGTGCATGCATATATATATATATATATATTCGTACGAATAGGGGTAGGGTTGATTGCCGTATACCGGATGCAAAAATAACCTAGAATGATGAGCTAATCCATGAGATAAGCCGAGGGGCACACGTCATCGCTGAGATTGCTGAGGACACGTGTTTGTAAATATGAGTTGACCCAAGACGGCCAATGGGTCGGCGGGGCAAAACAAATGTGAAAGTAAAATTAGGAATGCAAACGAAACGAGTCGGAACGAGTCGATTCGATAAAAATTCAAGCTCGAATTCAAATAATTCGAGCCGAACTCAAGCTCAAGCCAAGTAATTCTTGTTCATAGAATATTTATTTATTTTTATATAATTATAAATAATATATTAATTTTCAAACTCGAGCTCGAGCCCAACTTAAACATAATAAAATATTTAAAAATATTTAAATTCAAGCTCGAGCCTGAGTCCGAACCTATAATTTATTCACAAATTCGAACCGAACCGAGTCTGAACATGACGTGAGCCCAAGCTCGAGCCTATTTTTCCTGACTCGTCAAGCTCGAGCTCGATCTATATGGTTCTAGCTCGAGGTCGAGCCTGAAAAAAAGGTCAAGGCTCGGCTTGGCTCGGTTCCTTTGCATCCCTACGTGAAAACCATGGAATATAAACATGGGTATATTCGCTCTAGGGTGGCAAATGGGTGGGTTAAATTAGTTTTGGATTGGGTTTATATGGGTTGGATTGGATTGGATTGAGTGTATAATGGATTCAAAAATATAGATTTAAAATAGATTGGGTTTGGATTGGACCCAAATGGGTTCAAAATAAATGAATGTGTAATTAGCTAATATAGTAGATTGCTAATTAGTCATTCATCAATAATTATTAGAGGTATTTAATCAAAAAAATACAAAGCCCCTTGACCTTGTTATGAAAATAATATTAAATAACACTACATGAAAAAAGGCAAATTCCGAGGGAGAAATACGGCGGAAATTTCGTCGAAAAATGCTAAAATCAGCGGAATCGTGTCCGCCGGAAAAAATGGCCCCAAAAAACATTTTCCGCCTGAATTCTGCTAGAAAGCAGTCCGCCTGAATTCCTTCGGAAAGCACTCTGGCGGAATTCCAGCGGAAATTTTCACCGGACTACTTTCCAGAGGAATTCCGACTGGAATTTTCATCGGATTGTTCCGCTGGAGTGACTGTCCGGCGGAAATTTCTGGCACACAACCGCTGACCGTCAACGCCAGTAGCCCAGCGGACCGCTACTGCCCCATCGCCGCTGCCCTACCGGACCACCACCGCCGCCTCTAGAGCTCGCCAAGCTGCCGCTAAACCCCGCCACTTCCCTGTTGCCGCCGCTGCTTCCACTCCAGTCGCCGCTAGAATAGTACCTCCCAAAATGTCCAAATATTTGTAATTGAGGGAATTCGAACTCGTGACATGAAGGTTGGATGACCAACCCTTCAATACCAAGGTATTGGTGAAAGTTGTGTTCTATTTTATTTTGTTTTGTACTTATTATATATGTATTTGATTATTCTTATTTTAATTTATTTTAACGTTTTTCTTTCAATTTAAAAAAAAATCAAAATTCTTTTGTCTATGTATATGTATTTGCATATTCTTATTTTGTTAATATATATACACTATATAAGCATATGTATACCAATAAATGTATTACAAATAATTAAAAAATAGTATGAGTAACAATAGATAAAATATAGTATTGATACTATATAAACATATATATTGTATATACTATATAAACATATGCATATCAATAAATATATTATAAATAATTAAAAGATAGTATAAGTAACAATAGATAAAATATAGTATTGATACTATCTAAACAGATGTATTATATATACTATATAAATATATGTATACCAATAAATATATTATAAATAATTAAAAGATAGTATAAGTAACAATGGATAAAATATAGTATTGATACTATATAAACATATGTATATCAATTATTAAAATTAAATATATATATATATATATAGTATGTTACTTTTGCCAAAAAGAATTGCAAAAAAAATAATATAAATAATAATAGTTAATAAGGATATGTATTTACATATAGAATTTCGCAAAAAAAAATTGTAACAAAATAAAATTTCCTTTGCATGTAATGGGTTTGGAACCATGGACCTTTGAGATGAAAGAGTTATTGCCTTACCATCAGGCTGTGTTTAAATTTCTTTACATAGTTTGTAATGTATAATAAATATGCAAATTCAAAAAATTCAAAAAAAATAAATTCTAGCGGAATTATTCCACCGGAGTTCCCCCGGAATTTTCTTTGGAAAAAATTTAAAAACTTTTGCATTTAATAGAATTTGAACCTTAGACCTTTTAGATGAGAGAATTATAGCCTTACCATTAGGCTATACTTACATTTGTTTATATTGTTTGTACTGTATACTAAATATGTAAATTGGCTAAAATTGAAAAAAAATAAAAAAATTTTGGCTAAATTATTCCACCGGAGTTCTCACGGAATATTTCGGAAACTCCCCGGAATATTACGGGGGAATTCCGGCGGAATATTCTCCCAAAATTGTTTTTGGAAAAAATTTAAAAACTTTTGATTCTAATAGAGTTTGAACCTTAGACCTTTTGTATAAGAGAATTATAGCCTTACCATTAGACTATGCTTAAATTTGTTTATATGTGTTGTAATATATAATAAATATGTAAATTGACGAAAATTAAAATAAAAAATAAAAAAAATTCTGGCGAAATTAGTCCCCCGGAGTTTCCCCGAAATATTCCCCCGAATTTTTTTTTTGAAAAAAATTTAAAATTCTTTGCGTCCAATAGAGTTTGAACTTTGGACCTTTTGAATAAGAAAATTATATCCTTACCATTAAGCTATGGTTAATTTTAGTTAAATATTTTTTAATCTCGAATATATATGTTATTTGACCAAAATTTAGAAAAAAAAAATTTAAAAAATCCAGGGGAAATTTCCACCAGACTTTCGCTGAATTTTATTTTATTTTATTTTTTGAATTGTTTGGGGGAAAATTCCGTTGGAATTCCCCCGCAATTTTTTTTAATGTTTTTTTGAATTTTCCGGGGGAAAATTCCGGATTTTTAATTTTTTTTTGTTTTTATGTCCGGCGGATATTTCCGCTGGAATTCCACCAAAATTCCCCCGAAATTATCCGGCGGATTATTTCATCCAGAGTTCCGCCGGATTTTTTAGCCGAAAAACACCTGTTTTCCTGTAGTGTAAATTTTTTATTCTAGCGCCAACAAAAAATTTATATTTTATATTTGAAAAATGTAAACTAAATGTATACACTCCAAATTAGATGGTATATCTTATATCAACAATTACTTTAGTCAAATGTTATGTTGATGGTTTTCAGTCGTCATATATATCAATATGTTACTAACCGTTAACTAATAACGATTTTTGAAAATAGTTTTACCGCTATTAGATTGTAATTGGACAAAAAATAAGTCATTTTTACATAGTAAATATCATTAATGATATCTTAAAAGTATTATCATTTGATGAATATATATATATATATATATATATATATTAATATTGTTTTTTTAACATTATTAACTTACATGCTAAGTGATTATGTATGTGTATATCAAGATATCAACAACAGTTATTGCTGAAATAATCTGATGATAATTGTCATTGCTTAAGTAATTATTTTTTGCAAGCACCGTTCTAAGGAAATAATTTTTTAAATTATCCTATTTTTATAAAAACTTTTCCGAAATAACTTTCTTTATAAAAGCCTTTTCTTTTTAACCCTCTTGAATAGTAACTCAACTTTTATATTATTATTAAAGTTTATGATAATTGCCTTATTGCCCATAACTTTTAAGAATTTTTGTTTAGGACCATTTTAAGTTTTGATAACTCCTACTAGAAGAGAGGAGGTATATTCCATTTCTCATTAAGTATTAATTTTATCAGTTTTATCTTTTCTTGAGTTTTAACAGTAAGCAAAATATAATTTTTTACTGTTCTTTCCATATTCAAAAGTTCTTAATTGTCTTTATCTGGTTGTTTTAGATCTTCGACATATTTGTCAAAACTTCTTTATTAATACATTTGTTGATTAAATCAAAAATATATTCTTCTTTATCATTGTACATTGCAATCATTATCCTAAAATCTTCCGGTAAAGTTTCTAGTGTCTTTAGAATTTTTATCCTTTTTTCATAATTTCTTTTTCTTTTGAATAAATTCTTTAATATATAGAAATCATGTCCCATTTTTAAAACATAATGATTAACATATGCTGCTAAACATCATTAATGATGAAGTACTCTAAAATCATAAGCTTCCATAAATCAAGGAAAGAAATCTTAATATCTAAATCTTTTAAAAATATATTACCTCCTTTTAGTTTTCAAGTCTTAAATCCTCTTCAGGACTTGTCTTCTTCACCTTGACAAGCTAACTAGATTCTGCCCAAATGCCCTCCTGGCTTCACGGGACTTACTTTTCCCATGGCTTCTGTCTCGAACAGTGCTTCACTACGGTATTTTTTTGATTTTGAGAATTTGGACTTTAAGGAGAGAGATAAATTTAAAAGATTCTTATATTAACAACTTCAAACCCTTGAAATCTATAAAAACTAAATGATTTTATTTCCTCTAAAAAAGAATTTGTACAAGCATTTTCTAAGAAAGATTACAAAGTTTTTTCTTCTTCTAAGGCTTTTAGTTCTAACTGATTTTCCTGATTTTTTTCCTTGATGCCTTCAAATGAAAATTTTAACACAATATAGAAGTAACGGTTTGGACTTCAAAGTTTTATTGTGCATCCGTTGTCGTTTTCTTTATGAGCTGGAAACACGTCTTCTTTATTCATGCATGAATACAATTGTCAGTCATTATTGCTATAGTGAAGTCTGATGTTATGGCTTCCATTATACCTTGTGATGACGTAAGGGCTTACATCATGGCAGATCACAACATCCAATCATCATGCATGCTTCTTTTCTAGATGGCTTTAGTGCAGAAAAATTGATGTGTAGTGAAATGATTTATGAATTCCTTTAGTAATAGAGACTTTGTGGATCCTCCTTTCTTTAGCAAAATCCAATTATCCGCTTTCATAAGAGTTTCATATTTTCTCTCCCACAAAAGCTCAGCAATTGAAGAAATCACCTTTATTCCAAGAGCACACCTTCCAATGATCCAAGATTTAGTGAATTTGAAGAACTGAAAATTCTTTATTCCGGTCTTAATTTTTAAATCAGTAGTAACAACATTCATAGTGATCATATGTTGCACTTCATGCCAGATGTGTTTCTCAGGTTCTAGAGAAATGGAATAGAACTTGAGAACAACTCTTCTTCCTTTAGAGAATTTGCCGACTTGTGATTTAAAAAGGTCATCAAATTCGGAAATCTCCTGGCAATCTGGATTTACATAGACCAAATCGAGATTACCATAATTGGCCAATTGAAAAACTTTATGTGGATCTGCCCCAAACATGGTTGTAATCCTTAGGTAAATACTGCTTCCTTTAGAATTGAAAAGCGATCTTGTATTCTTCCATTTATAGGCTTCTTCAGAAACTTCGTTGTGCTCATTTTTCCCATTTATTTGTAGGAGTCATTTCCTCTTCACCAAATTCCTTTTTATTAGAACTTTTAAAACTGCTGGATTTAGAGACTTTTACTTCAATAACCTGTGATTCTTCTCGAGGTTTTGAAGTTTTACCTTTTTTCTTCATAGAGTCAAAAAAATTATTTATCAAAAAATGGTTTTTCTAATTTTGAACTCCAGAGGATTCAACTTTCTCTTTATTTTTATCACTCTTTTTTTCATTACTCAAATTTTCTTTTCTTTTATTCTTCATTTCAAAGAAATTGTTTAGCCTGTCTTGGACCTGTGGAGACCTATTCAGACTTTCTTGAGCAATCTCTATTATCAATTTTAGATTAGATTCAACAAGTTCTTTAAGAGCCACACAACCGTCTATTATGTCTTGACTAACAAAAATGAGATCGGCAATCTTTTTCCTTATTTCATTGTCTTCTTTATTAGGGTCCATTCTCCTTTTAATTTAGTCCTAAAAAAGAATAAGATGATTTGAATTATCAACACAATTTTTGGGAAATTATCACCCATCAACGGATTTGAAAAGTCCTTACCACCGACCGTTTGGCAGTGGACTAATTGTATGTATAGCGCATATAATCGCTCTATATGCATTCAGAGGGAAATTCACACCAATCTAATCCATTTTAGAGATGAAGAACTCATTCTTTACCAAATTCAGTATTTCTAGACATAAAATAGGCTAAAAAATTATCTGAACCTTTTATGTATTCTATTTTGAAGCTATAAAAGGAATAGGAAAACTTACCATCTATGGAGTCTTCTATATTGGGTGTATTTGGTAGTTTATTGAAAACTAAAGATTATATTTGGGTATTATCTGTTTGGACTTTGAAGGGTCTTAGATACAGGAAGAGAGAAAATTTCTGGATTCCCTTTATGATGGCTAGAAGTTCTTTCTCATGGGTTGTATAATTGACCTCAACTTGTCCAAAAGTACCACTTGTATACCTGCATATCTCATAAAAGTGGAGCCAAATGTAAATCTGAAGCATCCGTTTGTATTATTAATTTATCTTTTTCATCAAAAAGTTTTAGTTCACATAAAATTTTACATTCTTCTTTTAAGTTTTTAACAATCTCTGTATGTTGTTCGCTCCATCCTTTAGTATTATTTTTTTGAAGCAATCTTTGTATCTCATGGTTCTTTTTAGCAAGATTTATAATGAATCCCTCAGCATAATTTAAACAATCAAGGAACTTTTCAATTTGATTCCTATTTTCAAGTTTATCAGGAAATTCACAAATTTTTCTGACTATATGGGATTGAAGTTTTATTCCCTCTTTGTTTGTTTTTAAACCCAAAAATTCTATTTCTTCTTTACAAATTATAGTTTTTCTTTCGGATAAAACTACTCCATTATCTTTACATGCTTTAGTGAATTTGAGTAAATCATATTTATGTTCTTCAAATGTGTTAGAAGTAATTAAAATGTCATCAACATAAACAACCAAAAAATCTTCATATTTATTCAACCCGAAAATTTTTTTTTATACTATTTTGAATTTCAAAATTTTAAATAACCCACTTTTAAAAAGGTTTTCTAAAATGACCTTGATTGGGATTTCAAATTCCGGCCTTACTGTTCATTGGACAATGTGCCAGTGTGTTTTTCAAAATTTTATATTAATAAAACCCGAATTTTTATATTTATTCTGCTAAACCCCCCTCATAAATTTTTTTGATCATTTTAAAACAATGAATAAACTTTGCAAGAAAATAATTAGTTAAAAGATTATATTTAGAGCATTAATTTTATCTCTTGATCTTCTCTTTTTAGATATGTTGTCGTTAGAAATAATTTTAGAAGTCATTCATAAAGCCTTAATATTTTTTAATAAATTTTTTGAATTTTATAAAATAAAACCCTGGATCCTATTAGTATTAGAGTCATAAGATTCATATAAAAATATGGAATATTTAGATTTAATAAAAATTTCAATGATAAACTTTTTAATAACTTATGAGTTATTTAATTATTTACATAATTGGTATTATAGAGATTTTAGCAGCGAATATCTAAATTTTAATTTCTTATCTTGTGATTTTTTTGTGATGAAACTAATTGACAATTACCTTCACCATGAAGAGTAAACTGTTTATATACACTGAAGGATTTGAATATATAGATAGAAAAAACAAGAGGTACAAAATTCTAGAAAAACGAATGAATGATATCTATATAGACAGGATCAATACAAAGATTAAGAAGCGATTGGATAGAAAGTTAAATATTTGTAATTATATTAGATCTGTAACAATTCTACTTAGTAATGCCTAGTTATAAAGTAGGCTGATTATGAGTAGAGTTCAATAAAAAGAGCTTGAGTTTTTACTCAATATAAAACCAAAATATTTTAATGAAAAACTGCATTTCGTGTAGCATTTCTTTTATAAAAATTGCATAAATAAATGAATATCTTGACTTACTTAGTCAGAAATGAAGACTAATAAACACCTTAAAATATGGATTAAGGATATTAATAAAATTTTAGACTAAACACTATTCTCGAAGAATATAACAGAGAATATGAACACATTAAAATAGAAGATAATAAAACAAAAAACAAAGTTGTAAATAAAAAATAAAAGATGCCCAACAAAATGCTAAAAACCATTGGGATAGATATGAGAAATACAAATGGAAAAAATAGATAAGAATATTGAAGAATCAACTATTGGGATGAATAAAATACTCGAACTACTCTATGTTATAAATCAAGAACTTAAAGAATTAAAAAATGATGTTCAAATCTTAAAGATTTGTAATTCAAATATTGAAGATTTAAATAAAAAATACTTGTCTAAAGAAAAATAATTTAGACAAGAAAATAAAAGAAAGAGAAATAATAAATAAACCCTTAAAAACTTTTAAAGAAACTATAAATCCAAATTCGTTTCATGCATATATGTTGAATGTTGAATTACCTAGAATTATTGTGGAAGAAGAAGCTCTTAAAAAAGAAGAAAAAGGAAAAAATATAGCTTCATCTTCTAATCCACCTAAAGATCAAGATTTTGAAGATGAAACAAATAAAGATGAATGAGATCAATGAATTAATAGATCAATATGGAAAAATAGATCTCTCTGAAATTGAAGAATATGAGATCTTGGTAAACAATAAGAATACAATTGGAGGCCCAAGTGGTACAATAAAACTAGAAAATATAGATTTAGGAGAATCAGACATGATGCCCATCCCTAAATATAAAAGACAATGTTATGATCATATAAAGAGAGATAAATTTCAAAAACAACTAGATAAATTTACTCCTGATAACAATTATAGTCAACCAATAAATCATGGTGGTTCTAAACTAAATATAGATTGTAAAGAAGATACTAAAATAACCTTAATTTCATGGGCACATACAATAAAAGTTTTCTTTTTATATAATATTGATGATACTTGGACATCAAATAGATAAATAGATTATTTAATTGCTACTTTTGACGGTATTGTTTTTCAATTGGTGGCAAGGTTTAACCGAAAACACTAAAGCCTTAATAAAAAGAAATGTACAAACTGAATTAATAGACAGTAAAAATAAAGGAATAGAAGTCTTGGTTGCTTATCTCTCCAGCGAGTTTCTAGGAGAAAATTGACAAACTGAACCTGATAAAGAAGCTAGAACCAACCTAATAAACCTTAGAATTTGCAGTATGAAAGACCTTAAAAAATATACATGTTAATTTAAAGAATATTACTATACACAATATTATAGTAATGAAGACTAAAACATATATCTTAATATGTATTTTTTTAAAACTTCCACATCCTTAGAATAAATATAGTAATGAAGACTAAAACATATATCTTAATATATATTTTTTAAAACTTCCACATCCTTAGATAAATATATAATGAACAAATGGAAAGAAGAAAATAAATATACAAGCCTAACTCTCGGAAGAAGAACTAGTTTCCTTTTTTTAGAATTAAGTAAACTATGTAAATCTCGAGATTTATACCAAAAACCTTAAAAATTCTCCCCTTTATATTGCAATGAATTTGAGGTTTTCAGTTAATGAGGATGTAATAAAGAAAAAATTAATAAAAAAAAAGAAAGTTTCATAAAAGGAAATATAAAAAGTTTGATAACTTTCAAAAGAAAAATATAAAACCTAAAACACGATATTTCAAAAGAAAACCCAAATATACACTACAGGGAACAAGGCAAATTCTGAGGAAAAAATCGGGCGGAAATCCTGAGGAATTTCCGCCGGAAAATGCTAAATCTGGCGAAAAACCAGCGGAATCAAGTCCGCCGGAAAAATGGCCCCGAAACGACATTTTCCGTCGGAATTCCTCCGAATTGCTTTCCGGCGGAAATTTCCGCCGGACCGCCGCCGCCGTCACCGGCCCGCCGGACCGCCCCCGTCCAACCCCACCGTCGCCAGTCCCCGCCACTGCCCGATCGCTGCCGCCGCTCCGGCCGTCGCTGGAATAGTAACTCCCAAAATGTGTAAATATTTGTAATTAAGGGAATTCGAACTCGTGACCTCAAGGTTGGATAACCAACCCTTCACCACCAAGCTATTCCTAGAGGATGTGTTCTAATTTGTTTTGTTTTATATTTATTATATATTTAGTTGATTATTCTTATTTTAACATTCTTTCTTTCAATTTTAAAAAATAAAATAAATGTATTATAAATAATTAAAACTCAGTAACAATAGATTAAATATAGTATTGACACTATATAGACATATGTATTATATATACTATATAAACATATGTACACCAATAAATATATTATAAATAATGAAAAGATAGTATTAGTAACAATAAATAAAATATATATAGTATTGGTATTATATCAACACATGTATTATATATACTATATAAACATATATATTAAATATACTATATAAACATATATATACAATATAAACATATGTATACCTATAAATATATTATACATTGTTGGCGATTAAATTTCGTCCAATAACAAATTAACAAGTGTAAATTAAAATATTAAATATTAATTACATTTTCTATTTTATATTTTGGAATTCCCTAAATTTAATTCCAATGTTAAATAGTTAATTGTAATTGATATTTAATATTTATTTTACCGACAAATGAAAAGTCGCCAAGTGTCAATATGAGGTGTTCCAGCCAATTAAATCAAGTCTTGCAGCCCGAAAGTCCAAAACCAATCAAATGGTGACAAGTGGCGCATTTGGTCGCATGGACCAACTAAATAATAGTATGTAAATGATATTTCTCCCTTTAATAATAATTTATATTAAAGAGATAAATGTCGAAGAAATTGCCAGCAATCCAAAAACCCTACACAAACACCTATAAATACGGGTCATTTGGGGTTCGAAAGGAGGATCAAGAAGTCTTGAAGAGCCAGGAAGAAATCAAGAAGTCTTCAATACACGGAGAGACAAGCTCACGAGAACACAACCTTCGTACGAGCTCTCAAAATTCTCAAGTCTTCAAATTGCAAGCAACCACTACGACGACGTACTGCATCCACAAAGGCTCTACTTCGTCTTCAAAGCGCAAGTGCTTCAACGCCTTCGATTTCAAAGCCGACCTTTGACTTCAAGGTAAATCATGACTTCCATCCCGCAAATCTAGGAAGGAATCACATCACTCATCCGAGAACAAGCTTCAAGCCCTCGGAAACAAATTCGGAGAGAAGAATCAGGGAATTTAGTCTACTAGGAAATTGTTTTCCTTTTAAATTATATCCTTTATTCAAATTTGAAATATTTGTCACATATTTTTCTTGCCTTGTACTTGTTTGTTTTACAGATACGAAAATTTTGTGTGAACAAATTTCTGGCATGCCCAGTGGGACCCGAACCTACCCCTCATCTCTTTTCTCACCACAGACATATCAAATCATTTGTGCAACAAGTTCAATGGCCCTTAAGAAGAATAATGTTGGTGTTACCATAAGGGACGATACTGACAAGCCTGCAGAGGATGCTGTCAATCAATCCTCAACCGAAGCCAAGGTCTCCGATTCTGAGTCCTTCCATGGTTCCAATCCTCCAAGCCCAACGGCATCTGGTGGCAAAGCGCTCCACTTTGCTGAGGCAACCTCTGTGGACGACCAGTTAGCTCAAATGGCTCAAGCTATAGCAACCTTGCAAAAAACTATTGAGGATAAAGACTTCCAAATCACTCAGCTTATGGACAAGTTGGAGCATTCAAACGTTGGAGAACCAAGCCACCGGCATCAACATCCTCAAGTTTGAGCTGCATATGAAGGGAGAACTCATGAAATACTTCCAGAACACGAGCACGTGCCAAGGCTTGAGCAATCAATCACCTCCATTGCCACATTGTCTGTACAATAACTGCAAGACATGATTGTCAACACCATCAAAGCTCAATATGGTGCCCCGACGCAGAATTATCCAAGATATTTGAAGCCCTACACCAGATGTATCGACTCACTGAGGATGCCGATAGGATACCAAATCCCAAAGTTTCAACAGTTTGATGGGAAGGGCAACCCGAAGCAACATGTCACACATTTCGTAGAGACGTGCAACAATGCAGGAACTTATGGCGACCACTTAGTAAAGCAATTCGTGCGTTCGCTAAAGGGAAATGCTTTTGACTGGTATGTTGATTTGGAGCCTGAGTCCATCAACAGTTGGGATCAAATGGAGAAGGAGTTCCTCAATCGCTTCTACAGCACACGGCGCATTGTAAGCATGATCGAGCTAACCAACACAAGACAATGGAAAGATGAGCCAGTTGTGGACTACATCAACCGCTGGCGTGCGTTAAGCCTAAATCGCAAGGATAATCTCTCCCAGATTTCTGTGGTGGAGATGTGCATCCAAGGAATGCACTGGGGGCTCCTATACATTCTCCAAGAAATCAAGCCTCACAACTTTGAAGAGCTAGCTACTCGCGCCCATGATATGGAGCTCAGCATCGCTAATCATGGAACCAACTTCTCTGCGAAAGATCAGTGGAAAGAAAAGAGAAGTACAAAGAAGAATAATGACTACAATGAGTCCTCCGCCAAAGAGTCCATGCTCGCTAAGGCAGCCCATGTCAAAATCCCCACCGGGAATGACAAGAGCAAAGGAAAGTTAGGAAATCAACCCATCCCAAGTGAAAGACGTTGGCTAACACTAAAAGAGATGCGAGAGAGGGAGTACCCATTCCCAGACTCTGATGTCTCCCACATATTTGATGAGCTGCTGGCAAGAAAGTTGATTCAACTACCAGAACCAAAGCGTCCCGAAGAAAGCGGGAGGGTGAACGATCCGAAGTATTGCTAATACCATCGAGTCATTAGTCACCCTATAGAAAAATGCTTTGTGGTTAAAGATAAAATCATGGCACTAGTGAAGGATGGGAAGATAATCCTTGACAGTGAAGATGCTGCGGACGCAAATATTGCTAGCGTCACAACTATTGCAAGTGCAAATGATATCCCTGAAGTCAAGAAAAGTGTCGTTTTGTCACCTACACTTATGGGGGCATCGACAACGATCCAATTTGGGAGTTTTGACCCTCATATGGTTGAAAATATGTGTGCTGATGCAAACACTAAATCAATGACAAAGCCTTCTACTAAAACTGATGATGGCGGCGAGTGGACTCTGGTGACTAGCCAAAGAAAACAAATGCAACGCGTCAAGAAAATTCATCAGACATGGTCAAGAAATCCAACTCCAGTCACACGGAAGCACTATGAGTCGATCAAAAGCTCCAAAACTCAGCATGTTGGATCAAAGAAATCATTGAGTAGTTGCAAGCGAGACCCCCTGACTTTAGCTGACTTCTTCACTGAGGGAGGTTTTCAGCCAAAAGTCAAAACAGTGCATGCTACCTCTGATGAAATAGGAGGCCAAAATTCTTCTTCTTTTTGTACTGCCAAAATTCCTCATACGAATGAAGTGGAAGTCACTGTCAACTAATACTATACAAGTACTGCAGAAAGGACAAGAACACGACATCGCCGTCAAGTTATGAATCAGCTCAAAAAGTTCAATGAAGATGGTTTTATACAACTGACAAGATTCGGGTGGAAGCCAATGCTCATCCCAATTATGAAAGCAAATGGAACAATGAGATGGAGTCTTGTGTTCCAAATGCCAAGAATTCCTGAGGATCGTGTAATGGTTGTGCCATCCCAAGAAGAAGCGGGGGGCAAATAATCTTCATCTTCGAGCTGCAAACACTCCTGGATATGAGTATAAACTGTCTTATAAAAAAAAATTAAAGTCAAAGTCAAATGTACTCCTTAACACGAGTATAAAATGTTAAAGTCGAACTCAAATGTACTCCTTAACACGAGTATAAACTGTTAAAGTCAAACTCAAATGTACTCTTTAACACGAGTATAAACTGTTAAAGTCAAAAATTCAAATGTACTCCTTAATACGAGTATAAACTGTTAAAATCAAATTTAAGTGTACTCCTTAACACGAGTATAAACTGTTAAAGTCAAATTCAAGTATACTCTTTAACACGAGTATGAACTGTTCAAATCAAATTCAAGTGTACTCCTTGACATGAGTATAAACAGTCTACAAAATCAAGTTCTAAGTAATTGACTCCTTGACACGAGTATAAAAGTTCTGCAAACTCAAAAAGATTGCTCCTAACGCACAAGCCTAAACTGCATCACTCCTGACCCGCATGAGTATAAACTGTGCACGGTACCCACCAATGGTAATGCATGTGGTTAAACTGCTAACATACTCCACTGAAGGTATTGCATGTGGCTAAATATAAAAATACTTCACCTAGTCCAGGGTGGCTAAGCAATGGATACTCCTGGCCCGCATGAGTATAAACAGTGTACGGCTCCCCCTTCAAAACCATCTTTGTCATCATTGAACTACGTTATGACTTGATCCCTTTATTGGGCACGCAGGCAGCTTAGATATCTTCTAAGTTCAGTCATGATCTTTGGCTAAGATAATTTGTTTGTGCAGCTATTACATCACCAACCCTTTGGGCCGATTGCATTCGAAGTTCCACAAACTCTAGCTGCGGTCAACAAGCTTTGAGTTAGCTACGTAGTCAAGTCCATAAATCACCGAATGCGGTCAACAAGCTTTGAGCTGGCTGCACGGTCAAGTCCATAACTCTCTGAATGTGGTCAACAAGTTATTGGGTCAACTGAACGATCGAATCCACAAATCTCCAAGATGCGATCTTCAAGCCTTCAAGCTGACTACACTCCTCATGTGTTCTTCCAAGTCTCTGGTTGTGGTTAATCAGCTTCTGAGCCGACTGCGATCAATTCTATAAAGCTCCAAGACGCAATCACCAAGCCTTCGAGTCGAATGCGACATCAAATCTCCAAAATACAGTATCCTTGCAACTTCGGGGTAGAGAATTGGGTCATGCCTCATCACGGGATAATCTTCTCTGCAGTGGGAATGGTCTCTTTACTTCAATAATCTCACATATTCTCGCCCAAACGTGGTGAAAAGTTTGGCTATTCGTTTGCTCACAGGAATACTTGCAATCTTGGAGGTGCTTGGAAGTATTGGGTTGATGTCATCAACTACAAGGGTAAAGGTGCAAAGCCAGCAAGCCAAGTGCGCCGCCAAATATACGTCTTCTTTCAAACTCCCCGTGATGCCAAGCTTCGAGAATAACTCTTCTTCCGCCATGGACCATCCTTCGTGAGCACCAAAGTCGCCAGGAGGATTGTAAGCTGGCTTCAAACGGGCCGAATTCTTCTCTTTCCGCGGTGGTGGTTGGGAATACTTCACGTCTTTCTTGCACCAAAAGCTAACCCAATCGCCGACGATAACTGGAGAACATTGACCTCTGCCGACGCTCCCTTGCAGTAGATGGAAGGCGTGAAACAAGCACTTGCAGCAGCGAGGAATGAATCTCTTCCCGTTCTCGTCAACTCCATTCAATTCTGCAGTGCTGGGAACCACCTCCTCATAAAGAAGTCCCATCACTGGAAGGCCTGTCAGGGTGCGCAAATCCCACAACGATATTGACAACTCTCCAAAGGAAGCATACACCGCGCCGTATATCACGATCGTCGCCAACTTGTGTTCACATCAACTGAGGATGGCATACGTCTACTCCCAATAGCCTTTGACATACTTGAATTCACCGGCGAGTTGAATAGAGTCCCCCCACTTGACCTTGCCTTCTATGATGCACCGACCAAACGTTGGTGAGAAGCTTGGCTTGTCTGCTTGCTGGTGATGAGTTGCGCGCAAAGTCCACACTTTGGATGCCTCGCTCAAAGAAACTTCTCGGGGCAATCCTCCGTGTTAATCAATCTCGGCTACTTGACCTTGCCTTCTATGATGCGCTTCGTCCGCTTGCTGGTGATGAGTTGCTTGCAAAGTCCATACCTTGGATATCTCGCTCAAAGAAACTTCTTAGGGCAATCCTCCGTGTCCGTCAATCTCGGCCACTTGACCTTGCCTTCTATGATACGCCTCGTCCGCTTGCTGGTGATGAGTTGCTTGCAAAGTCCACACCTTGGATGTTTCGCTGAAAGAAACTTTTTGGGGCAATCCTCCGTGTCCGTCAATCTCGGCTACTTGACCTTGCCTTCTATGATGCGCCTCGTCCGCTTGCGTGTGATGAGTTGCTCGCAAAGACCACACCTCGGATGTCTTGCTCAAATAAACTTCTCGAGACCAATCCTCCATGTGCAATAGGTTTGTCAATCTCGGCCACTCCTCCGCGCATCGGCCAATAATGGGGGCATGCATCACCAGGAATGTACCCTTCTCCATGGACTCGTTTTTATCATCGAGAATCATCAAGTGCTTTTCTCCGAAGAGGGACGTGGTATCTTTGAAGTACATCGTGACTTGAACCTATCAAATTCAAATCAAAGGTGTAAAGGTGACAAGCTAAAAAAGAAAAAAAAGTACACACACTTTCAATTCAAGGAAAAAAAAATAATAATAAAGCATGTAGGGAAATCAAAAGTAATCGATATATGTTCGAGTGGTAGAAGTGTTTGAGGTGTGGACTATGGTTTGGGTATTGGCTATAATTCGAACTCAAAACGCTGGCTCGAATGCTACTCCAAGTTGTTTTGCAGTAGTTAATTCATTGAGGATGAGGGATTTGTCGGCAATAACACCTCACTGATTCTCCAAACCAATCCTCTCAATTTGCTGCTGTAAAAATGCCGTGTAGATGAACTTAATCGTGGACCAGATGTGCTTTTATAGATGCTTGCCGTAGTCATCTATTCTAAATAGAACTCACAGCTTTTGGCGGAAAGGAGAGTCCTAGTAGAATTCATAATTTGCTGATTAATGCATTGTTGATTGACTTTGAATTCTGAAGGTGCCGTAGCACTCACGGAGAAGACAAATGGCTATCAATTGATCAGATTTCATGTAGTTTCTGGAAGCCTAAAAAAATTGGACACCACCTAGACTCCTCCACCCATTTTGTTTCAATATCTTACTCTTTGATTGGCTAATGATGCTCTCATCTTTTTAAAAAAAATAGAAGTCTCTTGTTGCACAAATTGTTGAAACAAGCCGAGACACATTGGCAAGTGATGACTCCACTCCTCTACAAAATTCACGCAGGGCCCACATACCCTTGATTAAAAAAAAATAATTCTCAATGCTATAGCCTGATGGACAACAAAACCTTTGATTGTTTTGGTTATTATTTGAGTCATGTGAGAGTTAGAAGTCGTCGGCTAATATGTTACAAAGTCCAAGTTTAAAGCCAAAGTGGCCCTAGCAAGAATTTTAGTGGGCTTAATTCTTTAACAAATCCATAGTGGGCTTAATTTAAGACCACTTGATTTATCTTAAAAGAAAAAAAAAAGCTACTTCAAGTCTCGCCTCTCTCACATAAATGTTCGGCATGTTCGTCGCCGAGCCTTGAAGTAGGGGGCATTTGTTGGCGATTAAATTTCGTCCAATAACAAATTAACAAGTGTAAATTAAAATATTAAATATTAATTACATTTTCTATTTTATATTTTGGAATTCCCTAAATTTAATTCCAATGTTAAATAGTTAATTGTAATTGATATTTAATATTTATTTTACCGACGAATGAAAAGTCGCCAAGTGTCAATATGAGGTGTTCCGGCTAATTAAATCAAGTCTTGCAGCCCGAAAGTCCAAAACCAATCAAATGGTGACAAATGGCGCATTTGGTCGCATGGACCAATTAAATAATGGTATGTAAATGATCTTTCTCCCTTTAATAATAATTTATATTAAAGAGATAAATATCGAAAAAATTGCCAGCAATCCAAAAACCCTACACAAACACCTATAAATACGGGTCATTTGGGGTTCGAAAGGAAGGATCAAAAAGTCTTGAAGAGCCAGGAAGAAATCAAGAAGTCTTCAATACACGGAGAGACAAGCTCACGAGAACACAACATTCGTACGAGCTCTCAAAATTCTCAAGTCTTCAAATTGCAAGCAACCGCTACGACGACGTACTGCATCCACAAAGGCTCTACTTTGTCTTCAAAGCGCAAGTGCTTCAACGCCTTCGATTTCAAAGCCGACCTTTGACTTCAAGGTAAATCATGACTCCCATCCCGCAAATCTAGGAAGGAATCACATCACTCATCCGAGAACAAGCTTCAAGCCCTCGGAAACAAATTCGGAGAGAAGAATCAGGGGATTTAGTCTACTAGGAAATTGTTTTCCTTTTAAATTATATCCTTTCTTCAAATTTGAAATATTTGTCACATATTTTTCTTGTCTTGTACTTGTTTGTTTTACAGATACGAAAATTTTGTGTGAACATACATAATTAAAAGAAAGTATAAATAACAATGGTTAAAAGATGGTATTGATACTATATAAACTTATATATTATATATACTACATAAGCATATATACACACTATACAAACACATGTATTCCAATAATAGTTAAAAAATAGTATTGATACTATACAAATATATATATTATATATACTATATAAATATATATATATATACAATATAAACATATGTATACCTATAAATATATTATACATAATTAAAAGAAAGTATAAATAATACTAGTTAAAAGATAGTATTGATACTATATAAATATATATATTCTATATACTATACGAACATATACTATATAAACATATGTGTATATTCTTTTAATTTGTTAAAAGAAAAATATTGAATGAACAATTACAATTTTAAGGAAACAAAATAGTAGAAGTAATATTAACATCATTTATATTGAAATTATATATATTTCCTCAAAGAGTGTTTTTTTAAAAAAAATTTGTAGTTAGTTGGATTTGAACCCAAAACCTCTAGGAAAGACATGTCATGCCTTACCACTAAGCTACCTCCAAGCTTGTTTATTATTTTGTCTAAATATATAATAATATTACGTTTATAATTAAAAAAATTTTAAAAAAATCGGATGAAATTTTCCTCTGGATTTTTCCCGTTTTTAATTAAAAAAATTCAAAAAAAAAAAGGGAAAATTTTCCCACGGATTTTCCCCGGTTTGCTCTCAAAAAATTTAAATAAATTTTGCTCTTACATGGACTCGAACTTGGGATCTCTTGGATACAAATCTAATACCTTGTCATTGAGCTACTTTCAAGCTTGTTTATTATTTTACGTAAATATATACTAATAACACATTTTTAATTAAAAAAATTTTAAAAAAATCAGGGGAAATTTTCGCCTGAATTTTACCCGATTTTTAATTAAAAATTCAAAAAAAATCGGGAAAAATTTTCGCTCGGATTTCCCCCGGTTTGCTCTCAAAAAATTTAAATAAATTTTGCTCTTGCATGGACTCGACCTTGGAACCTCTTGGATATAAATCTAATACCTTGCCCTTGAACAATTTCCCATGGGAAATTTTCCATGGAATTTCCCACAGTTTTTAATTAAAAAAATTCAAAAAAAAATCGAAAAATTTTTTCCCAAGATTTCTCCCGTTTTCAATTAAAAAAAATTCAAAAACAATCGGGGAAAATTTTCCCCCAGATTCTCCACGATTTTTAATAAAAAAAATTCAAAAAAAAATTGGGAAAATTTTCTTCCGGATTTTTTCCTGATTTTTAATTTAAAAAATTCAAAAAAAAAAGGGAAAAATTTCCCCCGAATTTTTCCCGATTTTTAATTAAAAAATTCAAAAAAATCAAGGAAAAGTTTTTCCCGAATTTTTCCCAATTTTTAATTAAAAAAATTAAAAAAAATCTGGGAAAATTCAGCCAGATTTCCCTCGGTTTGACTTAGGCGGAATATTCCCCCGAAATAATTCCGCCTGAATCCGGCATTTTTTCTGTAGTGATAAAAGAAATAAAAATCCTTCACAATGTCAGTGTTGGAATTGTGGAGAAATAGGACATAAATTACCTGAATGTTAAAAATCTAAAAAAGTTCAAAGTATAGAGGCCGAATTTATAGAAATTCAAGATCAATTGTCCGAAGTTTCAAATATAGAAAATTATTTAAATAAAGAAATATACATTGAAGAAGAAGAAGAAGAAGAAGAAAATTCCAGTAATTCTAAATATGAATACTGAAATAATAAAAGCTGATGAATCAGATACAGAAATAGAAGTTTACGAAGGTTCAAAAGGTTCTGGTCAAAGAATTACATATAACCGAAAAACTCTAGAAAAAATAAAAGGATTAAAACTAGGTGCTACTAATCCTACTAAAGTATTTTTAAAGCTTTTGGTAATTTAATAAGAAGAGAAAAAAATAATATGTATATGATTATCATGCAGTAGAAAGATCAATAAATATTGAACATACAAAAGGGCATATTAGTTTAAATTTGCTTATGCTAAATCTTCAATAAATCACGTTTTAAATAAGATAAAAAAATAAAGATGTTAGAAAAAAGATTACATATGTTTATCTTGGAAGGGTTCAAATCCTTGTTAAAGCATTATTTAGAGATAGTATAGATAGCCCCATGGTTATTTCATTACATGACCAAAGGTTTAAAGATGCTAAAAATAGTCACCTAGGAACAATTGACGGAAATTTAATATATTCACAATTTTATTTTGACCGTTATCCTAAATATAGCGTTGATATAAATGATCAAAACATAAATTATACCTTAAGTTGATGTGGGTCGGATTCGAAGCTGATCGACACCGGTTGGTTCCTCAGGTCGAGTGAGTAAGTGATGACATTCGAACGGAAATTTGGTCCTGCAACAAGGAAAATGGCAACGTGAGCTAGCCGAGATGGGTCTCGGCTAAGACCCTCCGATACTTAAGTCAGTGGATCGATTTTGGAGAGATTCGAACAGAGTAAGGGTACTATAGGTAATTAATGCGTATCTTTTACCATAAATACAGTGGTATTTATACTATGTCCAGGTAGACCGCGCTTCTGTGGGCTCACCAGGCCAAGTAGGCCATTGAGGACTGACGTGGGCGACCCGTAGACCTAGGGGTAGGGTCCATAGGCGCTAGCTGGCGTCCCATTAATGAGGTATGGGGTTAGGTAGCTCCCTCATACCTCGTCTGACGGAGCATTTAATGCCAGTAGGGATCCGTTAGACCCGGCATGGTCTAGGTCGATAATAGTGTCGACCAGAAGAGCCGAGAAGCTAGTGTTGAACCGAGAGAGATAACGACCTGTACGGGTCGGCGAGGAGAGGAGCTAATGGAGTCGGACGGTGTCAGACGGTTCGATCGGGAGGATTCGAGAGGAATCAATCAGGGAATAAAAAGGAGCTCGTCCTGAGAAAGGAAGTTGGATTCCCGATCGGAATTATGCCACGTTATTTACATTTTCAACTTTTAAGAGATATAAAACTTAGGGATAAAAGTCAAACATTTACCTTTTTACTATAGAGCAATATATGTTTTCACAAATAGTAATTATGGTAAAATATATCAAGATAAACCATATATTGAAATTGATGACAAATGTTGTGATATAACGTATATAAAGTTAAAATAGAAAGAAAACCTGTACTAGAATATGAATCTAGTAGTCATTTAACTCCACAAATAGATTTTGGAGAAAATTCTATATCAAGAAAAAGTATTAGTAAGAAAACACTTACTAATGTTGAATTTACTAAACAAAATATAACCAATACAATGGCAATAGAAGGGAAATATTTTATGATCAAGAATATATCATAGGACCAAAAATATTAATAGATACTGGTGTTAGTGGCAATCACATTGAAAAACATAAAACTAAAGGATTAATTGTAAAAGTTGTCTCTACTATGTTTCAACATAAAAATTTTGAAGGTAAGTTAATAACTTATGATCTAGAAGTTCAAGTTTCAATAATCCTTGATGAAATTAAGAATAATTGTAAATTGCTACATAGATAGTGATATGGCTGAAGATTATTATGATATAATTTGGGTAATAGTTTCTTAAATCAGTGTGATTACTATAAAATAGAAAAATAGGGTGTCACACTTCAAATTGGAAATATAAAGATCTTTTGTAAAAAAATATGAAGGGAATTATTTTTTCTTTAAGTGTCTTTGTATGAATAACATTACATGATACGGATATAACAACTTGTGCTTTAATATATAATGGATCAGAAATAACTCTATTTAAATCCTTTCTCTATAATAAATGACAGGAGAATGGAAATATAAGGATAAAGGGTGTTACGGGTCAAACCGAACACATTAATAGAAAGATTAATAAAATAAATGTTATACTTGGAAGTAAAATTGTTACAATAAATACTATTTATGAATATAACTATCTAGAGACTGATATATTGTTGGGGAATGATTTCCTACAACAATTTCAGTTTTATACACAAAATATATACTCTAATATATTTAAAACAAAATGTAATCATTATCTAAAATTACCAAGAATAAGTGAGTCGTTCAGAGCCCAGCTAGCGAAGCTTGGTGGACCATATTTCGATAAAAATAAATAATATAACAAGAAAAAGAATATCTCTTGAAGATATAATACAACAAATAAGAGAAAATTATAATGATGATCCTCTGGCTTTTAATAAGGAGTCAAATTTAAAAACAAAAATAGAATTAACAGAAAATATAATTATAAAAGAAAGGCCTATGCTACATATAGAAAAATATAGAAAAGAATTTGAAAATCAAATAGATGAATTATTAATTAAAAATCCACCATTAATTAGAAGTAAGAGCTCTTTTAGTAGTCCAGCTTTGTGGCAGAAAATGAAACTGAGAAAAAATGTGGAAACCCAAGAATGGTAATAAATTATAAAAGGTTAAATCATTTCACTAGATCAGATAGTTATTACCTTCCTAACAAAAACGTTTTAATAAATTTGGTTAAAAAGAAGAAATATTATTTTAAATTTGATTGTACATTAGGGTTTTGGCAAATAAAAATGAAATCTGAAAGTATATACAATATACAACATTTAGCACCCCACAAGGTCAGTTCAAATGGTTAGTTATGCTATTTGGATTAAAAAATGCACCCTTTATATATCAGAGATGAATGGATAAAATATTTAATAAATATAAAAAAAAATTGATTGTTTATGTTGATGACATTTTAATTGCTTCTAATACACTTGAAGAACATAAATCTCATTTACTCCAATTCACTAAAGCATGTAAAGATAATGGAGTAGTTTTATCCGAAAGAAAAGCTATAAGTTGAAAAGAACAAATCGAATTTTTGGATTTAAAAATAAACAAAGAAGGAATAAAACTTCAATCCCATATAGCTAGAAAAATTTGTGAATTTCCTGATAAACTTGAAAATAAGAACCAAATTGAAAAGTTCCTTGGTTGTTTAAATTATGCTGAGGGATTTCTTATAAATTTTGGTAAAAAGAAGCATGAGATACAAAGATTGCTTCAAAAAAATAATACTAAAGGATGGAGCGAACAACATACAGAGATTGTTAAAAACGTAAAAGAAGAATGTAAAACTTTACCTGAACTAAAACTTCTTGATGAAAAAGAAAAATTAATAATACAAACGTATGCTTCAAATTTATATTGGGCTGCACTTTTAAAAACAGATCTCAATGAGATATGCAAGTATACAAATGGTACTTTTGGACAAGTTGAGGTCAATTATACAACCCTGATAAAGAACTTCTAGCCATCATAAAAGGAATCCAAAAATTCTCTCTCTTTTTGTATCAAAGACTTTTTAAAGTCCAAACATATAATACCCAAATACAATCTTTAGTTTTCAATAAACTACCAAATACACCCCAATATAGAAGACTCCATAGATGGCAAGTTTTCCTATCCTTTTATAGCTTCAAAATAGAATACATAAAAGGTTCAGATAATTTTTTAGCCGATTTTATTTCTAAAAATATAGAATTTGGTAAAGAATGAGTTCTCCATCTCCAAGATGGATTAGATGGGTGTGCATTTCCCTCTAAATGCATATAGAGTGATTATATGCGCTATACATACAACTAGTCCATTATCATATGGTCGGGGGTAAAAAATTTCAAATCCGTTGATGGGTGATAATTTCCCAAAAAGTGTGTTGATGATTCAAATCATCTTATTCTTTTGCAGGACTAAATTAAAAAGAGAATGGGCACTGATAAAGAAGACAATGAAATAAGGAAAGAGATTACCGATCTCATTGTTGTCAGTCAAGACATGATGGATGATTGTGTTGCTCTTGAAGAACTTGTTGAATCTAATCTAAAATTTCAAGAAAGTCTGAATAGGTCTCTACAGGTCCAAGACAGGCTAAACAATTTCTTTGAAATGAAGAATAAAAGAAAAGAAAATTTGAGTAATGATAAAAAAGAGTTTGATAAAAATAAAGAGAAAGTTGAATCTTCTAGAGTTTAGAATAAAAAATCATTTTCTGATAAAGAATTTTTTGACTCCTGAAGACAAAGGTAAAATTTAAAACCTCGAGAAGAATCCGAGGTTATTGAAGTAAAAGTCTCTAAATCCAGTCGTTTTAAGGGTTTTAATAAAAACGAAACGGCTCCTACAAATAAATGGGAAAAAGGAGTACAAAGAAGTTTATGAAGAAGCCTATAAATAGAAGAATACAAGATTGCTTTTCAATTCTAAAGGAAGCAGTGTTTGCCCAAGGATTACAGCCATGTTTGGGGCAGATCCACATAAAATTTTTCAATTGGCCAATTATAGTTATCTCGATTTGGTCTATGTAAATCCAGATTGTTAGGAGATTTCCGAATTTGATGACCTCTTTAAATCACAAGTCAGCAAATTCTCTAGAGGAAGAAGAGCTGTTCTCAAGTTCTACTCCACATCTCCAGAACTTGAGAAACACATATGGCATAAATTACAACATATGATCATTATGGATGCTGCTACTACTAATCTAAAAATTAAGACCAAAATAAAGAATTTTCAATTCTTCAAATTCACTAAATCTTGGATCATTGAAAGGCATGCTCTTGGCATAAAGGCGATTTCTTCAATTGTTGAGCTTTTATGGGAGAGAAAATATGAAACTCCTATGAAAGCAGGTAATTGGATTTTGCTAAAGAAAAGAGGATCCATAAAGTCTACAATACTAAAACAATTCATAAATCATTTCACTACACATCAATTTTTCTACACTGAAACCACTAGAAAATAAGTATGTAGGATGATTGAATGTTGTAATCTGCCATGATGTAAGCCCTTATGTCATCACAAGGTATGATGGAAGCCATGACGCCAGACTTCACTAAAGGAATAATGACAAACAACCGTATTCACGCATGAATAAAGAAGACGTGATTCTAGCTCATAAAGAAAACGACAGCAGACGTGCAACAAAACTTTGAAGTCTGAACAGTTACTTGTGTATTTCTATATATTGTGTTAAAATCTTTATTTGAAGGCATCGAGGAAAAAAATTAGGAAAATCAGTTAGAACAAAAAGCCTTAGAAAAAGAAAAAGTTTGTAATCTGTCTTAGAAAATGCTTGTATAAATTCTTTTTTGGAGGAAATAAAATCATTTAGTTTTTATAGATTTCAAGGGCCTGAAGTTCTTACTATAAGAATCTTTTAAATTTATATCTCTCTTTAAAGTCCAAATTCTCAAAATCATAAAAATGCCGTAGTAAAGCACTATTCAAGACAGAAGCCATGGGGAAATAAGTCCCGTGAAGCCAGGAGGGCACTTGGGCGGAATCCAGTTGGCTTGTCAAGGTTGAGAAGACAAGTCCTGAAGATGATTTAAGACTTGCAGACTAAAAGAAAGTAATATATTTTTAAAAGATTTAGATATTAAGATTTCGTTCCTTGATTTATGAAAGCTTATGATTTTAGAGTACTTCATCATTAATTATGTTTAGCAGCATATTTTAATCATTATGTTTTAAAAATGGGACATTATTTCTATATATTAAAGAATTTATTTAAAAGAAAAGGAAATTATGAACAAAGGATAACAATTATAAAGACACTATAAACTTTACCGAAAAATTCAATGATAATGATTGCGGCGTTTAACGATAAAGAAGAATATATTTTTGATTTAATCAACAAATGTATTAATAAAAAAAATTTGACAAATATGTCGAAGATCTAAAACAATCAGATAGAGACATTAAAGAACTTTTGAATATGTAAAGAATAGTAGAAAAATTATATTTTGCTTACTGTTAAAACTCAAAAAAAGATAAAATTGATAAAATTAATACTTCATAAGAAATGGAATATACGTCCTCTCTTCTAGTAGGAGTTATCAAAACTTAAAATGGTCCTAAATAAAAATTCTAAAAAGTTATGGGCAATAAAGTAATTATCATAAACTTTAATAATAATATAAATGTTGAGTTACTATTCAAAAGGGTTAAAAAGAAAAAGCTTTTATAAAGAATGTTATTTTGGAAATTTGTTTATAAAAATAGGATAATTTAAAAATTATTTCTAAATTTAGTCCTGAAGGTCACAGCCTTATTAACATTTTGCCCATCATGAAGAGGCGGAGGTGGAGAGAGAGAGAGATTAGATGCATAGGTTTTTGATAGCAAAAAAGTAAGTATATTTTGGGTAAATTCATTTCTAATTTATTACAAATTCAATATGACTCATTTTAAATCCATTATAAACCCAAACTCATCTCAACCCAATTGAACAACTAACCTAACCCATTAAATTTTTCTTAAATCCAACCCAAAACTGTTTGGGTTGGGTTGAAGTTCATTTTGACAGCGCTAATTTGCTCTCATAGTAATTAAACTAAACTGAGTTTACAACATGAAATTCAAATAAAGTTAATTTACAAATTGAATTTAGGTAGGAAAATCAAGAAGCAAGCGAAAAATGAAAGCTAAAAAGTAGAAAACTGGAACCACGAGTAAAAAGTATACATACCGGTAGGGTGCTTCATCTCGTGAACTCCAAAGGGTAGAGAACCCTAGACGTGTCCCTCGCCGCCATCCGATCGCCTTCACCGGATCAACATGCTCCGGTTCTGTAATTTCTCAAGTGAGCTTCGGCTTTAGAAGCTTTGAAATGAGAAAGCCTACGTAAAAAGGACATACGGAGCAGGGCAGATGAGACTGCTCTGTATATTTTAGAAACAATATCAGAGAATGTTGGCATTGCTGATCGATGTGGGATATAATTACGAGCTACGAAAGAAAAAGCTTGTGAATAGTAAGTTGATGATGAGATCGATCAAAATGACACACAATTAATATGCACGGGTATTATATTTTTTTATCGATTGGGTCGGGGTCATTTCATTGTCGATTTGTTTGATGGGCCAATACCCACTACGGCCGATGGTTCACTGTTCTTGCTTTTTTGCAAGAACAGGGGGAATCCAGCTGGCTGAATTATTTGAAGACGAGAAAAGTGTTTACTAATTATTATTACTCATGTATAAGGCAAACTCAAAATGTGTGAAAAATAAAAATAACGTATAAGCTAATAACATGTTTGAATTCTACTAGTATAAAATTAACTTTTTGTTTTTTGCACTATATTTTAATTATTATGATATATTCATTAAATTTATGACAAGTTAAATAAATTTAAAATTAAAAATAAAGTTTGATTAAAAAATAGACATATAAAGTAGAAGAAATTTTGAAAAAAGGGGCGTGAGAGAAGAAAAAACGAAGGATGAGAATAGAAAAAAGAAAAATAAGAAAAAACACTTACAGTTAATATAATAGTATATAGATAGTATAGTTTATCATTATAAAAATTCCAAATAATTCACATTTTTTTTCTTTTGTATTTCATAATCTTTTGTGGTGTCTATTGTAACATTAATTATTATTTTTAGAGAAATTTTAAAAGGGGGCATAAGTAAATTTATGTATTTCAAAATAAATGCAGAACTACAATTGCCAGCTGTTGTTTTAATTCTTCATTCTTTTTTTTTTATCGAAAAATATGCATCTTTGTCGCTAGAAGGAGGGCTTGAACCTCCGACCTTGTGGTTAACAGCCACACGCTCTAACCAACTGAGCTATTCCAGCTTATTTGTGATGCATTAAATCACATTCTAACATACAAGCAAATTAAGGTTCATTAACATTTTCTGTCTCTAATATTCTATCTGACCAATTATAATTAGAATTATATATATATGTAATATATCCCAATGTTTCCATCTTGTGAAGAAATTTTTTTATTATTATATATTCGGTATTGTATGGAAATGATGCCATTAACCATTTAGAAGGATTCTTTTTCATTTTCTTTAATTCAAATTAAAATCGTTGTAATTAATTCACGGTAATCGAATATGAAATAAGGCTGAATCGATTATTCTAATACAAAAGGAAAAAACCTGGAGTTTGTAATAGCAATTGTGAAATTTGATTAGGTTTTGATTTGATATGTGAAAAATATGAACTTATGTCGGCTTTGATTATTTTCATGTTATGGAAAAATTAAAATGCAAAGGTTATCGTGTAAACTAATTTCATTTAAGTCTATATATCTATATACACACACACGCACACATATATATATATATATATATAATGTTGGCATATTTCTATTTTAGTCCTATTTATTAAAACCTTGCAATTAATGCTTTATTCTTTCTGTTTTTTAATCTTCACGGCGTTTGAAATTTGAATATAAAAATATGCATGAGTTCAATAGTTGATCCTTGTGGTGAATATTAAATAAAGAATTGGAAAAGTGGTTCGTGATGTTAATGGATGTGAAGTTGTGAACCATGTGATGTGGCCATGTGGGTTCTGCTTTGGCTTCAGGTGGGGCTCTTTTTGTTATTTGCCTCTTTTTTTTTTTTTTTTTGTGCCCTTTTTGCTGCTTTTTCTTTTTAATTTTTACATTCTTCATTTTTGTGTCATTTTGCATGGTGTGTCAATATCAAGGGAGTAAAGATATCATATTAACGATTCATTGTGCGGTACACGGAAAAAATGTTTATGTACAAGAACAAGTGAGGGATTGAATTTGTAAATTTGACTATGTTTACATTAATAGATGGTTTCAAGAATGTGAGACAATTGACCCAATAAAATCCTAACGCCTTGGTCTAATATGCCTTGTGTCAATGGTATAGTTGAAGTCTCGTAATCTTTCAATTGTGGATTTGATTTTTGTAAATGCGGGTGTTGTCTTAATTAATCCTAGTAATTTCTTTATATCGTATAATAGTGTGTGTGTGTGTGTTTAACTATTTACTATTTAGTGATGATTTAATGTAAAAATATTTTTTGGTTATAATATATTATTGATGTAATTCATTGGTTGTACTGTAGGGACAAAAAACTAATTGATGATTTGAGTTAGCATCAATTGTTGGATTCCAGCATAAAAGGTTTTTGGATACATTAACTAAAATTGAAATTTAACCCAAAAAAAAAAATCAAAAAAGAGCTTATTTGGATGGCCTAGGGCTAGGAGAGGAACACTTAAAAACAAAAACGTGTATGTTGACTGAGTGTTTTTAAAAAAGCAGAAGAATTAAAAAAAGAAAGGGCCATAAATGATTTTTTCTAAAAACTATTAAAAGTAATTTCAAATAAAAATATATTTCAAAATACCTTTAATTATTGCATCCAAACGTAAAACTGTTTGACTTATACAAAAAAATCCAACTATAAAAAGCACAACTGGATGAACTTTTTTAAGCTATCCAAATGGAGAAATTTTTACCCGTACTAAGTTCGGTCACATCGAGACTAATCACGTGGCAGATGTTTTACACTTGTCACGTATTGGTGTACAGTTTAAAAAAAGTGATCAATCACATAACAAATTTATTAATATTTACTACATGATTGATTGAGTACGATCAAGTCGAGTTTGAAAAAAAAATTCCATCCAAAGGGAAATTCTTACTCGACAAGAACATTTTTCATAATTAGGGAAAAATTTTCATGTTAACATTTCTCCCAGCCTTGTTCAATTCTCTTATAAATTATAATGCTAGTCGTGGCACTCTAAAAAAGAAAAAAGAAAAGAAAACTTGGCATAGTCATGTATAGCATGTATGAAATGATAATAATTTTTATTTTATCACTCGCTATGATTTTTATTAAATGATATTCTTTTTTGTCATGAACTTGTTTCAAGCCAATGAAATTTAGTATCTTAAATTGATACTATTTACAATTGACAGTGCTTTATAATAATAATTTAATAAAAAAAGATAATCGCTGGAATTTAGGATATATTATATAATTATATCTATATTATTATATAAATAGGGAACAACTTTATAACTAATTTGGTCTAACAATATCTTTTGGTCTATTATTTTTCTTTTTTTTTTTCTTTACTTTCCCTATCCTCTATCTTTTCCCAAGTTTTTTTTTTTCCTTTCTCTTTCTTTTTTCTCTCTCCCCACCTCTTTTCTCTTTACCTTCTTTTATCTTCAAATACTCTTTAATATTATTTTCAGTTTTACTTTCTTTGTAATTATTTTCTCTTTTTTATTATAAATTATTTTATATTTACTTATAACTAATTTCATAAATCTATTAAAAATAATTAAAAATATTTTGATAGTATAAATCCTATCAAAATTTTGTTATATCATTAAATTATATGAATTTTTTATTATGCGCACACATCGAATATGCTACTAATATTTATTATTGTTGAGTTATCATTTTAAATCCAATATTGTTAGTTCTTTTTTCCTTTTCATTTTTGCTTGCCCTCCTCCCCATAGAAGCTCCAATTACCAAATGCGAGCAAGCAATAGCCAATCTATACTATTTGTATGACAAAGATATTAAAAATAACAAAAAAATGCTTTTTTTGGTGGTTGATTGTCAAAGAAATAAACAACACAATGAAGGCTAGGTAGATGCTAATCACTTTAGCATATGCCAAACTCTTCCCTCATTGACAAATGCCAACCTTTTTCACTTTTTATTGTTTTTTTTTTCTTTTCTTTTTTCTTTTTGTAAACTATAGCGTAACCAATTATTATTTTCTAAAAACTATTCTTTTACAAAGCCAAATAGAGACTTAGAATAAAAATTATTGTTTTTCATTTTGCCGACATGTTTCAAAAAACCATAAAAAAATTTCATATTTCTATTCTTTTACTAAAATATTTACTTTGTCATTTTTATTAGTGTAATTTTTCATTTCATTTTTTTAAAAATAAAATTGGTATGTCGTAGAATTGACGTAAATCTTGTTTTATCATTTTGATGTTTTCTATTATAATATTTAGCGTATCATCTAATTTTTATTTTCTATTTGGAATAATAAAATTATTATAACAGGAATTGATGCAAATCTTATTTTTCACATATTTATATTTTTGTTATCATAATATTCAAATTGCCATTTTTATTATTGTAATTTTTTTATTTTATTGTTTAAAAGATAAAATTATTATAACCCAAGAATTGGTGTAATTGTGATTAAACACAACACTTTTTTTTTGTTTTTTGAATTATAATATGAATTGATGTAAACACAAAGCAAGACAAAATAATTACAGAAAAATTTAAAAAAAAAAAAAGAAGAGAGAGAGAGAGAGAGAGAAAGAGGGAAAACAAATGGACACATAATATTATCTCATTTATTAATTTGAGAGTTTGGCACCTATCCAATTGAATAGGACCGACCAAACCTTGTTTTCCCAAGTGGATGTGTGAATAAGAGATAAGCACGATATGCCCGCAGACGGTCCCAAGACTCCCCACAAATCCGCATCAACAATCAGAAAAAAGTGAGATACCAATATACTAATTTTATATCCTGCACATTTTGAATTTTATTGTACTTTCAAATTTACCAATTTACATCACAGCTTGCTACAGTGGATTGAGCCGTTGAAAACACATTTTATATCACACCATGCTACCGTGAATGAGGCATTAAAGTCACGTGAGGGTCGCCCCGTATTGGGACCAACTAATTGAGAGGGCCTCCCCTCATATTTAACTTCTATAGGATCCGAATTGAATTAACCAATGAATTAAAATTTAAATAGTTAAAAATCGAAAAAAATGTTGGGCATATTTAATTATATTTTATATGATATTTGTATTATACGAAATTAGTTTATAAACATATTTAATTTAATATTGAATTGCTCATAAATCGTACAAATCGTGTAGCTTGAAATTCGATTTGAATTTTAAATTCCATAACATGATAATCTCACTAGTTGAGTGAATTTTGCGAATTTCAATTAACAAAATTTTATTTCAAAATAAATATATTTATCAAATACTTAAAATATAAAGCCCATCAATTTAAAAAATTTAACATATTAATACTTCCAGGAAAATTTTAGTCCCAAACCCGACTCGATCGAACGAGTGTTAATTATGTAACGAGTATTTTACACTTGCTCTATAAATGATCGATAATTTAGAAAAAGTGACCAATCACTTAACAAGTGTAATACACTTATTATATAATTTGTTAGTTTCGATCGAATCAAATTCAGGTTAAAATTGCCACTGGGGTTGTAGCCCAGTGGTGGGGGTTCCCATCAGTACCAGTGAGGTTTTGAGTTCGAATCCTCTTGTCCTCTCCCCCTTTCCCCTTGAGTGAGTGTGTGCGTGTGTGGGGGTCCTTTCGGTTGACATCTATAGGGTGTCCCGAATTGATTGTAATCGAAAAAAAAAATTCGGGTTAAAATTTTCCATATTTCTAATATAATTATCAAACATATCCACTGTATTTCTAATCAAAGGAAACAATCATATTTAGCGCGATGACAATCCGAATTTAGAAAAGAAATTGAAATTTATTAATGCGTAACAATGGGTATCACTAGCGACAACAAAATGTTCGCAGACAACAAATCCACGACCAATAATAGCACACAAACCACAAAGCCAATGAAAAAGTAAAAACAAACAACCACCCATGAACAACTCTTGACTTTCTTTCTCCAACCACAACTTTCTAGAATCTTCCACGAATACGCCGAGCCGAGTTCACTCACTCGGCTTTCAATGTGTTCGCAATATCAATCACAAACCTATACTTGACGTCGGCTTTAGCCAGCCGCTCCATTGCGGTGTTCACATAGTCCATCTTCACCATCTCCACCTCCGGCAATATATTGTGCTTCGCCGCGAAATCAATCATCTCCTGGGTCTCTTTGATCCCGCCGATCATGCTTCCGGCGACCATCCTCCGCTGCATAATGATCGAGAACACAGGGACCTCAAGCGGCTTCTCCGGCGCGCCGACAATGACCAGCTTGCCGTTCGGTTTCAACAGGCTCAACAGCGGATCAACGGCGTGGGGGCCGGAGACAGTGTCGATGATCCCATCTAGAGTGCCGGCGGCGGCTTGCATTTCCTTTGGCTCGCGGCTCACGATGAAAGCGTCCGCGCCGAGCTTCTCGATGGCTTCCTGCTTCTTACCGGCGGAGGTGCTAATGACCGTTACCTTTGTGCCGAATGCCTTGGCGAATTTGACGGCCACGTGGCCCAGCCCGCCGAGCCCGACGACACCGATCTTGAGACCGGGCTTGTCGAGCCCGTAGTACCTCAACGGGCTGTAGGTGGTGATGCCGGCGCAGAGGAGGGGAGCCCCCTTGTCCATGGGGAAATTCTCAGGCCACTTGATGATGAAATCCTCGTTGGAGACCATGACGTTGGAGTATCCGCCATAGGTGACGGAGCCGTCGGGGAGGACGCTATTGTAGGTGAACACCGCCCCGCCGCAGTAGTTCTCGAGGTTCTCGGCGCATTGGTCGCACTTCTTGCACGAGTTCACCATGCACCCGACGCCGACCTTGTCCCCGACCTTGTACTTGGTGACCTTAGATCCGATCTCGGTGACCTCGCCGACGATCTCGTGGCCGGGGATGAGCGGGTAGGTGGCTCCGCCCCACTCGTTCTTGACGCTGTGCAGATCCGAATGGCAGACCCCGCAGTAGAGCACCTTGAACTGCACGTCGTGCTCGCCGGTGCGGCGGGTGAACTTGTATGGGGAGAGGACCCCCGACGTATCCCTGGCGGCCCACCCAACTGCCTGAACTTCTTTCGCCATTGGAGGAGAGATTTTTGAGCTGTTTGTGTTCTTGTTTGGGTTTGCAGAGCAAATGACACAGAACAATTGAATGTGATAAGAGTGGATTGTGAAGTGATGTGTATGGATGTGTATATATAGGCGTACGAATAGGGTAGGGTTGATTACCGGGTACCGGATGCAACTGGCATAACCTAGAATGATGAGCTCATCGGTGAGATAAGCGGAGGGGCACACGTCATCGCTGAGATTGCTGAAGACACGTGTCGGTAACTTTGAGTTGACCCGAGATGGCCAATGGGTGGGCCGTGGGCGGAGCAAAACGGATGTGAAACCAAGGAATATTTCTGGGAAATGTTGATATATCCGCTCTCATAGTAATTAAAATAATCTGAGTTTACAATTTCCATAACGCTCATTTTTGTTTATACATTTACAGATTTACCGGCAATCGGTGCACACAGTATCCATAAAGAACAATTTGAGTATTTAGTATTGTTGGGGCACACATTATTTTTATGATACTAAATATTGATACCATTTAATAATGAATATTTGTATGTTTTATTATGAGAATATTGCCACCATCACTCATAATCCAATTAAAATTTTGAATTAAAAATACCTTAAACAAATTTTTATTCTATAAAAAACATATTTCTCCAAAATTAAAAGATAAAGATATGATTGGACTTGTGTTACATTGGCCTAGTCATTTAGCCTCGTTTTTATAATAAGAGCGTATTAGTGGGTTTAATTATTAATATTATTGTTATTCTTTTTTTTTTTCTGTTAGTGGAAATAGATTTAATTTGCAAAATTACAATTTAACCAACATTCCTTGTATTAGTGCAGCAATTAAAAGGGCGAAATTGGTACACATAGAATTGGTATCATAATTACCTTTATCGTATAATTTTTTTTTATTTTTATCCTCAATTTTGTATTTACGTATCTAATTGTCTGAAAATTGAAGGGAAAAGTATGTAAAAATACCAAAACAACCGTCACTTTAGACATAAAAGCAACTTTCTTTTTATAATAGTATAGATAAATGAATTTTAAATTATTAGAATAAAAATAAATTATTAACCATCAAAAAATAAATTATTAGAATAAAAAGTATGACAGAATCATAAAAAAAAATAACAATATTTAATTATTTATAATGCAGTTTATTTACAAATCTATACTATATAATGACGTACGGGTCCGTTGCAATTTTTCAATTTTGATCAACATTTGATAATTTTGAATTTTTTAATTAAAAAAGAAAATTTTTCATTGATCAATATTGAAATCTGTAAATTTATGGAGATCTTCAACTAAATCTTTAAAATAGAAGAAACTTAAATCTTGGCCGTTGAGTTTATGGAACGATGTGCTATCTTCCATATTTATTTTGATCAAGGTGATATCTTCCATATTTAAAATCAAAATCTTGAATATTAATTAGCCTAAAATATATTAATCGTTTATCTATCTAAAACAGACATTTATGGAAAGAATCTATTTGGTTAACTTTTATATAAGTTGATTTATACACTATATAAATTACAACACAAAATACACCAGTGATAAATTTAACTTGCCTCACTTGCTCCTTGGTTAATTGCTGCGTTGTTTGTTTTCTTTCATTCTTTGGTGGTGACTTTATTAATTTATTCTTTTTTTGCTCTGTTTCTTTTGATTTTCATTTTTTTCTTTGTGATACATTGTATGTGTCTTATGTCTTTAAAATTTATGTTTCAATCCAATAGTATAAATATGGATAATGCAAAATCATTGAGTACAGATTTTTATTGATGTTTATTAAAAAAATAATGAAATGGATAAAATATTAGACAATAAACATTTTTTTTTTATCGAAGCCACCCAATTCTAATCAATTGGCTGACTAATTCGGATCGAGTACTGCAGAAGCCCATTTAGGAATCAAACCACGGACATTACTTAATAAATTTAGTGCCTCATCCCGTTAGACCAACTGGTAGTTGGTATAAGAAACAAATTCTTGATTAGTTTTTAGAAAAAATTGATCATTCAGAATATATAACGCAATGTATTAGCATATTGGACTTTGTATTAAAAGGTGGTGGGTTCGATTCCCATTGTGGTCAATAAAGATCAACTTTACGTTCCAAAATTCTATTTGTTTATTATTATATGTGCAGAAAGACTTCATGTGTCCAAAGATAGGTTAATTGCAATTTTCGTCCTCTACATGTAACCTACATTTTTATTTTGTCATCTTCGTTTTAATTTTATTTATTTAGTTGTCTATGTTTTAAGAATTTTTTGATTTTAGTCCTATTTTGGACCAAATTAATCAGTCGGCGCTAATGTAGCATAGAATTTGACCGAAATCCCGTGACTAATGTTGAATTGACATGCAAATATTGGGAATTTTATAGTTTTTCCTCTAATTTTGAACAAAGTGAGATGTTTAGTTGGCAATGCCTTTAGAAAAAAAATGATAAAATTTATCTAATTAAATGTCTTATTTAAAAATTAAAAATGACCAAAATAAAATTATATTCAAATTTAACTTTATAAAATTTATATATTTGTACATATTAATACGCACGCATAACTATATATATATATATATATAAAATACAAATATATGTGTATACACACGTGCATATATAGAGATGTACGCATATATATTTTCACAAACGCACACACATGTTTACAAACACAAACACACACACACACACACATACACATACGCACATATACACACACACACACAGACAGGAGAAATTGGGGAGGGGAAGAAGATGGGTGAAATTGGGGGAAGGGGACAGGGAGGGGGGAGAATTGGGGGAGCTAGGGGAGGGGCTGGGGCCTGGAGAGGGGGAGGGGCTGGGGTGGGGCAGTTTGAAAAAGGATGAGTTTTTTGAGGGGGAGGGGGAGGGAGTTTGGGAAACAAGGGTTTGAGTTGTTTTTTATTATTATTATGATTATTTTAAGTAGAGCTTAATATTGGAACAAATAATTTTATTTTTTCTTTCCATTTAGTCTTATATAATAAGATAATATTGCCGTGTACAATGTTAGATTAAAAGAAATGTTCACTGAATGTCAATCTCACCATAAATGATGGAAAACAAGTGCCACGTTATTACCAACGATTAATTTGATTCAAAATAAGACTGAAATTGAAAAATTAATAAACAAAGAGGACTCAGATATAAAAATTGATAAATTGAGAGGGCTAAATTAAAAAAATTAAATTAAATTAAAAAGATAAAATATAAAATGTATCAAATATAAAGGACTAAAAGAAGCAATTAATTTGTCCAAAGAGTACTGAAAATATATTGATGGAGTGTTCAATATACTTTTAAAAGTGTCGAATTTATTTTGTTTAAATCTAATTTATAAACATATCAAGTAACTATTGAACATATATCGAATGAGTATCGTGTCCAACATTCACGTATGACATTAATTTTGTGAATGTCCGTATATTATTGCTTTACAATGTTGACATGACCAATAAAAGTACAATAATTCACCACCCTATAAAAAATTCCAACATTTTGACACGTTGATAGTGCCAAGTCAGCCGATCGAGACAGTCGGTGCTAATCAGCCGCAACGAAGCTGAAACAGTCGGTGACGAATTGAATTGTTTTTTAGTAGTAGTCAAAAGGAAGTTTGCTAGTTTGAACCAAAGAAAAAGAATAAAACGTTGCTGATTTGGTTTGAACCAAACAAAGAAAGAGAGGGACTATCAGAGAGAGAGAGAGAGAGAGAGAGAGAGAGAGAGGAAAGAAAAAAACAAAGCAAATCAAGAGAGAGAGAGGGAGAAGGAAGTTTGAGGAATGGGCCATCATTTTCCATGGGTGTACACCGAAATTAATATGAAAATAAAATTATTTTTTCTTAATTAATTTTAAAGGCTATACTTTGATTAGCCAATCATAAAAAATTTCATGTCTAGAAGGGTTTTAATTTCCAAAAGCCAGAATTAACCATTGTTTTCTTACGCGGGTTTCGCTAGTCTCAATAGGTTAGATATAAAATATTTCTGCATATCATTGACATAATATTTACTAAACTCATACGTTGCAAGGTTATTATTCACACACACATTTAGTTGTTTTATTTGTTACTAATACTTATATCAAATCTGTATAATATATTCATATATGTGAGTCCATAGCAATCTGTATTATTGTATATTTAAAGGGTTTTTTAATTAAAATGTGTAATTTTGACTGAAATTTTTAATTCTTATAATTTTGAATTATTTATGATGAATTATTTCATTGGTTGGCATTGTTAATTTTTTTATAGACAAATCACACAAATGGTCCCTAAATTTTACAATTAGATACACTTTGGTCTCTAATTTTTAAATCTCAATATTTTAGTTCTCTGAGTTTTAATTATGTTTTACTTTAGTTCTTTAGTCAATTTTAAGGAGCATGAAATTGTCAATCAACGTTTAAATATCTTACAAAAAGTCCAACATTATTTTTTTTACACTTTAGTCCTTGAAATTTTATTGTTATACATTGATAATTCAAAACTTGCAGAGACAATGCTGTAAACTACCACTATTGTTACAGCTACTCAATATTTCTTACAAAAAGTCCAAAATAAATTTTCTTAATTGGCTAAATCTAAAAAGATATTGAGGGACATACTTTATAGTTGCTACAACCTTGTTTATTGGGAGACTAGAATTAGGTGTATTTTAAAATATTTGAAATTCTAGCATAAATATTTTTTGGTCATGAAAGATAAAGGGTGTGTTGTGATCTTATACTTTTGTTGGCAAATTATTATTAGGTGATTCACATTTTTTTAACCCAAATTTAAAATTACAGAAATTAACAATGTTGCAAGTGTGGGTAAATGTATATAAAATTTTCTAATTTAAAAACAACGAAAAAAAGTATAAAAGCACAACATATATATATATATATATATATATATATATATCCACTCAAAAGTTCAGAAAAGTATAAAATCACAACTTATCGCATATCTTTCAAAATTGAAAATCTTATTCCAAAATTTGAATTGATACAAGAACGCCTTGTTTTAAAAAATTTCCACATACATCGTCTGTGATAGCCATGGACTATTTCCTCATTTTTATTGTTTTTCTTCTATTTATATGATAAAATTTATTTTAGTCCTCTTATAGGTAGTGCGTGGTGACTATAATATTAATAGGAATATATAATGTTACACCTATTAATTTATGAGGATCGGTGTGAAAAACATAAATTTTAAAGGGCTAAAGTGCAAAAATATAAAATTTTAAAGATTAAAGTGGACCTTAAACTTTAGATTAACAATTTTACCCCTAAAAAAATTGATTGAAGTACTAAAGTGAAATATAATTAAAACTTAAACGACTAAAACGTTGCGATTTAAAAATTAGAGATTAAAGTGACTCTAAACATAAACTGTAAGAACTAATTATGTGATTTGCCCTTTCGTTGTTCTCTCGTCTGGTAAATAAGTTCACCAACTATTCATATTTCATGATTTTTTAATCCTATGTAAAATCTCTCTCTTTTCTCTCTCTCTCTCTCTCTCTCTCACACACACACACACACACAAAAGGATGTAAAAATAGATGAAAACATAATATCATATATAGATAAGAAAAATATTAATTGAAATATTATATAATGCCATCAAGTTAATTACAATTTAAAAAATATTAGAAAAATTAATGTGAACATAATGTCATTTATAATAAATTTATCCTCAAAAATTAGTATAAAAATTCAATTAAAAGTTATGAAACTCAAACTTGAAAAATATTTTAAATACTATGTGTCGTATCACCAAATTAAATTATAGTGTTAAAAGAATTAAAAATTAAAATGTGGACACCAGATCATTTGCAATATATGTTTTTTTTTTATCTTTTTATGTCTATCATTTATTTTTATATAGCTTAACGCTATATGAAAATTCTATTACCTAACTTCTTTTTTTGCATTGTCGTATCTTTGGCTTTAATTTTTTTGGATATTAGATTGGCGATGTATCTAATTTATTTACTATTGTTTTTATTCTTTTTGATTTATTATCTTCTTTTTGGACATTTATCATTTTATAAGAATTTATTTATTGTTTTTATTCTTTTTGATTTTTTTTATTTCACTTTGTGGTTTATTAGATATAATTTTTTTACATGTCCATCATAGATTGTTGTTGCCACAAGCCAATAAACTTATTATTCTTACAATATTTATAAAAATATTAAGTTTGATGGATTATTTTAATCATTGATATTGATAATTTTTTTATCAAATAATTATGTTAGCTGATTGAATTTCTCATATTTTTGTTTTTCATCATATTTTGAAATATTTTCCTTCAAGACAATCTAGGAATTTGAATGTAGACACAATACTATTTTTTTTATTTTACATATAGCTTAATGTTGTTGTTTTTTCCTCCTATTTTGATTTTTCTTTATTTCTTCTACAATTTTCTTTTTCGTTTGATGAGTCATTTTATTAATAATAATAGGAATAACATACATTGATTTAACTAAGGGTAAGATACAAATTAAGTAGATAAAATATATTACTTTTTCCTTCTTTATTTTCAATGGTGTTCATATTAAGAGATATTAGAAGTTTCATAGTTAAATTTTAGAATATGTTTTTATTTGTTATACCTTTATTACGTATGAGCTCAAAATATATTTAAAATATTAAGAGATTTTTATGATAATATCAATACATAGTTACTTTTTCATTTATTCTACTGCCAAAATATAATTTATTTTCATATTTGTGATCTATTTAATATATATTCATAGGTTTTTAATGATATTATACTTTTCAAATTTAACCAACATATAGGACTAAATGTGCAACCATCAAACTTACAGGACGAAATTTAAAAAGGGAGTCTTACTTACAGAATTAAAAGTATAATTAAACCAAAAAAATATTATATATATCAATATATATGTGACATCAAATTTGAATGCATACACATCGATTACTTAGTCAACTTTATTGAAAGTTTTGTTTTACATATTTTGTCATTGTCTTTATTACGTATCACTTGAAGATATGTTTTCACGTACGATAAAAAATCACTTGAAAAGGACCGAATTGAGGAAAATGGTGCGGGGGCGCTGATTGTGCCATTCTGGTATGAATTTTGACTTGTGAGCCTGACCACTATGGGTATTTTGGTCCTTGCAATTATAATATTGCTAATCTTGTCTGAGGGGACGCAGTAAGCAATTTAATGAAATAATAGGGGTTCATTTGTTAATTGTAAAACCATGAGGGCTTTTGAATTAATTAGTCTAACCGCGGAGAGTTGGATGCATTTTACTCTGATCAAGTAATCAAATAGTTTCATATATAAATATAATAGATATTCAAGATATACTTTAAATATCACATATGGTTCAAATGAAAGTCGTATATTTTATCTTATATTAAATTTTTGACTTCCCAAAGTTACTACATATTTATATAGATATAAATTGACAACAAAACAAACCTTAACAAACACGCTATACACACACGATTATAAATAGATTAGTAAAAGCACGAGTATAATACAGATACAAAAAAGATATTTTGGAGTGAAAATATGACGTACTTTGATATTATTTTCGCATAAATCGTGCCTATTATGTATTTTAAATTTAAAATAAATATAATGAATATCTCATGAAATGAAGTATTATACGAAATATGTATACTATATATTAAACATGTTATATTAAAAATATGAGTATTATTCGTAGGGGTGGGCGTTCGGGTCGGGTTACCCGATACCCGATCGGGTCGGGTATCCAAAATTGTGAAAAATTTCGGGTCGGGTACCCGATGCCCAATTCGGCTACCCAACCCGATTAATGTAATTTAATTAAATTAATGGATACATATACATATATGCATTGTATAGAATGATAAAAGTATTTTATTTTGATTTTGTCTAAATAATTGAGATATTTAATAACACCATATTATTTTATCTAGTCATTAATATTATATCCACTTATGTGGAACTAAAGTGTTTGATTGTCTAATTAAGACAAAAATGCTAGCAATTAAATGTAGATGTATTATTTGGTTGTTGCTATTTAATTTTTTTTCTAAATACGACATACAATTAATATTTCTAAAATTATTCTTATAATATAACATGCGTTTGTTATTTCATTTAAATTAATAGTAGCAAATTGCCAAATTGGTACTATTTACTTTTCTTCCATAGTTTCTAAATTAAAAATTATATTAATATTTCAATTAATTATATAAAAATTATCACTCTCTTTTTGCATGTTTGAGGATTCACAAGAACTATAAGCCTATATTTAATTTATTTTATATATTAATTGTGAAAAAAGTTATTTTATTAAAAAAAAATTCACTGAAAAAAAAAAAAAATAACGGGTTTCGGGTACCCGAAAAAAGTTCGGGTTAAATTAGGGTAATTATGTCGGGTACCCGAAATTTCGGGTACCCGACCCGATTAACCCGAACCCGACAAAAACCCGACCCGCGCCCACCCCTAATTATTCGTCAAGTTTAGAATGTGTACGAAGAGTAAAAATACTTTTCAATTATTCGTATGCGTAGGTGTTAAACGGGTATAGTACTCGCACTGAAAGAGAGCAAACCTTAACTTGATTAATTTCCAGGTTTAATAAACCACCCAAATTTGAAAAGATTGCTCTTACCAAAACCAAGAAGATTTGAATCTTTAAAGTGTACCCAGAAGGCCAGCACTGAGCACTCATATATATATCTTATCAGGACACGCATTTCTCGGGTTAATTAATTAAAGGGTGTCCACACTACAACGTTCCACTTGCGATATTCACATCTTAAAAGGCATAAATAAAATAGTCATAAATGGATTTGTGTATACATGTAAACTAAAACTAGTACCAGTCTGGATTCTTTGCTATAATATGATGTTATATTTTTTTCTCCACTCATCAATAAACGCCACGTGTATTGTTGGACGGATGAGATAACGAAAGAGAAAAATTTATAATAGGTGAAATTTTTTAAGATTCTCTTTCCTTATCTCAACCGTTCACCAATACACGTGGCATGTATTAATGAGTGGAAAGAAATATATAGCACCATTTCGTACTAGTACTAAACAACCAATTTATTTATATTGTTATAAGCGCTTCTGTCCTCAGAATCCGACAAGTTCCAAAAATAAAACTAAGGTTCCTGCATCCTGAAGAAAACCTCGTTGGAATACAACTCATCGAGCCAAGAATCGAGATCCCATAGATCTAGATTTAATTTTAATATAATCATTTTTTCCAGAAATAAACAAAGATTTTATGTTTTTGAACATTTAGCATGTGCATTCAACAACGTGCTGCTCTTAAGCATTATTTGCGCATGCCAATATGGACCCCCTTTTGATTTTCTAATTTCATTTTGTCCTTATTCTCTCAAATTCAATTCACACAAATATAAAATAATTCCGACCTCTAATCTTCGATCTCGAACTTTATTTTCTCATCTATGCTGATTCGGAAAAATTTAATTCTGACAAGATTGATGAAAAGTTGTCGGAGCCGATTGGATCCAGATTATGGTTTGATGCGGATATTTTACACCTTTCATTTTTAATAAGATTGCGTTGAAATATCTAAGATCTTAGATATTTTATCAATTCAATCATGGAATATTCTAACGCAAACTCGACTCGATTCAATTCATGTTAATTATGGGATGAATATACACTTGTTGTGATTTTGATATATAATGTAGAGAGTATGTTCAATCACTTAGTACGTACAATATATTTGTTATATAATTTATTGACAGTTTGTGTGATTGGGGTTTTTTTTAGAGAAAAGTATTTATTTTTTTTGAAACAAATAGCCCAGAGCAAAGAAAAATATATTTGGATTGTTTTAAAAAAAAAACAGAAGCAAAAAAAAAAAAATCAAAATGAGCTTTTTTTAGAAGTTATCTTGAAGCAGTTTCAAATGAAAGTACTTTTTAAAATATTTTTAATTATTATATCCAAATACAAAATTGCTTAACTTAAATTAAAAAAAAATTCTATCATAAAAAAAATACTATTCAAAAAGTTTTTTTTTTTTTTTAATTAAATCCATCAAGCGGAGTTTGATTAAACTAGGTCAGGGAATGACCAACAATATATGTAATTTTCTTAAAAAAAAAAAAAGGATGTTCTTTCCTTGTACAATTTAATGAGGTCAGGGCACTCATTACGACACAACCTTGTACAGCCATATTCATGTGAGGGTTTGTCTTTGTACGCCGACTCATTCATGTGAGTAGGTCAAGCCAATATTTCTTTTAATGAGTAGATAAATTGGTATTAATTAATATATAATTCATAATGATAATCTATTAATCCCATAAAAATTCTAAAAGGTTTTCTAAAGTTTAAAGTGGTAGGTACCAAAAATTAAAAAAAAAATCGTAATTAAAAGTGGAAAAGCCAAAGGCGTGAATGACGTTGCGCTAGAGTGGACATTAAAAAACATTTTCATGTGAAAATATGAAATCGCCTTGGAGAAAAGTGGAGGCGATCGATTTAGAAAGTCTTTCTTTAGTCCTAAATTGCGTAAAAAAAAAAAAAATATTACGGATCATCATCCAAATGATCCAGATGAGTTACGAAAAGCTATGTTAATCTTCAAATCATATCTTTCCAAGAAGAAATATCGATGGAGTGGTGTGTTGATTCCAATCCAGATTAGTTCAGACAGTATGCTTCATATTTTGTGTATGGGCGCTGTCAAACTGAATTGAAAGTGACTTAAGTTCCATTGAGATGATTGAAAGGGGTTTCATTCGCCACTTTTTGCATTGCATCAACACCAACTTGGGAGATAAACTATGAAGTCCACCTTCGTTCATTGTTTCGGATAATATTTTGCAACTCTCAAAACAATACCTAATATCCAACCACCAACACGGTAGTCTAACTGTTAAATTCCGTTATATCCGTCAATACTCAAGTTCAAAACTCACTTAAAATGTGGAACTTATTAATTATTTAGGGTATTATGAGCTAGCAATAGAACTTCATTTACTAATGTATTGGTAGGGTTACGATGACCAAGTTGAGCTTAACACCAAATTCACTGATATGTTAGTTGGACTACGGTGACCAAATTTCATGCTCTAGTTAAAGGAACATTCCGCAACGATTAGAAAAACTGGGTCTTTTGACCTAACCTTTTTCCTTTGGAAAAAAAAATGACTAACATCTATCGAAAATATATTTTTTCTTTTAATATTATGAAAGAAATTTAATCATTTCAAAATATTATATCAATTATATATAAATGTATATGTGTATGATCGTCCTTTAAACTATTATTTTAATACAAAATTTGTATTTTTCAATTATTATATCCTTATAACAATATACAATAACATAAATATTTGATGCGACATCACTACTCAGATATAAACTTATATGAAATGACTTTTTTATTAGCAAAATTTGTCTCCAAAATAAAACCAAACCTTTTCATTTTACACATTCTATTAACCCACTTCTAAACAATATCCTCCCAAAACACATCCCTCAAAAGACATGCTACAACCAAAATCTTCAATTCACTGATTTGTCAAAGATCGCTATTAACTCACCAAAGTTGGAATGTTGCTTTTTAGAAGAACTAATCGTAAATTCACACTTCAGTTATGCTGGCGAACTGATAGCAGTTGTCACCTGGAACAGAAAAAATGATGATCAAATTAGTTGGTAAAAAGAAACTGTTTACCTATTAAACATACAACAAGTACAATCAGGCAGATGCATTGACAACTCACAAACAAAAACAATTTTTGTAACTCTAGACTAATTTTTAGGGCATGGCTGATGCATAGTCACTATCAATAGTGTGTTATAGTATATATTAGTGTAAAAATATAAAGAAGGATAAGTGTGAATACGCATCTAACCTGCAACCATTAGCAGCTTTAATCAGCATGTTCACGGAAACGTATGATTTTGTTAATAAATGGCTTCTCCTTCCGATATCTGTCGATAAAAGTATCACTATTAGAATTGGTAAAAACTTTAGGTCTATTATGATCTATATGAGATTATGAGGCACCATAACACAACCATAAAGAAGCAACTTCAGAAAGGTATTATTTTGCATGAAAAAGATAAGCTAAAAAACAATACTCACATTACAAACGCCGCCACACAGAAACATGTGAAACCAAAGGAGAAATGAATGGTAAAGGTTGACCAGAAGTTATCTTGGTTCAGATAGATTCTCTCAAGGATGAAGGTGGCTACACCTGAAACTAGTAGAAATCCAGAGCCTGCAGGCAAGCAACCTCTGAAGGAAAAGGAGGAAGACTCCTGAGAAGGCGACAAACAATTGAACACAAAAGTCTGGATTAGATATACACAACGTGATATTACACGGTCACATCCACAAAGGTGAAGCTGAAATCTTAAAGAGTATTAAATTACACAAAGTATAGCTATACCTTGAAATAGTTTCTGATGAAAATTGCTGAATAGGTGATTCTGAGGATCATGTCTTTGTTATAGTCAAGGAAGCTAAGACTACAAATTATCAATCAACTATTGGACTTGGTGCCAATGCTACTATAATTACCGCTATCGTTACATCAAAACAGACAAAGGAACTGCAACATCAAGATAATTACAAAACCCATAATTTGAGCAATTCATCCCACTGACCTGCTTCTTACTAAGCGCATGGTCAGTAACTAATAAAGCATATCAAAAAGGGCCCAAACAGAAAGCAGGACCTTTTGTCTTTCAGGTAAACGAAGGAAAATAAACAATACGGACACAGACTAAACACAACTGTCAATTCACCAAACCAGAAATGCCTGCAATTCCAAACCTTCAGTATTCAAGGGATAAAGCAGTTAAGCAGATGGCTAAGTGTCACACCTCCAGCGAACAAGTAAACGACACAAGTTATGACTTAAATTCTAATTTCCGCCAATTTGAAAAGAGTAATTATCTGTTATGATGTTTCCCAAATCGAATATAGCAACTTTAAAGCATGACATGTGCTTATTCATGTAAAACAGTTAAACTAAACTAGTTGCTTTAAAAATAACACTTTTGATATTATTTCAAAAGTAAATGCCCACAACAGAAAAGAGCTCACACCAAGATATGTAGAAATTCAAAATTCTAAGGCACAATTATTGGCTTCAAAACACAACGAGCAATTAGTCACTTCACCCACATATTGACTTAATATTACAAATTTTCATTTTAAAGGGAGCAAGACAGATGACAAGTAACCATGGGAAGAATTAATCACAAAGTCACATAAATCATAAAAGGATACTCAAAGAATTTGCTATTATTAATCCAATTGCTCCTGCTGATCTTATAAGGCAGACATTCAACACCAAGTAAATCAATGAGAAGACAAGCAATGAGTCATTCGACCGTTTAAGTTGATTCTCGTTTGCAACTGCATGCAAAAATGCTTCAGATGTCCCTGATAGAAAATAAAAGAAAATAAGTTCAATTCCATAGAAAAACTCCTCAATAAGATGCCAGATTTTGATTCAGTCAAACTAATTTCAAAGACGTATAATCATGCTTCAATAGTCAAGATTTCTATTAATGTTATACTGCAGTTAACCGTTAAAACAACTTCAGTTGGTGCCAAATATAATTAAATGTCTGCATTGAAAAAAAAAAGAGCGGGAAAAAATATAGAACAGTAAAATAAGTAATATGCAACTTAGTAATAAAGACAACCAAAATAATGCAACTGAATGATGTATACCTACTTACCATTCATAGCCAAAACGATCACATAAAGGCAATAATACTGGAGTGCGGGAGAAGCTTCTCCATCACTCCATTTCCTACCATACAGCAATCGGATGAGGGAATACGAATAGCTTGGACCAAATGCGATAACCACCAGACCTAAACAAATAAGAGAACGATAAGTTTTAGAAAAGAATGAAAGACACATTGCTAGAAAATCACAGTATTATGGTACACGTACAAGGTTACAATACACACTTGAATATCAAAATTTTCAAAAACACCTTCAGAATGGCATACTTTTTTTGAGCAGGAAGTCTTAGAAAAATGTCATGTTACATTGCAAGAGCACATGATTATTTTTCAGTTAAAACTTATTATTGTCTTCAAACACAAACCAATCTAAGTCAAAGAAGGCACCCATAGAAACCATATTTATCATTTCTAATAGTCGCTTTTTCATAAAACAATACATTAACCAATATTTCTACAATAAACAACTTTTCCACTAGATATAAAAAGCAGAAAAATGCACTTTGCTTCACAAAGGCTGATGATGCAGATATCATGCTACATTGCTATGACATATGCCATTTATTTGCATTCACTGAGTTGGTAAAGAGAAGAAAAGGACAGTAATTACTAGGTTTTCCCTCCCTACATTAGGTTCACATTCAAGAATAGAAGAAGCTGTAGAGAAAATTTTGTTTTACACCTTCTTCACAGATTAAAATCTAACAAAGTTGAAAGAGGATTGAATTAGAATTGGAACATCCAGGGTTTTCCACTATACTTGAAATAAGATATACCCGAAATGAGGCCAATGGATTAGGGATTCAAAATCAGAACCTATTACTACTTCGTCATTCTGAACAGAGTAGGACATAAAGGTTTTCCAAAAACTGACACGTTCAGATATTCATGCCAAGCAGCTAGAGCTTTCAAGACTGCTGCATTGTGGATGAGCAGCTAAAACTTCTCAACAAAGAGAAACTCGTTTTATCTCCCACATTATCATCTCAGATATACCAGTCACCATATCAAACTGATTTGCTTTTAGTATAACATGCTCTGAAGTAGATGCAGTTTCATTATTGGTTATAGTAACCAAATTTTATTATGGAATATTGTTTGTGCTATCTTGCTGAACAAACAGGAAAAGATTTACTTAGAATCTTCAGACAAACTGTTACACACCTATAAGCAAAACAAGCTTTAGTGCATCTGTCAGGCGCCTTCCCAGGTTCTTCTTTTTCTCTTTTTCATCTCCTGCATGCACGTAAGGGTAACAGGCTAAATTCACTAGTGAGAAATGAATGCAATATAAAACTGTGATGAGAGTAAGTATTAAAACTCATCAAATAGGCCCTTACTGGGCTCATTCCAATCGATTCCTCAATCAAAACCTGTTGAATGATAATATTACTAACTTGAACCATCAAAAAGGGCAGTTTAATTTATCATTTCCTTTATTGTTTATCATCGTTACATTGATTTTTTCTCTATAATATGATGTGATTAAATATGCAATTCATGAAATCCTTTATGATATACACCTGTGTGTACTCAGTACTTCACTTGTGCTCCTCAACTGCCAAAATTTTGAGCTCCATATTATATCATGTGCTTAGATGACCATATCATTACTAGAAGCACTTGAAATAGGCCATAATTCAACCCCAACCAAATTGATTATTCCACAAGGCACAAGTTAAATAACTGTGAAAAGGGAGAAATTGGAGTGAAGTTTTCTATGTATTACACTGATCTAATCTCATTATATAGAGATTAGCTAGACATATGTACATGGAAATAATATACCTTTCCTAATATACAATACTTAATTTAAGGAATCAGTTATTCTAGAGATATTCTAACACTCCCCCTCAAGCTAGAGCGTATATATCAATCATGTCCAGCTTGTTACAAAGAGTCTTAAATTTATTTCCCCCCAAAGCTTTAGAAAATATATCGGCTATCTGTTTTGAGGACGGAGTGAATGGAGTAATAACAATGTGGCTAATCACAGCATTTCGAATGAAATGACAGTCGACCTCAATATGCTTCGTCCTCTCGTGAAAAATTGGATTTTTGGCAATCTGAATAGCTGCTTGATTGTCACAGTGCATAGGAAAAGGTTCATTGTAGGTGAACCCCAATTCTCCTAGTAAGCTTTTAAGCCATAGCATTTCGTTGCACTAGACCGAGCCATTGTTGTCTGCTTCTTACTACGCCAAGTCACTAGATTTCCTTCCAACATACGTGCAGTGGCAAGAAGTAGACCTTCTATCCCCCTTGGACCCAGCATAATCTACATCCGAATAAGCCTCGATCTTCAAATGTCCATGTTTCTTGAAGAGTAGACCTTTGCTAGGAGAGGCTTTTATGTATTTTAAAATTCTCATAGCAACGTCAAGATGGATAGGTCGCGGTTTGTCCATAAATTGGCTAATAACTCCAACTGCAAAAGATATGTCTAGTCTAGTTACAATCAGATAGATTAGCTTTCCCAGCTAGCCTTCTGTACTTAGTTTTTTCTTCTAAATAGGTACCATCATCATCCTAGAAGTTTACTTAGTTTTTTCTTCTAAATAGGTACCATCATCATCCTAGAAGTTCGGATTCAAGTCTATAGGAGTGTCAACTGGTTTGGTCCCAAGTAAGCCAGTCTGCTGTGGTAAGTCAAGACTATACTTTCTTTGAGACAGCGAGATTCCATGCCTACCACGCGCGATCTCAATCCCTAGAAAGTAATCGAGGAGGACCCATGTCTTTAGTAATAAATTGTTGTTTTAAGTACTCCTTGGCGACTTCTATTCCTTCGACATCACTGCCAGAGACTAGTGTATCATCAACATACACAGTTAGGACAACAACGCCTTATTGTCCACGTTTCACAAAGACAGAGTGATCTACCTGACACCTATGAAACCCAAAATCACTTATAACTCGACTGAGCTTGTCAAACCAGGCACGAGGACTCTATTTCAACCCATAAATTGCCTTCTTTAGTTGACACACCATATCTTTTCTCTCCCCCTGAGCAACATACCCTAGAGGTTGCTCCATAAAGGCTGGAAATAATATACCTTTCCTAATATACAATACGTAATTTAAGGAATCAGTTATTCTAGAGATATTCTAACAATAACCTTCTTAACCTAAGTCCAAATCTTGACGGCCTTGCTCCGATTTTCTTTTTTCCAAGGAGAGGAGAGGTAAAGATTTGCAATGAAAATCTCAAATAAATGCAATTGCTCCATACAAGAAGATTAACACAGTTATACAAGCAAAGGCGACATTAAAGATGTGTGATGTTTGGTATTAAAAAGAATAGAACATAGGGATCTTGATGAAACCATTCATAATTAGAAGTTCTAATAACACAATTCTTGCAAAAGTTTAAGTCATTAACAAAATGGGATGCGGGAGAAGTGTATTAGCATCGGTTATTCTGTGGCATGGCGACTGTTCATGAGTAGGCAGATGCATCCTCCAATGTGGTCTGTTAGAGGTGAGACAATAGTTAAGGATGGTAAAGCCAGTGTTCTTCGGAATTAGACATACACAGAAACTTTAAACTCAAGGATATCTTAACTTTATAAATGAGTGGGGGTCCTGAGCAGTGAATTTTTACTCAGAAAAATGCTTCGAAATTCATCAAACAATTTTAAAAATCTTTGCTTGAGTGCTACTGAAGACTCAGGACAGCCTTACATCATGTGGTCATAAGGGCTCACAATTCATATGCTCATCCTCCATATCCCATCATATATTTCAGCAATTCCTCATACAAAAGTAATGGTTGTCATGCATGAAAAACTTAATGAGCGGATAAGTCAACAGTGATTGCAAAATAATGTGATGAAAATACAAATTTCTAAGCTGCTATTTAAAAAAATGCTTAAAAAGAAGAGATATAAACCTGATGCAGACCTTGCAAATGTAGCATAGGAACTTTCTTCGAAAGGAAGAAAAACCAGCCTCACCACTAAGCTCCCTGAGAGATCAACCTGATATCTCTTAGAAAAGTGACCAACTGGTGGACTAAATAAGCTGTAACTTTCATTCTTAATCCATATCAAGCAATCTCATCCATCCGAAGAAAACACTATCCTGCTAAAACAAATTGAATGCAAGGCAAAGGGATCATGATTAACTTACCTAGTTTGTCTACAAGACCATATACTGCTTGGTTATATGGGGTATCCAACCATACAAGAACAATCTTTTCACCTTCCTGAAGAATCAACTTCCGGAAGGATTGGAGAGTAAAAATCATACACATGTTCCCAAGTGATCGGTCATAACCCAATGAATTTCGTACCCTGCGACAACGACACCAGTTTAAAGTGAGACCTGGGACCGCTGATCTCCTTTACACAAATGGGAAAACAAATATGTTACTCCATATATCAGAAAAGCAGCAAGTTATGTTAACCCAAACAAATACTGTAGACACCATCAGGAAACATGCATACTGGACAAAATTTATTGCATTCATTATATACTCCATCTTCCAACTCCTAATTAACTCCTGAATACTTATACAAACAAGGAGAACAAGGGTGTCCCATTACAGAAAATGTTCGACAACCATAAGAATGAGGTCAAGATAGTGGTTGATGCCATTGCGTAATTTACAACAAAGGGTTGTCCAGGAGAAAAATTTTGTGAACATATGAAATACATGGAAGAAAGAAGAAAGAATGAAAGGGAATCTAAGAAGATTTCCCTTGACTACTTGTTATACAAATTCTCTACTCATCCACCATCCAATAGCCTAGTCATTAACACGAAAATGGAGAGCCAACATTTGGATAGAGCATAAGGTGAAAAAACTAACATACCAAGTGGACATGTTAAAAATTGCCAAGGATCAGAACAAACAATGAAATATTTTCAGTAAAAAAAGAAAAAAAACTCGGGCAATAATTCCTGAGAAGAAGCCACTCATATTTTTCCAGCATACTATGTTTGTTGCAAAAAACATTTTGCAGCTAGAGATGGTGATGGGACAAAAAGAAAATTAGTACCTGAATGGAAATAGAACAGATGTGTTATATAATCGAAACAGAAGAAAGTATCCCCAATAACCTAAAAATATTGATAGTCCATATGCAACCTGCGACAGGGCAAATATAATTGCTTTCTCCTGCATCCAAAAAAATTAGTTGATTTAATCAACAGTTTCAGCTACACAACTTGGAGACCCTTGAGCAGATAAAAGTCTAGCACAAGAGAAGTACATTAGGCACAACATCTATAATTTTTTAAACATAAAGACAGCAACTAGAGAACAGATAACCATCAGTGAGATAAGTAAAGGATTAGATCAATATAGGTACTGAACTACAAAGATGCTGAAAAACTATGACAAGAGGCCAAATTGCCAGAATAAGACAAACAGATAGGTACCAAAGGCACTGTTTGGGCATGTTTAGGCTTTCATACATTGCAATACGATGAAGGAAAAAAAATACTGGAGTGTGTGTGTGTGTTAAATATCAAGCTTCATGAGGATTGATGATTGCAATGACTTTAATTTGGAATTTTAGACTCTGCTCATCAAGCATTCCTTATCTCCTGACCAAAAACTACTAAACACAAAGACATATTGACACACATAAACAAAGACAACCCATGAGTGTTTCCATAACCAAAACATAACAATATTTAAGCAACTCCCAGTCTCCGTTCTTATACGCTGTCAAAATAACTGGCTTGAAATTTAAAAGTACAACTTTAGGTAGATTGGCTCTCTCAATAGCAAATTAATAATAAATGAGTCTGGCTCCTTAGATGAGATGATACATCTTTAGTCTAATTTGCCTGCCCAACTTTGAATTACAATTATGAACTACTGTAAATATTCTTTTCAAGCACATATAAAGCATTAGTATGTACCAGGCCAGGTTGCTTCAGGATAAGGATATATGTTATTATACACCGTGAAAGAGTGGCTGCAGTTTCAACTACCAGCCGCAATCTGAGAAGAACTAAGTTCTGGGACAAAATATACAATGGTTCGGCTAGTAGCTCAAGTACACAAGCAAAACCTGTATATGCAAGAACTGACTAAGTAAGAAGTCTTAATAAGACAGAGAAACATTTACGATCCTATGTAAATTAATAATTCATCAAAAGAAATATGAGCAATGAACAAAACTTTAGAATCTATCCAATGCTTTGTTGATTTCAATGTGAAAGAAAATATTTTAAGAACTGGATCCATATATATCAAATCTAAAGTCATCCACCCACTCCATCCATACATGAAGATGCTAACAACAATATTAACTAAAGGAAAGACAACCAAAGTATTAGATTTTGCAGTTTGTTCCCATAAAATGATTAAGCTAGAACTCTAGCACTTGATTTCAATTTCAATACCTATTGTTCCAAGAATTACTGAATTCTCAATTCTGTTCACCAACCACTCACATCCCTTAAGTTCAATGTCTTTGTTAGTTCATTCAGATAATTAGATTTGTAAAGCATATCCATCTAATTAGCTTACCATTAATCAAGATAGCTTGTGCATATGGAGTAGAATAACTTAGGTCTTGCCACCAGAATACAAATAAACATGCTGCAAATGTAACTAGCACTCCTAAAGGGAAAGTCATCCAGGCCAATTTCAAAAGCTTAGCTGCATTTTCTCCTTTTGTTGAAGCATCATCACTGCAAGATACAGCTGAATCATTTTTTTTCAGATAATATTTCAGGGAAAAAAAAGAAAAAGAAAAAGGAAAAGAAGTTATCATTGAAATCACTAGAACACTTAACAGGAATAGTGACTCAGAAAATTGGGAGAAGAAGCACATAAACTTGAAGGCTTTTAATTGGCATAAAATTGTTTATTATGTTAGGAAACCAAAACTAAACTTGATTGTTATGAAGAAACCAAATTTAGTAAACTTTTAAGCACCCTCTAGAAACAAATTGAAAGTACCTTCAGTTATATGCTTTATACCAGCCATGTGATGGATGAATATGCTATATGTGAAGTACCGGTGCAGAACTTTTATGACACTACGGCAATGGTTCACTAACATCAATTCATGTGGAGTTAATGACTACTTAAATGAACGTAAAAGGCGATTGAAAGCTGGACAACATGAACCATACATACATATTTTAGGCAAAAATAGCATAAATGAGAGCATTCAAATGGTACCATCTGATATCTGCCCTCAGGCATGCTCGCCGAAACCCCTCTCTACTGAGAAATAATATACAAGTAACAAACAGTTGGAATTGTACAGCATACAGCTGCATTGTGTCAAGAAATACGGGGTGTTAGATAGCACATAGGGAGGAAGAAACAACAAAAGTATATGCAACAGGGCTAGATAAGTTTATAATGTAAAAGTCACATATGTAAATCTCTTGAAGGAATAGTTTATAATGAAACATATAATTCAGAAGCAAAAAAAAAAAAAAAAACCTCTTTGAATATGCCATATCTATAAAAAGATAAACGACCAAAATTTATTGGATGAATGCTCTAGATACCTTTGACCAGGCCCACGTTAAAATTCATAGTGCCAGACGGCCAGACCCATGTCTGATCTTTCTCATAAAATGCAAGAGAGCAATACCTTAGAGGAAACTCAACAATATACCCATGGTTATACATGAACGCTTAAAATATTGTTTTTGGTTTTGCTATTTACAATAAACATATTGACCACTTTTTGCCCCCCCTTTTTTGCAAAATCAATATATGTTTCCAGAACAATTCTACGACTTTTAGTTCAAAGACTATTACTAAATAAAAGTTAATCCTGTCCTTGGGGATCCCCAAGATTGAATACTTGCAACTAGAACCGTCTTTGAATTCTAAAATCATCTTGAACTTTTACAAATGTGTTTTCCTCAACATAAATCGATCAATTCTACTGATGGAGTACTAATCACAAGATAATAATAATAATAATAATAATACCAATGGAGTCACATTCTAGGCCTGAAACGAATATTAAATTATAAAAAAAAAAGAGAAAAGAAATAACAACTCGTCAAAAATGTAATTACCGCATAATCTTCTTCGGAGAGGTGCCTGACAATCCAAGAATTGAATATGAAAGGGATTCCCCTTGACAAAAACTGCGTGGCTACACATACATACACATCATTATAGGTATAAAAAAGAGGAATTGGAGTTCAATGGAACGAAATTGATTGAACTAGGTGAAAATCAACAAACCTAACAAGTACTTAAAAGTGCGCGGCAGATTCGCGGCTGCGCCTCCTTCAACAGGCTTCGACTTTGACATGTCGATTCTCTTTTCCGGCTCTTTGTTCTGAACGACAATACAGAAACGGGTTCCGAGCCACGTGAATTCAATTCTGCGTGGCGGGTGACGATTCGGTTTTGGGTCGGGTCTCCGGAGTTGTAAAAGGAAAATAAGAGAGAGAGAGAGAGAGGAGAAAAGAGGCTTCTGACGTTGCTCTGTATTATGTGGGGCTTTGGTAATTGCTACTAGGGATTGATTTGTGCTATATTATCTCTATTTCTTGTTTTTTTTTTTTTTCAGTTTACTTCCCGCCCTTTCTCTTTTTTTTTTTTTTTTTTGGGTACGGTAACATTTCTTATTTCAAACATTAACTTAATTTTATTAATGGAGTTTAACTCATCTTTTAAAAAATAACTCTGATTTAGGTCCGCTCGGATGGGCGCTTTAAAAAAATGCTTATCGATTAGTGTTTTTTATAATTTAATTTTGTTTAAATCAAATAATTTCGTATTTGAATATAGTAATAAAAAGTACTTTAAAATATTTTTTCAATTTAAAACTATGTTGAGTCGTTTAAAAAATAATAATTTTCGGCTTTTTCTTATTTCTGTTTTTTTTTTTAAAGCCAATTCAAATATATATTTTTAACTCTGAAGTATTTTTTTTTTTTAAACTAAGTGTTTATCCTTTAAAAAAAATACATTCAAATGGGCTATTGGCCTTATATGTTTAACAGATAAAGGGTGATCATTAAATAAGATGATTATATAGCATAAAGTACTCTCATCTATATTAATGACAATAATGTTTTTTTCATTAATTCAGATTCTTATTTATATTCGGTTTAAAAAATCACAAAAAAAAAGAGTTAGCTCATGATTATTTAAATTTATCACAAATATTGAAATTTCAACTTCCATTTGCACATACCACATGTGACGAGTGCGACGACCACTAGTAAAGTTAAAATATTAAAACCACTAGTGAAATTTTATATGCTCATGTTATACATCAATATATTATTTGTATACACCCATTACGTGTGTGTGTGTATGTGTATATACACGCACACAAAAATTATTAGTTAATAATGTTATATTTAGTATCCCCATAATACAAGAGTTTGTAACTTTCTAGTGGGGTAAATTAATAAAAAAATGTCTAAATGTTATGATTTACTTAATTTATTATATGTTATTAGATATGGCGCGAAATTGAATGGGGTCATTAGACCCTACTGTATTTGCATAACTCCACCCAAAGTTCAATTTTAAGAGTAATGTAAGGATGCAATTTCTATTTAACCTTTTGACAAAAAGAACATGCCACAATAATGTTGATTTGGTGGTGATCAATTGTCATCATACACATGCACTTACATTAAATTTTATTTAACTTTATAAAATTTAAAATTGTACATATAAATTATGAATTTATTATTCTGGTGGTAAAAATAGGGGCCATCATCAGAGAGACTGTGAATTTGATTCCCATACATGTGGGTATTATTCTCTTATATAGTAGTTTATTTATTTTGTATTATTTGATTGTTCTTTAAATTAATAATTGATTATAAGATGTAATAGTTGTGCTTGATTTGGATAATCGATGTAATTATACTTTTCGAAATGTATTGAACTTCTCTAAAAAAAAAAAGAAGAAGCATATTATATTTATATTATATTAAGTGAGAATTCCTTTCACTTTTTATTTAGCTCGTTTAATCTTGAACTTCATAAAATATCTTTACTAGAATAATTATAAGTATAAAATATTTAGTTATTATTCTCATTTATGTCTCTAAAGTATTTTTGATTTTTTCTATTATCTCTCTCTCTCCTCTCTCATCCTCATATCCCTTTTTTCTAAAAATTTCTTTTACTTCATTTTTTACTTACTTTTTTAATCATAAAATTTAATTTTACTTTAATTTTAATTATTTATTTATTATAAATTTAATCAATATATTAAACGTATTTGCAAAGATAGTAAAAATAAAATTGGATTATGGGGATGTAGAATTGGTGGTGCTCGAATGGAGTTTACAAGGCCCGCCCAAATCCTTCGAACCGGTACAGCAGGACCCGCGGTAGCACCAATCCAAATACCCAATTCGGGCAACTTTTTCAGAAAAGGCCTAAAAATGTTGTCCCTCCAATCCTTGTCATGGTCATCAACTAGAACCCTTTCCTTAAACCCTAGCAACCGGTCTATCAGAAGGCTCATAAGCACAGCTTGTGTCTATTCTAGTTCCGTTCCGCCGGCAAATTCCGACTCCGATGACATTCGGGAACCATTTTCCGGCCGGCCGAGCAATTATTCAGGCGTCAAGATTGAGGAAACTGTGGAATTGGATTCGGGAAAGCTGAGACTGGATTCGTGGATTTCTTCTCGCATTAATGGCATCAGTAGAGCTAGAGTTCAGTCCAGCATTCGTTCAGGATTGGTGTCTGTTAATGGTCGGGTCATTAATAAGGTTGCTGAATTTTATTGATTTTCTTTAATACCATTTTGGGTTAGTTTTTCGGATTGAAAGTTTTGTGGATATGTTTTTTTATGGCCTTCAATGCTGTAAGGAAGGTGAGAGTGCGATCTAACTTGTTAATTTAATGTATGATTATGCGGTTTATTAATGATAGCTAATTGTGTTATATTGAAGGTTTCGCACGTGGTGAGAGATGGGGACACGGTGAACTGCATGATAGCGGAGTTGCAGCCTTTGAGGGCTGAACCAGAGGATGTTCCATTGGATATATTATATGAAGATGGCCATGTTCTTGTTGTCAACAAGCCTGCACACATGGTGAGCTCTGGAAAGCCCGTTTATCTGTTATCTTTAGGTTGTTGGCTTTAGTTCCTTTTCTGAAAAAGGTGAAAAATTGATATGAATTTGGTTCTTGTGATTGTGTTTGATTGAAAGCAGCACATTGATGGCAATGGTTAATAAAGCTCTTATAGATTCTATCTACGTTTGCTTGGGTTTTGGCTTGTACTGAACTTGATTCACAGTTATTTGAAGATAACCTTCGTTCTGTAAGCACAATTTTTGTGGACAAACAAGTCAAGCATGTTAAGTCTTGGCCACTTTAGCATATTGCATAATTTGATCTTATTATGATATTACTTTAGTGTGGTTTTATGGTGTAAATTTTACCTGATATGGAGCATGATAACTCAAGAGAACATAAACCGGTTGAGCAACCCCCCCCCCACACACACACACAACCCCCCTAAAATATCTTTTAAATGGTAACCTAATACAGGTGGATAACCCTGTTTGTTTCAGTCTTAATTAAGATGAGATTTATCTATAATACAGGTCGTTCATCCAGCACCAGGCAATGCAACTGGAACACTTGTAAATGGAATTCTTCAGCATTGCAAACTTTCGACTGCATTTTTCAATCCAGATGCTCTACCTGAGATTGATGATGATTCTGGAGACGAGGTCTGTACCTCTTCTGTAGATCAAAGTCAAAATGGGGCTACTGGTTCTGGTCTATGTGAGGCATCAGTACGCCCTGGAATTGTGCATAGATTGGATAAAGGGACCAGTGGATTACTTGTTGTTGCTAAGGTGATTCCATCTTCTAGTTTTTGAGAATTATAGATTTTGTTTCATTAACCCTCTTTACTTTTAAGGAAATTCAATTATATGCTATTTTATGATTGTTTGTTTTTTCATTCTCTGTGTAGGATGAGCATTCTCATTCCCATCTAGCTGAACAATTCAAGAAACACACTATAAAGAGAGTCTACGTAAGTATAACCTGTGGAGTGCCTTCACCAGTCTCCAGGTGCATTGATGTCCCATGTAGGCCGTGATGCAAACAACAGGATTCGTATGATTGCTATTCCTGGATCTGCTACCCGTGGAAAGGCCCGCCATGCTGTTAGTAGGTGATATTAGGTCCTCCATCCCTTTGTTTTTCTTGGTTACTTAAGAAATGTCTTTGAATGTCAAATCTGCAAAATCTGATGCCAATTTTAAGTTGACACACTAGTTATTGTTTTGCTATGATTTTATTTGCAGTGGGAATATGTCTTCTATGCTAAATAATAAAGCTTCATTTCACAGTAACTCTGTAGCTTCAGTATCAGATTCCGTTGACTCCTTTAGAAACAATTTGTCTGGCATGGAAAATGAGGAAACCACAAAATTGAATGCAAAAAACTTCACACTTGATCGCTGCATTTCTCCTAGTGTCGATGGCTTTAATGGAACTAGAGCTCATTTCAGCATTTATCCAGATCCTCCGCATCTACTAAGCAAAACTAGAACATCATCGCTTTCTCAAGTTCGGCAGACCCATGCCCAACTCCTCAGGACAGGTCTTTGTGATCTCCCCCATTATAGAACCAAGCTCTACTCACTCTACGCCAACCACCAACACTTCTCTGATGCAAAAAACCTTCTCCGCTCCCTCTTGAAACCAGATCTCCTCTCCTTCACTACCCTCATTAATGCTTCCTCAAAATTTAATGATTTTAAAAACACACTCAGTTTATTTTCTCAAATGCTGACGTATGGGCCTTACCCTGATGCCCATGTTCTTCCAAGTGTTGTCAAGGCTTGTGCCAGACTATTGGCTGTTGAAATTGGAAAGCAAGTTCATGGGTTTGCTGTAGCATCTGGGCTTTACTTGGATCCTTTTGTGGAGTCTTCTTTGGTTCATTTTTATGTGAAATGTGACGAATTATTTAATGCTCGCAAGTTGTTCGAGAATATGGTTGAGAAAGATGTTGTTTCATGGAGTGCACTGGCTGCTGGGTATGCAAGGAAAGGGGATGTGAGTAATGCCAAAAAGGTGTTTAATGAGGTTAAAAATTTCGGACTTGAACCGAATTCTGTGTCTTGGAATGGTATGATTGCAGGGTTCAATCAAAGTGGATGTTTTTTGGATGCAGTTTTGATGTTTCAGCAGATGCATTTACATGGTTTTACATCTGATGGGACTAGCATTTCTAGTGTTCTTCCTGCAATAGGTGATTTGGGGTATTTAAATACAGGCACTCAAGTTCATGGATACTGTGATCAAGACTGGTTTTGCTGTTGATAAGTGTACTGTAAGTGCACTTATTGATATGTATGGCAAGTGTGGATGTGCCTTAGAGATGTCACAAGTTTTTGAAGATGTGGGTCAAGCGGATGTTGGGGCTTGCAATGCCTTGATAGCAGGCCTTGCTCGGCATGGTCTTGTTGAGAAGGCGCTGAGGGTGTTTAAAGAGCTTCAGGGCCAAGGAATGGAATTGAATGTTGTTTCATGGACTTCAGTGATAGCTTGTTGCTCACAGCATGGGAAAGATATTGAGGCTCTAGAGCTCTTTAGAGAAATGCAGGCAGCTGGTGTGAAACCAAATGCTGTGACCATCCCTTGCTTGCTTCCGGCTTGTGGCAATATAGCCGCACTGATGCATGGAAAGGCTGCTCACTGCTTCGCTCTCAAGAGGGGCATTTCAAATGATGTTTATGTTGGCAGTGCACTCATAGATATGTATGCCAATTGTGGAAAGCTCCAAGTAGCTCGATGCTTTTTCGACAGGATGCCTGCGCGTAATTTAGTTTGCTGGAATGTAATGTTGGGGGCATATGCAATGCATGGAAAGGCAAAGGAAGCTACTGAAATTTTTCTCTGGATGCAGAGGAGTGGGCAGAAACCTGATTCTGTTAGTTTCACTAGCCTCTTATCTGCATGTAGCCAAAGCGGCCTTACAGAAGAAGGGAATCAATACTTTGAAAGCATGTCCAAGGATCATGGTATTGAAGCTAGAGTAGAACATTATGCTTGTATTGTGAGCCTCCTTGGTCGTGCAGGAAAAGCTTGAAGAAGCTTATTCCATCATCAAGAAAATGCCATTGGAGCCTGATGCTTGTGTCTGGGGTGCATTGTTAAGTTCCTGTAGACTTCACCATAACATGAGCTTGGGTGAGATTGCTGCTGGTAAATTGTTCGAATTAGAACCAAAAAATCCTGGTAACTACATTCTGCTGTCTAACATTTATGCTTCTAAAGGAAAATGGAAAGAGGTGGATAAAGTCAGAGACATAATGCGAGATAAGGGATTGAGGAAGAATCCTGGCTGCAGTTGGATTGAGGTCAAAAACAAAGTACACATGCTTTTGGCCGGTGATAAATCATTTCCTCAAATGGCTCAAGTTCTGGAGAAGTTAAATAGATTGAACATGGAAATGAAGAAAGCAGGTTACTTGCCGAATACTGAGTATGTGCTACAAGATGTGGAGGAACAGGAGAAGGAACACATCTTATGCGGTCACAGTGAGAAGTTGGCTGTAGTGTTTGGTATTCTGAATACTAGTCAAGGTTCTCCTCTGAGAGTTACAAAGAACCTAAGAATTTGTGGAGATTGCCATGCTGTTATAAAATTTATATCTAGATTTGAGAGGAGAGAAATTTTTGTCAGAGACACCAATCGTTATCATCACTTCAAAGATGGTGAATGCTCATGTGGGGATTATTGGTAATTGGGTTCTGGATAGAAGGACCTCCAGTATCGCATTCTGGATTTTCAGTTGAATTTTATTTGTCAAAACAGACACATCAAGGGAGTTCATTTTGTTAGACTTCTGACAGTGGACTTGCAATAACCTAATCGGAGAACCCTGGATTGCAAGCTGGTGAGTTTTTATTCAACTTTTCTTTGAATGTTTCCCAATTTGTTTGTTGGCTTATGCTGTTAACTGTTAAAGTTCTATATCAATATCATTTTCATTATTAGTATTTTTGCTGTGGATTTCTTCTACTTGATGGAAAACACAATTTGATGTTCCCTTAACATTTTTGAGCATTGCAAGAAAACTCAAGCAATGAGAAAAATAAGTGTGGTACCCAAACTTGTGCCATCCGAATTTAATGTCTTGATTCACCTTTTCTCTGACAGATTTCTCGGCTGTTAGGACAGTATTAGAAAGAGTGAAGTTTCTAAATAATGAATGTGGATTGTAAACACATGATGAATGCCGTAAGTTTGACGATGTGAATGGCATTTAACATGGTGGATAGCTGAACTTCTTACCTACTCTATGCATTGAGAATTTCTCCTTTGTTAACTGCTCCTTTCCTTAAGTTAGTTGTTCAGTTTTGAAAGCTTTCTTTGGTAGTTTGGCAACAAAATGAAATGCTTGGCTTTAAATATCATCTAAGATGTGGGATGTAGATTTTACTGATGCTAGTGATCTTTCTGTATTGTCTGCAGATATCGAGCATGGCTCTTTTCAATCAGGTTGCCATGGAAGTGGTTTCGTAAACTATCTGATCTGCTTCATATTTGAAGATGCTGAAAAGCTTTGGTTTCATTGCCAAAAGCTGAAAAGGGACTCTTTGTAATATTGGCCTCAGATTGAGCCAGCTCCTGTTAGATATATAGAGGTTTCATTTGTCTCGTCCAAGCTTAGTATTGAATCTGGCAGAAGCCTGCTTGAAAGAATCTTGTAGAAAGGGAAAGATAAACTGGATAAGGAGCTGTTTTTAGTACAGGGAGCTTGAAACTAATCACATGTTCCCTAACTATTCACGGATATTGAAATCCTTCCATATTTTTTACAAGGACTTCCACAGATGTTAAGAAGTTTATGAGACCTTTCTTTGGACCGGTTGGAGCATGAGTTGCTACGGTGGACTGGCGAAATGGCAGACAGTGGAAGGTTTGACTTGCATCCTTCGTAAAGTTGCTTTGTTAAGGTGCATGTGGGATATTTGTAAGAAGAGAAATGTCCCGTGGATTATGGGGGTGCAGATGGTCATCCTGAACCACTGAAAGTGTTGTGCTTCTGGTGGTACCAGTACTATCCTGAGTTCTCCTGGCACTGAAGAAAGTTAATAGTGTTCAATTGCTAGCTGACCAAATTAGGATGTCGGATGGATTTTTAAGTTGTTTTGGCAAGTGGAACCTCACAGGACCATTGGAGGTTGATTGGCAATGTTCTGTGCTTTCATAATATTCCATTTGCTGTATGGAACCGAACGTTGATAAGCAGTTTGTTGTGAAATTTTAAGTTGAAAACTTAAGGACACTATCATTTCTGATGTACTCCCTTAAAAGTTAAGGTCATTTAAGGACATTCATCTATCATTTAATACCCAAACTGTTGGCTGAGCCAATATGCTTTCCTGGTAACTAAGCAAAGCTAGTGACGATCAAGCTGTAAAGATGATGATGGACTCATTGCTAGTTTACCAAATATTTCCGCCAATGGCATACCAGAATTTGGTTTAAGTCTCCATGGTCGAGTTCTTTTAGGCTGAAATGAATTGATGTAGAACTATGGAAATAGGGATTGTATCATGAAGGTTACGAGCTCCAGAGAAAGAAGTCTTTGTAGTTAATCTACTTGATTCTAGAACCTTTTCCGATATCCTTCTTTTCCGTCCATTTTAAGATTCATGATCTTATTGGTTAACAAATCTGCACTAATTTTTTTTCTCAAGCCTCAAACTTATGATTTCCTCGGTTGCATGCAATCCTGACCAGACTCTCCAAAGTATTAGCCCAAAATTTTGGCTGCTGTGGAGCTGCTTGTTCCTGGAAAAAACTATTACCCAGTAAAGTGTATTGGGCTTGTGGTCTGAAAATCTAACTGCAGCATGTGGCTCTTGTCGTCTGGTGTTTGCTTGATGCCGGTGCTGCTTGCCTTGCTGTTATCTTGCTTGTCCTTATAGAAACCATTATTTTGGTTTGTAATCTTCTTCAAGAATGGATGCCCATTTTTGGTTAACATATCCAATTATGAGCACTATGTGTTTCTATGGATTTTTTTGCATTTAGTGACATTCTTATTGCGCAAACACATGCACACTAAAAAGCACAGGTCTGGTTTTAAACATCAATTTAATTTTGTTTAGGTACAAAGTAATCGAAATACTTGCTGGTGGTGCTTGTGCATTGGTGGAATGGAGATTAGAAACTGGGCGCACTCATCAGGTCTCATTCTTCTAATCAACTTCGACCACTTATTTTGTTCTTACATGGGTATAGATGTCTGTCTTAGAACTTAAGTCAGCTAAACTCTGCCGGCATAAAATCTTGAGTGTAACGTGTTTCTCATACACCAGTTGTGTTTATCTGGCGTCCGTTTTGATTAAAAAAGAAAAGGTTCTATTTTTTTCCTGGCTTCTTGGAGGTCAATGTCTTGATAAACTTTCTGATTTTTAAGAATTGTATTTTTCTGTTTCCATTTGATTATTCTCGTCAAGAATTTATGTCTGCGCATGAACACTTGTGCAACAAACATTCTGTCTAGATGGCAATTGCGTGCTGCACCAGGATGTATATTACAGGATTGTTCTGTACCACCCAATTATCAGCAAGAACTCTGCTTGATTTAACCTTCAAAAATTTCATTTGCTGTAATTATTGCAGTTACACTAATATTTGTCAGCTGGACTGATTTTTGAATTAGATCCGAGCCCATGCAAAGTATCTTGGTTTTCCACTCTTGGGAGATGACGTGTATGGGGGAACTAAGAGCATGGCCCTATCACTGCTTCAGTCCAGGAACCCACCTAGCTCTCATGGGCAGTTCTTGCAGCTGGTTGCTAAATTAGACAGACCTTGTCTTCATGCTTTAAGTCTTGGGTAAGGTTACTCCCGTCTGCTCACGTGCTTCTGTGCTTTGTCTTCTGTAAGGTTATTATATTCGCTATCATCTGTTTGCTACTAGTACATATTTTGGGTGGAAGTAAGTTCGTTGTCTTGGGTTTTAGGTTTACGCATCCAAAGTCAGGGGAGAACCTACGCTTTTCTCAGATGCCTCCTACTGACTTTGCTGAAATTCTGGAGCGCCTTCGCTACATTGGCTCTGAAAAGGTAACTTGCTCAGTTCGGTATCAAATCAGTCTGTGTAATAGAGGACAGCATTGAGGTTTGTGAAATATTTTGGGCAACTGACAAGTTGGTCCAACGGCCGTACTACCTATGGTGCTGGAAAACGTGCATCCCAATTCAGTTCATTATGTTTGCAAGATTTGATTCTTGTTCTTACTACAGTGTACACCCAACATTGTGGTTATACATTTTGATTAGCATGACCTTTATATGTGAACTTCCAGGTAATGTAGCTGGTTGGCCTTTCAGAATAATGGTTTCAGAAAGCTCTTGGCAGGTTTGGTGAAGAATGAACACTCCTTTTTGGACTGTTATACATGAGCACTATTTGGCACGCACATAGGATTATGTGCATATTGCAGAAGTTCTTCATAGTATACAAGGTCCAATCTCGGGATAAGCATCATTTTGATATTTCAGTCAGGAATCTTTCGACAAGCCTCTCTTCATTCTGATTTTTCATGTTGCTGGGGTTGAATGGTGGAAGTTGCCTTTCTTCACTATGTAAATGGCCTTCTTGGTGTCATGAACAGGGGGACAACACTTGTAGGAAGAAAAAAAGAAAAGAATCACACTTCAGGAAACACGAGAGCTAGCAGCAGTTGAACAACTTCAGCAAAATGACGCCACTTGACATGTTTTATGCAACCACACCCAACCAAGGAGGGAAGAGTATCTCCTGAGTTGGAGTTATTAGTTAGGAAGGAATTGGCAGGATTTGGTTTCCAATCTTCAACAGGATAGAGAGACTTGAGTTATAAATGCCCAGGGAATTGTAATTCCAAGGGAGACTCGAGTCGTTTTCTTTTCTTTAGCTTTTGTCCTGCTTTTCTCTTTCTTTAGTTTCGGTTTTGATCGGTATCAAGCGTATGAGCCCATTGCTTCAGTCACAACTCTGTTAGTCAGTAGGGAGGGTTAAGTTGAGGTCCTCATGTAAATACCAATTTGTGACAAGTTCTCTTTCCTTGTTAACCTTCTGTGACCTTGTATCATTTGTCATGTTCATCCAAAATCTGTGTTTTATCAAAATATGGTAAATGTTGGAAATGCTATATGGTTTATGGTAAGTGTTTGCGATGGTTATACTAAGTGCTTTGCGGTTCTAAAGGATTTTGTAGGTAGTCTATTGGTAAAAAAGTTTTGACAGAACTTTGTTAAAATAGAATTAAACGAACGATTAGTCATAAAGCAAATTGACTAACAAATTTGAAGCGGATATAATGGATTTCATCAAGTTTGTGATGTGTTGTTCCGTTATGAAGAGGTATTTTCTTATAATTCGTATGAGATCGGGGCGTATGACATTGGGGTTTTCATTTAGAAATATGGTAGCATATAGTGCATCCACATGGGTGGAGGCATGTTGAGTTGAGTGGGATCGTAGTGTCAATGACCCCATTCAACCTTGAATATTTTCTCGTTTACATATATTTACCATAGCAATTCAAATATTAAACAATTTTTATTAAATAGTACCCAACTTTTCTATATTAGGGTTCGTGTTCTTGCGTCAATATTTATCTTTTTGTTATTCAACATTTGAGAATATCATTTGATGTATCCGACACATATTGGAACTATATAGTATCTATGTGTTGAACATAGTACAAAATAATGTTTTGAAAAGGTCATGCATTATTATAACTAGCGATCGGTGCACATTCAAAGTATGTGCAATATCAAAAATAGAATACATTTAGTGTGTAATATGGAGTATATTTATACTTTTTTAGAAATTGCAATTGTCAAATTTGATGTTAATGTGTAATATTGAGTATATTTGAACTTTTAAAAAAATTTATTCTTCTAATTTGTTGTATTTTCAAGTCACATGGAAAAATTAAAATCATTAACATATTTCGTAAGGATTAAATAATTTCAATTAATATTTGGCAAAAAAAAAAGAATTTGATTCAGAATCACCACTTAGTGAAATAATGAGAATTCAAAAGAAAATGAAACTCGTGTCAATAATGAGAATTCAAATGAAAATAAAACTCGTATCATAAACGGTAAACAATAGACAAAATTGATTCTAAAATCTTACGTTTACGCATTAGGATATAAGAAAATGAAACTCGTATCATAAATGGTAAACAATATACAAAATTGATTCTAAAATATTACGTTTACACATTAGGATAATAATGTTTTTCTTTTCTTTTTTTCCCCTCGAAAAGTTGTGGTAGTTACCGCCAATTTTAAGATAACGTGGATTACTATCAAAGAAGGTGGCCATAGATTAAATTGAGAGTTAGAGAGATATTTTAAAAGAACATTTTAGTAATTATACTTATAGAGTCCATTGAAGGGTCTCACACTTTATACGTAATATCGATTATAACAAATGTGACACACAACAATCTTAATCATTCTAATTGCATTCAACTACCAAAATCTTTAAAAAAAGTAAGGGTGAATTACACTTACCTCCCCTGAGGTTTACCCTATTTACAAAAATTACCCGGATCTATGAGAAATTACAATTACTCCCCTCAATTACAATGGCCCTCACCATAGAGTTACTTGTTTGAATTCAACATAATTCCATATAATTCATTCTCCCTACACATTTTCTCTATTCTCTAGAAAATATGTTCCCCCTACATCTTTTTCTTGGATTATCACTATTAGTTCTCCAATGGTTTAAGGTGTGTAAAATATTTAGATTACTCTAGTAGTAATCCACCAAGGGCAAGCAAGTTGTATTCATGATTCAATCAATAAACGGTTGGTAGACTGAGTCAGATTCGGGATTCGTGGATCAACAAATCCACTTCGTATCAGGAAATACCCAACCCGATCCACGTTATTCAATCATTTGTGTGTGACAAATTCCAAAATGTGTAAATGCCTTAATAATTGTGAGCAAATAATAGGTAAATGGCAGCCAGTCTCGTCCATTAAAAGAAGAGTGTCAAAATAGAGAGAGTTTATCATCCTAAGTAATTTCTTAAGGTTTTTAGTGCATGTTCCTCATAAATTCTTGTAATGTCTTCATTACCTATATCGATATGATTTATAAAGCGGAAGGAGTATGTCGTAACCACATTTTAGTGTCCTTGGTGGTTTGATCTGGCATGTAATATTTCTTTCCACCTATTTTCTCTCTCTTTCTCCATGTATTTTAATTTTCTCATATTTTTTATCTCTCTTACTTTTTTTCTCACCCATATCACCTATTTTCTCGTTCCTCTTTTATTATTCCTCTTTTTTCTTCTCTCCCTCTTCTTTTATATCTTTATTTTCAATATTTAGTTTACTTAATGTTTTTATGTATTTTTTCAATCATAAAACTCAATTTAATTTTAAATTATTCTTTATTTTTGTTTTTCATAATATATAAAATTATAAATTTATTAAATAGATATTTAAATTATACTTTATTTTTATTTCACATACCCATAAATGTGCTACTTCCGCTAGTAATATATAATTAGCCTCATTTTATCAATTTCTCTCATATTATACACTTAGACTAGGGATGGCAATGGTCGGGTCTGGTATGGGTTTGGCCAGGCCTGAGATGCAACCCGTGAGATCTTGTTTCGACTCAGTACCCGCCCGAAACCGCGATGGACCCAGACTCAGCAGGTTGGATCCGTTGAACCCGCCGAGTTCCTAAACCCGTCCCCAACCTGCTAAACCCGCCCCGCAAACCTGCCCAAATAATTGAAATTTTCATTTTCGAACAAATTTCTTTAAACAATCATTTTAAATTATACAAGAAACCTACTAAAAGAAAATATTCAAATTGTACATGAAGCCTAATAAAACATGTTCAAATGAAATACTTCAAATCTCCAACCATAAGGAAAATAAGGAAAAAAAAACATGTAAGTCAACTATAAACCAAGTTCTTAATAAAACTAACTTCAACATCATACCACGACGTTTTTCATAAATTCATGTAATTAAATTATATTAATTTGTATATTATAAATTAATATTAAACTTGTATTAATTTGTATATTCAAGCAATTAAACTTCAATTTTTTTTTAAAAAAATTATACTAATTTGTATATTATAAATATAATATATATATACACACACACACATATATATACGTATATACGCGTCGGGTTCAAATGGACCCGAAACTCGACCCAAACAAGTCTAGAATTCTAGACCCAAGACCCACCCCTGAGCGGGTTAGGTTTGGGTCGGGAACCCGCCAAATCCGGATCCACTGCCATCCCTAACTTGCACCCAACTATAATGTCGGTTAGATCATTTGCCCTCTTGCTAGAGGTGGAATTCCTTTTGTACCCCTTTTTTTGGTCTATGTACCTCATCATTTATTAAAATTGTACGATAAGTTACTATTCTCATCCAGAAATAGGTTTTTTTTTTTTTTTTGATCTTAGCCACCCCAATTTCGATTCATTAGTCGATTAATTCGAATCGGGTATTGTAGAAGCCCATTATGAGGGCACCCCTCCCAACTCAATTGCTCCATTAACAATATTTGGATTCGAACCGTAAACGTTGTTTAAGGGATTCTGCGCCTCATCCCTGCTAGACCAACTGATAGTAGGTCTAGAAATAGCTTTCGTATGTTAATGAAATATTATGGAGAAAAAGAATGACATGAAAATATTTCACATGCTTTAAATGGTAATATTGTCAATATAAAAAATAATAATCAGTGATATTATATTAAATAAAGATATGTAAGTTGCCATTAATTATATATATTAAGTGAAAATGAATTTTATTTTATCACAAAAATAAATTTCACAAGATCAATGGTAATAAAATTGTAATTAAGTTGTCAGCTATTAACTAATGGCACTCCTCTTATGATAAATGAATGATTAGAAAAATCTTTTCACGAATTATAGTGAATTGTAATAATAATAATAATAATAATAATAATAATAATAATAAGAAGAAGAAGAAAAAGAAGAAGAAGAAGTTGTCATTATAAAGTATTATTAGTCCAGTGACAATTGAGGGTAAAAATGAGATTTTGCAGTTTTTGATTTTTAGTCTGACATTTGGAATTTTTGGTCTGGCATCGTTGTTAGCCTTTTTTATTTATTATTATTATTACTATTATTATTTATTTGTTAAATATTGCGCTTATTAATTCTGGTCCATACTGTCTTTGTTTCAACCAACGATTTAAGGGCAACACAAATGAGATAACAAAAAACAAACCAGCGAATCACTTTCAATTGTGTTTATTCTTGTGCAGTTGCAATCCTGCTACAAATTTCCCCCCTTCTTTTTGATATTTGAGTTATATCTTTAATGCTAAATTGATATACGAATTTTTACAATTATCTTTGATGATATATGAGTTTTTTCATAATTATCAAGTTTACCCAGCTAATGAAAACCATTAGGCATGTGCAAGAAAAAAGTTATATGTACAAAAAGCCTCTTCAAATTATAAATATTTGTACCAAAAAAAATATATCTCAAATTCTCAATCCAACTTATCAATATTAAAACAAAAATTCCCTAGAAAATCTCAATCGGTCCCAAATGGATATCAGATTCATGGACTTCGATCACCCCATCCGCCACATCCTCCACGACATGCCCGATCACCCCCTCCGCTCCATCCTCCTCAACAAGCCCGATCAACCCTTCCGCCCCATCCTCAAATCCGACGGTAACAAATCCGCCGGCGGCTGCCCCACCAGGACCTACGTCCGCGACGCCAGGGCCATGGCGGCGACGCCGGCAGACTTGAAGGAGTACCCGAAGTCGTACGTGTTCGTCGTCGACATGCCGGGGCTCAAGTCCGGCGACATCAAGTTCCAGGTCGAGGACGACAACGTTTTGATCATTAGTGGTGAGAGGAAGAGGGAGGAGGAGAAGGAGGGGGTCAAGTACGTACGGATGGAGAGGAGGATCGGGAAGTTTATGAGGAAGTTCCCGTTGCCAGAGAACGCGAATACCGACAAGATCGCGGCGGTTCGTCAGGACGGGGTGCTGACGGTGACGGTGGAGAAGCTGCCGCCGCCGGAGCCGAAGAAGCCCAAGACTATTGAGGTGAAGATTGCTTGAGGCATGAGAGCGTGTTTTAGTGAAATGCAAAGTTTGAAGTTAGGAGTGAATAATGATGGGTGTTAGGTTACTAATACTCGTGTTTGAGCTGAGTCAGGGATTTAATCTATTGTGTTTGCCACTAGGCTTTGATGGAAATTATGTGTGTGTGTGATTCCACAATGGTGGTGTGTTGGTGAATTATGAATATTTATGATAACGGTTTATGTTTAAAAAAAAATAAAAATAAAAACATTTGTAACACAAAACTCCTAAAATCATTTTTCTGTCTCATTAAAACTTTTCCACCAGCCAATCTAAATAATTTTGCTATTGATATTTACTATGAATTAGATTTATTTATTTATTTATTTATTTTAAGAAATTCCGTAGAAATTTTTTTGAAAAAAATAATCTAAAATTATTTTTATTTATTTTTTTATTCATTCAACTTTAAGAATTTAGGTCAATTTTAAGAACTAAAAATAGTTTAATGAAAAAATATTCATTATTTCTTTTTTTTTTTTTTTTTTTAAGTCGACAAGTCGTATAATCCAGCCAACAAATTAAATGTTTGATTTTTCGAAAAAAAAAAAAGAAAAATGATATACTGGTTTTTTCAGATTGGAAAATAATTTCATGACTTTTTTGGATAAAAATATTATTTTAAGAGGCTTTATCTTAAACATTTTAATATCGCAAGAAGATATAGAAAAGAATAACATATCGAATTCTTCTTACCGTAGAGTTACAAACTTGTAACTACATATGAATCTCTCTAGATCCTCCATGGAGAGGTCTTGACCAGATTTCAAGTTCGTTGCAAAAATGTAAATTTTGTTGAGAAGAATAATTGTATATATCAGTTATACAACTCGGACAACATAAATTTACAAAGATTCCACAAGTTATACTTGACATCGTTTGTCACAAACTCGCTAGTCCTCCCTTTCTTGTTTACTTCTGTTGTTCAATTTAATCATTCATAGCCAAATCACTCAAATTTTAACCATAAAAGTAAACCAACACTACGACTCTCTCCTAGCTGTTAATTTTTTTCTTTTTATCTTTTTCACGAAACAAGGTATAGGGCCATGCTAAACTTTTATTAATTTTTCTAAGTGAAATACCCACCATTAGTTAGAAAGATATATATATATATATATATATATATAAATGCCTTTTTCAAAATTTAGAACAGCACTAAAGGCGTACGCCGTCTGAAGAGTCCTTCAATAGCTTCATTTCCTGCAAGATTTTTGTCCACGAATCAGTTTCCCATGGTCTCACTTGCACCCACAAATTAAGCTCAAGCCAAACAACTGACTACAGATTATATATTGAAGTAGAGGTGGCAAAAAAGTTCTCAACCCGTGGGTTGAACCCAACCCATATGGTTTTGAATTGAATTGAATCCCACCATATTTTAAAATGAATTGGATTGAATTTGATGTGGTTGGTATTGATATTGAATTCTAGTTGAGTTGATGATGGATTGATGGGTTCATGTTGAGTCCTAAACAGGATTACCTCATAAACAAAAAAAAAAAAAAAATTATTTTTTCATTTAATTATAATTTATTTTAACATCCTATAACCATCTAAATAATATAGGAATTGATAATTTTAATTTATCTTTTTTTGATTTTAATTAAACATATAAGAACGATGCATTAAACCCATTAGAAACCATTTCAAACCCACCTACAATCCACCTTCAACTTATTTATAACCCACATCCAATACATTTCAAACCCAAACCATCTTCAACCCAACCCAACCCGCCCAATTGCCACCCCTAGATTGAAGCAATAATAATAAGACATACAAGAGGAATAAAAAAAGTGCACATTCATGTATGGAAACTGAAAATGGTTCCACATATATGAGGCCCCTCTGCAAGAAGAAAAATTAAGTTGCTGCATTTGAGGACATTCAAGTGGGTTGGCCTAGTGAACATGAATTGAAAAACGTAGGAAGTTCCTATATGTAACAAAACATAACAGCAAAGACAATTAACTCCATATAACAAGTCCCGATACCATTAAAGTGATGTGAGCCTCAATAAATGTGAAATGAGATAGAGAACAAGCAGATTAAACACAAAGGTTTTGTTTCTAGGACAAAACAAACAAACCTCTGCCAAAATCACCCCACGCCCTTACAAACACTTCGCCATATTGAATTCCACACACACAGATATTCTGCTGTTACTGGTAAAAATTCACTTTGTAAACACAATCACGATGCCTGCACGAATTAATTATTCTGTATACCTCAGAGAGTCAAAGACCAAACCATTCATCTGCTTCCAGCAGACAATGTAGAAGAATCCAAGCGTTTACATAAATGCTTCACTGAGTTACTTAAATCTATCATACACTCACTACCAACAGACCCAATTTAAAACTGTGAACCTAACAAATCCAAGGTCTAGCAATGATATCAATTGAATTATTACACTGAAATAAGAAACAGTTAGTGTACTGTGATTACCTACAGAGAATTTTTCCATGCACATACAATTTCCACGGCCGTATCTATTTGATGTCAACAAAGAATAGAGCATGAAAAAAGAAGGATAATAAAGGGGATGCACACAAATTGCAAGAAAGTACATACAAATAGTACATGGAAGCAAACAATCAAGCACATCTAAATACATTTCATGATTGAATGCCGTGCTATAGAATTGTACCTCAGAGATATGCCTAAATTTTGTATTCACCAAGGTGCATCCACTTTGTGGAGGACCACTTATTCCCTTTGATAACAGGACAGCCTCCTGTAAACAAATTGTAAAACATAATAATTAGGAAGGTAATCAGACAAAGTCGAACAACTAAAAAGTGTGGCAATGACTCAAACTCGGGAACATCTACTAGACTCTCTCTCCAAGATGAATCAGCATAATAACAGTTCTGCAATCTTTAATGAAACACATATTACAAACCCATGCTTGCATAAATTATTTTCCTTTAATAGATATTGTAGCTTTAACATCCAAGCCTTTCCATCGGTTGTATTTTTCTCTTCCCACCCATTTTCCTTTTCTCTTTGTGAAAGGGGAATCAGCTGGATGTAGATTAGGAGATCAAGGTGATTAAAACAATGAGTGGACACAAAGAAACCCACCATGCAAACTTGATGGATCTAGAGTGGCATCAGGCCACATGCTCCAGAACAGCAGTGCATCGCCCATTTTTGGTTTTACAGAAAGGCCTCTCTTAGCACATTCCGACTTTTCATTCCACCCGGGCACAGAGCTAAAATTTCCCTTGGCAGCAGGGAAAACTGTCTCACCGCCTTCTTCAACATCCGACCTGCATCAGTTGTAGGGGTAAAAAAAACTTAAAATAAAAACACACTGAATGGCCTCAATCGAAGATAGTAATGTTAGAAATTTGCTACACTCGAAGCCTCAACACATTGGTAGACTTACAAATACATAAGAACTGTTGCTACACGTTGGCCTCCATTTTTAGTGTTGAATTCATCAAGAAAGTAGTCAAAATGAGGTTCGTATTTTTGCCCCTCTTCATAGTGGAGAATTTGCAGACCTTCTCCATGCTCTGCAAATAAAACTCTGAGAATGATCAGTCAAATCTTATGCCAGCAAGCAGAACACATCCACAGCATCAGGAAGAAAAAAAGAGTTAAATGAGCTGCTTTTGTGAACAGAGTAAGAGAAGAGACGATTGAAAGAGCCAAATATGCTAAAAACATGGTGAAGAAAGAGAAGATGCAGTAGCTTGTCAGCTATTATAGTATCTTGATATTGTTTCGTCATTACCACTCACAAATACTCAACCACCAAGTAACACAGAACTACTTCCAAATTTCTTAGCATGTGAAAAAGATGCATTCAAAAACCTGACTGAAATTACCAGGTTTCTACCATCAATTACATATGCTGTTTTGAAACTGATATTATTCTTGCATCTGTTATATTTTTAACCCCAACCAGAACATTAAAAGCCAGATAATATTCATGCTTGTTCAAATCAGTCCGGTCATGTATTTTTGTCAAGCAGACCATTAGAATCACAAAAATCCCACATTCTTTTAATTTAATGCCATCTCCAGTATTCACCAAACTCCGAAAATTATGTTCTAGTATAACAAAGATGCAGTTACACAAAGAACTCTTAAAACAAGACATATGGTGAAGCATGCAATATAGAGTCCTATTGATGTACTTAAACTCCCATACCTACAGGTATGAATGTGTAGTCCGCTATTCTTTTTTCAATATCTCTGATGACTTTATCTCGTCCTCTACTCAAGAACATTCCAGAACTTGTACGGACCCTGAAACATGATATGGTGGATTCTTTAAATAACAAAGTTAAGAATAGGATGCACTGGAAAAACAAAGTTCAAAACTATACTGTTATGTACTCATGAGAAATATAAGAAGCAAACACAAGTAATGGAGATAGATCAAACCTGCTATCCATACTCTTTCCAGTATTGCTATCAACAACAGTTGACTTTTTCATGTAAGGCTTGGCAAGTTTTATCAAATATTCGCACTCCTCCTTAGACTGTCAGTAAATGATTAAGTAGTCAGTTCAAAAGTAAGCCCTATTTCAAAAAAGCCGGAAGTTATAATGAAAATAGAATTGAAATGTGAGTTTTACATTCCAACAACTATAATTCAACATGAACAAAATTACTTTTGAACCCATCTCGAGGCCCCAGTTGTGATATAAGATAACTGTTGCTGCAAGAGCAAGCTCCTGTATGATTCTCCTTTTCATGGGAAGTATTAGTTACCCTTATGAAAGAAGATCCACTTTCAGCTTTAATTGGACAAATAATTTCATAAAAACCAATTGGGAAAGAGAAGTCCAAGTTAAAATTAGTTCATTTGTGAACTTCGTAGGATGATTTCTGTAAACTAGATTCATAAAAGTGACATCATTGAAAATTCTAAGATGCCCTAGTGACACTATTATCATGGTAATTCAACAAGCGCAATAAGTTCATCATAAACAAATACAAACACAAAAAATCACTTTCGGACTGAGACTGTCTCCAATTCACATTAAGGGACGAAAAACAAAAAAGACGAAATAGAACTAAACAATCTAATGAAACCTCACCAAAAAATTATGATACAGGAAAGCTCTAGGCTCCCAAGAAAGAACCTCCGTCCACTGTTCCCCTCTTTTCCCCAATCCTTCTCCCTCAATGCTGCCGTCACCAAAAACATAAAAAATGATTACAAAAATTAAAAAATAAAAATCAAATCAACAAATTTTAGTAGCAAACTAGACCAAAAAAGAAAAAAATGGAGAGCAAAAAATAAAAATAAAAATTACATGTCTAATGTGACGCGTTTCAATTTGATGCGATCGGCGATCGGCGAGGAGTCCTCGTCGGCGCCAATGGGGAGAGAGAGGATTCCCAGTCCGAGAAGCAACAACAGCACCACCGAGAGCATTAACAGCATCGAAAGCACCAAAACCGCCGTAGACGATCTCTTCCCCTGATGCCGATTGCCCCTCCACTTCGCCATTATTACTCAAATAAAATCGAACCACCACAAAAAAATAAGAAAAATAATTAATCAAGACCCTAGGGAAAATAGCAAACGATGCAGATTTAGGGGAAAATTTAGATTTGATTGTGTTGTTGTTGCAGAGATGGTTGAATAAATTGATCGGGATTTGGGAGTGAGGTTTATGGTCCGTGAATCACTGAATTTGTGCATGCGAATCTAAGTTGGTGATAACGGAAAGACGAAATTACACTCCGGTTTGAGCATTGGGCTGGAGGCGAGTGAGGGGTATTATCGTCAGTTCAAGTGACGCTATGTTCTTGTTTTGGCTTAGCTAAATTTTGGCAGTACAATGGTTTATGACTGGGTCGTTTGACTTTTGTTCCAGTGGGCAGCACCATGTTTTTCATAGGTCAAGACTTTTTCAATTTCGTGGGTATTGTACTTTTCCAGATTAGGTATAACTGAGACTAATAGTAAATAAAACTTTAATTAATACATATTAATGAGAGTAAGTACAGAAAAAACTTTAATTAATACATATTAATGAGAGTAAGTATAGAAACACACTCACAATTAGGGTTGACTAGGTACTTGTATGAAACAAGTGATAACCTTTTACGGAGTTAATTATAATTTTAGTCCTATAAGTATGTCTTAATTCAATTTTAGTCGTATTCATTTCACTTTTTTTAATTTTTATCCCATAAATTCTATTTTTAAGTAATTTTGGGACTTTTTTTACTTTTCATCAATTATTTAACGGAGGAAGCACTCGCAAGATACTTGATTGTCAAATCTCAACTTATTGTTGATTTTAAAGGGAATGAATGATGTGTATTGTGTCTATCTATCAGTTTGGTGAAAAAAATTAAGGCAAAGAAACAAAATTGAAGTTCTTTTTTAGCTACAGATTAATGACTAAAGAAGGAGATGCAATATAATACCTATCTACATAAATTTAACGGCCACGTGCTTCGCATGTTCTTTTTCTGTTAAACAATTGACAAAAAGTGAAAAAAAAAATTCCGAAAATTGCTGAAAAAAAAGAAAAATAACTTATGGGGCAAAATTGAAAAAAAAAAGTAGAATTTAGATTGAACTAAGGCATACTTATACAACTAAAGTTGCCATCAAACCCCCTTTTATGCTATATACTTAGGTTGCCTTTGGTAGAGGGTTATGGGTCGGATTATATAGGTATATCACCCATAACTATGCTTGGTGGAAAATTTTGTACCATGTGTATATTTTATTTGTTAGGCTATGTCCAATCAAATCTCATTAATTGATAATGAATCTTAGCATCAATATATTACGTGAGGTATAATATGGAAAAATTAAATAAATAAAAGAGATAGTGCATCGTAATTTTTTGAAAATTGAGAAGAATAATTGTGGGCATTCAGCGATTGTGTCTTAGAAACATATTCAAAGAATGGTTAAATAAATTAAAAGCTTATAGAGGGCATTTTGGTGTTTATTGAAAAAAAGAAAGATTTTATGTAATGTACATCTAATCCATCCAAAAAATATAGTACAATCAAACACCCTTTTTAGGATATTCGTTAAAATAAAATTAACTATCAAGCATTTTTATACAAAGAATTGATACCAGCTTTATGGCCATTATATCCTATAATTTTTGTATCACACTTAATCTTATATGGCTACAAAACGCAGCCTTACATTATATATATTTGAATAACACCATAAGAACATAATCTCAATGATATATACCCTTTTATACTATTTACTTATACGCTACGAGACTTCAACTGTAATTAACTTAATTGAAATTGTGTCAATTTGCTTGACCTAATTTAAATTACATTAATTGATCAACCCTTACAACCCATAATTTAAACCATTCAACACGTTTTTGTTTCTCGAAACTATATATTTTTTTTCATAATATTTTTTGTTTCCTTACTAAAATCTTTATATTTAATCACATTAATAATAAAAAAGAATCCTACAAATGCATGTCATAACAACAAAAAACGAAAAATATATATAAGTAGATAGTATAAAGGGGCATCACTTGTTAATTAAGATAAGTAGATTAAATTTGATAATTAGCAATAACATCAACTACAAAGCTTTCCCACGGTAATGGTCCGATAATAAGAATTGAGATTCAGTCAGAATTGGGCTTTAATATAGCTCTGGCGTGCTAAAAGCAGTACAGCATGAAACAATTACGAAAATAGGCAACAAAAGCCCTTTCATCCCCTGGTTGTAGAAGGAGAACAATGTTATGATTACACAATTCCTATAACCAACACAACAAAGAGGAACCATGCTTCCCTTGTAAAGAGACAAAAATAGGTCAAAGTCTAATGGACATCAGAAACATGAAGTGATTAATTAAACACTAGGGAAATTTACAACTCTGTATGCAATTGCAGCAGCATTTTTGCAGACTAACTCGTTATCGGCTAAGGCAAACAGCAATTTGTTGCCGATGATCTTCTTCTCAGTATGATGATGAGAGCTATCGGCGTGCAACAGGGTTCGGAATCTGTAGGTGAGTTGCCTCAGCCATTGACTTTACACTGAAAACAAAATCGTGCGCATCACAACTTAAAACCAGAAACCTGTGTAATGAGGGAGAGCAACGCATGCAAGCAAATAAGCAACATTTTTGCAAATCATGTATCGTGTGCAACTAGCATGTAATATAATACAAATAGCATTGTGGGGCATCTAGATATGTTTTAAGTTCATTTCAGCTTGCCTTTCTCTAGCTACCTACTGAAGCTACCTTGACCAATCAAATGAGAGACACTAAGACCTTGATGAGGTTCGTGCTCTTATACATATCTTAGCTTCATGTAAGTCGATGAACGTTAGATATTGTTATAAAGATAGCTTGTACTCAATGCAATTATTGGCTTTGTACGCATCACAGCCAAGTTGAGATAATTCTCAAGCTGACGAGCTTGAAATGTGATCCAATGAAGCCTTGTCTAGAGCTTGAGCTTAATACTTACAAACCTCAAGTTTAGTGAACAATGAAGCTTGAGGCTCAAAGGATATGATATGTTGATTGAAGCTTGACACACCCCAAAACACAGCCAAGCTAATGGCAATACTTTCAAAACCCTTTGTCTTGTAAGAAAAAAGAGTAATCATTTGGGGTTTGACTCCTGATCCTAGTTTAGCTATGGCTCATCTGGACTAAACACGCTCCTTAGTAGGCATCTCTGTATGGTCTTGCTATCAGACAAATTTTCATTTCGCACTCCTCTGATAACTGCTACATCGGAACATGCTATGGAGCTTAGTTCCTCCAATTAATTTTTCAAAAAATTGCCTAGCCAAACTGGATTTCTAACTCAAAAACCCCCCCCATACAAAGCACTAAGCAGCATTTCCTTCCTGTTCCAGAATCGGCGTGGCAATCTAAAATAATCATTCTACAGGCTAAACAATCACATACTTGCAGAGGGTCACAAGAATCTGCTTTGCCAATTACCTTCTACATCAGACCCATCACATATCCATCTCCAAGTTATGAGAGTTCAGAATTTCCCACAAGTATTGTTTTGTTTATATTAGGTGACAGCTCCTGCTGCCCATTTATCAATGTTCAACCAACTTAGAACCAAGTTTTCCAGCAAAATACTACTTCCCTTTGGCAACACCAGAATTCCAAATCTTGGTGAGCCTTATACACTCGAATGGATTTTTGTTGTTCCCATAGTAATCTAAGTACTCCCCTACAATACACTGCCGTAGAAAGATACCATCCCTGAAGACAAATTCAAGGATTCAACCATTCTGTTTTTCAATTTTAACGAACACATAAAGCGCTCGAATTCCACAGCAGAATTAATGTAGCGAATCAGACAACCATACACATAATGATTAATCTAAAAGCACTCCACGTACAAATCTGAACAAGTAACAAAATTTCCCCTAAATTAGCTGCATCTATAAGATAAGATATTCCAAAAGAAAATGAAAGAAGGAACTACATTTGCATTTTCACTTCAATACATTCTCCAACGACATTAAGGCTATGTTTGGAATAAGTATTTTGGTGAGGAAAAGTGGGAGGAAAATAAAAAGATCAAAAATAAAAGCATAAACTCCTATCATTTGAAGCAAAGAAAAATTTTTTCATCCTATTTTTCTTACCAAAATTCTAGAACCAAACGGAGGGTAAAACAGGGAAGTTAGATCTCGTAAAATTACCAAACCCAAAAAAGAATTAATTAATTTTGTTTCCGAATACTGAGAATTGAATCCTAATTATCAGAACCCACGAAAATTTACCCTATTCAAATCGAAGGAGCATATTTCAAACTCAATTTCAAGACTTCAATCGTTAATAGCAAGTAACACAAAATCCAATCGGAAAAAATTACCGGAAAAATCATCGCCGGTGGGGATCATTTCTTTCCTTCTCAAGCTGCTGCTTCTGCTTCTCCACGAACTTATCAAGCGCCGCCTGCACTGCATCGCGCCCTCCGATGAGCAGCCGGGTTATGACTTCCGGGTCCTTTTCGAACCGGGCCTCCTCGAATTCCTTTCGCGCATTATCCCTCAACACGTCACGCCACAGGACGCCGCGAGAATCGGGCCACATGAAGAACCGGGTTGCCCGGATGATGTCTCGGTAGAGACTCAACGCCTCACGCCGAGTGCTGGTGAGTCGTTGCCGGGTCAGTAATTCGTTTTCGTCGTCGTCCAGGTGCTTTTTGTCGTTCTTGACTAAGTGTCTGTCGAGGAGTTCATCCACAGTATCGGGGCCGTTGTGTAATACGCGGTGGTGGAGATTGGGGAGGGACTTGGTGGCCCGAAGGTGGTGCACGGCGGCGCCGATTGCACCGGAATTTTGGATTTTGAAGGTCATCCTCTTTCTAATCCGTCTCTCGCCGTTTCGCGTGCTATTTCTATCCGTCTCTTGTCATTTGAGGGGAGGGGAAAAGAAATAGAGTTTATTGCAAATAACGTCCTGGATTATTAAAAAGTAGTTAAAAAAATCCTATGATATTTTAATTATCAAAAATAACCTTATGAAAATTAAAATTTATTCATCGTTCATTGACCGACATTGATCAATAAAAAAAAAATAAACTTTTAAAATTATCCTTGTATTTATATCCAAGAACACACGCACACACACAAACTCACACAAAGAACACACACACACCTGCACACACACACACAAGAACACACGCACACACACAAACTCACACAAAGAATACACACACACACAATCACACACGCACACACACAAACTCACACAAAGAACACACACACACCTGCACACACACACAATCACACACTTGCACATAGTGGAAAGAACTCAGATGTGTGTGTGTGTTAAATTTTAAGTTATATTTTTATGTTTAACATGTATTTTTTATTATATAAATTTTATATTATTTAATTTCTTTATAAAGGATAAAAAAGGGATAAATTTGTCATTACAAAGGATAAAAAAATAAAAATCTTTGCAAAAATGGCGCGTGACATCTATTTCCCGGCGAAAGGGTTTATTTGGCTAATTTTAATTATGATAGGATTTATTTTGATAATTAAAATTTCACAGGGTTTTTTTTTGACAATTAGACATAACACAGGTAGGCACCGTGCAATTTACCCAAAAAAAATAATTAAGACAATGTTTTAAATCAAATTAAATTAATTTGAAATGTCAAATAACAAATATATTGATCGATTTGTTTTATGTTAAAATAAATTAATGTAAAGGGTAATTTAAATAGAACTATAGTTGATGTGACATATTTTTAAACTTGACATATAATTTGATATCTCAACTTAGTTTGCATACCACCGCTCCTTCCAAACACACATGTGTGTGGGTGACAAGCCACACTTGAACATACATTGAGTTATTCGATTGTGCTTGGTCTGAGACTTATTAGATTTTATCACTATTAAATTGAATTTGGATTGATCAGAACATGATTATGAATTAACCCAACACGAATTCGTCCAATATAATACAATTATCATCTCTAAGGAAGAATGCGCCCTTGAAAGTGATCTATCACCCGTAGCCACTCGAGGCCTAATCGACCAATCTTCAAGGGATTGTACCCGATCAAGGTCGTGATCCCTTAAGGTGGGCTAGGAAGAATATCCTCAATGTTATTATTGATGGGTCATATCGGAGCCAATGGATTATATATGTGTATTATGGGATTTGCAATCCCGCAAATGGGATGTGCATTTATTTCAAGCCATATTAATCCATATTCTTTATTTGATGCTCTGATAAGTTGATCTGTCCCCAATCATATTCACATTTCATCTTGTTTCGAGTAACCATCTAAATATTTTGTTTGCATATATAGAATTATAACGAAGTTAGGAGTTATTTAAACAAATAATCGTACCATTGAGAATTCCAAGTCCCAAGTCTCTCCACCATAAATACCTCATATTTTTTGGGAAAAGTAAACATTCTTAAATAGTTTAAAGTTCTAATCTTATTTCTAATTGATGCTCTCATTCTCTAATTTATAATTTAAATATTGGAGAATTTTACCCGATTCCACTCTGTTGGCCCCCGTTTGTTCATCTTCTTGTGATGGAAACTTAACTTTATTGTTAAGAACATTGTCTTGAGTGGCCCAGTCCCTCGATTCAACCACTCACCCTGAATCAACCATATCAATAGTGTTTGGCAAGATTGAAGGAAAAATTAACCCTAATATTAGCAAAAAAATGTCCAGCGCACTGTAAAAAAGAAATTAATAATAACATTTTGTGATTAATTTCAATAGAAGAAAACTTATATTTTTATCCACTTTTAAAGTCTTGCCATTAATATATAGATGCTAATTTGATCATAACACTTTGATATGCCAAATTTTTTCTAAAGAAAGGTTTGGGTTGGATTTGATTGTGTTGGTCTAAAGTATGGTGGATCCAAACATGTATAACATCGGGTTGGACCTAGGGCTGTCAATGGGTCGGATTTGGATCAACTTCGAAAAATTCGAATTCGACCCGAATCTTATAGGATTTACATACATTTTAACTGAGTTTGAATTAGAGAAAAAATTCGAAACTCGGTAAAAAAAATCCAACCCAATTAATTGCTAAAAATTCTGAAACTTTAAAATCAAATAAGCAATAAAAAAATTATTTCTTAAATAAAAAATAAAATTCAAATAAATGCAAAATTATTTTATAATATGTATAAAAACTATACAATGTTTTTTTGAAAAAAATAATTACTTTGAAATATATATATAAAATATTATAAATTATAATAGTTTGAATATTGCATTCTATTTAAATTTATTCAGTAACACTATATATGTAAGGTTGTTAATATTATAAAAAATTATTATTAAAGTTCGTATTTGGATTTTTAACGGATTGAACTGCTTGATTTTATATTCTATCCATTTATTTTGAATTATGAATATTGATAATCAGATTTGATCAATTGAATATGCTAAAATTTGAATCGAATTCAGATTAAAATCCGTTCCACTTGACAGCCCTAGTCGGACATAGAGTGGTTTTACAAATAAAATTGTACTGATGAGGATTAAGACTAAAATGACCTTGAAGATTTTGCCTCCGTCTCTGAAACTGTAAACATACTAAAACCCTAAAGCCCTAAAACCCCACCAATTTTGATGCCAACCTTTGAATCCACAGTAAGCAGAAGCTCCAATGGCGCTTGTCTACACAAACCGCCGCTTGAATTTTCGCATACGTTTCCTTTCACATATCTGCAGAGACAATTTCAACCCCTACTCCTCATCCTCCGCTGCCGACGATCCTGAAAACGACGTCAAGGAAAGCAACGAAAGAACCCCTATCTCCGCCGCGGACCTTTCTCCGGTGGAGACACACATCGCCGATAAATTCTACTCGTTAATCAAGGACCACCACCGCAAGAATCCCAACCTCCTCTTGAACCCTAAAAGTCCGTTAAGCCCTGATGTCGCCTTCCCATCTCTCTCTTTTGACTTCTCCAATATCTCCGCCGTTCATTCCCCGTCCCCCGCCGTATTCTGCCATGTGATAGAGAAATGCGCCGCCCCCCGCCACGGTATTCCCTTCCCGCAAGCTCTCGCCTTCTTCAACTGGGCCGCATCGACATTGGGGACCTCTGTATCTCTGGAGTTGTACAATGAAATGATTGATCTTGCCGGAAAGGTACGCCAATTTGATGTCGCCTGGCATTTAATTGATTCCATGAAAGCTCAAAATGTGAAGATTGAGCTAGAAACATTTTCAATTCTGATTCGGCGTTATATTCGGGCTGGGATGGCTGCGGAAGCGGTGCACACGTTTAATAGGATGCAGGATTATGGATGTGAACCTGATAAGAAAGCTTTCTCCATAGTGATTGGTATGTTGTGTAGGAAACGACGTGCATCTGAAGCACAAGCGTTTTTTGATAGCTTGAAAGATAAGTTTGAACTTGATGTCGTGGTGTATACAAGCTTAGTACATGGCTGGTGTCGGGCTAGTAATATTAATGAGGCAGAGAGGGTATTTAGGGAAATGAAATTGGCTGGTATTAAACCGACTGTGTATGCTTACACTATTGTAATTGATGCGTTGTGCAGATCCGGCCAAATTACACGCGCACACGATGTGTTTGCTGAAATGCTTGATGTGGGGTGCGAGCCAAATGCTGTTACTTTTAATAATTTGATGCGGGTTCATGTTAAGGCGGGGAGGACAGAGAAGGTGTTGCAAGTATATAATCAAATGAAGAGGCTTTCTTGTGAGCCAGATGTGATTACCTATAATTTCTTGATTGATACTCATTGTAAGGGCAAGAATCGAGATGAGGCGATCAAGGTGCTAAATTCTATGATCAAGAAAGGCTGTGAACCGAATGCGTCAAGTTTCAACCCGATATTTAAGTGCATAGCTGAAGATCAGGATGTCAATGCAGCTCATAGGTTATTTGTCAAGATGAAGGATGTGAAATGTAAACCTAACACGGTGACATATAATATATTGATGCAGATGTTTGCTGATTCTAAGTCTACTGATATGGTTATCAAGCTTTGGAAAGAAATGGATGAAAATGAAGTGGAGCCCAATGTGAATACTTTCAAGATTCTTATTTCAATGTACTGTTCAATGGGGCATTGGAACAATGCGTACAAGTATTTTAGAGAGATGATTGAGGATAAGTGTTTGAGACCTAGTCCACAGGTGTATGAAATGGTAATGAAGCAGCTGAGAAAAGCAGGGCAGCTGAAGAAGCATGAGGAGTTGATGGAGAAGATGGTGGATAGAGGGTTTATAAGTCAACCTTTGTGAGAAGAAAGAGTGTCTTGATGGCTACACTGGCTTGGTCCTGTTCTGTCACCTTCGAAACATTGTACTTTGCTATTCATGCTTTCTGCAGGAAAGCCACTGAATCAAGCTAGAGTTGTATTATTGTTCAAATGTATCGAGACATGCCAAAGTGAACTTTGCTGTTGCACTATTAGCTTGGTAGAATTACAAGAAGTTATTTCATGATGCTCAAAGAATTACATATACACAAGTCGTTTATTTCTTAAAGCATTGCACGCTTGTGTATTCACACATCTGCTAAATCCTCATTGCTTAAGAAGCTGCTTGAAAGGGGATTTTGTTGTGTTAGGCCCTATCTATTGTTTTCTGGTAAGTTTGAAGAGGTTGGTGTAGTTCGGGATAAATCAAGAAATTCAATTTTCATTAAGAAGATTTTCTTGAACTCTTGTTGCATCAATCTTGAATGTGTCGTTGGATTGTCATTGTGTCATAAGTCTTGAAACGCCTCTAAAATACAGTGTATACACAGACACAGACACAGACACACACACACACATAAAATGAAATGTGTGTGCGGCTGTAATTGTGGAGAGACTTAAATTTCATGCTTCGGCATATTTGCACACTTCTAAGTGGGAAGCAGTGGTGAGTAGTGACTGGTCATTGTTCCACTCCGTTGACCCATCTGATGCTTTTGTAGGCATTTTGTTACCTTGATTCGAGTTTGGAACTTACTCATTTTGCAAGTTTGGTTTAGCTGTTAATCCCTTGCATCCGGTGAGTGATGCTTGATGTTGCATTCTGCATGATCGATAGCTATTATTGCCTAAAAGAGGCTGCTGAGTGTAACATATGCATGATCAGTTAAGGATTTAAACAGCTGCTGCCCAAATGATAAGATGGGTATTGTTAATCATTTTGAAGTTGTTACATGGTCAAATGAATGCACTCAAGTGGCACCAAGCTCAATCCCCATTGAACAAGCTAAGCCAACTCTAATGAAAAAATATTTCACCTACAAGTTTAATATTAAACTAAATTCCCCCTGATATGGCAAAGTATTATCTTGAGTACAACAGAAAGTGTGTTCACTCAATCTCATTCTAAACATCCTGAATACAGTAAGGTAAGAAAAAAAAATAACAGCCCGGTTTCACGCAACATGGAATAGATATATTTCCATTACTCTAGAGCAATTAAAAAGCATCGACAGCTGCAGATCCCACAGATAATAATCCTATCACAGTCGATCATTTCACACAAGAGAGGGCTCTAATAGGAGGACTGACTGCAAGGCCTTACTCTTCTTCTCAGGCTCAGTTGTTTGGCTGATTCTACATTTGACTTCTCCATTTTCGCCCAACCAGTTAGTAAATAATCCAAAACACCACAAAAGAATCAATTGGCATATACAAAATAGTAGATCAGATATATCAGCAATTAACGTCCCTGCATGTCAAGTGTCTCATCCAACCGCTTTAATCTCTCCAATCCATCACTAATCAAAAACCTAATCCTCTGTTTGTCTTTGCAAGTCCTGTTGTTCTCCATTTCTTGTCTAATAATCTGTCTGAGCTCATCTGGAACACACAAGACCAAAATTTTGCATTAAACAGATAATCTATAAGAAGCAACATACGGGCACCACATACAAGACTTGTTTACAGGAAGTAAGCCCAAGAAACCAAATAATACCGGGAATACTTTATCCATGGGTAACAATGCTAAAAAAACACTTGATAAGCAGATCTATCGCTCAAACTCTTATCAGAACATTTAAAAAGGAAATGCTGGATAGTGCAAGAAATAATTTTAATGAGGCACAACAAATTTCCCAATAAAAGCATATAATCTGTCGCCAATTCTTGTTTTCAACATCACACTGTTGATGCATCAGATGAATTGGTGAAATAACATTCCCTTCAAATTTTTTCCATCGCAGATTATAGCATCTAACATCCTCGAAACCCCAGAATAAGCTTCAACATCATAGCACAAAATGATCACAGGGATACTAGATCAGCATGCTGTAATTTATTTATTTATGTTTTGATTCAAATAACAGGAAGAATAAATTTTTCTCATCTTACTTGAAATTCAAAAGCCAGACCACATGCTTGCTACTTCAATTGACATACCCAATAACCATATAACTATAATATGGGAAACAGAAAGGTGCAAAATTGATTCGTACTAATCCGTAGCCCATTCTCATGGAGTAGCAAAAACGAACTAAAGATCAGACCTTGCAACTAAACCCAACACTATAATCGCAGGAACAAAATTAAATTGAAAACGACAACTGATTCAATCCAAGTTCAAGAACTAGACCACGAATTAACCAAAACAGGGCATTGAAATTCAGCAGTTGAAAGTCGCAAATCAGGACTGCTAATTCCAGGAGGAAAATTATATGACTAGAATTTTCAACAAAAGGCTAAATGCTGACCTTTAGAATCGTTGGGGGCTCTCCGTGAAACCCTGAGAGCTTGTCTGTAGAGCTTCAGAACCCTAGATCGGAGGAGGAAATCCTGCAAATCTAAAGCCAGTGCCATCACTAGTCTCTCTCTCTCTCTCTCTCACACACACATCCGTCTCTCACTATGGACAAAATGAAAAAATAATAAAAATATTATTAAATAAAGGAAAAAGAATGGATGAATTTCCGAGTCCAGTGGACTGCAGGCCCTGCTCGAAAGCCCATTAAAAAATAATTTTATTTTTATACAATCAATTCAGAATGATCTATAAATATCAACCGAAAAGATACTTCTACACACATGCACACAATCACTCAAGAAAAAAGGGGGAGAGGATAAGAGAGTTAGAACTCAAACCTCATTGGTGTCAAATTCAAACCCACACCACTCGACTCTAAGCCCAATTACCATTAGAAAAAATAAACCTGGTTGTGATTAATTATTCAAATAAGTCTGCATAGCGTTGGCCTAATGCTATGTGTCCCGTCTTTAGAAATTAGAGATGTAGGAATTTAGCGTAGTTAGAATTCTGAAAGTGTGTACATGTTAAAATTTAATTAATTGTTACCACAAATAGACTTAGCATTGGATTTTTTTTTTATGGAATGGATTTTTTTTTTTGGTTATGGAAATCAATATGTTACACTAAATAGCCAAATAAAAAACTAATATTTACTTGCACTCATCAAAAATTAAACCTACAATCTTAAAATGTTGGACCTCCACCTTACTAATGAAGTCACGTTGAATGTTGTTATTAGTAATTTCTTGAAATAAAAGATGATCTTTGTAGCTTAGGCGTGGGATTGGGTTAATAAAAAAAATGGAAAAACAGGGAAAGAAAAAAAAAAAAAAAAGGAACAAAAACTTAGAGGGATTGAGCAACATTTGCTTTCACTACTAAAAAAATGTCTATTTAGACAACATAAAATGTGATTATAAGTGGATATTGTGATAATTTCAATTGGAAGGTACTTTCCACCCAAAAAAAAAAAAAAAAAAAAGGAAGATACTAGACAAGAATATCATGTAATTGAGTATCCTAATAACCTATTTTCACATTTCAAATTATCATAAAAATAAATTCTAATTAGAAGATAGGTGTAGTTTATTGGAACACTTTGGATGAAAGTATCATAATTAAGACACAGTTGAAATACTTTTTAAAATTTAAAAACGATAGATGGAAGCTTTCTCATTAAATTATTCTATATATAATTTTAAGGCAACTTAAGATTCCAAAACTTATTACCTTTCAAAGTTTGCTGCTTTAAAAAGGCTATATGAAAAAGAGTGGTGTAACATCTATATCCCACATGGGATCTGTAGGACAAAATGACTTGTTTATGAGTTTGGGCTAAAGAACTCAAGAATATTTGTTGAATATCTTTTCTGGTCAAATTGTTCATAGCCTAATATCAAGAGGGATGATTGTAACATCCCTATCCCAAATGGGATTTATAAGAATAGGGTCGTCAAAATTCAACCCAACTCATCCTAAACATATCAGGTTTTGGTCAAATTAGGTCGGACTTGAAAATAAGGCAGGTTTGAGTTGAGTTCGGATCAATCCAAAGAATTAGAAAATAAAATTCAGGTAATCCAAAATCCAACCCAATTCGACTAACCCGACCCAAATACAAGTTAAAATAGTTATTTTTTATTCTTATCTCATGGTTATTTCTTCACTTTCTAGTTTATTTTTTTTATTCTTTAACTTTCAATATTAACATATTTTAATTCTTCTCATAATACTTTTATTCCCCTTTATCACAAACTATTTTTTCCCTAATATTTTAATATATATTTGACCTTACAATTTAAGATTTTCAACACAATTAAAGAAATATGTATCTCTTGAACTATTTGCACAAAAAAAATGAAAAAAATGATCTTATATTGCATAGGAGAATGATAATGATAAAAAAAAAATTAATTTTATGGTTTTTATCCGAGAAACACCATAAACAACTCCATACTTTAAAATTTAGATTGATATCTTATGATTTATAAGATTAATAATTACTTATTCGTAATTAGCTAAAACATATTATATCTTTTAGGGCGAATTACACTGACTACCCCTGAGGTTTGGCTAATTTACGAAAAATCCCCTACTTTTTCAAAAATTACCAAAAACCCCCTAAGGTTTCAAAAATATTACAAACTTATTCGAATTTTCAAAAATACCCCTTCCCTTTTTTTGGGTGATTTACGCTGACCACCCTGAGATTGGGTTAATTTACGAGAAACCCCCTATGGTTTCAAAAATTACCAAAACCCCCCCCCGAAGTTATACAAATATTACAACTAGCACCTACTTAGGTTGACTTATTAACAATATTAAATCTTTTTTTTCCCTCTGTAATATTGTTATCATAAAATTTTCATGTAATAGATTTGAAAAAAAAAATGTGATTATTTATTCAAATAAATATTCTGAATTTAATGCATTAAAGGTATCTACCAACACATCAAGTATGTTATATTATCGCTAATACGGAGTAAATTTTAAGATAAATGAGTTAGAGTCCTCAAGCTAAATAAAGTTTTCAAGTGCATTATTTAATTTCAATTTTTTATTTCAATCAATGTTTATATTTCTCATTTCACATAATGGATATATACGATGTATATAATTATATTTTTCTCAAATATAAATTTAGCACATATTACGTATATTTAGTATAAATTCATAACATTAAATTCGGAATATTTATTTGAATAAGTAATCACATTTTTTTTCCAAATCTATTAAATGAAAATTTTATGATAACAATATTACAGAGGAAAAAAAAAAGAATTAATATTGTGGATAAGTCAACCTAACTAGGTGCTAGTTGTAATATTAGTATAACCTCAGGGGGTTTTTGGTAATTTTTGAAACCACAGGGGGTTTCTCGTAAATTAGCCTAATCTCAGGGTGGTCAATATAAATCACCCAAAAAAGGGGAAGGGGTATTTTTGAAAATTCGAACAAGTTTGTAATATTTTTGAAACCTTAGGGGGTTTTTGGTAATTTTTGAAAAAGTAGGAGATTTTTTGTAAATCAACCAAACCTCAGAGGTGGTCAGTGTAATTTTTCCTATCTTTTATGATTTAAAAGATTCTCTTGTGAAAGAATATAAGTAATATTTAAAGAATAAAAGTAAATTATTAATTACTTAAATATTAATATTTTTTTAAAAAGTAAAATAGAAGAAATAATATAAATATGATTTAGTTATTCCTTCTTATTAGTTATTTAAAATTGATTGTGGTTTTTTAGTTTTTTTTATATTGCCTTTAGTTGTGAAAGATCTAGATTTTGTAAATAAATAAAATAAAAATAAAACATTTAACCGGGTTGGATTGCGGGGGTCGGGTTGTTGGGTGACATGCTAACTAATTCAGGTCAACGTGAACCCAATCCCAAATTCAATCAGGTCTAGGTTTGGGTTGCGCAAGCGGGTTAGATTGGGCTAGGGTTGAGATTCTTATGTTACACACATGGATCCGACATGACCCACCCAAATTGACATTCCTATATAAGAACAAAATGACTTGTTTATAAGTTTGGACTAAAAAAACTCAAAGAGCGTCCATTGGATAATTCTTTTGGACAAGTTGTTTATAACTCAATCTTAAGGTGTATTCGGTGGATTTAGAGGCAACTCTCATATTTAACGGGCTTATGGGCTTGAATTGTGACAAGTAGCTTTCTGAACTCTTTTTATGGACTGATTAATTTATAATCGTCCCAACTAATATGCCCTCTACACTAATGTTTCTTACTAGTAACTGGTTTTTTTGGGTGAAGACGTATATTTGCCTTAGATCTAAAGGATTAACAAAGTTATGCAATAAAGATATTTACATATATTGCCGTTAGGAAATATATATTAGCATTCAATTTATAAAGAGTTCCATGTTTTTGTTTGCCATCACTCAAAAGGAAAATGGGGAGGATTCTATATATTTGCGTTCATATTTTTATTCTTATACAAACCAAAATTTTATTTTCTTTTCAACAAATGCGCTTCAAAATTTGCATTCAATTTTCATGAAAAGATCATACTCGTTTTGAACCCAAGACAGTTGAGCCAAACAACATGAATAATAAGACAAGTCCTTCTCAGTGTGTACTTTTCTTCTCACGTGCGTCTCACATGCATTTTTCTAATGAGGTATAAATTTAAATCCACAGTATCTTTTTTGGGGAGCATTGTAATTATTGAACTTTACTAGAACATTAAACTCCGACATCTTCGTCCTTCAGAAAAGCTTCTTTTTTTTTCCTTGAGTTGAAAGTTTATATATGAGTTCTAAATACTATTTTTTTTTTTTTTTTGCTTGGATCAGATTAAGTATCTCTTTCCATTTATTTTTCCCAAACAAATTTGATGATCGATGACTACTAATCTTAATATGTTGGTCCGAAAGCTAGATTCTTTGAGGTACATAGGTTTATATGCTGATTTTTTTGACGTAATATAAGCACATATATGTACAAATATATATATATATACACACACACACACACACACACACACACACATATTATACTCAAATATAAAAATTTTGTATATTCAAATATATAATCAATCTTTCTCAGTTGCACATTAATAGTAAATAAAGTGACATCCGGCTTATTCTAAATATGTGTTGATCGACAAAGGTGCAATCAACACTTATTGTTAATAGTTTGATAATTTATTCATTGCTACATTTGTCACACTGTAATTGCTTCCTCACATGGAAGCAGTTAAAGTGCAGTTGAGACTCACAAGAGTAGGCACAACGGAGGTTTGCTCTGCAGCAAAGCAAGCCTGTTGTGTTTAATGTAGGCCATCCCAAAAGACGTATTCACTTGGGTAAGAACAAACTGGCAATGGCCCTCTAGTAGCTTCCACAAAATCTTTAACTGCCATAATTATAATTTCCACCAATTCCGCAGCAAGCTTTTAATGCCTTGTTTCTTTCAGGGCCTAGCACAATTTACGGGAACATAATTAACATATAGCTCTTTCGTTATGTAAGGAGCTAATTACGAAAACAACCTTGTGTTATTTATAATTGTCAAAAAAAAAAAAAACAAAAAACTCTGTGTAAAATTAATTAACAAAATAAATCTTGTGTTTTTTAAAATATACTCACAACCCTCTGATTTTTTTTTGGTTTAGAATTTATACAAAATTTCTATTATACCCTTTAGTGTAAAAAGATCAAAAGAGCTCATAAATCTAAAGTTTGACTTCACTTCTTCATTTCTGTAAAAAAATATAATTGAAAGAAATCTCAGAATAAAAATCTTCCCTTACTCTACCTACTAACCCCAAAAATCTTCAAATTTTTGGCTTGATTTTGCATCAACATTGTGGGTTGTGGATATTATGATGAACATCATCAACAGGGGCAAGCATTTAAGCTTGAAGCCCAAAGAGAAGGTATCACTTTTGTCCCCTTTTTTTCCTCATTTTTTTTTCAATTTTTTTCACCCATTGGGGCTCTCATTTTCTTGTCATGTGTGTTGTCAGATGATTTTGTTTGTTTGAATATTGTTACGATCTCACTTTATTTTGGGTTAGGTTTTATGAAAATTTATTTAGCTTTCTGGGTTAGATTTGTTTTTGGGGGTTGTTAACTATTGAATGATATGTTGACATATATAAATTGAAGCCATGGTTGAATCGGAGAGCTATCAAAATTTAATCCTTTTTCTTCTAGGTTTATTTTAATTGTCAATGATTGTTGTCACTTTGTATGGGTTGTTAATCATTGAATGATGTGGTGATATTGAAAACAATTTCTTTGTGCATAAATCTTGATATTTATAATGTTGGGAGCAATCTGTTTCTTGTATTTAACTATTGCTTCACATTGTCTTTGAATAGTTAACAATGTTAACTTGAAAGGGAAAACGATAATAAAAATGATATCACTTGTACGATTGTTTAGCTTTGTACAACTTAAAAAGGGACTAACAATGTTTATTTTATTTAGCTTATAACACAAGGTTTGTATTATATTGCCAAAATTTTAAACACGGGATTTATATTAACAATTTTTCAACACAATTTAAGTTATCACAAGATTTTTTTTTATTCATTACAAAAACACGGGGTTTAATTTTTCACTTGTGTGTATCACGGGGAGGACGAAAACTCAATATGTAAGTGTTAATCTAAGAAATTTAACCAATCTACGAAATTCAATGAATAAAATGGAACACTTGTCTATAACGGATGCGCGTTTATAATAAATTGTGCAATAGTAGTGTACATGTCTCCATCATAAAAAGCGACATTGGGGACTTCGCTTTGGAGATCGCTGATAGCTTGTTGGAGATATTGTTCTTCGACTCGGTGAAATCATTCACACTTTTCAAACACCCTATATCATCATCGGCCGAGAAAACGTTCGTATATAATGCAGTCAAAATATAGGGGTAGCATCCAAGGGGGGCATTTCCGGAAATTATTACTCGTGTAGCACCCATATTGACCACCTCATGTATTGAATCACGAATATAACTTGTTTTTATAGAAGATTCAAGAAAAGTAAGAAAAAAAAATGAGTACAAATTCAAATATTAATTGGAACACGAATTCCATTATAGTTCAAGAATTTGATCTTTTGGAAATTACTTTTGCAGCATCGATCATTGTTGATCTTATAGTCGACCCATAAGTTTGTACTTCTTGAATGGATTTGCCCTGTGTCAATGAATAACCGGTGACATTCCCTTCTATGTCACCGAACTGGACAAGGGTTGTTGCAAGCCACTTTGCACACTCTGATCATGTAAATGAAATTTTATTACATTTATGTATTGAATCAGCATAAATTAACTAGAAACCAAGAGGTTTATACACACACACACACACACATACGTAATTGTTGTTATCACAATAAACCTGCTGGTGTGGAGCAAATGGATTCAAGGGCTGTAATTGCTCATAACTAGTAGTTATTAGATAGGGTATAATATGACTAATTAGACTTTTGAAGTAATATAATATTTACATGGTTATTATAACCTAGGGGTGATAAGTAAACGAACTTGTGCTTAACAACTACTTTAAGAGAATATTATACATAAGTACATGAGTAAGCAATATTTATGCATGGGTGCATATCTATAGTTTTTTTAAAAAATAACTTTATATACATGTATGCATATAGTTTAAAAGAACATTCCTAGTTTTTTGAATATGTATGCATATGCACAGGCATATAGACAAGTATTAAGTTACTATACTTATGCATAAGTAAAACATGTATATGAATGCTTTCATAAACTAACTAAACATAAACATATGAATATCTAGGCATGAATTAGCTACTTAAAATGAAATAAAATTGTATCTAAAACATATAGGAAGTCTAGATTGAGGACATACCTCCTAATAGTGTGTAGTTGCTCAAGGATTTCCTTTTGTGTATGTGTGAATGTGTGTGTGCCATGTGTGTGTTGTGTGGAGTGTGTGTTGTGTTTTCCAATTGAGGGAGAAGGTCCCTTATTTATAGATGTTTGTCCTAGACACACACAGTATTTTATTAGCAAATCTTTGGTGTGAATGTTAGTTTATCTAAGTGTTCAAATTAAGATATGATAAGGGTTTAGGTGTAAAGAATCCTATATCTACCATATCTAAATGTGTGTGTTTTTGGCTAAATCATAGCCATTGATTTTTACTTAATGACTAAGGGCAAGATTATAGCCCTTGGATTAAGACAAAGACTTGTAAGTATTTATCAAAGTGTTAGGATAATTTAGTCCAAGTAAGTGCACAAGTGTGCTTTTTTCTTCAAGTAGTACACAAGGGTGTCGTATGGTTTATGGTGATGGAAACAAGTGCCCCTACAAGTGTTTCTCATCCCTTGAAGATTTCCTTATCTTAAAATTAATAGGTGCAAGTGTCTTGCTTCTTGAAAAATAACAAGAACACGTGTCTTGTGAATTTTAAAAGATCAAGATTCTAGACCTTATCTTAAATTTTATAAGAAGTGTCCTATGACTTTTATTGATATCGATAATGAAAATGACTAACCTCCTACAAATTATAAGAATAACATGAGTGTCCTAACATATCTTTGCTAATGAAAATGATAGATGCCTGAAATCTTACTTCAAATATAACAAGTATTCTAACATATGTAGTAAATGAAATTATTTCTTATATTTATTTATGATTTTTGAAAATTACATATATATATATTTTCTGTATATTTCTTGATTTTATATATGTATATTACGCACATAATTTCAAATTTTCTATGTACAAAAATATATTTTCGGTTTTACACACATAAACTATAAAATTTTGATTTTGATGCAAGTATAGTATAGAAATCCAATTTCTATTAGTATAACTATAGTTATTAAACCTATTTTATGTATAAATGCATATACTCGGCCTTTACACACATATACTACATAATTTCGGTTCTTATGATCGTATGTTATAGAAATCATTATAAATATAGTTAATATACCTATTTTGCATATATAAAAATCGGGATGTCACATATGGGTCAAATTAGGAGCAGATCTAGAAAATATTAATCCAAATCTAACAATGATATCCGATAATCAGATTTGACCCAAAATCTTATTTGATTCAAATTGACCAGTTCCAATTCGAATTTGATAAAGATCTGAAAACCTGATAAAAAATCTAACATGATTATCAAAAAAGAAAAAGAAACGAAACTAAAAAATTAAAACCAAATAAATAGATACCCTCAAATAAAGGTAAAGAAGAATATTAATACAATTACTTAAAAAATAATACTACTTTATGAGTTATGTATTATAGCTGTTCTTATAATGTTTATAGTATATTATATAAAATTTAAATAATATACATTAATAAAAAAATTGCAAAAATTTATATTAATGAATAATATTTAATATAAATACAAAAATATTTCATAAATTATTTGAAGTATTTTTATGAAAAATAGTTAAACATTAAATATAATGCTTTATTTAAAACTTAAATAAAAAATATGTAAAAATATTAATTTAGAATATTCTATAGGTATTATTAAGTAAAATGTTATATGCAGTGTATTCTATTAAGAGCCTTTATACATACTAGTGATGTGTGGCACATTCTATGCTTGCGGACAAAAGTGCTTTCTAGGTGGTCTCAAACTTTACGATTACTATGTTATCTCCAAAATAGTTGGAGATACACACATAAAAGGTTTACTTGTTACTAATTTAGTCTAGCCTATATTTTTCTTTAGATCTCTTGTTTCACTCCGATAGTATTATTGATCATATCAATGCAGAGGAAATGAATGCATTTCCATACTATTCAATTTTACGTATAGGTAGGAAATTAAGTAAGTGAAATAGAAATATAATTTGATCATATGTTTAATAGATTTATAATTTTATATATTTCAAAAAAATCGCCTGAGAAGTAAATTTATATATTATGGAAAACGAAAAAAAGACTGAAACTTGAATTGAGATTTATTATTAAAAATAAAAAAAATATAAAGTAAAATAAATATTGAAGATAAATATATGAAAGAAGAGAGAGAGAGAGAGAGAGAGAAGAAAACAAAGAGAAAAATATATCACGTTGGAAAGGAAAGAGAGAAAATTTAGGAAAAAACGAAGAGAGGAAAGAGGAAAAAGAAAAAAAAGCCAGACCAAAGACACCAAGCAATTATTAGAGGGTGCCCGCACTTTATAAAAACGTATGGATGATATACATATATATATATGGTTATTAATAAAAAATGGGGATCGCTACTCTCACCTCCTCTAAGTCTAGGTGAAATATACAAATAACCCATTATAGTTTTGAAAATTACCAATACTACCCTAACATATATCAACATTTAATTACAAAAGACACCCTATTGTTAGTGAATTGTCGAAAATGCCTTTGATGAATTTCTCCATCATTTTTTGAGGACTAAATGGTCTTATTTACTATAAGGTTTTGAAACTTAAAGGATGTTTATTGTGTTTTTGAATTACATAAAGGTATATCTATAATATTTTGGGAAAAAAGACACACAACGATGGGTCATGCTCTACGATGGATTTTTCTAGGGGAATTTGGAAGGGTCTTGAGCTAATCGCAATGAGCAACGCATTGGTGAAATTTTGAGATGGGGACGATAATGGTGGAGGAATTGTGCGGAGGAGACATAATGGTAGATTGGAGTTTGATGTAGTTTTTGTTCAATTAATTAAATCCAAATGGATGGAGCCTTGACAAAATTTATTAGGAGTTTTGACGGGCTTGGGGAGATGAAAAAATCGGTGTGTAACTTCACCCTCTAGGTTGTGGCGATACGACGGCGGTGCGGGATATTTTTCATGTTCAAAATAAGAGAGGGTTATTTGTAAGTTTTGCTAAACTTAGGAGAAGTGAGGATAATTTTTTCGTGCAAATATCTCGGGGCAAAAGGGGCATTACTATCTTTTTGTCTAATTTAGCAATAAAGGAACAAAATTCGGGGGGTATTGGTAATTTTTGAAATAATAGAGTGTTATTTTGTAATTTACCTAAATTTAGGGAAGTGAGAGTAATTGTCCATAAATAATGTTACTACAATTCAGATAGGAGTTTTAACGGATTGAATTGCTTGATTCCATATTCGATCCATTTATTTTGGATACAGATACTTATAATCAAATTTGATACATCGGATATTTTAATTGATCAAAATTAAAATTCGAATTAGATTTAGATTAAAATCCACTCAATTGACAGCCCTAATTTGAATATGTTGTACATAGGGATGTCAATGGAGCTGATTTTAATCTGAATCCGATCCAAATTTTAGTATATTCAACTAATCAAAATATCCGATGGATCAAATTCGATTAATTATAAATATCTATAATCCAAAACAAATGAATAGAATATGAAATCGAACAATCTGATTCGTTAAGGATCCGAATTCGGACTTGAATGATACTTTTTATTGGATTAATAACCTTATATATACAATTTTAGTAAATAAACTTAAATAGAATGCAATATAAATCATAATAATCAATAATAAATTATATTTATTTTTCAAAGTAATTTTTTTAACAAAATAATGTGTAGCTAGTTTTGTACATACTCGAAAATAATTTTCTGCTTAATTAAAATTTTATTTTTTGCATAAGAAATAATATTATGTGTATTTGTTACTTGATTTTAAAGTTTAATTTTTTAACTGTTAATTGGATAGGATTTCCCTATTGGAATTTGGATTTCTTTTGTCAAATTCGGACTTAGTAGTATTTAATATAAATCCTCTAGAATTCGGATATGGAGAAAACTTATTGAATTCGGATTCACATTTTCCAGATTCGCTCCAAATTTGACTCATTAACAACCCTAGTTTTCAAGATTATCCAAAAAAAAAAAAATGTTGTATAGTCCAGAGGAGGGTTGTCAGTGGGTCGGATTTGGAGCAAATTAATCAATGCGATCCGAATTCGAATCCAATTACAAGTACTGACAACCGAATTTGAGCCGAAATCATATAAGATCTTCATTCATTATTCCGAATCTGAATCTAAATAAGATTTGATCTCTGATACAAAGATTCGATCCGATCTAATTTCAACAAATAACATTAGAGAATTTATAGTTAAAAATAAAATTAAAGAAAGTAGAAAAATATTTTAGAATATTTATGAAAATTATACAATGTTTTGTTAAATATCTTGAAAAATAATAAATAGTATATTATTAATTATATAATAGCACATATATTACATTCTATTGAAGTATCTTTACTACTATTGTATTATATATAATGTATTAATTTAATAAAATATATTATAAAAATTCGGATTTGGATCTTTAACGGATCAGACTACTTGATTCCACATCCAATCCATTTATCTCGAATTATGGATATTTATTATCGAATCTGATCTATTGAATATTTTAATCGATCGAATATGATAAAATTCGGATCAGACTCAGATCGGATTTAGATTAAAATCCGCTCCATTGACAACCCTATTGCAAAGACAATTAGTTGGAATTGTGATGGCCCAGTGTATGTGATCTTTCTTGGGCCTCCATTCCAATTGATGAGTGAGCTTGATCTCGGAATTCCCAAGACAATTTTTGTGCCGCGGCTAATAAATAAATTTATTTATTTTTTTAAATTTGGACTTGGCCACGGATTTATCCGTGGCCAATAAATAAATATATTTTTTTTTTAAAATTTGGACTTGGCCACGGATGGACTTGGCCACGGATTTATCCGTGGCCAATAAATAAATTAAAATTTTTTTAAAAAAAATTTGGACTTGGCCACGGATTTTATCCGTGGCCAATAAATAAATTAAAATTTTTTTTATGATTTTTAAATTTATGACTTGGCCACGGATAAATCCGGCTCCCCAAATCTTTTTAAACATCATCATTTGTTTATTTTTTCTTATGTATGATTTTATTTGCTGTTTCTAAACATTCCCCTCAAGTCTAATTGATCTGGCTCAATTGTGATTTATTATTATTATGTACTTGTGTTCTTTTCGTGCATAGAGGCCACAGATTTTGTGTTACATAATCTTCACGAACTATGGATTTTCATGGGTCATACAAGCATTCGGTCTTGATATCAATGTTGGAATTGTAACAAACCCGACTCATGAGAGAATAATCTTTCATGGACTTGTATTTCAATTGAATAGGCCTTATCTTAAAATACCTGAGGCAATTTTTGGTTGGTTACCTTAACCCTATTAACCCATGTGAGGTACATACAGGTGCGCACACGTTGATGCGCGCGCACACACACACAACATATATATATATATATATATATATGTCTTCAAATTATAAATAAAGTGACATACATTATATATAGTAGTAAATAAAGTGACATACATTAACAATCAATAACGTGACATGTGACTTATTCTAAGTATGTGTTGATCCACAAAGGTGCATTCAACACTTATTGTCAATAGTTTGATACGTTGTTGCCTTTGTCACATTGTAATTACTTCCTCACATGGAAGCGGTTAAGGTGCAGTTGAGGCTCAGCAGAGCAGGCACAACGGCGATTTGCTCCACAACATAGTAAGCATGTTGTGTTAAATGTTGGCCGTCCCAAAAGACATATTCGCTTGGGTTAGAGCAAACTGGCACTCCGGAGCTTCCACAAAATCTTTGACTATCATAGTTATAATTTCCACCAATTCCGCAGCAAGCTTTTAGTGCGTTGTTTCCTTCAGGGCCTAGTACAATTTACGGGAACATAATTAACATATAACTCTTTCGATATGTAAGCGTTAATCTAAGAAATTTAACCAATCTACGAAATTCATTGAATAAAATGGAACACTTGCCTATAATGGATGCTTCCCTAATAAATCGTGCAATCGTAGTGTACATGTCTCCATAATAAAAGGCGACATTGGGGAATTCACTTTGGAGATCGACGATAGCTTGCTGGAGATAATTGTTCTTCGACTCGATGAAATCATTCACACTTTTCAAACACCCTATATCATCATAGGCCGAGGAATCGTTTGTATATAATGCAGTCAAGATATAGGGGTAGCACCCAAGGGGGGCATTTCCTGGAATTATTACTCGCGTAGCACCCATATTAACCACTTCCTGTATTGAATCATAAATATAACTTGTTGTTAAAGAAGTGAAAATTCAAGAAAAGTAAGAAAACAAAAAATGAGCATCAAATTCGAATTCAAATATTCATTGGAACACAAATTCCATTATAGTTCAAGAATTTGGTCTTTTGGAAATTACTTTTGCGGCATCGATCATTGTTGATATTATAGTCGGCACGTAAGTTTGCACTTCTTCAATGGATTTGCCCTGTGTCAATGAATAACCGATGTCATTCCCTTCAATGTCACCAAACAATACAAGGGTTGTTGCAAGCCATTCTGCACACTCTGATCATGTAAATGAAATTTTATTACATTTAGGTATTAAATCAGCATAAATTAACTAAAAACCAAGAGGTTTATACTTTATATATATATATATTTATATAATTAATAGTTGTTATCACAATAAACCTGCTGGTGTGGAGCAAATGGATTCAAGGGCTGTTTTAAACCAACTCATTTGGCCACTTAGGGGAACAGCAAAGGGTTCAATGTTAATGCCCTTGGATTCGAAAAATTCACGGTCAAGCACTGGGCTACTGGCCACCGAAAATATGACTCCATCGTAGGTCGCAGATGCATCCATTGACAAATAAGGTACGATATTTGGCACACCAAAGTCAACAGCTGCAAATCATACATACATCAAAACTTTTAGTGTGTGTCTGTATATATATATATTTATATATATATATATATATATATAATCGTAGTGAATTGCATCGGCTCCTCATATATACGTACATGCATAGTCAAAGTCAGTGAGGCCATCACACCAACGACCAGTGGGATAACCTGGCCATGTTTCTCCATAAGGTGGATTTGCAGATGGAAGAGAAGAACCATTCGAGAGGACTTTAATTGAGTTGCCAATATCTGTGTATCCATCTCCAAAGTGGTATACATATTGGAAAGGGCATTTGGTATTTTGAGATGTTGTTCTACCAGCTAAGATAAATAGGGAAAAGCATATAATCATCATTTGGAATGACCAAAAACATGGATTCTTCATGCTTGAGATTTGACAATTTCCTTGCTTTGCAACTGTGACAATATTGATCTGCACGAGTCAAAAACATGAATGGTCAAGCAAACATAGAGAAAGATAAAATCTATAATATATATATATACACACACACATACATATATATCTTATTTGGACATTTCATACTATTATATACATTCTAGTTAACATTATTGGAACACTTTCTATATAATGTCACAATTAGTAAATAATCCACACACTTTTTAAAAGTTTCACATCACACTACAAATAAAACAACCATTCACTAACAAAAATGCTGTGAAATATAGAATTCCATCATAGATAAAATACTTATGACAGATTTGTGATGAAATAACAAAAAATAAAACTAAAAATTGATTATAATTAATCAGTAATGATGCAAATACTAAAGGATCTATAATGAGCAAAATCCATCAAAAAACTATGTTTTTTAACGGAGTTTATTACAGTTGCAATGAATTTTGTTGTTAGTGAAAGGATGCTCTTTTATAGCATTATATATGAAATATAAATAATCAAGATATCTTCTAAAAGTATCATGTTATAAATATCTAAGAGTGTGTGTATGTATGGGGTGGGGGGAGGAAGAGAGAGAGAGAGAGAGAGAGAGAGAGAGAGAGAGAGAGAGAGAATGCCTAAAGAGAATGGTTAGACAGACTGCGGTGGCGTTGTTTGAAGCATAAGGAGCTCGTATATATAGGGGTCGTGAGAATGCCAAGGGCCTTGCTGGCCATTAACAACATTTTTCCAATAATTTGAGGTCAACTTTTGTGCCTCTACGCTCGAACTTTTTCGGATTACTATATTAATAAGCATATAGTTGTATATAGAACAATGATTTACAAATAACTATAAACTAATTTTTAATTATTTTATGCACGCAAATTCAGGACACATAACATGCATGAAATGATTGGATAAATATAAGATGATTTGAATTGATTTTGACAATATATTGAGTGCCAAAATATTTTTACGAAATATTTCATTTTATTCTTTCAAATTAGAGGTTGTTACCTTTTTAACTTAACGAGTTGTTCTTTTTTTTTATCTTTTTAACACAAAAATATGGATGTTTATCAAAGTAATTTAAGTTAATGATGCTATAGTCAACTTAAAGGTAAATGTGATAACGGGAGAGCGACCATCTAATAGAAACATGCAATAACAATGGGAGAGTCACCTTCTAGTAAAAAATAATTTTTCTTCTTAATACGATTATGAAAAAGTCATCTTATATATATATATACATACATTAACCTAAGTCGTTGACATTGTAGTCGACTTTGGGTGAAATTTATTTTTTTTATAAGTCAACTTTTGATCAGTACTCTAACTAGGTCACATTATATATACTAGCGTATGAGGCACACTCGATACATGTGTAAAATAATATTACGATATAATTTAATCATATAGTTAATTAAAATTAATTTTTTGCAAAATTACGTATGCAAATACACATCTTTCTTAACTATTATTATTTATAATATCTTTTAAGCTACTTATAATATATTTATTAAATTTATGAAAATTTAAAATTCAACTTTGAAGAAAATTATTTCTTGATTAAAAAATAAATAAAAATATAAAATACAACAAAATTTTAGAAAAAAAGGATGAGAGAGAGGGAGAGAGAAAATGAGATGGGGTGAAAAAATGGGGGAAAAAATATTGGAGAGAAAGAAATGATGTATATTTGCATCATCATCATCATCATCATTATTATTATTATTATTATTATTATTATTATTATTATGACCAATAATTGAGTATGGTACAGGTGTTAGTAATTATCAAAGATGTATGAAATTGAATGAATATAGAAATTAGAGTGTAATTTTTCCGAGTTTAAAAATTGATCCAATTAGTGTGTGGCATATCTTGTTTCATATTGAACCAAACATATTCTACTAGATGGTCGGATGAGTGACATTCGTTGTTTAACAGAAAAGACAAAAGGAGAGAGTTTGGCCAAGCTTATAAGTTGCTAAAAATATTTTATAAATTATTGGAGAGCTTATAATCTTTTTAAAAGTGTTTGGTAATTGTTTTAGTAAAAGAGCTTATAGGCTAAAAAAAAAAAAAAAAGTAAGCTCCTCTAACGTTTTTCAAATAGCTTATAAGTTGTCTAATATTAAAAGATAAAATAACATAAATATATATATATATATATATATATTTTTTTTCAATATTACATTTCTACCATCTCAAAGATATATTTATTTACATGAAATTAATTTAATTTAATTTTTTTCTCATCATTACATTTAAAAGACATATAAGCTGTAATTTTTACCAAAAAAAAATTATAACTTATAAGCTCAAAAAACATCTTATAAGCGACAAAATTTTATTTTATCGAAACACTTTAGGAACTTATTTTTAAACTAAGATGTAGGAGCTGATAAGCTCAAAAAACAACTTATACTTAAGCTCTTTTTAAAATAAACTTGGTGCCAAACAGTCTATATGAGATTCTTACTAAGATAACTAATTTCCTAATACTACCTATCCCTTATTGCAATGTTTAAAACCCAACTCGGACCGGCTGGTTGAACCGTCACCCGGTCCTTAAAATGGCTCGGTTCAGCCCATAAAATCGGTGGAGCGCAAAAATCGCTCTACTTTTACAAAATCGGTGAAAACCGCCGATTGAACTGGTGAACCGGTTGACTCGGTACCGGGTCATGCAAACCGGCCGATTCTTAAATTTTTTGAAAATACAAACAAATTTAAAAAATTAGGATTGAATCTATGACCTCTCACATGAAAAATGAAGAAATATGCCACTAAAACAACACTCAAGTGATAATTTAATTATTATGTGTGTGTAAATTAAATTAATTGAAACCTTAAATTCTGAAAAAAATTTTTTACTCTTTATTGAATAGTTACATATTGATTTACAATAAATAAAAGAAAATTATATGTTTTCTTAAAAATGAGTAATTTGTACATTAAATTTTGTTGATAGTGAAAATTACATATGACTTTCTCTTTCACATATATTTTATTAATTATGTTTTCTTTCTCTTCAAATTTAACTTAGAGAATTAAGTGCATATATTTTTATTTGAAAATACTTTAATTCATATTATACTTGAAAATTTTCAATATGTGGACTTAATTTTTTTATTTTAACATATTTTATATATTAATTATTATTATTACATAATTATAATATTACCGGTTCTACCACGTTTCGACCAACGGTTGAACCAATGACCATGATCCGATTGATTTTCCGGTTCGATAACCAGTTCGGGTTTTAAAACATTGCCTTATTGCTACCCATCAATTTCTACTTTGTGATTTACTTTTCATTAATTGCAAAAAGCACTTTAATCCGCAAATAATTTTCACACGCACGAACCTTGTTGAGTATTTAATTCAACACGCAAACGTGAACCTTCATTAATTATTATTTTTGGATCGCTCAATCACTACTTGTGTATGTATCATTTTCGATTTACATATCTTTATTTTTTTAATAATAAAGAATTAACATGTAATTAGCATGTCATGTATACTATTATATAATTGTGATATGTTAGATCAAAGCACGCAAATCTGCATAGAAATACAAGTATCTTGTACTTGCAGATTAACGTTGTTTTCAAGAGAGTGAATATAGGATCGTAATCCCACTAACTCTGGATTTTTTTTTATTTTTTATTTTTTTTGCCCCTTCTTCTTCTTTAAGTAACTTGTTATTATCCATTTTCTTATTGTTGTCGTTCGAAGCAGCCGCGAAGTAAGCCACGAATCAAGTTGTGATGAAGGTTCACTATAAGAAAACTTGATCTTCATGGAATAAATTATTATATACATGTAATGAAATTTGCCATAAAATATAGTTTTATAACAAATTAAATTTTATAGATAATTACTATTTGCAATCTCAATTATGCGGGTTTTTGCACTTTACAATCTAAATTTTTTCGTGTTACCGATTGCCATCTGATCTATGTGTTTTTTTGCAGGTTGCAACCTAAGTACAATTTTCGATCAAAAACCATCATCGGACCGGCGACACGTGAGATGCAAGTGTGTGAGTAAGGATGTTTTGGTCATTTCATATTTTTTTCTTCTCTGTTTTTCCTTTTTTTTTTTTTTCCTCCCCATCATCTTCTTCACCACCACCACCACCCCCACCCGCGCACCCACCCACCCCATGCTACCACCACCACCACCAGCCGCCACCACAACCAGCTCTCTCTCTCTCTCTCTCTCTCTCTCTCTCTCTCTCTCTCTACTCCTCCCCACCCATCTCCACCACCACCACCACCTCGCCCACCCCCCTTTCTCCCCCACCACCAACCGCCGCCACCCTCGCTCCTCACCACCAACCGCCGCTCTCTCTCTCTCATCTCCCTCCCAAATTAGATCCAAATCTCTCTCTCGCCCTCCTCCCAAATTTGATCCAAATCAGAGAGAGAAAGAGCGGGGGTTGGTGGTAGGGGGCGAGGGTAGCGGCGGTTGGTGGTGGAGGGGGCGGCAGGTGGTGGGGGAGATGGGTAGGGGGGTAGAGAGAGGTTGTTGGTGGGGGGGGGGGGGAGGGAGAGAGAGAGAGAGAGCTAGTGGTGGTGGCGGCTGCTGGTGGTGGAGGTGACAGAAGTGGCGACAGCGACTGCTGCTGCTGCTGGTGGTAGCGTGGGGTGGGGTGGGGGGTAGTGGTGAAGCAGATTATCGGGGAGGAAAAAAAAGAAAAAAAATATGAAATGACCAAAACACCCTTACTCACACACGTGTATCTCACGTGTTGCCGGTCCAGTGACGGTTTTTGGTAGGAAATTGTACTTAGGTTGCAACCTGCAAAAAAACTGCATAGATCGGGTGACAATCGGTAACATGAAAAAATTTAGGTTGTAAAGTGCAAAATTTCACATAGTTGGGGTTGCTAAAAGTAATTATCTCTAAATTTTATATATCACAAATTCGTTCAAAAAAATGTCTTATAGTTTTTTTAGTTATATTTTAATAAAATTCCATCACAAATTTATAAAAAAATATCTTAGATCTATAATGAAAAGATTTCGTCATAAATATTTCATTACTAAAATGAGCATTTTCTTATAACGGCTAAATTTTTGGGATAAATACACTTTGCCCCTTGAACTATATTGTTTGTATCATTTACCTCCCTAAACTATAAAATGTAACACTTTACCCCCCTCAATGAAGTATTTGGACAAAATTACCCTTATACCAAGTCTTTTTATCATACTTTTAGTATCGATCGCTTTAAATTAAAATACATTTATTAACTATAAAATAAATTTTTAAATATTTTGATTTAAAAAAAATATTTATTTAAAAAAAATATTTATAACTTAAGTAAGTAAATTAGAATGAAAATCCAATAAATTAGTATTATTATGCTTGTGAATATTGAATATGTAAGAATTATATAATTATTTGAACTCGATGGATTTATTATTTATTCAAAATGAAGTTTAATTCATTTGTATAAAATAAGTAAATATATCTTTAATTATAATTTAAATAGGTTCTCTTATTGACTTATTCAAAAATACTCTTTTATATAAAAAGTTATATGTATTATTTTACTTTTATAAAATGAATATACATAAATTTAAGTTAATGACAATATAAAAATCATTCATTTTCATTAAAAGATTCTAATTTCTTTTTACTTAAGAGTAAATAACTTAATTTTATTTTTCAAATAATAATTCTTAATATTTACCATAAATTTATTGTTTTTTTAATATTCAAATGACAATTACTAGTTTTCTTTCTATATTATAATCTGAATATAGTTTTTGATAAATAATAATTTAAAATTGAATCCAAATTTTGATTATTCTAAATATTGTATATTGTTTATGGTTCTAAAATTTACAAAATTATATCAAAAAGTATGATAGTAATATATAAATAGACATGGAATGAGGGCAATTTTGTTCAAATATTTAATTGAGGGGGCTAAGTATTACATTTTATAGTTTAGGTGGGTAAACGATACAAATGCTATAGATCAAGGGGGCAAAGTGTATTTATCCCTAAATTTTTTATCATCAATTAGCAAAACAGGAGCAAAATAGTCTGGAAGGCGTAGTTAGCCTTTCCCACCCCTGCTCAACTTTATATGCAATTATATTTTTTATATATTGTTGGGAAATTTCAGATTACTAAGGTAATCTCAGGGCATTATATATATAATGTACAAAATCATACATGGCTTCGGTCTTGATACCAACTAGACAAATCACAAATAGAGTTAATACATACCAGATCTGCAAGGCCAGATATGGTTCCGGATCAGTACTATATCTCGTTTCACAACTTGGATCTGACACTAGAAACATGTATGATTCCTATCATACAATATATATATAGTTCACATTAATAATGTACAAATGTAACTAATACTAGATAAGATAAATAAAGAACCAGTTTGAAAACTTATCTTTTTCGACAACTGGTACTGGAAAATATCATTCCAAATTTTGACAGATGTCATTCTAGTAACTTGTTTCAATGATTGAATCATTGGCATTTGCCGACTTGGCTTAAAGAAATATTCGCCCTACTATCCGGTGTGTTGGGATAGCGAAATTCCTTCTAGGATAAGATAGTCCAGAGATTCTACTACAAGCCGCACAACTACACAAGAATCTTACTTTGAAAACTAATCAACTCTTTATAAGTGTATACAAGTGCTTCGATCTATGACACTTATATTCGAGTGAAGGTATGAATTACCAGACTCGAGTCAAGACATAGACACGAAGTGAAAAAGTACAGGCTATGTTCGCTCACAAAGATGTTAAGCATGCATTCAGATAATAGAATTTTCACAAAGATCTCATGTTAGAGTTACTCATCTCCCTCATGTCAGAGTTACTCTTCAATTCTATCCATCTTTTCCAAATCTTGTACTATTTATAGGGAGCATAGAATCTAATGCATAAAAGATGTCTTTAATGCATTAACTTGATAAATCAAAATTAACTAGCTATAATAGCTAGAAACATTCCAACGGTTTCTGTAACTTAATACCAGTTACATCTGAAACCGTTGGTATAACTTCTAGCAACGGTTAGTAACATTCCAGGCAATAGCCAGAAACGTACTAGTCAAAATAGCTATTTCTATGATTAACACAAGTAGTAAATGACATATAAATATCCTGTAACAACTTACTTCAATTTGAATTTGAATTCAAACCAAGTTCCAGACGAAGTTCTAGCAAAAAGATAAGACTAAGACAATTTGCCCTATGCGGAACTTAGTTGATATTTTGACAAGTAATCAACACTTAACTGCATAAATACATGAATTATCTTAGTTGAACATCCAATGTGGGATATAAAATAACCCAAAAATATTTATCTTTATGCTTTACTTATTCCATAATATATATAGATTTTATTCTATGGATTCAACCATAAATGACACCTTCCATTCTTGAATAAAACACCCATAAATATTAATATACAAACATGCCATTTCCAACATGTATTTTTATTAATATAAAAAATTTCCCCTTCAAAATAATAAAATATGTTTTATATCTTATAAAAATTCCATTTCACTTCCCCAAAGCCCAAACGAAAAAGAAAAAAGAAAAAGAAAATAGAATTTCTAGCTCCATACTTGCCTACTTGAGCTAATTATCAATGCGGTGGGTTTAAATCTAATATTAAATTTAACATTCATACGCTATGTGTCTCACATTAGAGGGCTGGTCTTGGTCCGCTTCTAGGTTTTCATCCGTCTCTCATGTTGTTAAGTGCCTTTTCATAAGGATGAACCCCCTCCCCTACGGCCGCCAAACAATCCATCCTTGAGGGACAATTTCTCAAGGGTTGCACCTCCATACTCGATGATGAACATTATTAAATGGAAAAATTACACTGACCACCCTTGAGGTTTGGCTAATTTACGAAAAATTCCCTACTTTTTCAAAAATTACCAAAAACCCCCTAAGGTTTCAAAAATATTACAAACTTATTCGGATTTCCGAAAATACCCCTTCCGCTTTTTTGGGTGATTTACACTGACCACCCTGAGATTAGGCTAATTTACGAGAAACCTCCTGTGGTTTCAAAAATTACCAAAAACCCCTTGAGGTTATACTAATATTATAACTAACACCTACTTAGGTTGACTTATCAATAATATTAATTCTTTTTTTTTTCCCTATGTAATATTGTTATCATAAAATTTTAATTTAATAGATTTGAAAAAAAAATATGATTATTTATTCAAATAAATATTCCGAATTTAATGTTATGAATTTATACTAAATATACGTAATATGTGCTAAATTTATATTTAAGAAAAATATAATTATATGCATCGTATATATCCATTATGTGAAATGAGAAATATAAACATTGATTGAAATAAAAAATTAAAATTAAATAATGCACTTAAAAACTTTATTTAGCTCTAGGACTCTAACTCATTTCTCTTAAAATTTACTCCGTATTAGCGATAATATAACATACTTGATGTGTTGGTAGATACCTTTAATGCATTAAATTCAGAATATTTATTTGAATAAATAATCACATTTTTTTTCAAATCTATTACATGAAAATTTTATGATAACAATATTACAGAGGGAAAAAAAAAGATTTAATATTGTTAATAAGTCAACCTAAATAGGTGCTAGTTGTAATATTGGTATAACTTCGGGGGAATTTTGGTAATTTTTGAAACCATAAGGGTTGGTCAGTGTAAATCACCCAAAAAAAAGGGAAGGGGTATTTTCGAAAATTTGAATAAGTTTGTAATATTTTTGAAATCTTAGGGAATTTTTGGTAATTTTTGAAAAAGTAGGGGGATTTTCATAAATTAGTCAAACCTCAGGGGTAGTCAGTGTAATTCGCCCTTATTAAATGGCATTATCTATGGGAATCAATGCAATTTGCCTTCCAAGCCCTATGACTAAGGGCTTACGATAATACAATATTTTGTCCCACATTGAATGAAGTTTAGAATTTTAAATAACTTATAAATTTTCAACCCTCTCATATCTTATGAAGTGTATTTCAATAAGGACATGCCTCCCACCAATACATGCTCAAGGAACGATGCCCCATAAGTCAATCTTCATATCCCAAAACAAATATTAATATTTTCAGATATATAATACTATCATTGATTCCAAATCCCTTCCTTAAGTTTAAGTGAGCTAATAGCATCAAACTCATTATGTTATCTAAATTCAATGTCTCTCTCAAATCTATTATTACATTGTCGAGCGGAGGAGGAAAAGAAAAATGAATTAGGCATCTTTTGAATTGAAATTTTTGGGTTGCCGTGCGATTCCAAATTTATTGATCCTTAGTAAAAAAAAAAAATTATTAGTTTATTTTAATAATATCAAGTTACAAGGGATTCAAATCATTTATCGATCGTTGAGCTAATCTTTTCATATCAATACTCGATCAAAAAAAAAAAAAATCGTATCAATACAGACACATTTAAAATCTATCAAATTAATGTTAAAATAGTTCAGAATCATTAATATTATATACCTCCCTCATATTTTAAATTCATTCATGAGTCAAGGCCCGCCGTGCATGATGCAAATAACGTATGTTCCAAGTCGCATTTAATTTCTTGCCCGACGACAAATGTATTGGGAAGTCCCCAGTCGTGAGATAAATAAAATTAACTTACGTCAACAGTGATACAAGTAAAACAACTAATAATTGATTAATTATCAGCAAAACCTCATTCTTTATTTGGGAAAAAACACACTTGGCAGCCCTATATTATGATAAAATATATACTTCTGCTACGCATGATTTAATAAATTTTCTTAAAGTATAATCCTAACTTGAGACGAATAAATAACATTACTAAATTAAACAACAAAAGCAACAAAAAATTTTTAGAAGAAATTAAAATAATTTGAAATTGAATAATAAGTCTAGACAAAATTTGGATGAATTTTTCTATTAATGAGTGTAAACCAAAAAAAAGAAACTAAGCAAAAGTTTGTCCATTTTTGGATAGCAAGTAATTAAATCAACTTCCCAAAGTGAAGCAACAAAAAAATAAGTAGAGTCAAATGTTAGTACCATTGTATAATTTTCGACATTTAAGTTTGAATATAAATGACCAAATTTAATTATTTTGTTAAATGTAGTCATTTTAATAAGAACCTTATTTCTATGAATTCAACAACAGAGTTTACAATATTACTTGTGTTCATGTAGAAGAATTCAAATAGTCAATCTCCTCTATAGATGAAAACACTCTTGAGACCAATCAACCCCAAAAATAAAATTTACTGTGCAGTGAACATTTGACCTTGACAAATTAAGTGGTACTAGAATGATAAACGTAAATGCACAATCTATGAAAGATAGGGATGGCAATGGATCCGGGTTAGACCCGAACCCGGACCCACCCCTAATGGGACGGGTTTTGAGACTCCTAACTAGGTCCGCCCCTAAAAAAGTATATATTATATAAATAGTTACTTAAAAAAATAAATATGATACTGTTGTATATAAAAATAATTGTATAACATTAATAATTAAGTTATGATTTCAAAACATGTGCAAATAAATAGGTGATAACGATGTTTAATTTTTTAAAAATTAAAATATGTTCATAAAAATTTGTAAATAATTAGTGCTTTAGTAGTACTATTATTTTTTTCATGTTTATAAAGTTCTAATAATATCAATTTTCTTAAAAAATATACATATATTTTTAATTATTTTAAATACATAAACCGGGTCCGGGTCGGGTCAAAAAAATATCCCTGACTGGGCGGGTCCCGAGTCTGGCCAAACCTTCCCCATACCCGGCCGGTTGCCATCCCTAATGAAAGAGCTAATGACTTTTCTCTTGCACGAGTCTTTCACCATTTTCCTAACAACAATATTTGTCACATAAAAGTCATTTATATAGTAGAAATATTTTATAGCTGCAAATATAGAATTATAATAGTACATTCTCTTGTAAGCTTTTGAAATAAGTAGCTTGATTACGAAATATATATTCAGCTTGCTAGTTTAGTAAATTTAAATGAATAGAACCACAATTGTCTTCGGCTCTCAAATGAACACGAAACCTGCATTTAAAAGCAAATTGTGTACATTAATTAATATAATTGAAATGGTATAAACACATAGATAGTTGAAAAAGAATTACCTAATAGTTGTATTAACAACGCCATTGCAATTTATGCATACTAATTGTCCATAATAAGATGATCAATTATATTGACATTGATTGCATGTTGCATACCATATTTCTTTTATTGATAATGCAAATTTCTATTTGGTATCTTCTTGATATGTTTCTGATAATTTACAAAATCCAATTATTTAAATTTTTAATTGCAATATAGAATTTTGTTTTGCCATTTACTGTTCTATTGAATTATTAAATTTCGATTAGACTTTTCTTTTGCATGATTATTCAATTTAATTGAATTAGGTGTTATAATTAAAATAGGGAATACATTTTGGTTCTAGGTATATTTTTGTTTAGTTTATCATCTACACTTTTTTATTTTATAAAAGAACACCCCCCCCCCCCACACACACATTTTGATTAGGCTTTTCTTTTTGCAGGATTATCCAATTTAATTTAATTTGGTGTTTAAATCAAAATAGGGATCAATTTTTTGTTCTAGGCATATTTTTGTTTAGTTTGTCATCCACACTTTCTTTTTTCTTTATAAAAGGACCCCCCCCCCCCCCCCCCCCCTCTTTAGAGTTTGGTAGTGGATCGGCTTTTTGGACTTTTCCTTATCTCCCACCCCAATCCCCCAATGTTTTATTTCTATCCCATGGTGCTAGCTAATTCATCTAACTGTGTTTTATCCTATATTCGAGTGCCTACCTCATTCATCCATCTATGCTTTATTTTGAAAATCTTTTAAACTACATATTTTTCTTATATATCTATATTACTTCTAAACACGGTTATATTTAACTATCTTTCATATATATATGTGTGTGTATATATATATACATTTCTTAAAAATTATTAGACATCTTTGGCATTCATGTTATTTCTTTTATGGGAAAAAATTTATTTTTCATGCACAGTATACGAGTTTTTGCAATTTGATATATAAACGTTTTTTTTTACCTGTTGCCATCCAAATTTCACGTTTTTTACAAAATACCATCCAAACTTAGATTCCAACGAGATTCTGCCACATGACTAGCAGGTGAGTTTCTTAAGGGGATAATCGCATTTTTAGATAAAACCTACTCAAAAATTTTGGCACAATTGTTAGTGGTGGGAGTCAAACCTAAATCACGTTAGAGAGCACATAAGAGGTTTACCAACCATACAACATCAATCTATGGTAAAATTTATGCCATATGTTGCACTTGTATTTATAAAAAATCCAAGAAAATTCATTGTGATGTCCAAGTTCAAAATCACAATATTAGAAACAAAATAAATTACAAAGATCAAATAGCAAGAGTTTTGAAAATAAATGGCATAAGAAAAATTGTTAAAAAATTATTCTTTTTAAGAAAATAATTTCTATCCCATTTGTTTTTAGAATTAATTAAATTAACAAGATTTATTTTTTTAGAAAAATAATTTTCATCCAAGTTCTTTTCATTTTTTCATGAAACTTCTCTTTAAAATTAATTAAATTTCTTTAACCACATTTTTTCTCAAAATTAATAGAACTAGCAAGATCAAATTATTTTTTTTAATAATTTTTCACATTTTACTAAAAACTTAGTTAAGTTAGCAAGATCAATTTTTTAAAAAAATTAATTTTGGTTCCATTTTTTAAAATTTATTTATATTTCTTTAATCCTCATTTATATTTAAAATTAATCAAATCAACAAGCTTAATACGAGATAAATGTATTAATCTGTCATAACTTATACAAGTTAGCTCAATTGGTTGAGTGGTTAAATGTCCTTCAATGAACAACGTCGGTGTGTGGCACGGTAGGTGTTGGGGTTGGCCTCGGTGCAGGGGTTTGAGGCCCACGCCTTGCTCAAACTTCAATCAGAAGTAGAGCAAGCTGCTCCTGGGTCATGTCGATGAAATTTTGAAGAGCAAGGAGCCCTCCCAAGAGAGTGGGAGGGTTCTCTTCTCTGACATGGCTCTGAACCTTACAATGAGGTTTGTGGTTATGCTTCATTTGGTCACGAATGTAAGATGGGCCGTCTGGAGTTGTGTGTCGGATGTTCAACAGGATTGCTCTAACTTTTGCCAAGCGGCCCTTCTTCTAGTGCCAAAAATATTTTGGTCGAAGCTTGGTGGTCCTCCTCGATCTAACGTGGAGTTCCCGTCAGACGTATGCTGGTGGCTCTTTATCTTCTTAGAGTAGAAAACATGTGAGTCTAGATGGATCGATGCATCTTCGGCGAAAACCCTTTGATGCTTAAGTCAGTGTAATATAAGAAGATGTAAGGAATTCTAGAGAGAATCGAGCAGATTTTTGGTGTAGAAAACATGTGTTACCTTCTTGGAGAATTTCTTAGGAGAATTTATAGTAGGTTGAGATCTTAGTCAATTCCTTAGGATTAGGGCTGAGTTGGCGGATCTAGGGATTCCTAGGACAACCCAACCAATGATAACATATGACATCCTGTCCATACCTGGTGGTTGTAGGGCAGGTATGTCCACTACCAGACTCAATGGTGGGTGTCAAGGATGATAGCATACGGAATTGTACTTCCTACTTAATGTGCCAACCTGAGTAGCCAAACGAGTAGCGGCAACAACACTATTGAGGAGAGGGGCCTTTCTCGTGGCCTGCAAATTGAGGAGGATGATTATAACGGGGGAAGGTCTGACTTTGCGTGGGCCTGGCTGACACTTGGTTAACAAGTGGCAGCTGCAGAATGGCCCATTTGGACACGTATAAGATATCTCATACCAATATTCATTTTTATATTTCACACACAAATCAAGTTTGTCCAGTACACTAGTTTGTATTAATTATGTTAAGTCATACTAGGAAGTAAATTTTAGTATGATTAATTAATTGACCATTAAGGGTAAAAATGATATTTAAATAAGATTTACTTTGAATTTATCGTTTGTCTTTTCTTAATCTCTTTCTAATTATTATCTTCATATAGTTTAATTTTAATTTTTTTCACTTGTTATTAGTTTAATGAATATTCTAATAGTTAAAAGGAAATTATACTCATACAGAACATTAATAATTGTTTGTAATTTATACTATCTAAATTTAAGGATATAATTAAGTTTTATTTTTTCTTAATTTTGCACCCGCATTGAGTGTGTTAAGACAACTAGTATCTATACTTACATATATTTGAGAGAGATTTGGTGACCGTAATTGAAAATTTATGACTTAATAAAACTTTCTCAGAATTTTGAATTATTTTATTAAATTTAAAAATTGTGATTGGCTGGTTTTTCTCAAACTTATTCACCTAAATAACCTCCCTTACTTATCCGCTATCACATAACTTTCGATCATTTCAGAACTCATGTGCTCAACTAACTATTTAGGACTTACTCTCCCTCAGGTCTCTATACCACACCATCTACCTTTACTCTATCTCCATGAATGGTTTTTTCTCTCTTTTTTTAATCATATAATAATTGATATCCATACTTTTAATCTTTATATATATTTTTTGACCGAAAGCGTCCACATTGAAACCATGGAAAAAGAAGATAATGACCATGATGTAAATTGTTTTAGTTTCTCAATCATTTCCCTTTTTTGTTGATTTTTTAATTGAACAATTTTTTTAATTTAATTAAAATTTTCTAAATTCTTAAAAATGTCTATTTGATTAAAATTGTACAACTAAGTCGACAAACCCCATCAAATATATTATTATTATTATTATTATTATTATTATCTTATGCTTGTATTTTTTTGCGCCTAGAGGCCACAGATCGTTCTTTTTTTTCTTTTTTTCTTTTTTCACTTCTGTGTGTTCGTTTTTATTCTTTTGAACCTCAGAAGCCACAAGTTCTTAGTGGAGAAGAATTGGCCTATATGACTTTTCAAGTTTTTATTTAAGAAAGTAACTCTCGAATTATATTTTCATTTTCTTTTGAATTGAATTTCCAACGTAGTACAAATTACAGTAAATAAGTGCACTTATTTGCCCTAAGATTTAAACGGGGGTCAAATTATAAATAACTTAACTTATGTGCGGGTCAAATTGAAAATAACTTAACTTATAAGAGCAACAAAACGACCAGGCTGTAACAAAACAAATGGCAGTTCGGACCAATCTCTTAAGCAATAAACTGATCTCTTAAGAGATACTACAAAACGGTCAGGCCATGAGAAAACAAATGGCCGTTCTAGCAAATCCCTTAAGCGGTAAACTAATATATCAAATTTTAATGAAAACTTATAAGTGATCCATGAAAAGACAAGCCGATCTCTCAAATCTTAATAAACAACTTATAAACGATCTATTAAGAGACAATCCTATCTCTTAAATCTCAATTAACAACTTATAGCAATCCATGAAGAGACAACCAGACCTCTTAAATCTTAATGAACAACTTTATGAGCGACTCATCAAGAGACAAGCCTATCTCTTAAATCTCAATGTATAACTTACGAGCGATCCATGAAAAGACAAGTCAATCTCTTAAATCTTAATAAACAACTTATGAACGATCCCTAAAGAGATATCACCTAGCATTATGAAGCGTCTCTTAAAGAGAAAGTCAATCTCTTTAAAAATTAATGAACAACTTATAATTGATCCATAAAGAGACAAGCCACAAAAAGGACAGTTAATCTGTTTAAACATCAATGAACACCAATGGCCGTTTGGGTGGGCCAAACGGCTAGGCCGTTACAGAAAGGACGGTCATTCAAGCTAATACTATTCTTTTAGCATAATCTCTTAAACGGCCCGGTCGTCACAAAAAGAACGGCCATTCGGGCCAAACTCTTAAGCAATTAATCTATCGCTTAAGCAATACTATTCTTTTTTATCAAAATCTCTTAAATGGACACATAATCATTTAAGAGATAATACTATTTTTTTCTACGTAGAATGATCTCTTAAACAGTCGGGTCGTCACAAAGAGGATGGTCGTTTTGACCGATCCCTTAAGCGATCAGTCTTTTGCTTAAGAGATTCTTCTATTTTACTATTTTTTAGCAGAATCTCTTAAGGGGGCCACTTGATCGTTTAAACTATTCTCTTATTTTAGCATAATCTCTTGAACAACCGCCCAATCATTTAATTGATGCTGTTGTTCTTTTTTATATATATTTGAATGTCAATTGTCAACTTTAAATCACTACAGAAAAAACGCCGGATTCCGGGGGAAATTTTCCCCCGGAATTTCCCCCGGAATTTTTTTTTTTTTTTTAAAACCGGGGGAAATCCGGGGGAAAACTTCCCTCGGTTTTTTTTTGAATTTTTTAAATTAAAAATCGGGGAAAATCCGAGGAAAAATTTTCCCCGTTTTTTTTAAATTTTTTAAATTAAAAACCGGGGGAAATCCGGGGGAAAATTTCCCCCGTTTTTTTTTAAATTTTTTAAATTAAAAACCGGGGGAAATTCCGGGGGAAAATTTCCCCCGATTTTTTTTTTGAATTTTTTTTATTGAAAAACCGGGGGAAATCCGTGGGAAATTTCCCCTATTTTTTTTTTAATTTTTTTTAATTAAAAACGTAATATTAATATATAATAGGTAAAACAATAAACAAAGTTGGAAGTAGCTCAATGGCAAGGTATTAGTCTTGCATCCAAGAGGTCCCAAGTTCGAGTCCATACAAGAGCAAAATTTTCTTTTTTTTTAAAGTTAAAACCGGGGGAAATTCCGGGGGAATATTTCCCCCGGTTTTTTTTTTTGAATTTTTTTTTAAAAAATCGGGGGAAATTTCCCCCGATTTTTTTTTTAATTTTTTTAATTAAAAACATAATATTAATATATAATAGGCAAAACAATAAACAAAGTTGGAAGTAGCTCAATTGCAAAGTATTAGTCTTGTATCCAAGAGGTCCCAAGTTTGAGTTCGTACAAGAGCAAATTTTTTTTTTTTTTAAAATTAAAAATACTCTTTGGGGAAATATATTTATATAATATCAATACTATCTTTTCACTATTATTATTTATACTATCTTTTAATTATATTTAATATATTTATAGGTATACATATGTTTATATTGTATATATATGTTTATGTAGTATATAGAATATATATATATTTATATAATATCAATACTATCTTTTAACTATTTTTATTTATACTATCTTTTAATTATGTATATAATATACTTATAGGTATGCATATGTCTATATATTATATATATGTTCATATAGTATATAGAATATACATATTTATAGAATATCAATACTATCTTTTAACTATTATTATTTATACTATCTTTTAATTATGTATAGAATATACTTATGGGTATACATATGTCTATATAGTATATATTTTTTCATATAGGATATAGAAAATATATTTATATAATATCAATACTATCTTTTAACTATTATTATTTATACTATCTTTTAATTATGTATATAATATACTTATAGGTATACATATGTCTATATAGTATATATATATGTTCATATACTATATAGAATATATATATTTATATAATATCAATACTATCTTTTAACTATTATTATTTATACTATCTTTTAATTATGTATATAATATACTTATAGGTATGCATATGTCTATATATTATATATATGTTCATATAGTATATAGAATATATATATTTATATAATAGCAATACTATCTTTTAATTATGTATATAATATACTTATAGGTATACATATGTCTATATAGTATATAGAATATATATGTTTATATAATATCAATACAATCTTTTAACTATTATTATTTATACTATCTTTTAATTATGTATAGAATATACTTATAGGTATACATATGTTTATATAGTATATATTTTTTCATATAGGATATAGAAAATATATTTATATAATATCAATACTATCTTTTAACTATTATTATTTATACTATCTTTTAATTATGTATATAATATACTTATAGGTATACATATGTCTATATGGTATATATATATATCTATATAGTATATAGAATATATATGTTTATATAGTATCAAACTATATTTTAACTGTTATTATTTATACTAGATTTTAGTATATATAATACATGTGTTTATATAGTATAAATACTATATTTTAATTATTTATAATACATTTATTTTGTTTTTTAAAATTGAAAGAAAGAATGTTAAAATAAGAATAATCAAATACATATATAATAAATATAAAACAAAACAAAATAAAACACAACTTCCAGCAATAGCCTGGTGGTGAAGGGTTGGTCATCCAACCTTTAGGTCACCAGTTCAAATTCCATCAATTACAAATATTTGCATATTTTGGGAGTTACTATTCCAGCGGCGGCGGCGGTCCGGCGGGCGGAGGCGGAGGCGGTCCGGCGGCGTACTTCTTTCCGACGGAATTCCGGCAGAAATTTCCGCCGGACTGTTCCGCCGGAAAGAAGTCGGGCGGAAATGTCCGCCGGAATTCCGCCGGAATTCCAATCCGGTGGAAAATTCCGGCGGAAAGCGGAGGTCCGGGGCCATTTCTTCCGGCGGACACGATTCCGCCGGATTTCCGCCGGAAATTTCCCCCGGTTTTGGCCTTTTTTCCTGTAGTGAATTGTTTATTACTTGATCAATTCCATTTGATCATTATACTATCTACTATAATACTTTTAGAAAATAATAGATCAATAGTTTTAATCAGCCACCCAATCATTTAAGAGCTTATGTTATTCTACTATGTAGCATAATCTCTTAAATGGTCGGGCCATAAAAAATGGACAGTCATTCGGGCCAATCTACTAAGCGATCAATCTATTGCTCGTGAGATTCTACTATTTTGCTATTTTTTTTACCATAATCTCTTACACGGCCACTCAATCGTTTAAGCGATTCTCTTATTTCAGAATAATCTCTTTAACAACCACTCAATCATTTAAGTGACGCTATTATTTTTTTAGAAAATATTGACATGATTTCATCTTGAACTATCTATTCTGATACTTTTAGAAAATAATAGATTCCATAATAATGATCATTATAATATATTCATGATGTCTATATCTATATTACAAAAGATCATTATGAGTATTATCTTGAATCAATGTCGCTATTATAGTGATCATTATAATATATACATGTTGTCTATACAAAAGATCATTATGATTATTATATAGAATTGATGTCTATATTATAACGATCGTTATAGTCGATCATTATAAGATGTTCATAATGTCTATATCTATATTATAAAAGAACAACTATTTTACACGTTCATGATGCCTATATTAAAAAAAAATGTGATCATTATATAGAATTGATGTCTATAATATAAAAGATCATTATAAAAGATAGAGTTATTATATAGAATTGGTGTCTATTATCATAATGATCTATTGAAGAGATGAGCTGGGCCATGGGTACCTTATATATCTATTATTACGAGTGATCTCTTGAAAAAACAATTCGATCTCTTAAATTTCAATGAACAACTCATGAGTGATCCATGAAGAGTCTTGATAGTCCCTAAAGAGACCACATGACACTATGGCCGTGCTATGTATCATGGCCGTATGTGGGTACTTTGCATCCATTCTTATGAAGAACCTTTTGAAAAGACAAGCCAATCTCTTAAACTTTAATGAACAACTTACTTGAACTATTACATTTATCAATCATCTATTAGAAACTATTTTCATGAATATCTTGAACTATATATCTATTGTAATAGTTTATGAAAATAATAGATCAATTCTATAATAGTGATCATTAAAACATAATTATGATAAGACCATTATGACTGTAACAAATTTTTATAAATTACTATAAACAAAAAAAATATATAGTTTTTTTAGAAAAAATAAAAAATAATAATAATACAAGTTTTTTTAAATGATATTTAAAAATGATACCAAACTAATATAAATTAAACAAAAATACTATAATTAAAAAATAATACAAGTTTTTTAAAAATAAAAAATAAAAAATAACAAAAAGTTACCCCCCTCCCCTCCCTAAAACAAGAATAGAACTCAGAAAAAAGAAAAGAAAAAACAACTTACGCATACACACATCAAAATTAAATTATAAAAATTGATTAAAATGTTAAATTTAAGACATTATTTGTTAGCCCATGACGAGAAGAGGTGATTAGTAAAAAGAAATTTGAGAAATTTTGGGTGGAGATGGTGGAACGAGCGCCGACTTAGCGCACACGCCGTCGGCACTCATTCTGCTGCCTCTGGCCAAAATTTCTCAATCCTTTCCCCATAAATTAGCTCCTCTCGTCATGGGCAATCCGATTTTTTGATCAAGTTTGAAATCCGACAAAATTTGAATGTTTAATTTTAATTGTATGTTGGTGTTTTGAATGTTTTTTCTTTTTCATTTTTTTCTTATATTTTGGGTACGATATTTTTGTAATATGTTCTTATTTGGGGGTTAAATTACAAATTCTGAAAAATAGATAAAACTTTTCAAAAAAATACTGAAAAGGATTATATAGTAGATTCTCTCTTCTTATCGTCTTTTATCTCTGAATCTTTTTTTATTTCTTTTATTGAGCCACAATTCTTGAAAGCTTTGTGGACTTTAACTTGTAAATCAGCCATCTCAACCCGCCAGCCTTTTTGTTACATAATCATCATGTACTTTTGGATTTTCATGGGCCGTACCGTGATTGGACTTTGATATCACTATTGGAATCATGAGACAATAATATTTCATGGACTTGTATTTCAATTGAATAGGCCTTATCTACAAATACTTGAGGCAATTTTTTGTTGGCTCCCTTAACTTTTTAATATATATCCCAAAATATTCAATATATATTATATAAAATGATTCAATAACAAAATTCGGTGTTGGAGATTGTTGAAGAAATGGATTTAGATCTAACCCACTCTAAAAAGCTAACTCATAAGGGGAGAATTGCCCAAATCATTATAAATTGCACCACATCATTGTATTTTATCGATATGAGATATTTAACAACTATAACGCCATGTCATTGCAATTTATATAATTTTTGAACAATATTATAATTAATATATAAGGTTATTAATTTGATAAAAAAAAATATTATTTAAATTTGAATTCAAATATTTGGAAGATTGACAAACTTAATTTTTTGTTCGATCCCATTATTTAAATTGTGAATATTTATGATTGAATTGGATGTATCAAACATTTTAGTCAATTAGAAATAAAAAATCAAATTTGGATCGAAGTTCATCTCCGGGCCCCACAAGCAGTCCTTAGTAGTGTTTAAAGGGATTGTTTATTCTGTATCTTGTTAATTTGCGCTAGTTCGTAGTAAATTTACTTACTAAAGCTGGTGAATAAAATTTTGAGTGAAATTACTAGTTGTTATATTTGTAGTAAAAGAACTGGGTAACTTATCGATAAGGGTAAATCGATATTTAAAACAAAAATGAGGTAAATAAAGATTTTCATAGTTCAGGTCAGGGGCAAGCAACGGTGATGCCACAAGTTAAGGGTGCACATACTTAATCCTTGATCAAATCACGATAGCTAACCTAATTTCTTGATCTCTTCTTTCTAAAGTTTAAACTTTTATATGAGACGATTATTTAATACAGCATCAAAGTGAGACTGAATAACAAGTCCCGTATTTGAATCTCGCTATCTCCCATTTAAAATAAAATCACTATGCTTAGTAATTAATTTTGGGGTTATTGCAATTTTGGTTCTATAAATGTACTTTAGTTTAATTTTAATCTCATTCGTTTCACTTTTCTCAATTTCAATTCCATAAGTTATACTTTTTTTTTAGCAATTTTGAGACTTCTTTTTTTTTTTACTTTCTGTCAATTGTTTAATAAAGAAAGCATATGCGAAACACACGACCGTTAAATCTATTTTGATAAGCATTGTATTGCGTTCCTTCTTCAGCCACTGATCTCTTTGGAATTCATCAGCCAAAAATAAGCCCGAATTTTGTTTCTTTGTCATAATTTTTCGTTTTTGTATAGTTTATTTATCCTCCAAAATAATAGGCAATCACAACACCCATCATTCATTTCCTCCCAAATCAACAGCAAGTTGAGATTTAACGATCAAGTCCTCATGGGTTTTCTCCGATAACTAATTGATAGAAAATGAAAAAAGTGACAAAATTACTTTAAAAAAAATAGAATTTATAGGATCAAAATTAAAAAAAAGTAAAACAAATGAGATTAAAATTGAAGTAAGATATACTTATAAAACCAAATTTATAATTAACCCATTAATTTTTATCGCGGAGCAGTTGCAAGTCTCTGTTGATGCTTGGAAATGGCCCTATGTTGATGGACATGATATCGTCTCAATCCTCAACCAAGTCGGCTGATTAAATAGTGCATTTTTATTTCTTTGCCTTGAGCGGCCAACTCCGTCGCTACGTCACAAATATTCCAAGCTGTGCGTGTGCGTGCGTGTGTGTGGACCCCTTCACAGTTGTTTTGTTGAAAAGGCCTTCCCGATTGCCGAATACTGTGTGCTTTAACAAAGTCAAAATGTACACACTCCCTTACAATTAATGATGAGTTAGGGTCATCGTTCAGGTTAGGGCTGTAAACGGATACTAAACGGAGCGGATATGCTGTATCCGTATCCGTATCCGATTAAGTTTTACCGTATCCGTATCCGAATCCGAATCCGTCGGATATTCGCAACCTATATCCGAATCCGCATCCGACGGATATTTTGCGAATTCGGATATATCCGAATCCGTTTAGTATTTTTTAAAATATAACATAATTATGAATTTTTGGATATCCGAATATCCGAATCCGCTAACAATTATCCGAATATCTGTTTAGATATCCGAATCCGTTTATCCGAATATTTGATTGGATATCCGAATTCGTTTATCCGAATATCAAAATCTGTTTATCCATTCATGCATATTTAAAAAAAGAAATATGAGATAAAATACAATATGAAGTATAATAAAACAAACTTTATCTCACCAAAGTCTTTTACATGATTAAGTGAAATACTATCCGAGATTTAGAATGTTTTACATCCCAAAGGAGCAAATACAATCAAAGTCCAAAATGTTAACACAACATTACATAAATGATCACAAATCACAATTGTTAACAAAGTAGCTTCTAAACCTTTGCTCCAAGCACTTTATCTTCTTTTATTCACCAAGCATACCTTGAAAAGAAAGAGTAAGAAAAAAAGGAAAAAAAACTTGTATCCAACATTAATATTTAATAGTGGAAAATAATAACCAAAAAGTTACCTTTTACACCAAATAATATGAGATGCATCAACCTTCAAATCATGTACTTTAAAGTGCATCCATTTATTCTATAAAAAAATTATCATTAGTTTTTTTAATAGTTCTTGATCGGTGTTTATAAGATGGCATGCAATAAGACACCCAAGCTCTAAAATGCTCGTATTGAGACATAAGAAAAGGCAAATCATGCTTGGCAATCATTTTAGCAAATAACTTTCTTTCAACCGCAGGGTCAAATTTGTGTATTGTCATCTTAGGATCAACATCATCACCAGATTTTCCAATATCATCACTACATTTTCCAATAAAAGCTTGTCGTATGTCACTTGAGGTCCTAAGAGGACAAGTTTTAGTATGATTTCTCAAATGAGATGTTCCGCTTTTACTAGACCCATCAAACTTTCTTTTACAATAATTGCAAAGAGCAGTAATGTTACCGTTACCTCCCACGGCTTCCCTAGTGTAGTGCTCCCATACCGTAGAAGTTAATTTTCTCCGTTTAACTTCAACTAGTTCAACTTGTTGAGCTTGTTCGGAGTCATCGGGTGTCGAATTTTCAGTATTTACACTACTCCCCATCATTGATTGTGTTGAAGCGGCGGCACTAGATTGTGACATTGCTTCACAACTAACCAAATATATCTATACAAATAGAAAAAGGAAAAAGAAACTAATTAGCTGTAAAATGGCTTACATATATCCTAAAATTGCTTTTGACATGGTAAGGTGAATTCCCAATTGACAGCACAATGATGTTTAATTCACGAAAAGTGCTTAAACAAAGAAAATAATGTACTTCTATGGACAACAACATGATGATGCAAAACCAAACAAATACCAAGCAAGAGATATAGGGAAATAATTCAAAATTCCTTTTGAGCTAAAAGTACTAACACTTGGCTCAATTCCTTTACTGCACAATTTATATAGACAATCAAAAGCAGCTTCAAAATCCCCTCTTGCACTATAACCATCAATGATCAAATCAAACATCTCAGGTGTATATATTCCCAAATCTAAAACCCTGCACACTGTCTCAAATTTCCCATTTTTATGTAAAAGCCTTGCAACCACTGACCATGTGAACTGATCCCCTGAAACCCCATTTCTAATATTCGAAGCATAACAACACGAAGCTAATCTAAGCTCATTTTTATCAACTAACAAATTAAGCAATGCGTTACAAGTATCAACACTCAATTTAACGCCATACTGTTTAGCCATCTGATAAACCTCCAAACTCTGCAAATACATTTGTTTGGTGCAATAACATTCAATGACAGAGTTCAAAACCGGGGAAATATTCTGAAAATCAGCAGTTTTGCGCGACTGAATCAAAAAAGGCACAATCTTGGCTGGCGGATGATCTTGAACAATGGAATTCAAGAGAGGGCTTCCCTGTTTAGACAATCCAGACCCAAATAGGATCCGTACCAGCTCGCACCGGGCCCTGAGGTCAGGCTTAAAATCAAGAGTTTTCTGGGCCCAATTGAAGAAACTAAAACAGATTTTCGGGTGGATCTGTATTTTGTTCAGGATTTGGTGAAAGAGAGAGGGAGTAAAATTGGAGGAAAGCTTGAGAGGCTTGAGAAGTGGAGCCCAGAATTTGATGTGTCTTTGCGAGAGGATAGTTGATGCCTGCGAAACTAATTGGATCTGCTTGATTCGGATCCTCCAGTTCGAAGTTGGGTTTTTTCTTGAACCTGAGAAGGAATTCGGTTCGTTTGGATCTCTGGGCCGTCGATTTCCTAGCATTTTCGCCGCCGCATAAGCGGAGCAGCAGAAGGCTAGGACTCCTTGTACCCTTATCCGATGTTTAGCAACGTAAACACATAAAGCCACAATTTAAATCAGGGGTTTATTAAGTTGCAAAATAGGAATATAGCGAATAAGTATTTTAGCATAAATATGCTTTCAAAACATCTTTGAGTTCAACTGAGCTCAATTAGACATCTAAAATGCTGTATAAATGGAGCAAATAATACAGGAAACATAAGAACCTTCTCCTCTCTTTTTCCAAGGAATTACATTTTCACGCACATACCTATTTCAACCTAAGCTTCAGAAAAGTTCTGTTGCTTGTTCTGCAGATCTGAATTGAAATGTGGATTGTAGGGGAAGAATGAAATTTTAGGGCAACAATTTAAAGTTCGTATCTTTACTATAAAATCTATAAAATCATAAAACATTACTGATCTCCCTCCTAGCACAGCGGTGGCGGGTTTGTAGTTCAAGTTAGAGGTTTCAATCTCGAATCTTCAGTGTAGCGAAATATATGTATATTTTTTTTTTCACTTAATGCTAATTATTAAAGAAAGATATTATTATTATTATTATCATATTTTTACTTATATAATAATTAATAGTATAAAATAAAATTTATATGCATAGCAAATAGCAATATAGCATATACTCATTGACATAAGTAAAGTTGACATATTATTCTTTTATTTCATTGTTGAATTATGAATATTTGAGAAAATTAGAGTGTTTTATTTATATTATTTAAGGTATATTTTATCATTATTGTTTATTATAATTAATATAATATGTATTACTCATTTAATTTATTCTTAAAGTATAAAATAAAATTTATAAACATAGCAAATATACAAATATGAATACTCTAATTAAAGCACATCAAAAGGAAGATGATATTAGTATATTTTATCATTAATGCAATTAATATAATTCATATTATTCATTCCTATTTTTCTATTTATTCTTATAATGTATATAAATTAATAAATAATCTAATTAAATCATATAAAGGGTAAGAAGAGATAAGGTTATAATAATAATAATAATAATAATTTAATATAATTTATCGAATACGGATAACGGATATAAGTAAACGGATATATCCAACGGATATACAATCGGAGCGGATATTAAACGGAGCGGATATCTAATTACCATATCCGTATCCGTTTATTACTCGGATACCTATAATCGGATACGGATATATCCACTTTAAACGGATGCGGATAATATACCTCGTAAACGGATACGGATGCGGACGGTAATCGAATTTTCGGTTTTCCGTTTACAGCCCTAGTTCAGGTATATATATCTATCAGTGATCGTGAGGACGCTCGTCGCTCGCACGGCTCACTAGTTGTAACCACTTAAAAATATTCAAATTATATTTATAATTATTAGATTAAATATTAATATTTTTTTAATTGATATTATCATATTCAAATTCAATTATTAAAAATATCAATTGAATATTATTCAATTGAGTTGCATGAAGCTTTCTCATTGGGAACAAGTGAGGAGTCAATTCAAAATTCAAAAAGATATTTTATATATATTTCATAATAATTTTGAACTTATAAGAAATGCACATGCCCACTTGCGTGTTATGGGAAATGTGGTGTCACTGAAATAGTATACTCCCAATTATGTTGTAAATCATTAAACAAGAATATGACGATTTAATATGTTGAAATATTAACATCATCGTATGTAATCTAATCTAACACTATACAATTTAATTGTTTGTGTACTCACTTAAATGTTATTTTATAAGCCATATGCAATATATATAGGTTTAATATAGGGGCATAGCTATCAACTTTAATTTGTTTTGGAGACAAGATTAAATCTTTATTAATTATAAAATGTCTTTTTATTAGGATAAAATTTAAAATTTTCATAAAAACATATATAAAATCTAGCTTAATATAAATATAAGATGAGGAAATCACACCACAACCTTCAACCCCAACTAGAACTCCATCCCTATATATTTATATACATGTATGCATATAAACACGCGCACACGCACACGCACATCATATGTATGTGTAATTCTCTTTGGTTATTGATGTATCGAGTTGGGCACAATCCCGATCATTTTTAAATGATTCGCCCTAGTTCAAAAGGGGTCAAACTTAATTAGTGTCAAAGTTCAAAACTTTGAACCCTATCTAGGTTTTGAGCAAGTGAGAGATATAAACAAATCACAATCACTTAGTATTTATTTAGATGCCCACAGCCTGCTGTCGCAGGCTTCGTCTTTGGTTTTTGGTTTCTCATGAGAATCAACCGTCAATTCATTGGGATCAACGAGTCCAGTCAAATTTATTAAATCTGCAAAAGACAAAAAATAAATTATTTTTTTAGTACGCATAAGGCTTGCATTTTGCTCAGACAAACACATGAAGACATTCTAAGAGCCACACATAAGTACGAAAAACATCTAAGCAATTACTGTAATTTATTGTTAGTTTGTTGCTGTTTGTTTGGATTAAAGAATTTATCAAGGGGAATGAAAAGAAAAAGAAAAACTAAAATTGTAAAACTAGCTATGCGAAATGAGATTGTAATTAAAATATATTTGGGAAAAAAACATTTTTCATACAATAAGTTGGACTCTTTTCAATTTTGATACCCTAAACTAGGGGTTAACAAATTTAGTACATTATGTAAAAGATAACGTCAATTTAAATATAAATTTTGTCGGAACACCGTAATCTCACTCAAAAGGTGACTTGGTTCTGAAGTGCATGACACAAAAATTGAGGATTGATCTTAATTATAAGTTTTGACGCCAACTAGATACAATTTTCATTGGAGCATGGTAATCTCACTGGAAAAGTGACTTGGCTCTAATGTGCATGACACCAAAATTGAGGATCTTATGAGTTTTGATACCAATTGGATACAAATTTCACTAGAGCACTATACAAAAAGTTTACAAACCATTTGATTTGTCATGTATGAGGTTCAAATTTGGGTTGACATAGAAAAGATAATAAATGTTTTATTGAAATCTTACAATCTGCCTCTAAAGGTTGTATCCGGAGGCAATTTGAAGTAAGTGCCTAGGTTTTTTCTGCAATTGCGGCTACGAGGTTTATTTTTTTAAGAAGTGCGCCTTCTTATACATTTATAGAGGCATTTTTATGATGTTTGGACGCAAATAAAATCGCTATCTAATATTACATTGGGATAATTACTCCCACCACCCCTGAGTTTAGGCTAAATTACAAATAACACCCCATTGTATCGGTAATTACCAATACCCCCTGAGTTTTGTTTCCGTCTTTCAATTTTCAACTTCTGTTAGGTTGACTAACGATCAACGTTTGTAAACCCAAGTGAACTTTCAAAATTGCCCTTTTGAAGGCAGAAATGTATTTGGCCAGTTATGAATGGACTCTTTTACCCTTATGACTAATTTTATGTTTTACATTGAATAAATAGGAAAATATATTTGAACATTTTTTATTTATAATGTCTATATATATATATATATACATATTTACAAATAATAAATATTTATATAAATATATTTGCACATTTTTTAAATTTATATACATAATATAAATATATATAAACATAATATACAATACATATAATATAAAAATTATTTATAAATATATATATATACACAAACAGCTAGCCGCCGCCGCCTCTGTCCGCTGGAGACAGAGGCAGACGAGAGAGAGAATACAGAAGGAAAGGAGAGGAGGGGGGGAGAGAGAGAGAGCGATGAGGGAGAGGAGATGAGGGAGAGGAGAGAGAGATACAGCTAGGGTAGAGAATACTGCGCCGTCCTCCGTCCTCCACCACCATCTGCGCCCGCCGTCCGCCGCCTCCGTCTGCCGTCGCCACCGCCCATCGTCTGATCTATAGTGAGACGAAGAGATAGCGAGGGGGGGAGAGAGAGAGAAAGATACAGATGAGGGAGAGGAGATCGAGAGAGGGAGAGGAGGCAGAGAAACCCTCCGTCCGCCGCCGCCCGCCATCTCCAGCCACTGCCGCTTGAGAGAGAGAGGGAGAGAGACTCAGATCTAGATCTGAGAAAAAAGAAGGAAAAAGAAAGAGAGGAAAAAAAAAAAGAAAGAGGAAGAGGAAGGTTAGGGTGGGGGGCGGCGGCGGTGGTGTGAGTGACGAAGTGAGGCGGCGGCGGCGGTTTGGTAGTGGTGGTGGTGGTGGTGGTGGTGGTGGTGGGGGTGGGGGTGGGAGTTAGGGATTTGTTGCAAGAAAATGGTAGTTTTTCCTCAAAAATAGTAAGGAGGGGTATTTTGGTCAATTTAGTCATATTTCTATTTTTTTATTTTTTAAATAAAAATTATTTCAAATATTCAAGGGACAAAATAGATATTATATTACTTCCGTCTATTTTACTAATAAGTCCACAAAACTCAGGGGGTATTGGTAATTACCGATACAAGGAGTTATTATTTGTAATTTGACCTAAACTTAGAGGTGGTGGGAGTGATTATCCCTATTACATTTGTTGTAATAAATCAATTATATTAATTTTATCAAATAAAAATTAAATCATACAAACAATCAATGATCACCAAATATTAAAAAAAATACAAAAAAAAGTTGCACGTGTACAATCTTTTTTTGTTTTTACCGCACAAAAATATGCAAATGGTACATGCATCGATGGTGAGATTTGAACTATTTAATTTGTGTGATGCACTGATTCAGAATTGGTGGACATAAGTTTCATTAATCAACTATGTACATAATGCGAACTGCCTTCTACGAATTTGATGTAAACAAGGGTATTCTTTATTTGTATTTTTCTCATAACGAGTGCGCAGACGAGTATTTTATGGATTCGTTTGGTTTGCCTAATTAGCCGAGAAATATTGTTTTCATCTCGACTAATTTTTTGTTTGGTTGGATTGATTACATTTCGCGGGTCAAGGCGCAATCTTGCATGACCCGAGATGAGAGCCGTCGAATCTCGAGATTACCATCTCACCTCTAGGGGTGAGATTCAATCTTGGCTAGCATGGATTAATTATGCGGTGACTATAATTTACCAAAAAGCCCTTACTGTATATTGAGCTTTTTTCTTTTCTGTCCTAATTCTTTTTAGGGCAATTTGTGTTCAATTTTAGGGTAACCTGCAGCCCCTCATACAATTCTTCCTGTCTTGCGCCGCTTCTACCCTATTTGCGCGAGTTGCTCTGGTAATCTCCTTTGGTGAGCGAAAAAAAATTGCATCCCAAGTAAGTGATGTTGTGATTATACGATGCAATGGAATGTGCTTTTCTAATTGGTTGAAGTTCTTTGAATGCAGATCGAATTTGAAGGGATATCTGGCCCTTGTGCGTCTTATTCTCCTTTGCTTTCTAAGACCTCTATCGCGTAAGAAACCATTGTATTATGTGTAATTGTTTATTTTCTTGTTTCGTGTTCTTTATGTAGTTATACATTTGTTCGATTATTTGGCTTCTATTATATTCTTTAGATTGGGGTTTAAATCTATTGAAATATACCAATGAATGGTATATATGAAAAAGTGATATCACAATTGTATGGGTGAGTGTTTTCCTGTTTGTGAATGATAATGTAGTGACTTCCATTTTTATATTGTTTCTTGACGGTGCAAACAAGAAGTGAAGCACTGAAGCTTAGTTGGTTTATTTTGTAGCAATCTTCAATTGTAATCCATGTGTCCTCAATTATCCACATAAAAAACAGCTGCCATTTGAATACATTGTTCTGCATTCTTTATTGTAATTTTTTGACTCGTTGTGCAAAGGTGATGGGTGTTGTGGCCTGCTACTCAAATTGAATGTGCTCAAATAACCGTATTTGTTTTTTAATGAATAAAATGCCTACTAGCTAACTTTGACACAGAAAACAGTAGCACTTGAAGGGAAGAAATAATGGACAAGAGAAGACAATTTCTCTTTCTCGTGTGGGCATATCTTTTTTTTTTCCTCTCACATGGTGGTCTTGTATCATGTATGTCGTGCATATCGTGACCGTTTAACAAACCGTCATCGCCGTAACCGGCGACTTCGAAGGAGTTACAGTATAATAAGTAAGATACCGGATCAGATGAAGTATCTGAGAACATTGACTCAAATAAGTGACACGGACTGCTTTGATAACCTACGCATGAGCAGGGATGCATTTTGTAGGCTCGCTTATTTGTTGGAGCACATTGGTGGGCTAAGTTCTGATAGATTTGTGACCGTTCCAGAGAAGTTGGCTATGTTCCTGATGATATTGGCACATCACAAAAAAATGCGGGTACTCAGAACTGACTTCAAACGATCAAGTCACACAATTAGCAAAATTTTTAAACAAACCTTGCGGTGTTTGCTTCGAATTAGCAACCTCCTCTTTGTTAACCCAAAACCCATTGACGATTCCGAAAGAAACGATACTTGGAAGCACTTCAAGGTACATAGACAATTATTTAATTTTTTTAAAGTCTTATTCCTTTGTGTTTGTTACGAGTCCTCATTTTTTCTGTTAATTTTGATAACATGATTGTTCTTATATTGAAATGGCAGGGGTGCCTTGGAGCTCTAGACGGTACATTCGTGGAGGTGCATGTACCTTTGCAAGATCAAGGCAGATATTACTCCCGCAAAGGTGAGGTTCACGTGAACGTGCTAGGTGTATGCGACAGACACATGAACTTTGTTTACGTTTTGACTGGTTGGGAAGGGTCGGCTGCGGATAGCCGAGTGCTTCGAGCGGCAATAAGCAAGCCTAACGGTTTACGCGTCCTGACCGGTATGTATATATGTAATATCATGTGTAACCCTGCGTCAATTGAACTTGTATCTTTTAAAATAAATTTGTCCAGCCACAATATTTACGCATTAATTTAGAAGTGAGTTTCCACAGATGGGGCAAACGTTGTGGGATATATTTTTTTTTTCCTTTTATATACACTTAATGGCATTTTTCATCTACTCTCACCAATTCCAAATGATTATATGTGCAGGAAATTATTTATTGTGCGATTGTGGTTATACGAATGCTGAAGGGTTTCTTGCCCCTTATTGAGGCACTCGATACCATTTGAATGACTGGCGAGGCAGCGCACGTCAGCCGCAAAACCCCCAAGAACTCTTCAATTTGTGTCACAGTAGGGCTAGAAATGTGATCGAGCGAGCATTTTGCGTGTTAAAAAAGCGATGGGCTGTACTCCGGAGCCCAACATTCTACCCAATTAAAACCCAGAATTGGATTATCTTGGCATGCGCATTACTACACAATTTCATTCGTCGAGAGATGGATGTCGACCCGATGGAGGAGGAGTTGTCCGACGAAGAGGAGCATTCAGACGATGAGGATCCAGAAGTAATCGGAACAGTTCAAACGACTACTGCATGGAATCAATTTCGAGATAATATGGCCAATACCATGTTCAATGAGTGGCGCCACTCTTAGGTCCACTTGCAGTCCAAAAAATAATCAACTAAGCAGGGTGTGGTTGTTCTTAGGGAGAGTAGTGTGTTTGAAAAACAACTCACAATGGACCAAACTTTGCACATTTGTTTGTTCCTTTGTACTAACTTTGTTATGATAACTTGTGTAATCCATGTTTGGTACCGTTTACGTTTTTTGTGTTATTTTATTGGTTTAAGTTGTGCTGCTGATGTAGATGTATTTATTTCTCTATTTTGTCGACTCAAGCCATCTTAGTTGAATTTAAAATTTGGAATGACTGTTACCAGTAGTATTGAGTCGGTTGCTTGATATAGTGCATCGCTAACGTGGTTTGATTCCCTTATTGAAGGCCATAATTAGAGGCTACGATTGTAAGAAATTTTGGAACTAATTGTTTTGCATTGTATGAGTAGTTTAACCATAATATGTACGTCTATTTGGAGTGCATTGCTTCTTCTTTGTTCTATTTCAATTGATATCATTTGTTGCTTGCGTCCGTTTCAGGTACAAACAGAAATGCAAGGTAATACATCACGTAGTGCTAGACATTCAACGCAAGATCAGTCCGTTTCACGTCGATTCTGGTCTACGTTGGAAGAAGAACACTACTGGATGCACTCGAACATATCCAGGGGCAGGGTATGTGGAGCGAAGGATCATTTAAAGGGGGATATTTGGCAAAATTACAAGCAATCCTGCACGAGAAACTACCCGGATGTGGGCTATACGAAAAACATATTCGTTCAAAATTGCAAGTGTGGAAAAAGACACTTGGGCACCTCCAAAGTATTCTGAAAAGCTCCGGCGGGGCTGGTGCTGGGTGGAACCCGGATACACACATTGTTGTGGCTGAGGATGCAGCGTAGGACGCATATGTGAAGGTTAGTGCGAAATGCATTTACTTATTTGTGTAAGTATAAATTCTTGGATGGCACCCACAAAACTTATTTTATTTGTCCCAATATATTGTCTCCAGTATATGTCAAATCAACACATACTTGTTAATTTTTTGCAGCATGTAGATGAATATATTGTTTTCGGTTTTGAGCTTGTTAATTGCATTACACGAATTTATATTACATTACGAATCAATACTTATTTTATATGTGTCTGCTGTATGGTAAAGTAGGTCAATAAAGACGCAAAATTGCTTAGGGGTAAGCCGCAACCATATTTCGAAAGATGGGTCAAGATTTTTGGAGGTAACAGGGCAACTGGGGAGCAGCAATGTGATGTCGCCGATGCAGTGAACGAGCTGTTCAATAAGACTAGTGGACGTCCTGAAGGTCGTATCTCATCAGTTGGTGGTGACCACACTTTATACGATTTTCCGATCAATGAAGGAAGCGAGGTGCCTTTTGAAGTCGTCGACATTTCTGATTCCCCTATCTCTTGCTCAGATGGCAAGACAAAGACATCCACGAGCGGTAAACGTAAACGAAAAATGAAAGCAATCGATGTGGATATAAATGGAGTAATGGACACTTGGATGGATCGTTCAGTTGTAGTATTTGGGGGATTAGTGGAAAAGTGGAATGATTGCCAAAACAAAGGTCCGCAACCAATGGGAAAGGACAAAGCCATAAAAACTGAGATATACGAGGCAATTTCCTGAAGATGATGACTTCACAATAGACCAAAAGATTTTCCTTACGACTTACCTTGCGAACAATGAACCGGAGTGCTTGGCTTTTTGGGGGATGCCTAAGCTGGCTCGTTCCAGATATTTGCAAATGGTACTTGAAGGTGGGTTTCGTCGACCATAAGACCATAAGTCAGGTCATCTTGTTATTCTGTGACTTCTTTTGGTGGGTATTTTGTTTCGCCTGTACTGAACAAAATTTTTTTGGTAATGGGCATGTCGTGAACCTGGTTTAACCCATATTTGGTATCCAACTTTGTGTTTTGATGTTGGTACTATAATATTTGTGCATTATGCAGCTAAATTTACATATGTTAGAGTGGCCAAAGGGGAACCAAAAAAGGGGGACAAAAGAAACCATTGATGTTGGGATTGCGGACACAACACTGTAATTTTGAATCTATCTTTGCGCAGCTGAATGATTGTCGGTCTGTCCGTTTGAGAAAGTATTTTTTCACCAAGAAGCACATGCACATGGACTGATACTTCATCACACACGTTTGCACCATGATCCTCAAATCATCTATTTCTACATCTTCGACTATCTTACGGAGTAACGAACACGATTTTATACATCTGATAATCGGAACACAATCTAATATTTCCTGCCATTTGGAAATGCGTTCGTGTATTCCTGGAGACGGATAAGTAACTTACTTTTATATTCGGTGTCTAATAATTGCAAAGGGCATTACATTATCACAACTAATCATGGAGGAAGATGTGTTGTGGCCCTCGTATCCGATTTAATTTTTTTGCCAAATTCTATGGAAACTCATTTTTCTGATAAACCGCCATAAAAGAGTACTAATATATGGAACACACACGTTTCGATCGAGTATCTGACGAACTGATTTATTGAAAGCCAACCTACTTGAAAGATGCATGTAGCCTTTACGTGCACATGCATAAAGCCTGCCATTGAGTAGGAATTCACAATCTACAATGACAATTTACCCTGCACAAAAACAGATCGCCCCGAGCTGTACATTGAACAACTGTTTCTTTCCACTAAACAACTGCAAAATGGGCTGTTTTTCAAACCCCGAAGGTCCTTGGCCAGCTACTAATGAAGTTGCTATCCACATCCTCAGTCCATGTTTAATCGTAAAAGATTCGGGAGTTAACCGCAACACGAGTGCAATAGACATAGCTACAACAAAGGTAATTAGGACATATGTGCCTTGATACATTCACATCGTTAAGAACGCACGATAAATATTGCAAGACTCATGGCAAGACAATGAAGTCCTTGAGTATGTAATTGCCATAAATGTTGCAGCGCAAAACACCATGGAGGGGACTCCACTTTCCCAATCCTATCGCTGTTATAACATGACCTAAATGAGGACCCCCTAATCATAACCAAAGATTTAAAGCAAAAAAAGTCCCAGCAATGCATACTATATCCAAACTAACAGTCTCGGATCATTTTATACATGGCATTGAGGCAAAAATCAATATAACTATATATATACAGCCAAATATTGACTGAAATGCTTATTAAACATATATAAAGTTCCACATTTTCCTCCCCTCAAACTTAATCAATCTAATTTGTTCAATTAATTTTTTAAATACCCACGATTTTACGCAAATTCCAAAAAAACAAATTGGAAAAAAATTGTATGAAAATAAATTATACAAAACCACATTTTGGCATATGTTTATATTACTAAAACAGAGCAATAGGAGAAGCAAACCTGCAAATATTGTACGAGGACAAAGAAGTAATTTACTAGTCCAGGCCTTAGTACATAATCCTAATTTTGGATACCAAACATACATATGAAGATTGAAAATTGGCACCCTGGATTGAGCAAATAGCATACCAAACAATCCCAACAATTTAGGCTACTCTCGGCTAATTTTAGATTGCAAGACAAGTTCCAATTAACAAATTTTTCATACCAAACGAATCCTATGTGTATATTTTTCCTAAAAGCACAATTTCATAATTTAAATTAAATCAAAATCCAATTTTATCTTAATATCTTGTATACACGTTAAATAAATCAAAAAGGTTGACTAGTAGACGTCGTGCATCTTATAGTCGCATCATGTGATAAATATTATTACATCAGTCCGCAAACCCAATCTCTTTTCATATTCATAATTTCATAATCCGCATATGGTACGTGCTTATTATAATCGCAAAAATCCAGGTCAATTGGCCTCGTTTTTCATAACCATCGTAAAAAATAACTATTAAAGGACAGAAACGCGACTTTGTTTATAATTTTCTCGCACGTAGATTATTTTGTGGTTTCCCCGAAAACGGAATATACATAGACTGATACAAGTAATCATTGAGTCGTTCATTTAATTAGCCCAGAGATTTGGACCTTTGAATGGTTATTTATTAAGCAAATACAAGCTAGCTGTATTATTTAATACCAGTAGGTACGGCTACTTGCGTTGGTCCATTTCAATTTTTCTCATTTATTGACCAATGCTCAATACTATATTTTTCCCCTATAATATATTTCTTGAAAAGGTCAATTTTGCAGCCCAATTTTGATCCTTTCCCGTGTATCTTCCTCATACATATCACCACACACACCCGCGTGTATGTGTGTGTGTGTTTGTGCGCATATATATATAAAAGTCCCACAAACAAAAACGATCAGATAATTACAAAAAGCAAAATAATCGCAAGAAACATTTTTCAATGGAGAAGCCATCAGCTTATAGTTCAAACAACAAGATCTTGAAGCTGCTACCATCATTCAAGAACCGCCATCCCTTCAGTCCGGGCCGAGAGAAGCCGCGGGCTGATGTAAACTACTCACGCAAGCTCAAAACCCATCTCAGCAGGGGTTTATCCGGCCCGATTCTGTCCGTGATCCCCGCAGAAGCCCGAGGGAAGTCGTCGAAGGATTTCGAAACCCAAGAGCCCACCTCGCCAAAAGTGTCGTGCATGGGCCAAATCAAGCACAAGCACAAGATATGCAAGCAAAAGCACGCTTCTTTGCCAAAAGAATTCAACCATGTATCTCACTCTCGGCCCGATAAATTGAACAAAGCCCGGCCCGAAGCCCCATCGGCGGCGCCTGAGCTGAAGAAGAAGCCGTCGGGGATCAAGAAGATTTTCAGCGCCGCCGGGAGAAAATCAGACGCCTCGGCTGATCGCTCCAAGCCGCCGCTCCCAGACAGGGCGCCGAGCATTAGCCAGATGAGGAGGTTCGCCAGCAGCCGTGACACGTTGGCGGGTTTTGATTGGACAACTGCACAGATAGCACCGGAGGATAGAGATTTTGACTCCGATGAAGATAGAGGGTATAGCGACAGGGAGGATGACGTCATCATCCCTTTCTCGGCGCCGATATTGGTGGCTGGAGCCGGAGCCCGAGCCGGTGGTGGCTTGGCTTTGGAGCCGAAGAAGGAGATTAATTTGTGGAAAAGGAGGACCATGGCTCAGCCTAAGCCGCTCCTATTAAACATGGTTCGAGCACAACAAAATGAAAAAAAGTGAATAAAATTTTGTTTATTATTTTTTTTTCTCTTTTATTCTTTTTATTTCAAAATGGCAATATCTCTTATTTTCTTTGTTTATTTATTTTTTTGGATTTGAATTTGAATTTAGGGTTGAATTCACAAAGATGTGAAAAGGAGGGAGATAGGTCACATGTATGAAATTTTAATTATGAGAACATGAAATATTAAATCGAGAGGAAAACCAAAAAAAGATTTGTGTTCATGCTCTATTACGTTTACAGAAACGCGTTCGATAACTCACTGGAGCAGAGGCTCATTATGGAGGCGATCCTCCAAACCCAATTGCTCCATTCACAATACTGAGATTCGAACTTTGAACGTTGCTTAAGAGATCGAGCACTTCATCCAGTTAGATCAACTGTTGGTTGTAAAACCTTGTTGGGATGTCTGATCATGAGTTGTTTTTTAAAAAGAATTATCCTCTCCTATTTCATTCCTGATTGGGTTGGTGATCGTATTTATGTTCTGTAAGTTTGTATTATACTACCAACTGGCATTGAATTAATTAAATTGGAGACTATTCATATTATTGGTGCTATTTCATTTTCATTTTTTCGACTAGCATTCTCCAGTTGTTTTAGGAGAAATTTGATGGCATTTGGAGAAATGCATAAATCACTTTTTCCTTTTTATGAATGACAAAATTCCAAAATTTATTATGTATTTTCTTTTTTGTGAAATAAGAAGAGATTTTATTAATTGCTTGGGCCTAGAAGTTCCAAGAATTAAAGTCGAAAATCGCTTAGCTGGAGCACCATTACATAATAAAATCAGACAAGTTATTTTGAACAAATTATTGGTGACTCGACAGGTGTAGATGAGTGAATATGAAAGATATATATATCGGCATTTTAGTTTCTTGTCATTCAATTTCGTGTACTGGTTTCTGGCATACCATAAATGTTTTCACGAAGACCACATTTGTCAGATTCTGAAATTCAAATCCATCGTCTGTTTGACTAAAAGACCTCAAATTTAGGAAACATAGAACGCTTAGTTCCAAAGTATGGCGTTTTTCAAATTTCAATTGTTAATTGTTTTTTGGGTTATATATGAAATACACAAAAGTTGCACTTTGGCCCCTAAATCTATTAAAAAAGTCATCGGACCACAATGCCTGCTACACTAATAGAGTTGTAGCGTATACTAAGCAAAAGCACTACGAGATCTTCTATTTTAAATCGTGTTTTTATCTCTTATTTTAATCCATAAATATACGCTAAATGTAAAGATCTTAAACCAAGTGTATAATTAAGAAAGTAACTTTATACACATGGTATGAATGTAAATTATGTATTAAAAGATGAAACACCATTTTGATATAGATGATCCTATCTGAAGCAAAAGTCCCAAAATATTTTCGAACTTTAACACTATGTTTGGTTCTAAGATTTTAGGAGGGGAAGGAAATTGCTAAAGAAAGGAAAAGAAAATACAAAAAATTCAAAATACTCTATCTTGTTTGATTGTTAAGGAAAATAGCAAAGAAAATAATTTTCCTAGAGAATTGCCTTCTATTTTGTTTGGCTATTAAGAAAAACCAAAGGAAAATGCAAACACACACAAAAAAAAAAAAAGACACAAACATTAAGTTGTTTTTTTATGCAATAATTAAACAGTATTAAGTTGCTTGATTAATTAATCTTCAAGATTTCCCTTCCTTGACTTCAATCTAAACATTTTGACTTGTGGATTGAATTCAAACCACTGTTCAACATTTTAAACTGCACAAAGTCTACCCAAATTAACCCATATCTAGACACAAGTCCCACAACACACACACACACACACACACACACACATATATGCACACGAAATATACAGTAACACATTTCAACTAGCAAGGTAAACCAATTTCATACAACAAAATATATAATCAAGAACAAAATTATCAAGTAGCAAATGAGATATGAAGCTCAAAAATTGAGATAAAAAAAATATGTTGTAAAACAAGTTACTCAATATTCAAATAACATTCAAGCAAAGTTGTTAAAAAGGAAAAACGCAAAACAAAGGATCGATAGATGAATACAAAATCCATAAAGTATGCATCAAGTTTTTACAACTCAAATCAATACAATGACCGATTTAATCTATAATCTTTCCGCACATCATTTGCAATCTTCTCTCTTAACAATTCTCCATCCCTACATTCATCAATTAAGCTAGGATAAGATTCAGGTTCTCTTTCCTCGAGCTCTTTATCAACTTCGGCAATAAGTTTTTCATCCCGATCCGCCATCATTAAGTAATTGTAAAGTATACAACATGCTAGTATAATGTCTGCTTGAGTATCCACATCAAAATGAGACTCGGTTCCACTTCGTAACATGGGGAATTTCTTTTTCAGAACCCCAAAAGCTCGTTCAATTGAATTCCTTGCCGAAGCATGACGTAAATTAAAAAGTTCACGCAAGTTTTGTGGTTCATGAACACTATACTCCTTTAAATGATAACGAGTACCCCGGTAAGGAGCAAGGAACCCAATTTTTAGTTGAAAACCAGCATCAACCAAGTAGTATTTACCTAAATCATAAATACTTATTCAATATGAACCCAAAGAAATATATAATATATATATATATATATATGAAAACCAAAAAAACAAGAAACTATGATCAAATAATCACCTTGGGGAACGATTAAACAATCATTTCCTCTAGCTAAAGCACTTTTCAATATTCTAGAATCAGATGCTGATCCTCATCTTTCATAATCTCCATCTTTTATAATATCCTCATCAATGTAATTTGGTGCTCGAACTAATGAAATAAGAAAAATAGCATATGTTGCATAAGCGACAACACAAGCAGTAGCCCATTTTCTCAAATTTTCCCATTGTTCCTCATCATCCACATCCATCTAAACAAGAAACAAAATCCATGAGATTTATTTTATCATTACTATAGACTAGAACAAGAAAATACACAGTAAGAAATCACATTCATAAAAAAAGCTTGTCTTATTTGACTTCATTGATGCCTTGCACATGTTCACAAACAAGCTCATGTTTCAAAAAGATGATATCATTTTGTCAACATGCATTACAAAGCACTTGGACTGAGCAAACTGATTGCAAAAACAACTAAAAAGTTGTCAGCACCAAATCACTAAGTTGATTAAATGTAGTCAATCATCGACATTATACCTAAAGAGACTCAAGTTATAATTGTATTAGCAGCTGCTTTAGCTAAATTTGTACATTCAACCCCAGCCTATGATATTAACGGAAGATGCAAGACCAATGGGAATAGAAGATCTGACTGACTGAAGTTCAAATAATTCAGACAAGGAAATAACTTAAACAAATTGAGTCTACGAACAGTCATCATAATAACACGCTTAAATGAAAAATTAAAGAACAATTGCATAAGTAATACTACGAGATGCAGATATATGTGGCAGCACCGAAGTAATTTTACCATGACCACCTTACATGTGACTCATTGCAAACAGCAGTGCGCGAGCTAACTCAGCAAAACAAAAAAGCACTTCTGCTTATTTAATTTCCAGAAAATGTCTTCCTACTAAAATTATATATTGAAATGATGATCTTGAATAGCTAGTAGTAGAAAAAAGATTACAGGAAACAGAAGCATTCCACAAAATTATATAAATCATTAAGTGTCCACTAGATAACGACATTTGAAATATATTTCTTCTGATAAAGCTTTATTTCATCATAAACTGAAACTAATATAAATTGGGATTACCACATTAACAGATGAACTACACTTAATAACATAAGATTTTACTTCATAGAGTTCGATAAGCAGAGTAGGTCAAAATAGAAGCATCGGAGACATGGATTTTCTAGCTACTAATCTTTATGGTTTAGTTCTAAACTACAAATTCATTTACTGAATGAAATTCGCCCCCCCCCCCCCCCCCCTCCCCTTTACATAAGAAATATATTCACTGCAAAACGAGCAACAATTCAATAAAAATGCGATTAGTTAATAAGAACTACCTCAAATAATGCAAAATGGGAAAGCTATATTGTGTGCTAAAATGCCATCAAATTCGACCTCTCAGCCTTGCATTAATAAAGTATTTTTAGCTTCCTTGTTGTCTACTTTCACCGTTCTAGAACCTCACAATTCCGAGGGAGCATTATCGCAGCAAAATGCAACAGAACAACAGCTTCAAACAAACTTTCAGATTTAACAAGAAGATTACCATGAAGGGAAATAAACTAACAAATATGGAAGTGGGTCTTAAAATAAAAGACCAAAATGACAAGAAAACGAAAGAAAAACAAATAAATGAAAAAAATAAAGAATAAATACATAAAACCCACCTCCATTTCCACGAGTGAGGCCAAATTTAGCATGAAACGAGAAAAAAAAAACACTAGAACGAGGACACAAGCATAGATAGGCTACTCCGCTTGAGCACACATACATACATTTCAAAAGAATTCAAGCAAAATCATCCTTCAAGATGCTCATATAAGTCGATGAAAGGACTCCATAATTCAAAATCATTAACAACTGCTAAATCAAAATCCACCCACTTAACCATAAAAACAGATGAATTCCAACTCTCCAAAATCCAAACAGAGACTTCAAATAATAATAAACTGTAACAATAGAAAATTCCAAATATATAACCATTTCTCAAATAGAATTTGAAATAAATATACCTCTTCTCCTCCAACATGAAGAAATTGAGGTTCCAAATGTGGGAATGGATGTGAAGAGGTTGAGAAAAATCGATCTCCTACACCACTTCCACCAACAATCGAGTTGGGCTCAGAAGAAGATTTGCTTACCCAATTCTTCATGGGTGTTTGGTTTTGACGAGAAAATCGATCGATGTTTTGATTCACCGGAGGAAATTGACGAGCACGATTTGATGGTGGAAATCTCCGTTGAGAACTCGATAAATTTCTTCGAGAAGACATGGTAAGAATCGATATTCTGAAGAGAGAGAAACAGAGTTAAGAGAGAGGTGTGGCATGAGAGAATTCTGAAGAGAGAGAGAGAAACAGAGTTGAGAGAGAGCGTGTTGTTGTTTCCTTCCTTTTCCTCACTTAATCGGATGAAAAATAATTTTTCTCTACTTATACTATATTTTTTTCCCATTTTCCTTTCCTCAGTATTTCCATCCTTTTTCCTCAACAACCAAACACTGAAAAATCATTTTCCTTTCTATTTTCTTTTTTTTTCTCTCCTCAAATCTTAGAACCAAACATAGTGTAATGAAACTTTCTTGGTAAATTTTACTTTTAATATCTCCAAATTGCCACTGCAAGTCATTTTCTGACAAGGCAAAAACTAATTTAGCCAAAAAATTGATTCATGGACAAACTGAAAATCTCATATATTTTGTATAGCAAAATGTAACCAAACAAAAAAAAAGTATGCAAAATATAAAAAATAACCGTAATTCGGAGGGTTGAGTGTCTTTTCCCTCAAATTTATCATTCAATAAGGCCTCATGCCACAATTTTTGGAATAGTATAGTACTGCCATAGTTGCCCTTTACTTATTTAATAATTGTGTAACAAGTTTTAGAGAAATGGGGACTTTTTCTTCTCTTTAAACGCAAACGAAGTTGGAAATTTTTTCTATAAGTTTGGTGTTTGCGCTTCACACATAGATTAAACAGTTGAAATTGTGTTATATGTTGTATGTTAATATATTTTTTTTTCATAATTAAATTAATGATATAGTGCAATTTGAATCGTTAGGTGCATATGTGAGACCCAAATTGGATGTATAGAAGAATTTTTCAAGGAATCGAAGATGGTTGTTTTGAGCTCTTCCTCTCCAAAGCACAACTTTTTCTTTCTTTCTTTGTTTTTTTTTCTACAAATACTCCAATGCAGTATGTGTGTGTGTGTGTGTGTGTGTATGATAAATACTCCAACGCATGATTTATTTCTTAAAAAGGCGCATTTTATGGCTTAGTTGTGTACCAGGTTTCCTCAATTTGAAGTATTTTTACACAACACTTTCAAATTCTGGGTGGAACTAGTTTTATATCGATATGCACTCTAGATATTACCATGATTGTCTTAAGTAAGTTCGATTAATTATTTTTTTGCGACTTATGTGAACTGATGAAACTATGAGAGTACGCTCTTATCTGATCTCTTGAATTCAGAAAAATCATTTCCTATGATCAAATCCAGTTTTAGCACTAAGTTAGTTTTGAAATTAAGTTATATTATTTTTTTATTTTGTACATACATTGAATATGTCATGTTGTGAGTATATACATCCATACTAAAATAAGCATGGTGTTCACCCTTATATCTCAACCATAATTTTTGTGAAAATATATATTTATATAATATTTTGAGTTGACTGTAAATAAAAATAATAAAAAAAGGCAAAAAAATACATTGCTTACCGAGAAAAACTGGTACGGCCCACAACAAATGAGGTCAATAGGCCTATGGGGCCTAAATCGAGCTGAAGACCAATTCACATGGTATAGTCCAGTACCCTTCGGCCTATGTCTAGGACTGTCAATTGGTCGAATTTTAATTATGAGAAATAATTCCTTATTAAAACTATAATCTCTCATATATATATATATATATATATATATATATATATTGACGTGAGATATTTTTTATTGTATTTCTCGATCGGATCGAGCTTGCCACGTGTCATCCCTTCTATGTCATCAAGCTCACAGGCCCAGGCTCCCGATCAGATTAGGGCTTATCGATCAAGATACCGGCCCCTATTCCGGGCTGATCAATAGCACCTGACCGAACCCTCATTCAATCGGGACCATACCGGGTCCAACCAATCCCTACTGGCATTAAATGTTCAGTCAGTTTAAGGTGAGGGGTTACCACCTAGCCCCATACCTCATTAATTAAGAGCCAACTAATGTCCTGGGGCTCTACCCTTAGGCTTATGGATCACTCCACATCATCATATGATGACCTACTAAGCTTAAGGGTCCCATATGAAGTGGTCTACTTCGGACGGGATCCCTTACCCCAAAACGATACCCCATCTCATGCTCCATACTCTAGATTCATGAGATGGGGCATCATTTTGAGGTAGGGGATCCCATCCGAGTCTACTTGGACACACTAAAAATCCTTGTATTTATGATAAGAAAGAAGTCATTAATTACTTTCAACCACTTACTATGTTCAAATCTCTACTCAATCCGATCGACTGACTTAAGCATCGATGGCGGGTCTAAGCCGAGACCCTTCTCGGCTAGCTCACGTTGCCTTTTCCTTCTTGTAGGTCAATCTCCCGATCAAATCCCTTCACCTTCACTCTCGATCAGAGTTCCTGGCCGTAGATCGACCAGTTCCAAATTCGACCCGCATCATATATATATATATATATATATATATATATAGAAGGCACTTGATTTAAAATATGATATAATGTATGAGAAAATTAAAATTTATAAGGCACTTGATTTTATTTTGAGATAGTTTATTTAATAAAATAATTTATATGTTTTTCTTCACTGTTTTAAAATAGTTTTCTGATTTTTTTTTAATTTTTATTATTAAATAAAGCATTATATTTTTATTATCCTGGAATAGAGATCTTATTCAAGCTCACTATTGTGTGAGACTTGCACTAGAGTTGTTGGTGGGGGGGTGGGGGGGGGGGGTGGACGTTCTTGAGAATTGCGTGGGTTCTTTGGCAGAATCGAAATCGAGCTATCTATGAGCAATTAAGCCATAGTCAGCTGGATTTGGTGCGCTTCGCATGTCAGTACCATGATGCGCCTTGGTGAAAACGAGCATGATTGTATTGGCAATAAAGTGGCTCACACTCTTGTTTGGAATGTAGTGCTGCTCTTCATATATTCCGCTTTCATTTTAATTAGTTCTTTGATTCTTTCACCATTATTTTTTCATCTTAGTAAATTCTTTGATTAAAAGCATATCATAAATGTCAAAAATAAAGAAAAAGGGAAATATGAGTATGTTCTTCCACAAGCTTAATTAATTGGAATCCCAAGGCAATTAGGGGGCAACCCTAAAAAATTTAAAAGACAAGTTTTTATTAACATGAAACATCATCCATGCAAACCAGAATATAAATAAATTTAAATTCTTTTTCAAAATGTATTTATACTTCCTGTAACGAAATCTGAAGTACACATTGGCGAATTAATCCCCAACACTCTTGTCACACAAAAATTACAAATCTTAAGTTAATTAATCAGCTAATAAATCACATCTTAATACGTGACCCGAACTCCCTGGTATCTAAGAATCTCACCAATAAGCTCACCTTTACCCGACCCGACATAGCGCCCACAAATCTTGCCATCTCTGATGAACAAAAACGTGGGCACTTCAACAACATCCATGTCCCTCAGGAATTGCATACAGCTATCGTTTTCGTCGCCGTTCATCCGGGCAAAAACCACCGAGTCCGCCATGGACCTCGACAGCTTGACCACCGTTGGGTAAACCTTCACGCACGGCCCGCAGTGCTTCAGCCCGACGTCCAGGACGATCAGTTTCCCTTCGGCCTTGTGCTCGCCGATGAGTTTCTTGACGTCTTCGCCGGAGTGGAGCTGCACGACGGCGGAGTGGCTGTCGCCGTAGTAGAGGACGTCGCCGACGAGCTGATCGGGGCCGATCGCCTCCTCCTCGTGGATCTTCTCCATGCTCTTGTAGAAGCTGAAGTGAGGGACCTGCTCGATCTTCTCCCGGGCGCAGAGCTTGCGGGTCTCCTCCGACTCGTCGCCCATGACCAGCAGGAAGTCGACGTCGCTGCAGTTCCGGCTGAGATCCACCATGAAGGGGTAGATCTTGCTGCTGTTCTCGCTGTCGCTGGCGGCGTACTCCACGACGACGAGGCGGTTCTTGGCCGCGCGGAGGGCCTCGTCGAACTCCTCGATGCTGTGGACTCTCTGCACTCTCTCGTCCTTGTTTACTTTTTGGACGCCGGGGGCGGCGGTGGCTCGCACGGCGAAGGTGTGGCGGTTTGTTTCTAGATTGAGGAGATTTTGTTTGGGTTTGTGTGAGATTGGGAGGTGGGCAGAGGAGAATTGGGGGTGAAGGGGCTTGATTTTGGTGATGGGGGTGAGGTATGGGGGCTGTTTGGCTAAGAAATTTGTGATTGTAGCCATGGAATGAATTGTTTTGGTTGGCTTGCTGGTTCAAGAGAGATAAATTTTGCAATCTGAGTTGTTGAGAGGAACCAGACAGAATGAGAATTATCAGGTGTGCAGGAGATCTCGTTGGATGATTTTATCCACTGGTAGTTGGGCTGGCCAGCTTATGTTATCCACAAATTTGTGATATTCTCTCCATGCTCTAGAATCTAGATTTTTTTTAATTTCATTTTTCTTTGTTGTAAATTGTGAATTTTCTGATTTTCATTTGTGTTTTCGATAATGTGTCTGACATAAAGCGGCGGAATTATATATAATTGACAAATACACGTCATCCCAAATAGGATTTTTTATTAAAAAATAATATTTTATTTCATATTTTAATATTTATATTTATGTATGCGTATAAGATTACTTAATTTATTATATATTTAATCTGAGATTTTGACACTTGGCGTATGTTCATGCGGATAGGGTTCTCTATTGCAAAATTATCTTTCATCTCATTTTTTATTATTTGCATTCATGTCATATGTATAAAATTAATTCTTTAATTATACACATAGCTTGGGAATAGACAGTATAGATCCTCTACTGCACAACGGTGCTACATCTCTTCCTCCACTCATCAATACACGCCACGTGTATTGATAAGCGGTTGAGATAAGAACAGAGAATATTTAAAAGTTTTCCCATATCGTAAATTTTTCTCTTTCCTTATCTCAACCATCCAGTTTGGATCCTCTACTGCACAACGGTGCTACATCTCCTCTTCCACTCATCAATACACGCCACGTATATTAGTAAGCAATTGAGATAAGGAAAGAGAATATTTAAAAGTTATCCCATATCGTAAATTTTTCTTTTTTCTTATCTCAACCACTCACCAATACACATGACATGTATTAATGAGTGGAGGAGGAAATGTAGCATCGTTGTGTAGCAGATGATCAGTTTGGATCTTCTACTAGACAACGATGCTACATCTCCTCCTCTACTGATCAATACACGCCACGTGTATTAGTGAGCGGTTGAGATAAGAAAAGAGAATATTTAAAAGTTTTCCCATATCGTAAATTTTTCTCTTTCCTTATCTCAACCGCTCACCAATACACGTAGCGTGTATTGATGAGTGGAGGAGGAAATGTAGCACCGTTGTGTAGCAGAGGATCCAAACTGTGAAATAGAGGATCTCTTGTGATGTTCATGCATTACAATAGGAAATGAAATATGGTTTGGAATAAAGGATCTCATGTGTGTGCATCCCTTGACTTAAAAATTACCACACGAGATCCTTCTCAAGTGTTTCATCTCATATTTCAATCCATGGATACACGTCAAATGCAAAAATTTCAATCCAAGTGTATAATCAAAGAAGTATTTTTATATACATGACATGAATGTAATTATGGAATAGAAAATGAAACACCATTTTGGAATAGATGATCCTATTCAAAAAATTACACTAGTTATATCCCATACGGGATCCTCTATGCCAAACTGTATTTTATCTTCTATTTCAATATATGGATATAAGCAAAATGTAAAGATTCAAAGTCAAGCGTAATATTAAAATAGTAAATTTATACACATAGCATCAATATGAATTATATAATAAAGATGAAATACCATCTTGAAATAGAGGATTCTATCCATTTATATACTATCAAATTTGAATAACTACCATAATATTCTTTAGTGTAGTTCTGATCGTCCTTCAATATACTCTGTGATTGTTAGTCACTCAGGATCACTTTAAAACCAACTATAAGGACTTGAAGTTTGTCTTTTTTATTCCATACTCTAAATATATCAAAGAAAACTCTTGTTTGCTTTCAAATTTAACAAACAAGATATTAAACTAATAAAATATAATTTTTTTAAAATATTGTATTCCAATCAATTTCCACATTGTTTGAACCAATCTCGATTGAATTCGATGTATACCCCCAGCAACAATTTTTATTTTGTGAAAAAAAGCATAATGTGAAGGTTGATATGGCTTTCTTTATATATATTGTTGACATGAAAATTTAAATGATCTTTTAAATTACATATATTTTATGAGATAATTATAAAATATTAAATTGAGATTAAATTTTGATATTATTTTATTATTATATGTATATGTCTATTGAAATAGATGAACATTTGAGTTTATCACAACTCTTCCTTTAATATTTATATAAAAAGGTCATAAGTTCAACATAGAAGACACCACAAAAGAAGAAGAAAGACTAAAAAAGAAAGAGAGACGCCATGAAAAAAGGGAGAAACAACAAAAAAGGAGAGACACCAAAAAAGATGTAGACATCGAAAGAGAAGGAGAAGAAGTCGTATGGAAAAGCCCTACCCCAAATTCCACAAATTTGAAGAAAGAAAATAGCTAAGTATCATTACAGGAAAAAAATGCATTTTCAGTTGGAAAATATTCAACCCGAAATTTAAAAAAAATCAAAAAAAATTCTGATGGAATTGTTTTTTTTTTTAAAAAAAATTAATAATATAATACTATAAAGATAAAAACAAATCATAAATAAACAAATTTGGAATTAGCTTAGTGGCAAAGCATTAAATTTCACAAAATAGACATCCTAGGTTGAAACCACAATGACTACAAAGGTAATTTTATTTTTTAAAAAATATTCCGGGGGAATTTCCCCCCGTATTTCCATCGGAATATTCCGGCGAAACTCCGACAGAGTATTTTCCACCAGAATAGTCTGGGGGAAGTCCTGCGGAAAATTCCACTGGAGTATTTTTCATAAAAAAAATTAATAATATAATAACTATAATTATAATGAAAAAAATCATAAATGAACAAATTGGAAATTAGCTTGGTGGCAAACCATTATCCTTACCAATGTAGACATTCCAAGTTCAAACCCTAGTAATTACAAAGTTAATTTTACTTTTTAAAACATATTTCAGGAAAGTTTTCCCCCGGATTTCGCCGGAATATTCCGACAGAAAATATTCCGCCGGAATATTTTTTTAATAAAAAATTAATAATATAATAACTATGAAGATAAAAAAAATTATAATGTACAAATTTGGAATTAGCTTAGTGGCAAAGTATTATGCTATATAAGGTAGGCGTCCCAATTTCAAACCCCAGTGATTATAAAGTGAATATTACTTTTTTAAAAAAAGTATTCTTGGGGAATTTTACTTTGGATTTCAACAGGATTTTTTTTTTAAAAAAATCACAATTTTATAACAAATTTGCGAACAAAAAGAACTTATATAATCAATGTATGAATTAGTCTAATGGAAATGTGTTTTTCTTCTAAGGTAGAGGTACAATGTTCAAGTCCTAGTAATTGTTTATATGTTTTTATATTTTTTAAAAAGCAAACAAGTATACATTAGAATAAGAAAATACATCTTGGTTAATTCACAAATTAGAATATCGGTACCTATCATGATATTGTATTTTTTTTTTTTACGAATTATCAATAAACTTAAAAAGTTGATTAAATAATTAAATGAAAGGCTAAAAACACAACATAAACAAAAGAAATTCAAAATTTTCTTAAAATTGAAAGAATAATGTTAAACTATTACATGTATCCTTACAACAAATTTGTCCCAAAAATTCAAGTATCATTATATTAAATCAAAAAATACAAACAAATTCAACTTTTAGAAGACATATGGAAGAGAAAGATAGGACAAAATTATATTAGCAGACCTAAGTATTCAAAAGTATTTAAATCTCTTAATGAAATAATGGAAATGGAGCTCCCATATAAAAATTTAGAGTGCCAAAATCATCTTCTAATTACAAAAAATAAATTAAAATTAATTAATAAATTAAAATAAGAATAAATGAACTAATGTATAATAAGTATCAAACCTAACAAAATATGTCATAACTTCTTGCAATAGTTTGGTGGTGGACTGCTTGTCATCCAACTTTGGCATCATGGGTTTGAATCTCCTCAGCTACAATAAGTTGTACAATTTGTGGGATTTTGTTCCAACTGTGGCAGCTGGGCGGGGGCGGCGAGAAAACTATTTAAATCCATGGGAGGTCAATCTAGCGGAATTCCGGTGGATACTATTGTTTGGAGGAATTATAGAGCCTTTTGAGCTGAATGCATTCTAACTTATACAAATCTACATAATGCAGTCACTAAGCGTTTGAGTCAACGTCAAATCCACAAATTTCTAAGATGAAGTCACCAAACCTTGGAGCCTATTGCATTTCAAATTCTATAAATCTACACGATGCAATTATTAAGCTTTTAAACTGGCTTCACGATCAAATCTATAAATCTTGAAAACACAGTTTCAAAGCCTCCTTTATCAAATCTATAAATCTTGAAAACACAGTTTCAAAGCCTTTGAACCGACTGTACAAATTTTGAAATCCAAATTAGTCAACTCCATAAGTCCTTTTGCCTGAAAACAAGAATTGATCAAGAGATGTCATTGCTCATGATTCATTCAAACTCTCTAGCATTCATCCATCAAATCCGAAACCACTTTTCTAACTAAGAAACACGCTTTTCAAACACCTAAGAAGAAGAACGTGCATGAGTCAAGAATTAGGGAATGTATTTTGTAATTGAAAAAAAAAATCCAAGTTGTATTCCTAAATATTTTACTCAATTAAATTTTTATTGATTCATTTGTTCTTTGATTTCAACATATGTTATATTTGCGTGAAATTTTTAAACGAACATATACCATATTTGTATTTTATTCCCATTAGTTGAATGATAATATATAATTAACCTTCGTTTGAAAGAAAAATTTCGGAATCAATCATCCCTTTATTATATTTCGAATAATGCTTACTGCGTTCTTCAATGCATGAACATCCCCTAAGCAACTTTGATTTTCTTTTAACATATTGTTTCAGCCCTGCCAAATTGTTTAAAAGAGTACAAGAAAACTTCAGGTTGCTCGTAATTTCAATCTCACTCCTTTAATTTCAAAACCTGGGGTTACTATAATCAGGTTCTTTTATATTTTACTTTTTGATTGAGGGGTTTTTTTTTATTGTACTTATTATTTTGGATTTTAAAGTATAATGAATGGATTATAAAATTTATAAATTTTAATATGAAATGAAAGGCCATGTAATAAAGTATTAATTAATATCTTCTTTCATGGACGTCAATGAAAATAGTCAACATCGAACTTAATTGACTAGGACGTTGTGTGGGGAAAAATCTTGCCACTTGTGCCCAACTGTCCCTCATACAAAAATCAGATATTTTCATTAACATTGTTCTATTTATTTATTTATAACTACGCATACGGGTTATTGGAGTTGTAATTCAATAATAGGAGTTTGAATCGATATCAATAAGATTTAGAGTTTGATCCCTCTTGTTTTCTTTTTTTTTTTCTTAGAATGAGCGTGTGTATGTGTGTGAAAGTATCTATAGAATATTTCAAATTGATTGCAATTAAAAAACTCCGTATACCGAGTTATTACGGAAGAGAAAGAATATCTGTAGTCTGGTCCTGATTATTACAACGATTATTAGTTTGAAAATATATAGTCAAATCGGGATGCTACGTCAAAGGAATAATTATGCCATATTATATTAGTTCGGATCTTCTGTTACATAATCATATTACATCATCTATTACACTCATCTATACACGCCACGTGTATTGGTGAGTGATTGAAATAAGAAAAGAGAATTTTTATATTTTTTTTTCCATATTATCAGTTTTTTTCTTTTCTTATCTCGACTGCTATGAGTGTAACAGAAGATGTAACATGATTATGTAACAGAAGATCCGAACCGCATATTATATAATCTTTTGCTTGTTTAATGTGTATTTGTTCTGAAATTGATCTTTCGCTCTCACACTAAGAAAAGTTCAAAAAAGCAAATCAATAGGGTTGTATTTTTGCAATAAGGCACACTTCATTTTCATAAGTTCGCTGTTATTTGGTTCTGACAACTTAGCTTTGATTGATGGCTCTTTGTCAACCCAAAAATCTCCACCGGGTGGTTTGGAATATCTTCTTTAGTTGTTAAACATGGATCACAAACTAGAATATGCCACACTAGAAAAAAAAAAAATATCATAGCCCTCAACGCTGATTTCATGACTTTTACTTGAAATATGAAAAATAATCCTGAATTATTGATATATATAATTTATTTTTTTTTAAAAGAAAAAGATCTTCATTTTCCTTTATGTCTCTTATGGGCCACCAAAAACGCAGCCCCAGAGCCCCAAGGACAGCATATATACAAACCCTGAATCGGGTCTCAGTAATTGGGCTTTCGAGCATGGGTCCCAACTACGCAAATTGATGAAAGATAGAAGAAAAGTGTGTGTGTATATATATATATATATAATTATACACTACAACAAAAAAATAATCTTATTGATAGGATTTAAAAGTGATAATATAAAAATTATCCCCAATAATTATATAAAATGACGATACATTTTATTTTAGTATTAATTAATTTTTTTTTGTGATAATAATTTTTATATTATCACAAAATTACTTAATGGTGCAAGACGTAATGACAACTTGGTGACAATAAAAATTGTTATTACGATTTTGTGATAAAATTTTATTGCCACTAAGTTATCACAATAAGCGTGTCACTAATTATTACTTTTACACTATGTTGTCACTTTTTTACAGGAAGTTTTCACCATTGACATTGTGCATACCATATTTTGCGACAATATCAATTTATTATCACCAAATGTATATAATATACTGATAAATTTTTAATTATCACTTATTATATTATCACAAATTTATGTGTATTTTGTAGTAATATATATATATATATATATATATATATATCATTCATTAAAGTTGAAATGACTGCACAATAATTAAGCAAGAGCATGCTTTCCTTATACCTCATCTTCGGATTTGATCTCCCAACCCACGCCCCCTCACCCCACCATCATGTGCTATTTTTAATTTTTATTTACATAATGCTTTTTCTTTTGGTACTAATGCCAGTAGAGTACCGGTTTGTTTATTATTTACTTTTTTTTTTTCACTTTATCTTTGATTAGATTAATAGCCCACCTTTTTCTAGAATAAAGGGCCCGGCTAAATATTTGAGCATAATACGAGGAGAAATCAAGGGCCCAATTGAACTCATGTGACTTACCCCAACCCGAAGGATAAATCAGAAAATGGCCCATGTACACAGTAAAATGTTTGTTTTCGTACTAGGAAATAGAAAAGCTTTCCAATCTCTAAGTGTATCTCGGGAACTCTAATAATCCAAAACGTACTAGTGTCGAGATTTCGGCTAATGGAATGTCACCTGAATGGGCATACACTTAATTAGATTTTATATCATTAAATCAGTATAGTGACGTCATTAATTCACTTTATTACATCTCCCCAAGGTTTGAAGTAGAATTCACTGAATGAAAGGAAAATTTTTACATGCATAGAATGTGAGAATTATCAAGCAGCGTGGATCGCACCACATAGTTAGGTCTTGTAACTAATATAACTCAGTCCTCATCATTTGTGCTTTTTTTTTTTAATAAAAGATTCAGTACAAGTGATTAAAGAAAATTTATCGATGAAGAATCAGTCCTCATCATTGTGTATGTGTGTGTGTTAGTTTGTTTGTTTGTTTTTTTATCCTAAAAGATTCAGTACGAGTAAATATAATTTCTCGATGAAGAATCAAGAAATACGTCACAGGATGATGATACCCAAACTTGTTTGGCAAACATGGAGGCAACCTTGTGAGGTATTGTTTTGCTCTGAAAATAGTAGGATTTTGTCTTTTGATAAAAAAAAAAAACACGTCTCACTAGTAAGAAAGGAAAACTTGCAGATAAAGTGAGCAAATTCCTTAACTCCTTTCAATATGTTACCAATGATGGTATCATCGCAGGAAAAAGAATATAAAAGCAATGGGTAAAAAATGGCAAAAATAAGAGAAAAGTGCTTGGAAAAATATACCAAGTATTCCTGTAGTGGTCAGAAAATTTTGTATGTGCTTTGGACAAAGGTGAGGGGCTGTAACTTCAAACTCAGACAAATGCTCTAAGATACTTATTGTTAAATCGACACAACTTATCGCCTTTCATCATTGTTACTGAATCTTCATCAGTTCCTTTTTTTTTTCTTTTTCCCTTTAAGTCTTTAATCTATTTGTATCCTTTACGCAAGGAATTTACTGTCCTAACTATTACTAGTTAACATTGGAGTGGAGTGGCGGACAACTTATAGTTTAGAGGGTGTACGTGCACCTTTTAACTTCAAAATTATTTTATACATACATGTATTAATTATTAATTTCGAGTGACCCCTCTAATTATCTTTAGATGCACCCCCTTAATTTTTTACACTTTCATTTCACTAGATATATAATGATAGTAATGTTTAATATTGGTTATTTCTTTTATGCTTTTGGATAAATTTGATAAATTTTACGATATATATACCGATCACGCAAAAAATGTACGGCCGATATGCAATTTTATACTGATTAGGTCGAATTTAATTTGAGCTATAATTACTTAATTAGTAACCTCTGAATACTTCCTTCATCCCACCGTATGTGCTAGTGGCTAAATACAGTTAGTAAAGCAATGATAGTTAAGTGATTAGTCACACTTTGATTTGTTCTTGATCATGTTAGTAATAATTACAAGAGGAATCGATTATTGTGAAGTTGATATAACTTTTATCCTCAGTTTGGCATTAATGATTCACAACAATTTTAGAAAAACGAGTCGCATCAAAATTGTCATGTGTGCAAGCTATCACTCAACCTCTCATGTACTTAATTATATATATACGACTTAAAACATTATCATAAAACTATATAGTACTTAGAGAAGAAACGAGGACAGACACAAATATAAAAAACGAGAATCCGAAACATTTTCCTAAACTTTTATCCAAAATGTAAATACTAATTTAATTTATATTATTGGTAATTCATAAATTTTATCTCTTGTACCCACAAAAAAAAAAAAAAAAAATTATTTGTTTCTTTTCTTTGTTATACTTGTCCCACGGACTATTATATCCGTCATTAATGCTCTTGAAGAAGAGAAAAGTAACAAAGAAATCATATGGCTCTCCGTCAAATCTAAGAAGTAACTAAGTACAAAACTCATTAATTTTCAACCAGATGAATTTAAATAAATCTTTTAAAATATCATTATAGGAACTAGGAGGCCCCTACATCCCTGTCTAGTTAGCAATTAACTTAAGAGATAATTACTCTCATTATCCCTGAGTTTAGACGTAATTACAGGTAATACCCCTTGTATCGATTATTACCAATACCCTTCTATATTTTGTTGTGATCTTACAATTTTCACCTTCCGCTAAGTTGACTAACAGTCAACGTTTGCATACCAACGTAATCTTTCAAAATTACCGTTTAAAAGATGGGAATGTTATTTGAATTGACTCCTTTACCCTTGAGGGTGTTTATGATAAATAATATCATTGTTTAAGGTGTTTTATGGTAATTGAATACAATATTAGGGGGTTTAATGTAACATTTTTCTTAAATATATATATATATATATATATGTACACATACACACACACACACACATATATATATACACACACATACATATATACATAAATATATATATATATATATACATACAAACATCCTCCTTCGCTGCTGGCCACCGTCCGCAGCCGTCACCGCCGACCACCATCCGCTGCCACGAAAGAGAGAGATCGTGAGAGAGGGGAAGAGAAAGGGAGAGAGAGATATAGAGGAGGGAGGGAGGGAGGGAGGGAGAGGGGTGAGAGATCTATAGGGATCGAGAGAGAGAGGTTGCCACTGCCCTCCGTCCTTCGCCGCCGCCACCTCTGCCGCCGTGCGAGAGAAAGAGATCAAGAGGGGCGAGAGAGAGGTCACCACCATCCTCCGCCTTCACCCTCCGTCCTTTGCCTATGCCGCCTTGCGAGAGAAAGAGATTGAGAGGGGCAAGAGAGAGGTCGCCACCGTCCTCCGCCTCCGCCGTTGCCCTCTGTCCTTCGCCTCCACCGCCGCCGCCGCGCGAGAGAAAGAGATCGAGAGGGGTGAGAGAGAGACATATAGAGGAGGGAGGGGGGAGAGAAAGATCGAGAGAGAGAGAGAGAGAGAGAGAGAGAGAGAGAGACGAGGAGTGAGGGGGCGAGGGGAGGAGGTTAGGGTGGGAGGTGGTGATCGTGTTTGGGGGGGGGGGGGCTTAAGTTAGGGTTTTGTTTGAGAAGATGGTAATTTTTTTTTCCAATGAAGGGTATTTTGATCAATTCAAGTTTATACCTATTTTTCATTTTTTATATAAAAAATATTTCAAATATTTAAGGGGCAAAAATGATATTTTATTATTTTCGCCTATTTTACCAAAAAAGTCCACAAAACTTAAAAGGGTCTTGGTAATAATCGATACAAGAAGATATTATTTGTAATTTGGCCCAAACTTAGGGATGGTGGGAGTAATTATCCCACAACTTAATTACTCTATACATAATAGGCACACTTATATTGGGCTGTGACCCAATTATTACTTATTAGCGCACATTGGTCAAGCTTGTACGCATCGAGGCTTGAACGATCGTGATTAAGTAATCAAGCCTCTTTTTTCCTTGTTCGTGTCTATGCCCAACATGAACTTACAAGCCACGCATCATTTCAACGTCGCACTTTCGTTACTCTTTGACTTGTGTACACCCCCACCGCACCCCACCCCCTCGTCTAGACCTATCTATGTTGTACTCACCCCCAAGTAAAGCATAAGCATACTATACACCCATCCTTTTTTTTGTTTTTTTCATTTTTCAAGTAAATTTCAAGTCGGGGGATTTGATTTGGGATTCCCAAATAAAGGAATTCAGCTGTTATAAAATATTTTTTTTATCACCAAAATATATTGGGCTAAGCCCTACTTAATCATCGCAAACCTAACAACACACTAGTAAATTGAAACTTATCTTTCATTTGGCCATACACTACAAGAAACCACACAATCAATAACGAAAAATTTGCGACAAACATAGTCTGTCACATAGAGAAGCCATCTATGATGGATTTATAACATAATTCTGTTAAAAATTTAACTAAAATATAATTAATAACAAGCTATTTACTAACAAATTTGTGACAACTAAAATTCATCACAAATTTATATCGTGTGAAGGATTTCATTACACATGTGATGGATTGCTCTATTAGTAAAGGAGATACATTTTAGTAATGATACATCATGAGATGACCGTTGTCAACTTATTATACTTTTAAATATTGACATGTTCTGGATATTCAGATAAATTTTAATTTTGATATTTACAATGGGAGAAATTGAATTTAACTACTAGACCACCAGATTGATGTTCCATACAGTAGACCCAACTTTGAACTTTACCCCGGTCATAAAAATCACAAATTGGAATTTTGATCTTTAATTTAACGCTTTTTCTTTTAACTGTTATCTTTATATTTAACATTTGCTGACATCACATGCACAGTGCTTTGAACAGTAAACCTGAAGGACCGATATTATAAAAGAGGCACATACATACACCATATACTTGTGCTTTGAGACCAAAGTTCCTTATTTAATTAGTTGCTTTAAGAGCTGCCGAGGAGTACAATAGAATCCTTAGGAGTGAACTCTTTGCTTGCTAATTGCTTTACCGGCGCACCTTTCTTTAGAAGCCCCACCTCTCTCTCTCTCTCTCTCTCACACACACACACACACAATGGACAAGGTGTTTGGGCTGAGCCACCTGTTCATGACGGTGTTCCTCTACTGCTTCGCCAATTTCATGGTGGTTCCGGCCATCACCGACGTCACAATGGCGGCGCTCTGCCCCGGAAAAGATGAATGCTCATTAGCCATATATCTCACCGGAGCTCATCAAGCGGTACGAAATTAATCAATCATTTTCATGTTCATTAATTTTGTACGTAATTGTTTATAGTTAAAACAAGATATGTGAAAATTAGTAACTCGCGTTTATCAGTTAGTAGTTTATCAATTGTCACAAATTCATATTTCAGTCACGCGCTCCGTTAATTATACTAAATCATACACTAATTATTCAACGATCGTACGCTAATGCAAAATAGTAAAATATATTTTAGTGGTTGTGACATAATTGATATACAATATATATACATGTATACATTGTCATAAAAGAGAAAAAAAAAAAATTAATTCAGTGCATTAAAGTGTTGTTATTATTTTTATGTTTCGTTTTTTATTTTTTTAACTTTCCGTTTTTACAATTTGTACATTGCTTCACTGACCGGCAAACGTTTACTTCTACTTCTTATTCAGTGAAAAGGTAACACATTCCTAACCCCACCTCCCCACCCCCCACGCCCCCCACACACCCACACACAAAAAAGGGGGCAGACATGCTTTAACTGCTGTATAGGGGGAAAATCTGATTTGATATGCTTGTATATTCATTTTTACCTCAAATCCTTAATAATGTCACATCTTTGTTGGATCATTCTTGCTCAAATTCGATTTGGCCACACCTAACCAATTATATAACAAGTATTAATACACTTGTCATGTGATTGGTCACTCTCCCTAAACTGTACACCAATCATATGACAAGTGTAAAATACTCACCACCTAATTAGTCATGGTGTGATCGAACTCGATACGGATAAAAATTTCTCTTGATAAAGTTAATTTAGTTACAAATTTACAGAGGAACATTATGATTCTCCCCTAGTATTTTGGCGTCACCATTTATGGAACCCATCAATTAATAGCAGTAATATATATATATATATATATACTGAAGTAATATATATATATATATACAGAGAGAGAGAGAGAGAAAAAGTAAACTAGGCCCTTTTCCTCTTTACAAATTGTAGGCTACTGTTCTTATGTTACTTAAAGGGCTAGGAAAGGGTATAAATGGCAATATACCAATATGAAGCTGTAAAGGACTAAAATGGCCTTTACCCACCAAAAAATGTGCTCAACACAATTAGAAAGATTTCTAATTTCTATCCACTAATTAAGAGAATAACAATTCGAATTTTCTATAATACAATGTGTTACATTTCTTATTAAGCTTACTAAAACAAGTGAGGTATATTGGTGGTTGATTAAAATAATCACAAAACCATTTCCTTTTTTTAATAATAGAAGAAAAAAAAATTATGATATAGAAAAAATGTTCAAAAATTATCTCTCGTTATTTTAAGTGTTTAATAATCTACCTATTGCGTATTTGTTAGAGGGCGTGCATAATTATGTAGCTTAAACATAATATCATGGAATTATATATCCCATATTACTTGTAATTGAAGAATTGTTCGTAATAACTGCATTGATGTCTTTAGTTTGACTAACTTCTCTTCTCTCCGCTCTTCCACTTCTCATTTCTTTTAGATATATAAAATTTAACATTTTTTTTTACCTATCATGAATTTACTAAAATAAATAAAAAAAGTTATAGTTAAATAAATAAATAAATATTTATAGTTACATGTGTACATTTCTTGTATGCCCTCAACTCCCACAGCAAAACTTAGGAAAGGAAAAGTGATTTGATTGAAAGAAACTTGCCTTGGAAAGCATTGTTTTCACTTACCCACCTCAACATCAATTTCTAAATTGTGCTGTTGTTTTCGAACTTTTAACCGTCCACCACCTCATGTTTCTAGTTTCTAGTTGCCAGTTTCTAGTTTAACTAAAAACCAAATATCCCTGGTCATGCAAGACACATAAACCGGACACGCCCATATTGATGACTTTATGTCCACTCAAAATCTTGCCAATTCTACACTACACAGTGAATCCCCACCGCCCACTCTCTCTCTCTCTCTCTCTCTCTCTCTCTCTCTCTCTCTCCTGATTTTTAATTTACGTCTTAATTACCCAACTTCAACCAGTCAAAATATATTATGGTCACATAACATGTGAGTAGCATTAGACCTATTGATGGAAGGGTGGACTGAATTAATTAAGTCTACCTCTAATAAATATTTCATAGGTACTATTGTTCAATAGAAAGTCCCATATCCACCCCCATGTCCTGTTGGGTGTGGGTTAAATACAACACATGGTCTGATATATGCTCCGGCACGTAGTGAATACCTGTTCGTTTGGATAAATTTAAAAAAAATATATATATATTTATCGAATCGTGCTTTTTATAATAAATATTTTATTTTTATTTTTATTTTTTTAAGGTGGGCAATTTTATATTTGGATGTAGTAATTGAAAGTATTTTCAAATGTACTTTTATTTGAAGTTATTTTGGATATATATATATATATTTATTTTTTTTTCAAAAAAGCCACTCTTGGATTTTTTTTTCGACTTATATTTTTTTTGAAAAAGTCCAATCAAATACAACTTTATTTTTCAAAAAATAAGTATTTTTCTTCTTTAACAAAACCCAATCCAAACGGGCTCTTACTCATACAATTTATTTACTTTCTTTTTTCTTTTCTTTTCTTTAAATATATATATATATGTATGTATATATATGTATGTATATATGTATGGACATGCATGCATGGCACCGTGCATAATGATGTGCCCTTATTCTAGTGATGGATCATTGCTTTCAAGGAAAGGTTTTGTGAGTGTGCATATATATTTTTGTATTGGGCATGTACCAGAGATTATCTTGTTTCAAATTGCACTACAATAAAGCGACATGTGGTGGACAACAAAGGATACCACACGGCTTCAACATCCTTGATTCCTTTCATTAGTCTCCTCCCCTTTTTTCAATTTTCCTATTTAATGTCACGGCGCGTGCAAAATTCTCCACAATATTAATTATTATTCAAAAAATGTGATATTTTCCAAACACGTATAATATTCGTGTCATCATATATAACTTTGACGATATCTAACTTAGTCGGATGTAAACCCATTTATGTACGTTTCTTAATCAAAATGAAAAATAGTACGTACGTTTTAGTATTTTGGTAAGAAAAAATAGTAAAGATTAATTAAACAATTAATTAGTAGTTGGTAATTGCTTATATGTGTACGTACTAGGTTTTCCAATGATAATTATGAAATTGTGTTTTTGTTGTTGGCAGATAATTGGATTGGGTTCACTAGTGGTAATGCCTTTGGTGGGGAATCTCTCCGACACATATGGAAGAAAGGTCATGCTCACTGTGCCCATGACCCTTTCCATCTTTCCTCTAGGTAACGTATTCAATCAATTAATTTCCTACTTTAATTTGATTTGATTTTTTATAATTGCTTTAATTTGTATCAACACTTGTATTAGTTGGATATATATATATATATATATATATTATATTTATATTATGCACGTACACATCAAGATTCACACCTTGACAACAAGCTTTTCATATCTTTAAAAATGGGATATATGTCCATCAGGACTAAAAGCCACACATACACTTCTCTTAATTATATATCGTAATAGCTCTCACATATATGATTTTTCTCTTTTCAAAATTTTCTATGAAAAGTATCAGGGGATATGATAAGCAGTTAATTACTAATTGGTGAACATTTTTTCTTTTTCTTTTTTTTTTTGAAAAGAAAACCAATGAAATTTATTGATGGATGGCTAAACAATGTGAAGGAATATTAAGGCTTTGTTTGGTTCTAAATTTTAGGAGGAAAGGAAAATGTTAAAGAAAGGAAAAGAAACTACAAGAATTTTAAATTTCTCTATTTTGTTTGGTTGTTAAAGAAAATAATAAGGAAAATGATTTTTTTAGATAATTATCTTCCATTTTGTTTGGTTATTATTGTAAATTAAAGGAAAATATAAAAACACATCCCAAAAAAATCCAAATAATCAATTAATTGCACAAACAAAAAAAAGATTTGCATGAAATATATTCAAATAATAAATTAGTTTGAGCAACAAATGAGATGAGAGCTTGAAAATGAGAGAGTGCTAGAGAGAGTAATATAACTTTTCCTTCATTTTCCTCACCTAATTGGAAGGAAATTGTTTTTTCTCAATTTATGCTATATTTTCTTTCTATTTTCCTTTCCTTACCATTTTCTTTCTTTTTCTCTAGTAACCAAATATTGAAAAATATTTTTTCTTCTTATTTTCTTTTTTTTTTTCCCCCTAAAATCCTAGAACCAAACACAATGTAAATGTACAGGAACAGAGGAAAGGCCACAAATGCATAAAGAAAAGAAACATGCGACGTAGAGAAAGTAAAAGTATAATCAGGAAAAAGAAGAGGGAATAAAGCAGAAAAAACGAGGAGAATTAAAGCAAAAAAGCATAAAAATAAATATTGTTGTAATACTACAACTGACCGTATCAAATCTTGGAAAGTTCCTGTATCTATCAATATTTATATTAAATACTGCCAATGTGAACGTGTTAGAATATATATTTTACTAGTATTTCATCTGTATACTATTATGAAAAATAACATTTAAACGCAATACAACTAAGTTATTTGACATTTTTATTTTTACGGATCGGATTTCTTACCCTATAATAGTGCTCCATCCCTTACCCCACATTGCAGATGTATGACATATGTAAATCTCTTTTCTGCTGTTAAGTAAATCTTCAAGATTTATTGTCTTATATCTACAGTGTGAGAAAAGGGATGGGACACTATTATGAGGTAGGGGATCTGATCCGTTATTTATATCCTCTAGGAGGTTGTGGGGTGGGTGGGGACTCGGCAACCGTATTAGATTGAACTAAAATCGATCACATTTTTATTACATGAATATAAATCAATATTAATCATCAATCGATATTAACATTATTATTATTAAATCAACAAATTACTATATAAAAGTAGAACAAAAACCTATACTATTAGTCGAAAATTGAAAGTGAGTCTCAACTTTATCGGTTAAGCTAGGCCTTATGGGCAACTTGATCACTTTCAAATCCTTTGCGTTTATCTGATTTATGGTCAAAATGGCTACAAAGCTATGAAACTAACTTGCTTGACTAAAGTCATTTATGGTTACAGTGACTGAAACCTACAAAGCTAACTCGTTTGACTAACGTGATTGATCTATGGTGACAGTGATACTGGCTTACAGCAGGACAAAATATTACTTCTACGCTTATTACGTGCTCAAAACTCTCATTGCCATAGCCAGTGATGGAAGTGTTCAGTTTCTTGCTCTTGCTTATGTGGTAATTAATGCCAACATTCACAAGATTTTGTACAAACAAAGTCAAAATTTAGCAAAATAGTTACCTAAATGAACCCATTTTTTGTTGTTGTTGTCGCAGGCAGATAATGTTCCAGAGGGTAGAAGAGCTGCAGTATTTGGAATCATGTCGGGCTTTTCGTCGTCTTCTTTTGTCTTCGGCAACTTTTCAACTCGATTCCTCTCTACTTCAGCCACATTCCAAGTATTCTCTTAATCCTTCCGTTATATGTTCATATATAAGATCAACACTCTATAATGGTCAGTTACACTTAGACCCCCTCTGAAATATAGAAATTACCAAAACGCCCCTCAAATTTTCATAATTACAAACTCCTCCCCTCTACATTTTCCCCTTCTATTGGTTGTCATACATAGCTATTGCTATTATGATTCATATATTTACATATAATTGCTACACAAGAGGTCAGTCCAAATGACCTTTTAGAATGTGAAAGGAAATGAGGAACAGAGAGATAGTATAGCTTTGAACAGATGTGGGCTCAATTAGTACTACTTTTAATTCTGTGGTTCTATGGTCTGATGCATAGGTTGCTGCTGCAATGTCCGTTGTCTCATTACTGTACATGAGAGTGTTTCTTCCAGAGTCATCGATGAACAATGGCATTTGCGCAAATAGCACAGAAACTGATTGTCTTCTAGAAAAATCTCCCTCGAAGAAATGGAAGCTTTTCAAGAATCTGCCTTCCGTGGATGATACCATGTGCTTGTTGAGGACTAGGTTAGCACTTAGCCACAATAACACAAGTTCCCTTTTATTTACCAAACTCATTCCGAGAATTGAATCATATCATTAATAAATGAGTTTAATTAAAAATTTCTGTTAATTACACTTTGCACCCCTGAATAAACTTGATATAAGGTATAGTTCAAGGGTGGTAAGTGTAATTAAACGAGAAAATTCTTAAACCATATGAATAAGTCAAGCTACATTGCATTTTTTGTATGTCCTTAATGCTAATGCCGCCATATATATCAAAATTTATTGTGCAGCCCAACCTTTACAAAAGCAGCTGTGGTTGCATTCTTCGTCAATGTTGCAGATGTCGGCCTCTGCGCTTCTTTGATGGTAAGAAACTTTTCAATCTTTTCCATCAATGAGAATATTGATTTGCGGTCAAGTGATAACGCGTTTCTTATTCAACCACCATGCAGTATTACTTGAAGGCTCAGTTTCATTTCAACAAAGATCAATTCGCTGATCTGATGATAATTGCTGGAATTGCAGGATCAATATCACAGGTAATCTTGCCTTACATTACCATCCTTCCATTTGTTAATTATGAATTATTCATATGTCATTTCAATACACGAGACCGACTTTTGATTTTGAAATATTTCAGCTGATCCTCATGCCCTTATTAACCCCCCTCCTGGGAGAAGAAAAGATGCTCTCTTTAGGTCTCTTTTTTGGCTCTGCTCATGTAAGGCCCCTGCATGATTTGTACTTAAATGCGCATTTTGTTTCATCCTCTGAAATAGTATAAATTGAACTAATATGCTGCCAAATATTTTGTTTTCTTGATCGCAGATGATACTCTACAGCATCGCATGGGCACCTTGGGTACGTGCCTCCCCGTTTCTTGAATTGGACTTAGAAATTTCGTTGTTGTAATTCTCTGATATATATTTTCGGGGCTTTTGCAGGTTCCCTATGCTGCTGCAATGATAAGCATCATTGCTACTTTCGCCCTCCCATGTGTAAGATTTTCTGTTTATTGCAGCAAATTTCTTGATCCATTATGTTAAATGTTACATCTTTTTGAAGCTCTTCTTGCATTTACAGTTGCGAAGTATTGCATCAAAACAAACCGGACCAAACGAGCAGGGAAAGGTTCAAGGGTGCATTACGGGCATATGTTCCTTTGCGAACATTGTCTCGCCTCTTGCTTTCAGCCCTTTAACAGGTAAGCCAAACTATATAGTTTATCGATTTTTAACTATACCTAGAGAAGCTCAATCTAATCTGATAAACAATCCCTTTTCTTTCTTTAGCTTTGTTTCTATCAGATAATGCACCATTTCACTTCCCTGGATTCAGCATTATGTGCTCTGGCTTATTTGCTGTAAGTCCCTTACTCCAAAAACATTAAAATGCATAAAAAATAAATAAATTCCTGCACTTCATCATCTACAAATTGATTCTAATAATTTTCTTTTTAAATCTTTTGGGTTTGCATAGATGATGGCATTCGTACAAAGTGTGATGATAAGGCCTCCTCCTACTCCGGCCAAAAGTTGCAACGATTGTAGCAGCTCCAGCACTACAGAGCCCTTAGTTTGAGCTACAAATTTAAAGCTAGAGATACCAAAAATTAGCTTAATGATATAAGGCTATATTTTTCTTGAAGGCCTGTTGAAGATAGCTAGCTTGAATCTACAGGTTGAAATAGTATTATGAAAATCCCTGTATTTATTCATGTAGTTTATAGGTGTAGTTACTTTTTTTGGTTACTGTATTATGTACTTTTATTTACTCCATCTTGTGTAAATTAGGAAAGTGAAAAACTGATGAATGGGAAAATTTTAAGATGAAAAGAGTACACATATAATCTTTTTATTCAGAGAAATTGATTTACATGCTTCATTGTTTTCGTACATCATTAATCAGCCCGGATGCTGAATGAGGTGCAGCGTACTTTGATGAGAACCCACGAAACAAAGCATCTTCGTCTTCAATTTCCCATTCATGGCGTTCATCAAAGTTTTGAGCATAGCTCAATGGACTGTATCTGAAAGCACCAGATGGTTGATGAGCCCTTTTTTTCGATTTAAAAAACGAGAATCTGCTACTGCTGCTGCTGCTACTACTACTACCTGCGTTTTTCAGCTTAATTCGATTCTTGTTTGCGCCTCTTTTCCATGATAACATCAGCATGAAACGTCCCCAACACGATACCAACTCATCTTCTCTTGCAATATCAATACTGTGCTCTGACGATGAATTTTTGGCCATGGATTAAAGGTTTTGTTCGGGTTCATGTGCATGATTGTAAAGGGGAAAATAAATGTATTCTGTTATATTCAAAATAGTTGGCTAATATTTTTTTTTTCCGAATTTTAGTTTTAGCTTTGTGGTAGAGAAAAAAAAGAAGAGATATATCATGCCATTTTGTAATAGGGATATTTAATTTTTATTGTGTCCAGTATTTGCTTCTATCCTATCTTTCGTTCTTGTTGGGTTTTGGGCTTTGTGATGGTCATTGCTCAGGGTACATGCCAACAATATAGGAATATCCGGGCATTATTTGTTAATTCAGTTTTTATTTCCATTATTTTTAGATGATGAAATATAATATTGCTCGAAAATTAGAATGCGTTTTGATCGATGGCATAGAAATATTAGTATAATTGAATGGCAACGGGTCCAGATTGCACTTGAACTCGCTTTGAATCCACCCAACTTGGAGTGGATTTTAAGAGCTGGTCAAATTTGAACCCTGCCTCAATTAAAATATTATATATACTTGTAATTATTATTATGCATTTGTACCTTCATAAAAAACTTATGTATGGATGGCATACATATCACATACAAACATATATATATATATATTATTTTTTATTAAAAAATAAATTATATTAATAAATAAGTTGTGCTTTTAAGATATATAAGAACAAAATATGTGTCTAAAACATTTAATTTTCAAAAAATAAAAACGTGCTTTATAAATAGCTAGATCTTTGATAATACTATTGGATTTTTCACCATTAAAAAGTTGTGGTGATATTAAAAATAATAATAATATTTTCAAAATGTAAATCAAATCGAACTTTTTCAACTCATCGAGTTTGGAGTTGGGTCACGAGCTGGTATTGGGTTTTGGAAAGCCCACCCCAAATCTCGTCCTCTGTCATCTCTAAATGAACTTGATATTTTAGTCTAAAAAAGTCATAATTTTGGGGTATTTATTGTACGACTCACTAACAATTAGTAAAGGAAAAATTCCATGTAATCCCTCTATAGTTTTGAAATAGTGGTAAAAACCCTACTTCAAATTAAAATTATGAAAAAAAAAACCCTTGTGTTTTCAAAAAATATATGAAGATGAGTGTGTTTTGGTGTTCTTTGACTTTTAGATGGGTATTTTATTGACTAAACCGCCACTTGCCCCTTGCATATATTTTTGCAAAGGTTGTCACACGTACTTCTTCTTATAAATGAATACACCATAAATTTCACTTCCAAAAAAGTGATGCGAAACCCCATCAATCAATCTCTATATCTTCATCAAAAAAGTTCTCATGCTCGTTATTTCTACAGGACAATAAATCACCAACATATGAAGCAACAATGATAGCCCTGACTTCATCGGGAAATTCTTACCCGCACCGGGTTCGGCCATACCTTGACTAATCAGGTAGTGAGTGTTTTACACTTGTCGTGTGATTGGTGTACAGTTTAGAAGAATAACCAATCACATTACAAGTATATTAACACTTGCTGTAGGATTGGTTGGGTGCGGCTAAATCCGATTTGGGCAAGAATTTTCTGACTTTCATGTGCTTAATTAGCTGTACTTGAAATACTTTGACCCAATTTCTTAACCCATTTTATTTCTTTTTAATCTTCAAAATAATCTATTTAACCTATCCAAATTCATAATGAGTTAAGCATTGGTTTAGACTACTTAAGTGATCATTTATCCAAAAAGGTTAGGTCCCAACACCTAATTAACTCAACCCCCAACCTATTTATAGAATGAGACAGTTACCTATTAAGAGGGAAAATTGACATTTGAGCTGCTGGAACTGACCTCAGTTGAATCCCTAAACTCCCTTTCAACACCTAAAAAACAATCCAACATCATTTTTATTCGTTTATCAACTCTCAAGAAAATGTTTCTCTTTTTTGAATTCACATAGGTCTACGTATGTATAATAGAAATCACTAAGCGTGTTAAAATTTTTTAATCCAAATTCAACTTGACCAAACCCGACTAATCATTTAGCATGCATGAACCATAAATACCCAAGAATTTTCCTCATAACTCCATTTTACCTCCGCAAGAATCCTTTATACTAGTGTTCCAACATTTTATTATTTTATTTTATTTTATTTTAGAATTAAACCTAGTTTTCTATTCCTTTTGCGAATTAAACATCCTTAGATTCAGGAATTCAACAAGGGTCCACATCTATTCTTAATATTGTCCGCAAACGTGTCACCAATTTAAAGAAACATAGACTCGTGAACATCCAACCAAAAAAAAAAAAAAAAGTAAACAGTTAAAAAAAAAAAAAAGACATACACTCGTTAATACATGAGCCCCATGGCCCGATGAAATAATTGCCCATAATATTTCTATTGTTGCCACAGTCCACCTCCCCTTGTCCGCCACCAGGCTACGGCGGAGAGACCACGCATCCACTGCCTCTCCGCCACAGCTAGCCTAAACACACATTTCAAAAAATAATAAAAATGCCCGATAAATCTCCGGACAACCATGTAGTATACCTCCATGGAGATATCGACCTTAATATTATCGAAGCCCGATGCTTGCCAAACATGGACCTATTCTCCGAGCGCCTCCGCCGCTTCTTCGCCTCGTGCCACAACCCTTGCGCCGCCTCTGACCGCCACGATGAACACAAACACCACAACAACATCATCACCAGCGATCCATACGTCACCGTTTGCCTCGCCGGCGCTCGGGTTGCCCGTACCCGGATCATATCCAATTCGCAGAACCCGGTTTGGGACGAGCATTTCACCATCCCTGTAGCTCACCCTGTCTCACAGGTAAAACAACACTGCATTCAAAAAAATTCTAGTTCAAACCCGATTTGGCTGAACCAAACCAATTATGTAACAAATTTTAATACATTTGCATGTGATTGATCATTCTTCATAATTTGTACACTAATCATGCGGCATGCGTAAAACACTCACCACATAATTAGTTTCGATGTGACCAACTCGATATAAATAATTATTTCCCATCCATCCGATCAATAACAACGAAGCTCTTCCATGAATTTAATTTTGGGTTAATTGCATTTTGTCATCCCCTATAAAATGCATAATATGCAAAAACAACATCTCTTTAAACCAAATAAAATGGCACTCTATTTGAACTTTTCTAAATAAAGCATCTTGCCCCGTTGTGTATAGTTATGTTGTTCATTGGTGCGATTTTAAATTGATTTTTTGATTTTAGAGCATCTAGTGTCATTGTTTCCCTGATTCAAAACAAAAAAAAAAGTAAAATATTAACGATTTCCGTAAATTTTCTATCAAGTAAACCCTTCTATCACCTTAAAATTAATCTCTTTCTTAATTTTAATTGCAATCAATAAAGTTGCAAAAGTATTAATATTTCGCATATATTCCTGCTAAGTAAGGGAGAAATTAAAAAAAATAAAATTGCAAGACAGGTTGAATTCGTGGTGAAAGACAACGACATGTTCGGGGCGGACCTTATCGGCGTTGCCTACGTGTCGGCGGAGAGGATCGCCTCCGGCCAGGTGATTGAAGAGTGGGTCCCCGTGATCGGGCCCTACGGAAAGCCCTACAAGCCCGACACCGCCATCCGTTTGCGGCTCGCATTCACTCCCTGCCACGCGAATCCCACGTACCAAACTGGCATTTCGGAGAACTACGACTTGAAGAAGAGCTACTTCCCCCTGCGGCACGGCGGGAACGTCACGCTTTATCAAGACGCGCATTTGACTGACGACATGATGCCGGAGATCGAGCTGGATGGGAAAGCGCACTTCGAGCACGCCAAGTGCTGGGAGGATATCTGCGACGCCATAATGCAAGCGCACCATTTGATTTACATTGTGGGGTGGTCCATTTACCACAAGGTCAAGTTGGTTCGAGAGCCGACCAGGCCGTTACCGGCTGGAGGGGAATTGAATTTGGGAGAGTTGCTGAAATACAAGTCGCAGGAAGGGGTCAGGGTCCTCCTCTTGGTTTGGGATGATAAGACATCCCACTCTAACTTCTTCATCAACACGGTAAGGGTAAATGTTTACTAGAAAAGTACACGTGCATTGCTCCATAAAAAAGGTTTAACAAGAAGTTTGACGAATCTATGTACAGATTCTTGCGGCTTGTTAGTGACAAGGCATTCTTGTTTTTATGGTACAGACAGGAGTGATGCAAACTCACGACGAGGAGACTCGCAGGTATTTCAAGCGCTCCTCTGTCACGTGTGTGCTGGCCCCTCGTTATGCTAGTAGCAAGCTTAGCATTTTCAAGCAACAGGCACGTTTTTCACAAGATAAATCTCTTTTTCACGGAAAAAAATCGCAAAATAATTCATTTTATGGTATATAATTTTGATCAGGTTGTCGGCACTATTTATACTCACCATCAGAAATGTGTGATTGTGGATACGCAAGGCTTGGGCAATAATCGCAAGATTACTGCTTTCCTTGGTGGTCTAGACCTCTGTGATGGACGCTATGATACTCCTCAACATCGTTTGTTTCGTGATCTCGACACCGTCTTTGAGGATGATTATCATAATCCCATGTTTTCTGTAAGAATTTTACATACACAACTTTGATCGATGAGGTATCCACTGTGCTATTTTTTTTATTTATGTTTTGAATATAGACAGGAACCAAGGCCCCGAGACAACCTTGGCATGATTTACACTGCAAAATTGAAGGCCCTGCTGCTTTTGATGTTCTCACCAACTTTGAGCAAAGGTGGAGAAAGGCCACTAAATGGTCTGAATTCGGCCAACGGTTTAAACGAATATCGCATTGGCACGATGATGCTTTGCTAAAGATCGATCGAATTTCATGGATAACAAGCCCTTCCTCAGACGTTCCCAATGATCATCCTTCGTTATGGGTTTCCGAAGAAGTTGATCCCGAAAATTGGCATGTTCAGGTTAACAATGTTCAAATATGGGGGAGAAAAAAAGAGTGTTTTCTTGTATTATTATTTAAAACTTGGTTTTATATGATCGAATTTGATCTTCATTGCTTATTTTGATGATTTCAACAGGTTTTTCGATCTATAGATTCCGGATCAGTGAAGGGATTTCCTAAAAATGTCCAGGAAGCTGAGCAGCAAGTAATTAATTAGTGCTAAAACTCAGCCTTTTATTTTTCTCAACTTCCATTTTTTTCTTTTTTATTTTGTTAGCTAGCTTTCAACTTTGTTATGCTTCCCTAACATGTAATTGATAATTTGATATCTATTTATTGCAGAATCTAGTTTGTGCGAAAAATTTGGTAATAGATAGAAGCATACAAATGGCGTATATCCAGGCCATTAGATCTGGTCGGCACTTCATATACATTGAGAATCAATATTTCCTCGGCTCCTCCTATGCTTGGCCTGACTATCATGATGCCGGTAGGCTCAATAACATCAGTCCGGATCTTCTGTCACATGATCACATAACATCTTTTGTTATACTCGCTAATACACGTCACGTGTATTTGCTGATATCGAGAACTTGTTTTCTCATAGGTGCCGACAACTTAATCCCGATGGAATTGGCTTTAAAAATTGTGAGTAAAATAAGGGCTAAGGAGAGATTCACTGTTTATGTTGTTATCCCAATGTGGCCAGAGGGTGTTCCCAATTCTGCTTCTGTACAAGAAATCCTCTATTGGCAGGTAATGAATGTGGCAGAGGAAATAGTCAACTTTATGTCGGTTCCTTTTTTTTTATTATTATTTTGTATAATACACACATTATCGCCCACGCATGTATACCTACTAGTATTCGAACTCTAGCATTACACTTTTCATATGTTTAAAGCGGGGTACACGTCTATCAGGCCAAAGGCCATGGGCTCATTCTTTTTGTTTACATAATTTTGAAAAAAAAGAATTTCTCTTGCAGGGGCAAACTATGCAAATGATGTATGAAATAATCGCCAAAGAGATCAAGGCAGCTCAGCTTGAGAATGCACATCCAACTGACTATTTGAATTTCTACTGTCTTGGCAACAGAGAGCAGCGTCAAGAAGAAATGAAACCGAATGGCATTCCCACAGGATATGCAGTAATATTTTCATTCGCTTTAACTCTGTCCTTCTTATAATGATGCTAAAATGGTCGTACTTACGGAACTATGCTAAACTTGAAATTTTACTCTCTGCAGGAATCAGCTTCGCAAAAATCAGGACGGTTTATGATTTACGTACATGCCAAGGGAATGATAGTGGACGATGAGTATGTGATATTGGGTTCGGCCAATATCAACCAAAGGTCAATGGCTGGTTCGAGAGATACAGAGATTGCCATAGGTGCTTATCAGCCGCATCACACTTGGGCTAACAAGAAGAGGCACCCTCATGGCCAGGTTAACTTTCTTCCATGCTGTTTTCGCGACAGTTATAAAAAAAAAAACCCTTGAGGTTTGTCCAAATTATAGAAAAACCCTTCGATTTGTGAAAATTACATTTACCACTTTTGAGGTATGGAGCCAACTGTTAGTTGCCTCAATTACAAAAAAGGCCTCTAACTGTTAGTCTCAGGGGTAATTGTAATAGATTAAGGGGTATTTTGCGAAAGATTGATGACGAATAACAAAATGTTTTCCATTTGAAACGAACTTTGGGTGTGTAGGTATACGGATATAGAATGTCGCTTTGGGCAGAGCACTTGGGAAAGATTGATAAATGCTTTAAGGAACCTGAAAAGTTGGATTGTGTGAAGTATGTGAACAGTGTTGCGGAAGATAACTGGAAGAGGTACATAGACGATAAGTACACTCCATTACGAGGTCACATTCTCAAATATCCAGTGGAGATAAATGCGAATGGAAATGTAAGCCCCTTGCCGGGACACGAAACATTTCCGGACGTAGGTGGTAAGGTGCTAGGGGCTCCTACAAATATCCCCGATGCTTTAACAACATAGACTACATTTATATACTAGATTTAATCTCTTCATGACTGAAGGATATCTTTATACTCCCGGCAAAGCTGGGAAATAGATCAAATATACAAGTGTAGTTGATTATAGTGACGAGGTACTTCAAAGTAGCTTTATAAGGAGAAAATGAATTTTTTTCTCATCTTTTCATTAAAATACCTCAAATCAAAATCCAGGCATTCCATGGCTTTCTTGCATTTGCAACAGAGGTATCCCTTTCAATTTCTTCCTTCTTGCAATGTGTTTCCGAAGCCAGAAATTTTCATAAAAAATATAAAAGGCATTTTCATTGTTTTGCAACCAGGGGCAAAATTTCGAACTTCTGAAATATCGATAAGTATAGACTTAGCCCCTATCCAACCAAGCTTTGTTCTGTCCTTCTTTAAATGCCAAAAGCAGGACAAATCAACAACTGATATTCAAGAAATCAAGAGAATTACACAGATATCTATCTCATGCATATTGCAATTTTATTCACTCAACGATAATGTTTAAAACAGACAAAGCAATAAAAAGACAAATAAAGAAAGAAAACAATCTATTTAACAGTTACTTTTCCAGCCATCCCAGCTCCTTGATGAGGAGAACAGTAGAAAGTGTATGTCCCTTTCTCTGTCAAAGTCACTTCATATTTTTCGCCTGGAGCATTGAGAAGATCCTCCTCAGACATCGAAATCTTGGACACATCAACCCCGGCGGGGACCCCGTCCTCGTCGAACACCACATTGTGGGGGAATCCCGCATTGTTTATGAACACAATTTTTTCCCCGGCTGCCACTTCAAAGTTTTGTGGGACGAAAACCAGCGAGCCATCACTGCCACCGAGAAGGACCTCCTTGGCCAAGGCACTGCTAGCCAGCACTGCACTGGCGGCGGCGGCGGCCGCAACCGCCACGCCCAAGCCCTTCAACGAGGCTTTCACCACCGCGCGCTTGGGAATTGCCGGGAGGGCAGCCACCCTAGCGGTGGCGGCCTTAGAGGCTGAGGCACCAGCCGCCCTGAGGCTTGTGAATGATGGGATAGTAATTACAGGGGAGGTAATAGTGGCCATTCTTGAGCAATGTGTGATGTGTGTGTGTGTGTGTTTTGCTACTCCACTAGCTTTTTGTGGCTGAAAAACGCAATTGGTTTTCCTTTTTCTTTTTTTTTTTTGTTTTTTTGTGCGAGGAGATGGTTGATTTTTGTGGTTCAGTGTGTGTTTGTGGAGGCCCGGAAGGAGTCATTATCAGTTAATCCGAAGCTGGAACAATGTGAGGTGGGAAATGCTGCAAGCCTGGAAAGGCGTCTTAAGCAAATGAAACATAAAATTATTAGTGGAAGAGGGGGTAAAATATTGTTTTTGTATCAAATTGTTTGATTCGATTCAGTTTTCATCATATTCGATGCAAATATCTTACATTGTTTTAAATTATCTCAATTTTAATTCTTTAACTAACTTTCGTTAGGTATTTAACAATGAATTATATGAAATCATCACGAGAAATTTAAAATTATCGCGAAATAATAGTTAGATACGAAACTAACGGACTAAAACTGAGAAATTCGGGATTGTAACGCAACATGAGCTATTTATAATCCACTAGTTAAAAGAATGTGCATTACACGTTATGCATATGATGTCTTTTTTTTTGTTTTTTTTGTTCTTAGCCATCCATTCTTGATAGATATTGCAAAGACTCAGTATGGGGACGACCTTCACAACTCAATTGTTCCGTTCACAATTTCAAAATTTGAACCCTATTGCTTAAATGATGTCCTTAGAATTATAACTAAATAAGAATTTTTTTTTATTAAAAATGTAAATGAAAAACATTTCATAAAATAAAAGTATTTAAAAATATATAATTAATTAAAACTAAAATATTAGAAGGTCTAGCGAAAAAAAAATGGCATTAATTTGTTGGATTCTATGAATGACAAAATAAAATATTTGAGAATTAAGCTAATAGAAACTAAAAGTATAGGCCAACTAAATACACTTAGGTGAGTTCATGGGGCATGTTAGTCATTCTCTTAATCTTAATTGGTGGATAAGCCTTCGATTTGTTTGTTTTTATGAATTTCATCCTAAGTTTCTTTTTTAAGTTGTCAATGACCTCTTTATCATAACTTGAAATTTGAATTTCGATACAATATTTCTCAGTCTTGCATTTTACTCGTCTTTTGTTGTTTCCTTCTAAATCAAATTTCTCTTTGTTTGGTACATGGGCAGAGGCACTTATGTCTAACGGGATCCAACAACCTCACTAAATTATTTAAAATACCATTAATCATGCAGTGAATATTGACAAAACATTATAAATTATGAACTTTTTTTAATTGTTATTGGACCCCACTCAAAATAAATAAATAAATAAAAGTCCTTATAAGTGGGGTCCAAACATCAATTCTTTTATTATGTATTATATTATAAATTTTGAATTTTTTTGGTTTTAGTATCTTCCATCTCTTAATTCATTTCTCCTCATCTTTCGTCTCCCTACCAATTAACATATTTTTTTCCTTTTCTTTTTAATCTCTCTCCACTTTCCTTCTTTGTCCTCTATCAATATTATCTTTTTTGTTTCTTTCATTTTTTCTTTATCAAAATTTGAACTAGTTTTTTATTTATTTTGTCATATAATTTTTTGTTATTTAAAGTATTTTCTATTACAAATTTGATAAAAAATACATTACAAATAATTAAAAAATGTATTCTTGTATGAAGTTTAATAAATATTCACAATTTCATATTATTAAAGTTCATGTATATGCATGTATTTGAATGGGTACATAAAAATATATATGTGCCTAATTAAGTCAACGTATAAGACCTAAAGCCCATCACTTCCTCGTTATGTTTCTCCATTTTTTTTATACCATACACATTCCACATTACGAACTAGAAGGAATATTTATTTGAATTTATGTTCTGAAAATTTTAATACAACATTTTTTATTAATTAGTGATTGTAGATGCAAATGAGTGCAAAGTAGTCTTTAACTTCTACTTCAACCATGGAGATGGAATTCATTTCATGCCTTGAGGCAATGTCATATGGTGTATGGTTGAAGAGTTTCATATATGAGCTTAGAATTATAAATTCTATTCATAACCCTGTAAAGATATATTGTGATAATTCAGCTATAGTTTTCTTGGTTAAAAATAACAAAAATAGTAATCAAAGTAAACATATTGATATCAAGTATTAGCCATAAGGGAAAGTGTTGAAGAAAACAAAGCGATCATTGAACACATTAGCACTAAATTAATGATTGTTGGTCCTTTAACAAAAGGCACACCACCAAGGAGTTTTAAGGCTCATGTAGCACGAATTGGACTTGGTTCCATCTTGTGATTTTGTCATATGGGGCACTATCATTTGAAATGAAACTCTTATTTCTTTATGTTGTTTTCTCATTTTTGGTGTGCGCATTTATGTTGGGAATAACAACTTTTATTGGACCTAGAATAAACATAAAGTTTATTTTATTAAATTACAATGGGCTACCATTAAAAAAATAGAATGCATAGTGATACATAGAAGATAATACTCGTTCTTAGAGGATTGTCGCTATGATTCATATATTCTATTTGTTTTCTTAAGAATAAAAATTAACAATTTTGAGTATTATTGTAAATATATACGGACCAAGTTGGAGAATGTAAGTTTCACTTCCTTAAATGTGGTCCGTATAACTCAAATTAAAGTTTCAACTTAATCTTTGTTTATGACATTAATTAAAGGACATTGTTAAATGCCATTAGTGTTTTATTACATTTTTTATGGGAGACCGTGTATGCATATGCCAATGCATAATGAAGTGTATAAGGTCCCTTTACTTAGCAATTTGAAAACAAACACCTATACACAAAAGAACGTGATCAAAACATCAATGGCTATCGGCTAATATCCTATTCCACATTAAGTTATTTTATGCTACATTCCGCATTAAGTTATTTTATGCTACTTTGTTTATGAAAACATATTTATCTTCTAGAATATATAATATTATTTATAGATATATATAAATATATTACGTTTTTGGAAAAGTAGAGTCGACAAGGAATGTGGCAAGCCCCAACCCAACTAGACACATCACTAGTCGTCGAGTAGCTAGAGGACATGTCATATTCAAAGATCTCCAAAAATATTATAAGTTAGGGGCGCATCTAACAATCGACCCTCAAATGGACAAAGACCCCTCAAAATGACTGGGTCCCCCAAATAGAATTCCATTAAGGGAATCAGATACCATCCCAAAAAGCCTTGAAGATGTAATTTGAACCAAGTCCAAGGTACAAGCCTCGATGATAATTAGTCCGAGGGAACCCCTTGATCCCTCGAGATGGTTTGTCCGAGGGACCGGGTGTAAGAGATAAAACCATTCGGGACCCCAAGCCTTGAAGGTCCCTAGTAAATGAAGTATAGTTTGAAGTGCAGTAAGAAGAATATCCTTTAGGTGCTGAACCCTGAAAGGTCTAGCAACACTTAAAGAGACCACTTCTGGGCTTTTGACAAGCAAGTATGTGTGCAGCCACCAACTGTGATCCGACAAGCTGTAGAGGTCGAATCAGTCCCAGGAACCACTAATGCTCTCTCATGAAGAATATGTTTGACATTTAGTTCATGGGATATGCATTTAATGCAAAGTTAAATCCTATTAAATACAAACTATAGCCAACTAATCCAATGGATGGTCCCCCAAGACAAAAGGCATATGCCGACATGCCCTAATGTACTTCAACTGTCAATTAATGTACTAACCCCTATCAAATACGTCAAATTATAGCCATTATATATACATAGACTCTTCCCCTTCAGTTGGTAGGTAACCAACTCATATCTCCCCCAAATTCAGTTTCCTCAAATATTACTATTCATCCCTTACCTTTTACTAAAAAACCTAAACATTGAGTTGTGCATCGGAGAGTTTGTGCCGGAGCAAAATCGACTAGTTTCACGTCCGTTCACTCTCTTTGTACAAGTGGGCCACTAGCAAGAATCTCGATGTGAAGAGCTCTCGACCACATTCAACCAAATCCAAACCATGTCAACAAGCTAATGCAATAATAAAAAAAAAGGATAAATACCTTCTCCTATCTAACCTATAGCCGGTTTTACACTTTACTAACTAAATTTTAGTTTTTTAGACTTTACCTCATCAACTTTTTAATTTTTGCACATTGCCACCCTAAATCCATGGTGAAAATAATTTTCAAAAAGACCACAAATGATGAGTTCTTTGTGGGTTTATCTAATAGCATTTGAACAAAATATGTGGAAGTTTTAAGGTTTTCTTTTTTTTTAATAGTTCCACAAAAAATAGGCATATGGGGTATGTAAAAATATTTTAGTCATATTCTAGTACAGATGCCAAGAGATTGGCTATTTATACATAGAAGATAAGTGGGGAAAAAAATAAGATGGAAAACTAACTCTAATAATGCTACAGCTAAGTCAAAAATACACGTGGCAGAAGAATGCAAAAATATCTTAACAAACTAAAGAATAGATTAACTATTTTTTGTGTTAATAATATCACTTAATAGGCTGATTAATTAGATAGGTTGGATTGGTGCAAGTTCAGTCAAATCAAGCCCATCATATTTTAAGTTGAATTTCTTATTTTAATTCAACCGTAACCTTCCAAAAACATTTGAATTATACCTAGAAAAGGACTGTATGTACCTGATTTTAGACTCATCTGTGGCAGAAAATGACTAAAATTATGCTACATTATGCATATAAATATATTTTTTTCAAATAAATAAATAAATAATGAGACAATGCTGACTATTTAGAGATTACTAGCCAGGACCTAAGATTGGGTAAATGTAAGAATTTCCCTCTCAGAATGACCTTGTGCTAAGAGTCCTACACTCAACCAATAAACAAGTTATCCTAAATTAGTCAGTCGGGCACACCCATTACGTGTGTAAAATAAAAATAAAATATAATTTAATTACATATTTAAAATTTGAATATGACATTAAAATATTTATTAGATTTTATATATGATCATATGTATTTTTAATTATTTATTATCCATTTTAGTAAATTTATTCTAGGAAAACAATTCAAAATAAATATGAAATTATAAGATTAACAAATAAATAAGAAAGAATTTTTTTAAAAAAAAATGATAAAAGTGACCTAAAATATGTATAAAAAATATAAAAAAAATGCTCTAACGAGAATCGAGCAGCGTATTTGTCCTCTAGAGAAAATAAATAAATCATGTTGTTTCATATATAAAAAAACCATACTTAAAATGAAAAATAAATAAACGGGTTGAATAAGGGCATAAGTGTAGCTTGCTCGTCTAAGTGCTTGGTCTTTAAAATAGAATTGAAAAATGTCTCCTACAAATTAAATGCAACTATTAAATGTAAACAAAGATCTGCAACACCAATTTTCGTGAATAGGGTTTCAAGGGCTTGTATGGATTTAATGGTATAAGGGTGATTTCATTGGCCACTCCACAACTCCAAGTAGTTAAAGATTGACCATCCCACTGAAATCAATCCAATTGCAGGATTAGATGCCGGGTTTAGGCTTAATCATGTGCCGAATTGTTTGGTATTAAACTAATTTATGGGGTGATGCCCATTCAATCGCCCCCATAAATTTCTACCAAACACAACCCTTGGGTTTGATTTCAACTTGATATTTAATATGTAGGTTGCTTTTAATAACACTCTAGAATTGTGTGTGAAAATGGAATCATTGGATACACATGCCACAAATATGTTATCAGTCCATTATATTAATTTGTTTAGTGACAAGTATTATTTCATAAAATATACTTCAAAAAGTATTTGGCAGGTATTCTTTTCCTGATATGAATTAAAAGCATATTATAAAAAATCCTTAAATTTGGAACTCATCATATAAATGTCAGGGTAACAGTAAATTACAACTCCTATCAACTCAATCGAGATCAATTTGATTACACATCCCACCCCCATGGTGGGATGGGTTATAAAATAAATTAATGGATAAAAAATAGAACCTAAACTACAAAAAGGGTCAAAAAATATTTTACCAAATATAATTATAAGTATTCCACTCGTAAAACCCTACCAAACACAATCGTAAAGTATTTTGATTGAAGGATGGAAATGTATCATTAATTTGATAAACATATCAATTTATTGTATTTGAAAAGATTTATTCCTTTAGTTTAGTTCAATCAATGATTCAATTTACTAATTCTTTTAATCTCATATGCTTTTGGATAGTTGAGTCGCCAAATTACAGGATTTTGCTGATGTTAGTATACATGGCTTTTTCTAGTGAAATTATTTTTTTATTTTAAATTCTTTCTACAAGATATTTGAATGAGAAGAGAAAATGAGCGTGAAGAAATTGAATGGCACTTATCAAATAATAATATATAATGGTGTGTCTATAGTATTCATACTATCTATACTTCTATATACTACTAGCAACGATGGGCAAGGTGCCGCTCCATGCATTGTCTCTTTTTTTATGCCTCACTATTTGTATTAATATTAACTTCATGAGGTTAATAGTATGCATGTATGGTAGAGAAGAGCTAATCATATTTTTCAATTAATTAAGCCGATGGGATACACAAACAATTACAAATCATAGAAATTCTATGCGGGAAGGGGATTTGTTGGTCTAGTCTTGGAACTAGGGATGGGCGCGGGTCGGGTTTTTTGCGGGTTTGGGTTAATCGGTTCGAATACTCAATTCTCGGGTACTCGATGTTGCTATCTGAACAAAACTCGAAATTTTTTGGGTAAATTAAATTGGGTACCCAAAACCCATTTTTAGTGTGAAGAACCTAAACAGAGTCCTTGGCAGGCGACCACCGTCCACCACCACCAGTTAAAGAAAACCTATGAAAACCCACTTGTCCACACATAGTTAAATTGGTCCGCAATTCACATGCCCAAGAAATAGAAATTTAGACACAGAGAGAGGGTCAAATATGCAACATTCTTCTTTGACACAAGAATCTTCAAACCCCTTTGGTTTTGTATCCTAATTGAGTTCTTTCGTGTTCAATTCTTTCTGGCTAATTCTAGATGGGCACTCCACATTTTTGTCGAACTAGTATTTTGATGCCAAGAGGAAGCCCAATGTTGTGGCTTCATTGAGTAATAGGGCGCTACCTTTAGCAATAGAAGAGTTAAATACAATTTTAGTCCCATACATTATACTTTTTGTGTTTTTGGTCCTAAGGCTAGAAAACTAAACAATTGTAGTCCCTCACATTAAGTCTCGTCGCAAGAACAGGACTTCCGTTAAATTATTAACGGTGAGGCCACATGATATGCACGTGGCTGTTAGTCTGCTAGGGCTAAGAGATTTGGGGCGAAAACCCTCAAGTGCGCTTCACGTGTAATCGTAATTAGGTCGGAAAACAAGGGGAGAAAAAATCATTCGACTGTACACCTACTATTGAAAAAAAAAAACCTTAATTTTTTTCTCTTCCACCCAATTGCTCAATAATAAGGGAAAATCTATTGAAATTTTACTTTGATTCCGTCCATTAAAATTAAGATGAAGCACAACCCTTCGACATTCGTTGGATAATGTTGCGAAAGGATAACAAAAGTGGTGATAAGCCAATGGACTATGGTATGTCTTTTAGCACTTTGTTTTTAATCATTTTTTGGTGTTTGTTTTGTTTCAATTTCGTCTTTTTTTGGTTCTGTCTAAGTTTAGTGTATTGTTGTATCATTTATTATTATTATTTTTTTTGTGAGAGAATCTGTTGTTTAAGGAGACAAGTGGGCTAGTGTGTTGTGTTTCTATTTTGAGAATGCATCAATTTTTTTTAATGAGTGTGTGGTCAAGGGTTTTGAAAATCATAGTTTTCTTATGGTTTGAATAGGTGTGGGTATGTATTTTAGTGGGGTATGTGTGGTCCAGTATTTTGAGAATTAATTTTCTTGTTTTGTTGGTTTTATTTCTTAGGTGGGGTTACAAATGCTGATACTTTTGTTATTCATCATGGGGGTAAATTGCTATTTTCTCCAAATGCTTCATATATTGGAGGTTTTGTAAGTGCTTTTGACTATGTAAAATTGTAAATGTTGTGAGATTGTCCATGGACTTTATTAGGAGTTTTTGTGAGGAATTGGGATACTTTGGAACTAAAAGGTACTACAGGATAGAAAATTCTAACAAATTTAGGGCATTGTTGTTTGAGACTAATTTGTATACATTTATGTCATCACGTGGGAATGAGGTTCATTTGTATTTGGAAGCTGATAAAAACTAAAATGATAACCACTTAACAAGATGTAGAAAGCTTATATAGCCCTTACAAGTTATTGAATTTGGTTGATAAGGGTAAAAAGATGATTGATGGGCTAGAAATGGTTGTGAAAAAGATGGATAACGATAAACAAATTGTAGTTAAACAAGAATCTGTGGATGATATGACTAATGTTGTACATGATTTATTCTATAATGATTTTGGTTTAAAGGATGATGACATGCACAACAGTGATGACACTAACTTTGATGTGCAAGACTCTGTTGCTAAAAATAACGATGTTGTCAATGGTGATTCTGATTTTTCAAATAGTGGTTATGATGTGTCTAGTGATTTTAATGGTGTTGATGATAAAATATTTGATGAAAATGTTGATTCAAGTGTTAATGATAGTTTTGATGCAGACGGTTCTTCTTCTGATAATAGTAGTGATGAATTAGTGTTATCAGGTGATGAATTTGATCGCTACAAGGGTTCTGATTTTGAAGATGAGCAAAATGAAGAAGTTTACCATATTTTTAATTATATTGATGTTTTTAATCCTACATTCTATGTTGGTTTGGTTTTCCCTCGTAAGTCAAAATTTAAGAATGTTATCTATTCACATGCTATAGAGACTGGTAGGAACTTGAAAATAACAAAAAATGATGCTAGAAGGATATATGTTAAATGTGAAGGGTAAGAGCTGTAACTAGCATATGAAATATGGGAAAGTAGTGAAACAACCATTTTCCTTTTAGGTAAAAGAATATATACCTAAGCATACTTGCAGCAAGAAGGAGAGATATAAAAAACATCAAGTTTAAGTGGATAACTACAAAGATCCAACTCAATGGTCAAGGTCACATTTCAAAAAGTTTCCGGAATGTGACATACTATTGAACAACATTTGTGAGAGTTTCAATAGTATTATTTTGGAAGTTGGAGAAAAACCTATTCTAAGCATGTTAAAGTGGATCATGAAGAGGTTGCAAAGAAATAGTGACACTTGTTAGAGAAAGTGGGAAGGCAGAAGGATTTGTCCCATCATAACAAAGATCCTCGACTTGCACATGAAGAAAGGAGAAAAATGCATACCACTGAAGAGCACTAACTGGTTGTAAGAGATATAGTGTTATGGAAATATTAGACATGCAGTTAACTTAGAGGCAAAGAAATTTTCATGCAGAAAGTGACAGCTGTCAGGTATTCCTTTCAAATATGCGATGGTTGCAATATCTTGCCAAGGATTAGACTCAAATGATTTTGTTTCTAATTACTACACAGTTGATAATTTCAACAAGGTGTATGAGAATGCAATATTTCCTATGGATCGGAAGGGCCTAACATGTCGGAAAGAACATGTTACATTCCATCTTTGCCACCAAATTTTGAAAGGAAAAGAGGCTGACCAAGTAGAGCTAGAAGACTATTAGTATATGAAAAGCCTAAGAAGAGGAAGAAAGGTTCTACAAGTGCAGTTCAGAAATTAAAAAAGTAGAAGTGGATTGTCACTTGCATATTTTGTGGTGGTCCAGGCCATAACAAAAAGGGATGTCAATGGAAAATTTACAGATAAGTTCCCAACAAATCCTAAAGAGATGTCCCAAATAGAAGAAGGACCACCATTGTCCTAAGAACAAGAATCACAATCTTCACAATCAAAGGTCAAAAAAATATACTATAACCAAGCAAAGTTAACTGTAAGATTTATATTTTGTTTGATACATGACAATTTCTATCATATGTTTATTCGAACTTTGAGCTCTCTAACATATTGTTACTATGTCAAAGAGGCTAGCAGAAAATGCTACAAGGATTGAAGAAGAGCCAAGCCAGATAGCTAAACATGGATGGCAAGCACTACCAATCCCACCTCACCCTGTTGTACATTCACAAAGTAAAGTCCCCTTGCTGAACTAAGGTGGATAGCAGTTTGTCATGATGCCTAACCTTCGTGATGCAATTTCAGCTTCCATGCAACACATCCATGGAAAGGACATGGGAAAAAAGAAGATTAGATTTTAGTGTCTAGTTGATATTTTGGTCAAGTCAGGGTATTTTGAAGAAACTTGATATTTTGGTGCTAATGGTTAAATGTATATTTTAAAATTGAACCATTGACACAATGTTGTACATTATTCAAGTTTTTTTTTTTTTTGGCTACGTTTGATGAAACTTTGATAATTCGCACTTAGTGTGCACGTTGGTAGTTTTTGCAGATTGACGTGTGTGCTTGGTAAGCACAGTAAGACAACTTTGTAATAAAACATGTCAATATCATTTTCAAATTGCCACTAAAGGTATAATTAGCATAGCATGTTTACAACATTCAAATTAATGGAGATTTGTGTTGTGATTATGTTAAACAAGATAGGATTATGGTGAAAAATTAAAACTAAATCCATTGCTGCCAAACAACATTACATAATCCATAGTTTTACAATCAAACGTAATACAAAATACAAAACAAAATACTACCAAACTACCAAAAAAAATTGAAGAGCATAAAATCGATTAAAGTAGCAGCAACAGTGGTCGTCTTGCAGCAATACCATCAAAAAACAAATTTCATTACCGAATAGGCCATGCCCAATAGCAAAATCACATGAAGCGTCTTCTTTCTCCTTCTCATGTGTTCAATTCGGGTCTCCAATTCAGCCATCCTAGCATTAAGACCTTCAAGCGTGCGCTTAGGTTCATTCACCCGAGGGAGCAATGCCGGTATAATAACCCAAGACCTAGCACACATAGGCCCATCCTCCGATCGAGAAAAACCACAACCACGGCCATTCCTTCGAGCACAAACCTAGAATCGACAACCTGAATTGTCCGTTAGTCCAGAAAGTCTTCTGCTAATAATGAGTCCCACAAAGATAGGTTATTTTATCCTCCATTTTCTGTTTTATGCTGAAAATATTGAAGAGAGAGAAAAATAATAGATATTTATAGGTTTTTGTGCAAATTTAGGTATAAATAAGACAAAAAGGGAGGGTAAAATGGGTAGGGCAACTAGTTTTCCTCTAAAACCGAAGTGAGTCCTCTTTTTTCCCACCCATAGGTTCACACTAACAACCACGTAGCCTCACCGTTAATAATTTAATGGAAGTCCTGTTCTTGCAATAGGACTTAACGTGTGGGACTAAAATTGCTTAATTTTGCAACCTTGGTACCAAAAGCGCAGAAGGTATAACATATGAGACTAAAATTATATTTAACTCATATTTGATCTCCCAATCTTTTTTTTTTGCATGTGTTTTTTTTCCCTTTCTCTCTCCTCCTCTCTCCTTTTTTCACATTTTTTTTTACTTTCTTCCCCCCTTCCCCCCACCCCATCATCTTCCATCCCACTTTTCAATATTTTTAATTACTTACTAGTCAGTCGGGCACACTCGATGTGTGTGTAAAATTAAAATAAAATATAATTTAACTATATATTTAAATTATGAATATAAAATTAAAATATTTATTGGATTCTATACATGATTATATATATTTTTAATTATTTATAATGTATTTTAGTAAATTTATTATAGAAAAATAGTTCAAAATAAAAATAAAATTATACGATTAACAAATAAATAAGAAATAAAAAGGTTAAAAGAAATGATAAAAGTGACATGAAAAAATATACACTAATAGAGAAGAGAGAAGAAAAAAAGAAGAAACTAAAAACACCTGAATAGTGGAAGTGGAGAGATAAAAGAGAAAATAAATTAAATATATAAGAGACCAAAGGTAGCTATTAGACCCCCTAAGTGTTTATTAATAGTATAAATTTATATTTTTTCTTAATTTTATCTAATCTATACTTTCTATACTATTATATAAAAAAATAAGACCATTTTAATAATTGTTTTGGTCTCTCAAAATTTTTGTTCTGACAATTTTTTTTTTATCTTTTTTTTTCCTCCCCCCCCCCCCCCCAACATGACAAGTTCTTTTTCTTTTTTAAATCTCTCTCCTTTCTCCTTTCTATTCTCTCATGTAATATTATTAAATAATTTTTTACTCTCTTATATAATTATTTTTTAATCATATATTTTCATTTTGTTCTAATTTTTTAATGTTTACTTATCTTAAATTTGATAATTACTAAAAAGTTTTATCCATACAAAAAGAAATATTAAATATTAATAATTTATTTTATCAAAAATTACATATATTTTTTATTGTTCATACACATCGAGTGTGCCCTCCTATGTAGTTTTAAAATATTTTATTTTTCTCTTATGATTTCTTTTGGTCTGTCATTTTCATATCATTCTTTTTTTACTTTCTCTTTCCTTCTCTCTCATCTTTCACGTTCTTTTTGTACTCTCTCTCTCTCTCTCTCTCTCTCACTCTCTCTCCCCCTCTCGTTATCATCTTTCATCCCACTCTTTAATATCTTTTATATTTTTTTTTCATTTTGCGTGCAAATCGAGTGTGTCAAGCTGCTAGTAAATGATAATTTTGCAATCATGTAATGACTTGTAAACATGGGATGCAATTGACGGAATTAGCGAACCCAACTTTGAGCCCAAACCCAAAGTTATGAGATTGAGCTCGCCTGCTCCATTTCTAACTGTGCTCGAACCAAAACTCAAGCTCATTCTAATTCATCCAACCTAATTAATGTTAAAAAAATAAAATATAAATTAAAATATATACACACACTAAAAAAATCACAAGCCAATGAAGGTCAAAATAAAGCTCGAGTCCAACTTGTTGGATGAGTCAAGCTCGAGGGGCTCGACTCAAGCTCAAACAAGTTTTAGTTCAAGTCAAGCTACAGTCAAATTAGTTGGTTGGACTTATGAGCCACAAATCGACTCAAGTAATATCCTACTTGTAAATGATAGTAAAAAGTAGAAATAGTAATAGTTATTACATAAGTTGTAGTTATAAGATAATATTTTTACAAAATCATTTAAAAATCTATTAAATTTAATTTAATAGGTTGTTGTTTTAATAAAGAATATACCACATAAACTACAAGTGAAATACACCACCCGCGTGATTAATGGGAATGCGCTTGAAAATTCTTGTATAGGCGTGGAAGCGCCTTCAACCTCGCTAACTGATTAGACGTAAACGGTGAAAGTTGAGAAGTGCTCAAAGCTCAAACGCGTACACAAAAGCCTCATTCAACTTTATTGAGGGAAACAAATAATTTTGAAAATTGTTGTGGAAAGTGTGTGCAAAATATTAATCTACATTATATTTCTGTGCTAGTTAATTGGGAAGTTTTCAAAACGTGTCAAATTTGATGTTTGTGGTGTTACATTAGTAGTGTCAAATTATAAAATTAATGACTTGGCAATAACGTGAAATTGATAATACTGCGCAAATCATGACACAACATAAATATTAATTTCTTATAAGTTATCATAGTTTATGTAGTATCTCTGTTTAAAGAGGGGGGGAGCCATCTTATTAAACAGACATTGGTTAGAGGTCCATGTGTACTCCACCATTTTACTCAAAAAAATATATTTAAAACTATGATGTTATAAAAGATATATGTTGTGCATTAAGTTTGAAGCTTGAATGTGATGATTGACTATAACGAAATTATATCTTTCTTTTTTTAAGAAAACAAACGAGGGAAGAAAAAGATGATACATAATGAGTGAGAAGTAATTGTGAAGAAATATTATGAGCACAAGTAATTTGGTGTCTTTATTTGACGAAACCGATTTTTCTCTAATCACTTCCCTTCTTTTCCTTTTTCCTTTGTTGATGTTTTCTTTAGTTCTCATTCTTATATTAATCTTTTTGCTTATTACAAATTTAATAGAAACTCTAAGAATAAGAAAAATAATACATACATTTGGTGTGATGAATACAATGTCTATCAAACTGACAAGCATTAGGCGGAATAATGAGTTCTCGAGATAAATTGTCGCTCGAAAACTATCCCCAAAAAATTAAAAGGGCCTCAAGTAAAATGGTGGACTCCCTAGATAGCGATGGCAATGGGTCAGGTTTGGGCCAGGTTTGGCCAAATCCAAGACCTGACCCGTGAAGGTTTTATGGGACCCGGATCGGTTTGAACTTGTCGGGTTCGGTTTGGACCCAGTAGACCTGCTTTATATTTTAAATTTTTTTAAAAATAATGTTAAAAAATTACCATAATTTTTCAAAAAAATTAAGAAAGTGAATGTATTGCAAAGAAACTAATTCTTTATAATTTCTTGCTCTTATTTGAATTTTTAAAAAAATTCAAAAATTTAAATACATATTTGTTTTTTACACACACACACACATATATATTGAAAGTATAACTTAATTACTAATATGATATAATTATTTAAGATACATGAATGTTATACTTATTTCTATATGCGACTATATATGCATTTATATATGAATTATAACTATATATACCATATAAATTTATATATTCATAATATATATGTATATGTAAAATTTGTAATGGGTCAGGTTCGGATCGAGTCCGAATTTTAAATCTAAGACCCGAGACCCGTTTAGGCCTCTTGAACCCGAACTCATTGCCATCCATATCCCTAGACCTCTCATTAATTGAGGAGTTATTTCGAGAAGATCCAATTGGAGCCCCCACCATGCCCCTTTCCCTTTAAGAAGTTATTCGAGGGATCACCTCTATTCTATTGGACTTATTTCACCCCTCTTAAGGCTTAGTTAATAAGAAATTCTTGAGTAGTTGACCTAAACTTAAAGTCTCATTAATGAACATCACATCCATGAATTCCTATCATTATACCGCATGCAAAAGAGATGTTTTACAAAATGCAATTAATGATTGTTTTATAGAATATTTCTTACATTAAATATTTGAATATGCATTTGATGCAAAAATTCATTCATTTAGTGTTTAAGCATGGCCTGTCATCTCTCCAACCAGATTCCTCGGACTTGTGTTCCCTCGAACATGGAACAACGCATGAGTTCGAGCAGCCAAGTCGGGGTACGTTTTTAAGGCTCTCCCATATAAATATACATCCATTTAATGAGGTATACAAGTGCATTTACTCCCTTGATACTTTGTCATAATACCTCAACCTCATCAATATCAATTTTCCTCCTCGAGTTTCCTTATCGACGCGAACATCAAAAAGCGGGACTAATCTCAAATAGTTCACATTTTTTTGCCCTTTATGCAGGAGATTCCCTTCATCTTCAACATTTAATCAATTGTGTTAGTCTCCATTCTCGGACCACATTAATATTCATTTACTAGATTTTATAATTTTTATTATGAATATTAAAATAAATAATGAAAATTACTTTGTTTTATTTTCTATACACGTCGAATGTAGCCAACTGCTAGTCCTAATAAATATGAGGATGATGTTTTAGGAAATGGATTGAGTTTTGAGAAAATAAAGGGGACTTTTAAGTCGAGTTGATATGTCCCAAATATAGGACATTTAAAGAAGGTCCAACGCAACTTCTCACTATTCAAATATATTCAGTTACGTTTTCTTGAAAGTGATGCTACTTATCTGGGCTTCTCCTACAAACACTCTCGTGCTCTATCTTCTTCTTTCCTGTTTGTCCATCCTCCCCCGATACTCGCTTTCTTGCATATAAATAAACATTGGATTAGATTAGACTCCACGAGAACACATTCGCGTACTCAACGTATTCTCTACTAAATTTCTCATTTTTTCCGCTACTCTGGATATCAAGAATTTGAAATCCATCTCAATTTTGTCGAGAAATGCGCAATTAATTTCATAATTTGTTTGTTTGTTTTCGAGATAGGGATTAATTTACAGGAGAATTTAAGATATGTCGGGAGTTTGGAGATGGAGGAAATTGAGGGATGTTGCATTGGATGCATCGAAGAAAGGTAAAGGTTGGTGTAGCGGGAAGCAATCGCATCATCATCCTCAGGCGCAAAAGCATCGGGGTTTCGTGAATTGCTTGCACGTGGGTTCGTATGTGCGGCGGAGGGAGCCGTTGATTGGTGTGCAGGAGAGGTACAAGTGGGACCAGGGCAGCAGCGGCGATGAGCACCACCCCACTACGCGGCGGATTAGGGCGGAGGCCAATTGCCCCCGTTGCTCAAAGCAAATGGATCTCCTCTTCACGAACCGTCCGCACCACCTCATACCGCCGGTGTCGTCGCCCAATCCCAGTTTGGATTCACTCGACGGCGACAAGAGCAATGGCAAAAGCAATAGAAATTCCCACGACGGCAGTAATAGCTCCACCAAAGATGCCGGCGGCGGCGGCGGCGGCGGCGGAGGGGGCAATGCTTTGCAGGCGGTTAATCTTTGCCCCAATTGTAAGACGGCGTATTACTTCAGGCCGTTCAAGATGTCTCCTCTACAGGGGAGTTTCATCGAGATTGGCAGGGTGAAGAGCAAGAATTCTAATTCTGATAAGAAGTCGAACGATCCTCAAGACTATGGAAAGAGGCTCCGGCCATCTTTTTGGGAGACATTGAGGTCGTATGGCAGTGAGCCACCGGAGAACTGGCCTCCACCTCCACATCCACCCCCACCACCCTCAGGGAATGGGATTGCTGTGCATACCCCACCCGGTCCACCTTTTGCTCCTGGTGTTAACCTTATTAGAGCACAAGGTCCTGGCGGCAATGGTGACGGCGGCAATGGCAATCGTAACGGAGAGAAGAGCACCTGGGGCGGATCTAATCTTGGGAACAATTTGCCCACCCCAAAGGAGATCTGCAAGGGGCTTGACAAATTTGTTATTGGCCAGGAACGCGCTAAAAAGGTCCCCTTTTCGTTTTCCTTTTCATTTTCCTCCGTCAATATTGAAGTTATCCATGAGTCTTGCATGTTTCTCCATTTGCTTTTACATGACCAAAGTCATCCTCCGTAATGTATTCTCATTCATGGACATGAACAAACCATAATTTCTTTCCCTATTTCATCATTAATACTATTTTGAATTGATCCGAAGTAATCCATGTAAACTGGTTCTTAAATTGTTGAACGGTCATCAATTTGCAGCTAGGCTGACGCACACTTTTGATGTGACCTTATTCCAAGATTCATTCAGTCACTTGCATATAGTGAATGTCTTTCACACGGCTATAGACAAATTTATGCTCATTCCTTTGCCATCAACCTGGTTTTATGTTTTCTTTACTGCTAATTTTGGCAGGTGCTTTCAGTGGCTGTATACAACCACTACAAAAGGATTTATAATGCCTCTTTACAGAAGGGGTTAGTTACTAATGGTCTTCTGCTTGCTTAGTTATTTTCTATTCATTCATATTTCTGGTACACGGGGAAAGAAAAGGGAAAAGAAACTTAATGCTTTTCAGTACATTCCTTCCCTAAGAGGTGGGAGCTGTAGTATCACCAGATTTCGGTCTTGGTTCATCCTACTATTAGTTATAATCCTGTCTGCAATGTAATCCCCCTGCTTCAATGTGTCTTGAAGGCTGCAAAGCATCCTTTCGACCGAGCATCTAAATTTTTCAATAATGCTCGTGTAATGATGGGACTTTATAACTTTTTTTTTTTTTTCAAGTTACGATTAACTAATTGAGATTCTGACTCCAGGACCACCTGTTGTAGTCCTTTCTTGTTAAAGAACATTGGGGCCCTTGAAAGATGCTTTGAAGTTCTGTTTTTAAGCTCGTGCATTTGATTATCCTTCTATGATACCCCCAAATCCAATTGCATTTATCATCACTGAGAAGTCCAACAATGTTTGGAGTCTCCTTTAGCACAACCGTGTACGTTGGCACTTCATAATACTTGCATATGAAAATTTTCACGAAATGTCTTTTGGGAGTCACAGTATGACAATTCAGGACACCTATACTTGAGTTTGGGCTTGGCTGGTTAAAGAGCTTGAACTCAAGTGGAGCCTTACTTAGCTGAATCATCTCAACTTGTATCCTAACGTGGACCATTGTCATGCGTTCAACAACCAAGGGGGAACAAGGGCACTAAGGGAGTCCTGTCCTAACCTATATGTTTCAAGTATAGTTAAAACCAAAATCTCTATGTGTTCCAAGTGAAAACTGGATCAGCAAAAATCCAAATGTAAATATGATAGCAACGTTTGTGTGAGCAATTGAATATCTACTAGTGGCATTCTTCTTGTTTTATGTTCTAACTTTCTGTTTCTGGCTACTAGGTCGGAAGCTGAACCATCCAAACTAGATGATGACGACAATGTAGAATTGGAAAAGAGCAATGTGCTTTTGATGGGCCCAACTGGCTCAGGTATGGTTCCGATGTTTCAATATTATACATTGCCTGTTGTTCAGTTCAAATTCTGCTGGTTTCACTATCTTCACTGGAGGAGTGTCTTCATGCTCATGGCTTTGTTATCTCTAATAAGTTACTGAATTGTTTATTGCATGACAAATAGGAAAAACACTACTAGCAAAAACTCTTGCTCGTTTTGTCAATGTACCTTTTGTGATTGCCGATGCAACTTCGTTGACACAGGTAAGTGATTTGTTTTCTACTTTCAACTTCTTCTTCTTCTTCTTCTTCTCTCTGTTCTTTTTCATTTTTTTTCTTTCTTTATGTTTTTTTCCTGTCAAGCATAGAAACCGCACATGGTTAGGTACTGGGGATTGGCCCTACCTGATTATCTAAATGAAAGCAATTGTTGTTGTCTTGTCAGCCAGTGTGGCATATTTGATCCATTATCCTCAGACAAGTATTATTGGTGGGATTGCTAACTTATTGGACAAAATTTATGTTGATTTTATAGTCTACTTGTTTCCATTATGTTATACATTTGCCCTTACTAGACTGTAATTCAACTGTACAGCTGGCTTCCTTAGTGAACATGTAGAAATATGATTTTTAGCATCATTTATTGAAAACCATGAAACCTTTCTTTTCAGTTCTAAGATTCCTTTTTCTGTTCTTTAGTTTTGGGTTTTGTTTTCCACATCCTCTTTTACATATCTAAAAGCAAGTTTTTCTATTTTTCAGGCTGGCTATGTCGGGGAAGATGTTGAATCAATATTGTATAAATTACTCACGGTATGCTAATTATTTCTTCTTGGTCTCTGTCGTTATATTCAAATTGTTCTAGTGCAATCTTGAAAAGAGCTTGTTGACCAATTAGGCCTGCATGTTTTCAAGATTCAATTCTTAAACAAGAAGTTAAAAGTTGTTCTATGCACTTACTGCTGTGTTCATATCAATCAGTTTGTGAAGATGAAGATATTTCTGGGTTGTGACGAAAAAGGATTCAGGATCCAAAAATAGTGCCCCAAAGTTTTAATTGTGAATGCTGAATAGTTTAGGTATTTTTTATAAGTATGACTACGCAATACTTTAAAAAATTCTGCATTTTGGATGCCTTTGCAATATTTGTTTACCAATGATATGTAATTCCACTAATCTTAGTGTCCTGGATTTTAGTGTATACCACTTATTAGTTTTTCCTATTTCTTCTCTCTTTCCCCATGAGGAAAAACGAAAGAAAGGAAGAGAAATCTCTGCACTTTGGGGGGACAAGAGCATTTTCATTTTAGCTTTACATTTGCATATCAAGGAAACTGACCACGTCATTTTTCAAATTTTCAAGGTTGCTGAGTTTAATGTGCAAGCTGCACAACAAGGGATGGTGTACATAGATGAAGTTGATAAGATAACTAAGAAGGTTCTTGTCTTTCCTATGCTCTTCTTTGAGCTTCTATGTATTTCTGAATGTGGTTAAAATAATTTCTCTCTTCTTTTCTGGTTTTATGTAAGGCTGAGAGCTTAAACATCAGTAGAGATGTTTCTGGTGAGGGTGTTCAGCAGGCGCTGCTGAAAATGCTGGAAGGAACTGTGAGTTATAGTACCCTTACCTGTGACATTGATTATCTATGGTGATGATATATTTGTAATTTTAAGCATGTGAACGATTCACAAGATATTGCATTCTGTTTCTGTAACTGTGTAACTGTTGGGAATTGGGCTGCTTATGAACTAGGATGGTCATGAATTGCTAGGGCTTCCACTTGTGCGGAGTTCGTTTCTCATCTATTTAATGCACTATGCAATAAACTTGGGCAGTAGAAAACTATTAGGCTGTTATTGAGAAGCTTTATTGGATGATGGGGGAATGTTACCACATTGTTGGCATGGAAGAAGAGGTCAAACGTGGTTGATATGTAACCTAGAGCTTCTGAACATGTATGTCTCAGATGAAATTGAGCACGCAATGGCATTTTTCTTGCTTGCATAAATATAAATAAACCTCAAGCGGGCATTTAATTAGGTGACTTGAACCTGAACAACCTTGGTTCAACTCAGCTCATTTACGGCCCTATTAATCAAATGCAAACCAAAATGTACTTGGTTGATTGCATATATGATCTGATATTTGCCTAAGCAATCATTTCCTTTTAATATCTCTTAAATTTCTATTTAAGTGGATAAGGTTTTTGCATGATTGGTTGGGACTGGAGCTAGCTTTGGATTTTCCCTTGATTTCAACTTGTCAACTGTATTGATAGGGTTATATCGGAAGGTTAGAATAGAACGAGGGGCAACCTACTTAGGAAAACATTCACAGTAGATTATTAAGTCTTGGAATTTTCTTGTATGCTGGTAGTCTTACTTTCATTTTTCATTTACTGAAATCACAAGGAGCACTCTCATAGTTCTTGGTCTTGCTAAGTTTTGATCTCTTGGGTTTTATGATCAACTAGTTTATGCTGAGGTTGTTGAATGTCATATCATGAAATGGTGTTCAAAGTGCTAAAAGTGGGTGTAGAATGACCACATCATCTAAAAGCTTAAGCTTGTAGAGAGGGAGAGTCATTATATTTTTATTTATATTCTTCAACACGCCCCCGCACGTGCAGACAGACTTCTTTTTTGTTTGTGTCAAGCCTTGCATGTGAAATTCTTTTCTTTTTATTTTTATTTTTTATAAATGGGTGGCTATGAGATTCGAACTCAAGACCTCTTGTGTGGCCTAGCTCTGATACCATGTAGAATGACCACCTCATCTAAAAGCTTAAGCTTGTAGAGAGGGAGAGTCATTGTATTTTTCTTTATATTCTTCAACAGTGGGATCTTCAGTTGCTTATTCTTCAGTAATTTTGGTCCACAAGTTGCATCCTGTGTACATTTTTTTCTTTTCTTCTTTGGTCCTCTTCTTCGCCTTGTAACTTTATCCCTGCATCCCCACAGCCCTGCAATGCTGAAGCTTCTTATTGCGGGCGCAAGATTCTTTCAGTTGCTAAATCCATACTTTTTCTGAGTTCTGATCATCCTGTGCAAGCTATTACAATGCAGCATTTCTTCTAGTTTGATTATCTGTGAATTACCAAAAAAAGGAAGGGAAAAAAGGAAAAAAAAACTATTTTTGTAATTACTGTCATTGCCTGCCAATATTTTAAGTGTTTCAATTTCATATTTCTCTCACATTTTCTTATGCCAGATTGTAAATGTTCCAGAAAAGGGGGCAAGGAAGCACCCTCGGGCCGATAACATTCAGGTATTATGGTCCTAATTGTCTTTATTTGCGCTCAAATTTTTTATTTACTTCCCATACTGAATTTTCTCTCACCTGAGCATGTGTATGTCTGATCTGTGAATGAATTACAAATTTTGTGAAATAATACAACCAACCAGTTTCCGTATGCAGGAGGTTATTATTGGGGTGTCAATAACACATTTTTCTTATTGATCATAAAAGGATCATTTATACATTTCATTGTCCTTGCTTGCTTTCAGAAATATGGCTTAAACATCTTGAATGAAAATCCATCATGAAAAGGACTTTTAACATAAACTTTGAGAGAAGTGCTTTTATGCATTATCAAGTGGTAGTGAAATAGCACATTAAGCATCTAAAAATGCACAAACCAGGAACTTATTCTCCACTGTATATTTTGATATTCTAGTTGAATATTTCACTTCTTTTAACATTAACTATTCAAACTTGTTTTTGCTTATCCATTGTAAGTTTTCACTGTGGCTTATTTGAGATTTTGGGTTAGTTGTGTAATTCTCATAGGTTCTGATTGTGTAATGAAGAAAGTAGTTATGAAATTATAATGAAAATGGTAAAATGATACTTCGTTCATGTTCCCCATATCATCTGCCTGATGTCTTAAAAATTCCTGGTTGGTAAAGTTTGAGGTTTCTTGATCACTGTTGTTTTCCATTCTCATTCTTGTTGGCTGTTAGATTTTTTGAGCTGGTTGTGTACTGTTAGGTCATTCTGGTAGAGTTTAATGAATCATGGACGACGGAAGTCATCAATAAATTAACAATCAGAATGGTAAAAAAGATTAGTGACGTATCTGTTCCACATTTAAGCATCTTATTAGCAAGAACTTAAAACATTTTTTTCACATATAAATATCGACTCCTATCCTCATTTATTGAGATTTTGGATAGACAGTTTCCTGATATTATTCGTGGTAGAAAAGTTATCAAAATCGAACATGCGCATTTCACATTTTGCGACTATTATGTTCCAATTGATATTTAAAAGCAACAAAATAGTTTCCTACTTTTTCCTTTACAGTTTCATCAATTTCTGTTTGCTAAGCACTCGATCTGTAATATTTATCTCTTCACTTCAGATAGATACTAAAGACATCCTTTTTATATGTGGAGGAGCATTTGTTGATTTGGAGAAAACTATTTCAGAAAGGTGATTTCCCACTTGTGCTAGCTTCATATTGCACCACTACTTGCTGCTTTTTAACTTGGACAATCTTACTAAAGAATCTGATTATGTTTTGACAGACGGCAGGATTCGTCGATTGGGTTTGGAGCTCCAGTCCGTGCTAACATGAGAGCAGGTGGAGTGATTGATGCTGCTGTAACATCATCCCTACTTGAATCTGTAAGAATGAAGTGCTTGGAAACTCTAAGAAATTAGTGGTATACCTGGATTGGAGATAAATATCATTATCAACTCTGAAAATGCGTATTTTTTCAGGTTGAAAGTAGTGATCTTATAGCGTATGGCCTGATACCGGAATTTATTGGGCGCTTCCCTATTTTGGTTACTTTGTCAGCCCTTACGGAAGATCAACTTGTTCAGGTGATAATGATAGTTCTGTTTTTATCGATTGCTAATCAAGATTCGAGGGTGTTTGAAGTTTAACAAGTGAATATGCAAGATGTATCATAGTATGATTAGCTATTTAATCTATTTAATGAGTGCCCGTGGATCTCTCCATCTTAATGGTTTAGACTGTAGAGGGAATAGAAAACCAAGGGCATGAGTCTAGCTAACAAACCTGTTGATGCTCAACTGATAGTTAACAGGTCTTGCCTAATTTGTGAGCCCATTTCGTTCACAATCCAAGAATCAGATGGATTAAATTTTAAAAAAATATATACAAATTGTAATTCTGAATAATATCTTTATATTGGTTGCCTGGAATATCCTTTATTTAAAGTTGTATACGCTTGACGCTAAAGTATCTTTGACTAATGTATGCATTATGGGTGTTTTTCTTCTACCAATTTTTACCTACTTTTTCATTTCCTTTACAGGTACTGACAGAACCAAAAAATGCGCTCGGCAAGCAGTACAAGAAGTTATTTAACATGAATAATGTAAGCCTTTCTTTTTCTTCATCATGATGCTGAAACTCTCTCAAGTGCTTGGTCCTTTGAGAAATCTTGGCATCAAATCAAATAACTTGTTCGTTATTCATCTTTATAAACTCCAGGTGAAGCTACATTTTACTGAAAAAGCCTTACGAATGATTTCCAATAAAGCAATGACCAAAAACACCGGTGCCAGAGGATTAAGAGCCATACTGGAAACCCTTCTAACAGATGCTATGTATGAGGTAAACCATGACACTGTATACCTTAGGTTTATGTTTTCTTTAACTCTGTAGCTCGCTTGCAGCCAATAAGCGTTGCTTGTTCCTGTTCAGATTCCAGATACCAAAACTGGAAAAGATAGAGTTGACGCTGTTGTGGTTGATGAAGAATCAGTAGGCACAACGAAAGCGCCTGGATGTGGGGGGAAAGTACTTCGCGGGGATGGTGCTTTGGAGAGATATCTGGCGGAGACCAAATTAAAAAATGGGGCGGTATGATATGATTTGACTTTTAAACTAAGTTACGGTTTTCAATTGGGTTTTATTAACGCTGGAAATATTAATTGTTAAACCCTGGAAATATGAATTGCTGTGCAGGAAGGAAAAGGTGCAGCTGAAGCAGAGGAAGGTGAAATAGAGGTCTCATCAAGAGCAATGAGCATGTAGAATTTAGTCCTATAGTTCTCTGACCTTGTAAACAAGATTTCTTTTTCATTTTATCCTCTCTTTGTTGTATTGTAAAAGTTATTCATTCACGATTGTAGTTGTCATTTTCTAATATATAGAGAATAGAGGATAAAGATAAGAAGAGTACAGTATTTAGTGTACTAATCTATGCAATAATTGTACATTAATAAGGTTTCTAATGGAGTTAATAATTGTACACATAAACCTTTGCATTCCCTTAATTGTTTCAGAGTAAATTTAGCTAGTTTTACTGCCTCCTTTTGTCCACTTTTCCCATGTGCTACTTTAAGGTCATATGTTTTAGAGGGTGTTTGGCTAAGTTTATAAGTTATTTAAAACATTTGATAAAATGTTCGAGAGCTTATAAGATGTGATTGGCAAAAATTTAGAGGCAATGAATTTAGATGATGTTTAGGAGTGCCAACTTACTTTTTAAGAACATATCAAATTATTTTGTTTTCAATCAAATTGATTATAATATTGTCACTGTTGACATGTTATGAACTACACAACATCTTATTTATTCAAAAATAATATCCAAAATATCTTATAAGCTCTTAAAGTCTTATAAAATATATGAGTTTATAAGATTTTTTAAATAAACTTAGCAAAACACACACTTAATTATGTGTTTGGGGCCGGTTAGTGCTATACAATGTACGTAATCAACACATGTAGAACAAGAAATATTGAACATATAGAACATGATCAACACATAATCAGCTCGTTAGTGAACTCACTTAGATTTCAAATATAAGTTTGACAATTTATTTACTAATTAAAAGAATAATTGAGCATGCCTAAACCAATCTGGACTAAACAAACGCATCAAAATGCAACTGCTACCATTTTCAATAACTCAAAAGAGGGGACCAAAAGAAAACTAGTACCCCAAGAAGAGAAAAAAGAGAGAAAAAAAGGAGCCACTACTTGGATTGAGCAATGAGGGCTTCGGCATCAGCAGGGGTTGGCAGTGCTGGGATAGCCCCTTTCTGAGTTGTGCAAATTGCCCCACAAGCATTTGCAAATTGCAAGGCCTTTTTCAGCTCTTCTTCATTCTGCAACGTCCATCCAATTTAGTTTCACAAGTGTAATCAGCAGATGAGAGCAGAACCACTCAATTAAAAACTTAAACCAAAAACCGACCTGGAAGATATTGGGATTCTTGGCAATGGCACACAAGATTGCCCCGACAAAGGAGTCGCCTGCTCCCGTTGTGTCGACAGTCTTCACAGAAAACCCGCCAACTCTTCCTTTAAAGCTCTGTTATATACCATGTACAAAAAAAATTAATGAGATTTGTTGCGAACCTGAGAAAAAAAATATATATATATACATACATATATATATATATAGTAATTTAATTGCACAACATGCCTTGGTATAATATCTGCAGCCCTTCTCCCCATCAGTGACAACAAGAAGCTTGAGCTTATCATGCATTAATGACGTTGCCGTATCATCGCTCTGGGGATCTTTGCCAGTGAGGAATTCTACCTCATCATCACTCACCTATGAATCACACAGACCAAGAATTGAAAACCAATCAAATAAATGCACATGTACATATATACGTATATATGGATCATCAATCATATATGTTTGCCTTGATGAAATCAGCTTGGTCCCAAATGCTCTTGATGCCCTGCCTAGCAGCGTCAGCGGAAGGCCAGAGAGGCAAGCGAACATTGGGATCGTACGAGAGGAGAACGCCGGCTTCTTTGGCGGCTTTCATGGCGGCCATGTGGGCCGACCTGCACGGCTCCGATATGAGACTTATGGAACCGTAGTGAAAGATGCCCGATTTCTTGATCATATCCATGTTGATCTCAGAGTCCTTGAGCAACATGTCCGCGCTGGGGTTCCTGTAGAACATGAACTCCCTCTCCCCATTGCTCTTCAGCGTCACGAATGCCAGCGCCGTCCTCGCGTTCGTGTCGAAACAGACCCCGTCCGCGTTCACGCCGTTCTTCTTCAGAATGTCCACCAACATGCGCCCGAACTCGTCTTCCCCGACCTGCACAAATCACGCACACAGATACACACACTCGTTTAGAAATGATAACAACTGGAGATATGAAGAAGAATTAATGAAATTGATGGGTTGCGAAGATCGATCGGACCTTGCCGATGAATGCGGAGGCGCCGCCGAGTTTTGTGATAGCGCAGGCGACGTTAGCCGGAGCGCCGCCGGGGGCTTTGAGAAATCCCTTTGATTCGGCCAGTGATACGCCGGCGACGTCGGGCACGAAATCGATCAGCATCTCCCCGAAACACACTACGGTTGAATTCTTCGCCATAATTTCTCTCTCTAATCCACGGACACACTCCTCAATCTACGATCTAGTACGTATACAAAAACCCTAAGATTACTTGTCTCTATATACACATATATATGTATGTGTGTGTGTGTATATATATAGATACAGTTTAGAGGAGTGAGAGTTCATGCAGAAGAGGAAAATAGTCAGCAATCCAATCCGACTGTGACTCCATAGATTTCGGATTTCACGGATTAATTTCGTATTGACCTAACTGTATTTGACTCATTATTTATTCAAATTAAAGTTATATCTTTTTGTTTTTTTTTATACTTTCGCAACAACCATGCGGTAAAAGGCAATAAAGATGATATAATTATGGGATAAAGTATTTATCCTCTTTTGGATAATTGGATATACTCTTATTCAAGAGATAATTAGCCCATTATGGAAAATTAAATGTTATTGTCAAGTATTATAAGCTTTCCAAGGTTTGCTTTAAATAACAGTAGCAACATCGCACATTCTACGTGTGTACAAAATATAAAAAATATTTATTTCAATTTAGTAATTAAATTTTTTTTAGGATGAAAATATAAATATATTATTAAATTTCTTTAATAAGAATACTTTTTTAAGAATTATTTTAAATAATTTATTAAATTATAATAATTTAAAATATAATAATTATATAAAATAAAATTACATGATAAAGAATAAACACAAAAAAAAATCCAAATAATTGTAATTAGAGAAAGTGGTTTGTTGGTTGAGAACATCTGTGTTTTAAATTAAACGTAATATTACAATATTGATATTTTTATCTGTTTGTTTATTACATGTATCTATTAATTAAAAGAGTATAATTGACACATCCAAATGTGGTATCTAACTTGAATTGATTTTATGTGAATTTTTAATTTTAGTCACAATTTTACATGTCTCTATTTATTTTACATAAAATTAAAGGGCAACTTTTATAAAATCACATATATAATCGCTATTTGTGAGATAAAAATGACTTTTTTTTTATAATAGTATATATATAATTAGATTGTGATGCTTATAACTTTAATATAGTCGATGGGTCAAAAATTAAAAGATTTTGTTAACGTCTTAAAAATTAATAATTGTTGCTTCGTTTACTTTTTGTCGAGCGATCCTATTATAGATCTTGGCCTTCTATTTGTAATGTTATAAATTTTCATTTCTAAAAGTTTTACTAAATATTTATGTTATTTTATAAAATGCCCTGTGAGACACAACTCTAGCCAAACAACCTATAACTGATCAATAATCTGGAAGCAACAAAATTATAGTGTGGATGGGTCTTATGACTCCATTTTTCTTTTATTTCTTTTTTTTTTTTAACTACTTGATTTTCAATCTATTGGCCTACTAATCCGAATTCGGGTATTAAAAAGACCTAATACACGAACAACCCTCCCGATTTAGTTGTTCAATTCACAACTCTATGATTTGAATTCTGAACGTTGCTTAAAAAATTTAATACTTTGCCTTGCTAGACCAATTCGTAGCTGGTTTATACTCTATATATTAAGATTGTTCGATCCATTAAAATCAATCAAATTAAAATTTACTATAATTAGTCAAAAATTTGATCCAGAAACATATTCAATTTTATTTGGTTTTAATCTATTTATATATAATTAAACAATTTTAAGACTATTCAAGTATGCACATATATGGATAGTCTCATTTAATTCTATTTTCTTATGTATGAAATTCATATGTAGTTTATATGAATTTAAATAAGTATATTTGTAATTCATATTTATCCAAAAGAATCCAACAATTATCAAGTATTTAAAATGAGATATATTACAGTTTCATTTGAATAAAATAACAAATTCCATATTTTATTTACAATATTCATCATTTATTTTAATAATAATTAAAAAATTTGATTCTACATAAACTTCTAAAAACTTTGTTACCTTAATATACCATAATTAATATTGAGATCGAACATATTCTACTATTATCATATTCTTTTAATATATTTATTTTATCAATTTACATATTTTTTATAAAACTATTTTTTATAATAGAAATTCATGAAAATGTACACTGATATCTATTTTCCGTGCCTTAAGATAGGGCTACATACTAGTTGATCATTATTAAAACTGAATCATATTCGATTTTCTTTCTTTTTTCTTATTATAGCCTAAAAAATCGAAATCCTATTAAACAGAAAGGGGGGAAAATGGCAAACAATAGGTGGTCGTACTTGTTGAGACACTTTTTCTCTGGAGCCGAGTTTTAAATGGGCCACTTTTCAGTTTAACAGGATCAAAAGCCCAAGATTTCATTTTTTTTTTTAATTAAAACACCAAAACTAACCGAAAACAAAAATTAAAAATACAATAACCATAGACCGAATCAAATGCACTTTGATGTGGTTCAATTCGTACTCTCATTTTTAATGGTTATTATTTTTATTTTTAAATCTTTAAAACAGCCTAAATCCCCATGAAAGAAAGGTTGTGGTTGGATTCTTTTTGTACATATATATCATTGCTGAATGATACATTTGCATTACTCCACTTGAATGATTTCTCCATGTAGATTGGGGGGCGGGGGGGGGGGGGGGGGTGGTGTGTGGGGAAGCTTAAAATCAAAACGAGAAGCAACACCATCAGATATTCAGCAACAATCCCATTCACACAATTCTGCATCCAGCTTCAATGCCGAAGCAATTTACACAAACCATGGATACTGGCATATTCGACCTCATAAAACAAGACATAAGAGTGTACTTTGGCATAAAACGACAATGAGGCTTCAAGATAGACGCGATCAATCAAATTTGTAATGCTTATCAACAGCTACAGAAACATCCCACGTGCAGCTCATTCCCTTGGGGAAGACAACCAAGTCACCCGCGCCAATCTCAACTGCCTCATCAGATCCGTCTGGATACACCTTCACCTTTCCCTCTAACAGGTAGCATGTCTCGTTACCAGAGTATGTCCATGGAAACTTGCTCGGAGGGCATCCCCACCTATTTTCAAAGGTAAAAGCATCATCAAAACCCAGCAAGAAACCATATGATACAAGGCCAGCGCAAAATGTTAAGCTATGTTATCTTCAAATTAGAGGTCTACTAACCTGGCACAATTCTTTTTTCAACAAGTTATCTCACTCAGACCTACTTAACACAAAATGTTAAGCCACATTACGCTGGCACAGTTCATATGGAAGAATCTCTAATTTGAGTTTCAAGTGACAACAAAGAGAGCAAGCAAAAGTGTTACTTTAACTAAATATGCAGAAGAACGAAAGCTGAGACATGATATGGCTGCCTGCAAGTTCAAATAATTTAGTGAGATCCTAAACTGTTTTTCCTCCAATAGACTAAAAATATCATTCAAGTCCGTCGTATTCTTCCATGCCTTTGTCTAATTCTATAACAGAAAATTTTATAACATCATGCTAATTTAAAATAGCCAGTTTCTAATTCTACTTTTTACATCTATTTTCCAGCTAATATAGATTAAATGAAGAAACTACTCAAGCTTTAACCCTAACCAGAAGAAAAGAATTTCTATATGGATATGGAATTATGCCTAATAGCATTTCCACCTCTCAAGGTAGGTATGGTTTAGGAGAGAAACACCTCTGAAGTTTGAAAGGCTTTATGAGTCCATACTCTTTCATGTTGGCTAATATTAGAGATGCCTCTTATGCATTCTATTCTGTAAGCATCAAAACAATTGAGCTTGAAAATTGTGAATGTATAAATCAGTCATAAATCGTATTGGGAGAAACGGGCAGGACAAATGTATTTCCTGTTGACCTAAATCAAGCAGACAATAGGGTAGCAGAAACTCTATAGACTTTTATGTTTCCATTATAAAGAAAGCATTTTTCTTCTATGCATTTTTGTCCCTAAAGGTCATGATGACAGCAATAATAGCTGATGGCTTGATCATCTAAGTATAACTAGTAAATAAATATTCAAGGAATGTTGCGAATGAACAAAGACTAATGAAATAATTAACTTTATTTAATTTGAGATGCATCGTGATAACATCGATAAGGTTATCTTGAACCTTTACAAGATGTATTCTTTGATAGTATGTTTGCTCTTTTGATGCTTGATTGAGTTAAAAACATTCATATATCATAATAATAAGATGCTAGAGATAACAAACTTATAAACGACCCTATCGGCCCTATCCGCCAAAATTCCAGACATTGATGTTATTCATTATTCACTGGAGTGGCAGCATATATGATATGAATCAGAACTAGGCAAAATGCACGCGACTAATCGACCTATGTCCCCAAATCGACTTGGATAAATCCCTAAAAATAAGCAATTGCTAAACCCTCGAAGGATCCACAAAAGAGTCGAGTGCAAACAAAAACAAGGAGAGATAGTAGTTACTTGGGCCAAGAGCGAACGCCGAGCTCGGAGAGTTTAGATTCAGGGGGGTTTTTAACGATCTTCACACCCAATTTCTCGATTTCTGTCGTTGATGCGGCCATTATTTTCGAATTCCAACACCTCACACGGCGGCGAGGGCTTCCCAATGATCCAGTAGCAGAGACTACCCCTTTTGCACCTTCTTTTGTTGATATTGAACAAATGGGGTGTTTGGTTACAGGTTTTAAGCTATTCCGATTAGGAAGATAGGCTCCTACCGTTACAGGACTAATAGCCCCAAAAGTGGCCATTTTTCTACTCTACTATATGATTGATTTTTTGGTTCACTAGCTACTTACTAGGAGATTAAAGGCATTAAAATCCAAGAATATTGCTCTTAATATTCGCCACACACTTGTCATAAATGTACATATTTGTTTATCTACTTTGACAATCTTAGGCTATAACAACGTCCAGCACTAGGCCTTGCCAAATCATCACATCATTTCACATATTGAAGGTGAATAACTAAATGAAGTTTAGTTGATATTTTCTCATTGATTTAAGTGTACATGACCTTGCAAATAAATAAAGATCAGTAAAAATTGTGTTGTGCATTTCTTGAATGTAGCATTCCAAATTCTACTACATCAATCTAGCTAACAATTAATTTTTATTTATTTATTTATATTTAATAAAAATAACAAGTTTCATTACAAAAAAGAGAGGGAATACAAGGGGATGATACAAACAAATGAAGAATTTAAATAAAGATCACTTGCCCATGATGTATCCGCCTTCTGCAAGACAAAGCCAAAAACAATTGATTTCTATGATGTATTTTGATATGCACTTCACTGAATCTGCAAACAAATTGGTTTAGCATCTTCTCCGCACAACCTCATAACTGGAAAATTAACTTTGTCTCAATCATTCATATTGATTAATCAAGCCTCTTCTTCTCCATTGAGACTCAGTCCACCATTTTCCATCTTTCAATCACAACCTTGAATTGCTTATCTCTGCGCCTCACCTGCAAAACAAACAAGCATTAGAATCTTAGGGGGTCTTCGCAATGACAACACAAAAAGTGTTTTTCTGCTTCTGCCAAAAAAAAAAAAAAAATTAGACAATGAGTGTTCTGTATTCCTGCAAGCACTGAAAAAAAAAATAGAATAAGCTAAAAGCTCAAAGTAGCTTTTAGGGTGTTTTTGCCAGCTTTTAGTTACCTTTTAACATTCAATCATTACTTCTCACTTTTTTCTTTTCAAACACTACCCACTTTCACTACTCCAATTATTTATAACTTTTTCTATTATTGTAACTTCTCCAAAAGCGTAAGCATTTGCAAGCGCCCCCTTACTCTCTCAGCTTTCTTAGTTCTTGCAACTTTCTCATTTTATCATATGATTAATTCATTGTTAAATGGTCCGCAAGTGGATGATCCTTCATATTCTTTTCTTTTCTTCTTTTTTTCCACCTTAAGTGCATTAAAATCCTAAAGAACAGAACTGGGATTATTCATCAATATAAGACATAATAGAAGCACAGAGATTACCTCAACCAATGGCTTTTTCCCCTGAAGCAACTCGTCCACGCTCTTATCCATCTGTATAGAATACCAACATTTAGCAAAAGTTGTAATGTCTCTAGGTTGAAGACTCGTATTAAATGTCTTAAACACAAACAAAAGAAATGTGAAAGCTTCTTGTTTCTACTGTAATTTTGTAATTTCCTCCAGAAGTATAGTACTTAAATTGTACAAACAGGTTAATGACAATGTTGTTACAATTTTAGTTGTGCAATTTCTCCTCATAAACATGCATTGGCGGAAACTTGAACAACTAACCCGATGTGCAATCCAGTAGTGCCTTTCCCTCATTTCAATTAGAAAAGGAAATGTTGGCGGAGATCTTCTCTCGAGGACACTTTTCTTGCTGTTTCTGGTCTTAGCTTCTTGATCACTCAAGACAACCGTTTTGAGCCCTCCAATCTGTACGACACATTGAGAAACAAATTAAAGAAAGTTAAAATGAATAAAAAAAAATGCATAGATAAAGTGAGCTATTGTTTTCTATTTAACTGTATTGGCTGTTCTGAATGCTAATTATAAAGTCTAATTGTCTCAAATCCAAGAAAAAGATGAAACTTAACATCAGTTTTAGCAGCAGACGTGCCAGTTTAAGTTACCATAATTAATTCATAGGAGACTCAACAAAGCAAACTTCTGTGTTAATAGCTGACACGTACCAAATCAGATAGAGTGGGATTCTTAATAATATTCTCCAGCTTCTTGCCATGAGCACTGCCAATAAGCATAACTCCTCTCTGCGCAATAGTACGGCAAGCATGAACTTCAGCTTCTGTCCCAATCTCATCAACAATGATCACCTCAGGCATGTGATTTTCTACTGCCTCCATCATGACTTTATGCTGCATGCATGGTTCAGGAACCTGCAATCTCCGTGCTCTCCCAATCGCTGGATGTGGAATATCACCATCACCTCCAATTTCATTGCTTGTGTCAACAATAACCTAGCTGATTGGAAAGTGAAGATTATCTTTAATTGAACGATCAAACTATGCAAGGCATGGGAAGTAACAGAAACCAAAAAAGCACATACCACTCTCTTGAGAAGCTCGTCTGACAGGACACGAGATATACCTCGCATGACCGTAGTCTTTCCGACACCAGGCCTGCTGGACTGAGACAAAATTACTTATGCAAGAAAAATTCTGTTTGAGAAAACAGCACTAAGAAGAAGTTGGATCTATCATCTCATTATTATAAAATAAAAACATACACTACTACTACTATAGAAAACAGTAGTTTCAATAAGTCATACTAATTTGAGCACTTAGGTGTTTAAGCCTTGATGATACATAAGGATAAGCTTTAAGATTTGACCAATCATTGGTCCAAATATTCTTCAATCAAGCTTGAACAACTTCTACCAACCTGGTTATTAGCGCTACTTTGGTAGATTTCAACAAAATGGGCCAAGTAATATGCTCATAAACATGTCCACGAGCTTAAATATGTTGTTTATTTTCGTTCATCTATTTTCTCAAACTAATCTCAAATGAACTTTGGATGCGTCCAATCCAGTTTGATATTTAACAGCTTGAGTCCATTTACTGCTCTAGGGATAGCCATAATTATATATTTGTATGATTAAGTCTAAACATAAAACTAAATCTCAGTAAATTCACCAACATTGGAATGCAATTTTTTTAACATGATATAACTTGATGGTAAAAACATCTATTAACAAAATAAAAGAAATCCCTCAATAATTCGAGACACTAGCTTACCTTCCCAGAAACAAGATGCTTTCACCATACTCAAGCAAATCACGGACCATGTCTATTGTCTCTCTAAATGGCCTGCCCACTCGACAACTCAAACCAACAACTTTTCCCTTCTTATTCCTGATTGCCGATATCCGATGCAAAGTGCCTTCAATGCCGGCTCTATTGTCACCTCCAAACTCTCCAAGTGCATCTTGAGCATATTCCAGCTCTTCCATTGATACCTGCCAAGACATATTATTAACAAAAAAACCAGAAAAACGAGACATGTTTCCTCCCAAGACTTAATTTTGGTGCTCATTCACTTTTGGTATCAAGAAGGGTTAAAGAAACGTTGGAATTACCACTGTCGTACAGCTGGTTTAAGAACTCACCTCGGTGTTCCTGAGGTACCGCACACCAGAATCACCTAAGTAAAATGCTTGAGGCAGCCGGCCCAGATCCAATGTCACCTATTGACACAGCAAGGCAAGAAACTTATTCTTGAAAATGTCTTCAACTGATATAAATTCGTCAAGTGGCACTATCATGTGTTCCACAACCAGTAAAGCATATAGATAGGTTCCGATTATGTCAGAGTAGCAAACTGTATTCAGTTGATTGCGATTCAGATAATTCACCGCTGATACTGAGAAGAGACTATGATTATAATTACTTTCTCAATTCCTCCTCCTTCATTGATGACAAAAAATGATTAAATATTCTCCATAATTTTGTGAGAAGACAAAAATTGAGGGCTAGCATCTCTCTCTCTCTCTCTCCCTAAAAAAAGAAAGAAAAAGAAACCCCTACCTCTAAAAGTTGATCTCTTTTTGAGTCGGACCAAAGATTGTCGCGCACATCATGCGGAAGAATCTATAGATGGGGCAAACAAGATGTCAGTTTGAAGAACAACGCCTAAAAGACAGTTGCATTAACTCCAAAAATTGCAAGAAAAAAATGTAGGTGGGTTGCTAGTAAACCTGCAAAAGCGAATGGATATCGTCATCTACTGTACCAGAAACACTTCCAGAACAAACAATTCTATCACGACGGCGTTGCCATGGCGGTTCAGCGAGCCGATTAGCACAATTGTTGTTGGTCTTCGGCGGCACTAGCAATCGGCGTGAATTTTCTTGTGGGCGTGGCCGGAGAATAGAGCAAGCGTTACTCCGCAGCGGAGTATGGAGTAGGCTTGAGCAACAACCAGCCATGCCGATGGGATCGCCGGCGCAAGTATTTTGGGCGTCAGTCTTTTTTAACACTAGGAACTAGGAAGCCACGAATGGATAAATTACGGGATAATTGTAAATTTGGTCCATGAGATGTCATAAATTGCAAAAGTTCCCCTGTGGTTATTTTAATTGCATTTAACGCCAAACCCCCCTTGGTCCAAAGTCCGAACTCGAACTCAATGAATGCTAAATTTCTTAGGTTTGTTGGGGTAATAAAATGAAAACCCCACTTTGGTGATCATTTGATTAGACTGGTAAAAAGAGTTGCATATTTTAAAGGAATAATAATATATTTTTTTCAATTGAATGATTTATCAAGTGAGTTTTATACATTGGGCATAGAAAAAAATTTTAATTTACCCTTTTTTGGACTGAAAATTTTCAAAATACCCTAATTTGAAATTTTTTTTTGAAAATACCCTAAAACGGATTTGTCAAGCTCGGCCATACTATTCATCTACCATCTCTGTTCGTGGGAAATATTATTTTATACATTATATATATATTATATATATTTTTTAATTGTTGATCGGGCTCCTCAACCTCAGTCAACATTTTGGAATTTTTTTTTTATTCTTTTACTGGCTGGCTGGGATTGAGGAGCCCAGCCAACCTTTTTCATTTTTTTTAATATTTTAATGGTTGGCCGAGATTGGTGAGTCCGGTCAACCTTTTTCAAATTTAATAATCCGCATGCCTGACTTTGTCAGGATTTTTTTAAAAAAAAATTGAATGGTCGAGCACCTTGCCTCATTATCCGCGCCATTGTATCAAAAATTTTTTTAAAAAAAAAAAAAGTCAATGGCCGAGCTTGGGAAACTCGGCCTTGCCTTAGTTCATTTGCCACGTCTGACACATGCATACAAAATCGTCCTTGCATGGGTTTCTTTCTTTCAATAATTTCAGGCCGGAGTACATAAAGCGTGAAATTTGCACAGACTTTTCACTTAGTAGCTGAACACTTGAAATTTCAAATTTCAAATTTCTGTAACCTCAAACCGTTATATATACAATCAACACCCCATTCATTCCCTCACCTCCCTTCACTTCGTATGGTATAGTATTGTAAGTGTTAAATTTTTTTTTAAATGCAGCTGTTGATTTGCTCAAAATTTAATAGTGAAATGTTCTAATTTTTTTATACTTTTTGATTTTGTAGTTGATAAATCGTGAAGCAAATTTTTGTAAGTGTGTAAGTTTTTTTGAATTAATAGTGTATATGTAGTGAATGATTTTCTTTATTATTATTTTGTAATTATTTTCATTCTTAATTTATGTAGGTGTGATTATTGCACTATGTTTGATCTTATTGTTTATTTAGAGGTATGTTACTATAACTTTGACTATTTATCATTTATAGTAACTTATTGATAATTTTCATTATTATAGTTTATTTGTAATTATTTGTTGGATAATTGAACTTGACAATTATTGTTAGAAAAAGTCAATTTGAATGCTAATGATATTTATATTTATATATGGACGGCTGTAAAAAATAAATTTGTAATTGAAATAATTAATTAGATAGATTACTTTGTAGTACATGCTAATATAAAAAATAAAAGTACATTTATTGGCATTATGTAACATGTAGTTTTTTTAGCGTTATTCCATTTATGTATGTCATTCTTCATTAATCCATTTGTTCCATTTATTTATTTTTTTGTACATTTTCTACAACGAAAAGTGTATATATATATATATATTAAATACCAATGTTTTCAAATTACCAAATTAAAGTACAAATTTTCGACAATAATATTTTGAAACAAATTGATATTTCACTAGGATAGTGATGAAATTGGAAATTTTTCATGTTACAATAAATTTATATTTTAGATTTGATGTTAAATAATTAACGAGAACTAATTGAATCAAGAGTAATCAAGAGATTTGCCGAGAATTATGTTAAATTTAGAGTCGGGATCACTGTAATTTGACAACCAATTGTTCTTTTTATTTAGTAATTTATTAATATGAATTGTAATAATTGGAGTAATCTAATAATTAATATAATATTTTCATTAGTTGTTGTAATCTAATTATAACTAAGCTCGTATAGGGAGTTGGTTGTCTTAGCGTACCTTTATAGGGGGTTGCCTACCTCATTGAGAAGGGAGACAAATAGTATATTTGGGCCAATTCAATTACTTCAGGTATTACTTTCACATTTTTTTTATTATATTAATCCTTTGTAATGACAGTAAACAATTTTTTGTTGGTTTATTTTTTGTATTATAGGTTTGGACGTGGTCTTGTATCACAACTATAACACCAATACCTGTATTTAGACGTTTACCAAGCAAGCAAAATTTGGATGACAATGAGGAAAATCAAACCGCAATCCCGTTTAGTGCTAGGTCAGCCATGTTTTTTATTCGTATAAATGCTTTTCTAAATGATTATATTGTATATTATTTTTGGTCTCTACATGTTGTTAATTCTATGATTGTTGTACTAACGACATTGTAGGTGGATTAATTACTACACACACAGAGAGACGATTAGGCACTCACTATCTGTCGTGAGAGATTTGTTTGACAGGATGTGGGACAAACAGGTATAACAATTTTAACATGCCCATGTATTAATTTACATTGTATTTGTTAATATGTGATGTAATACATTATTGTGGTTTTTTGACAGTTCGTATGGCGTTCGTATGACACCAATGCCCCTGAGATTGCCGGACTACTCGATAATAAGGGGGAGGAATACTGGCATGCTTCAGTACCACTACTGAATTATGTGATTCTAGAGTTTCGTCATCCTGAACGTGTTTTGAGTGTTTTGAGATAGTTTAGGATGAGACAAGGCTTACCGCCTATCATTTCTTTGGCGAAAAGAACATTGCCAAGAATTGATCGGAGGGGTCTTAACTCTACTAAGGATTGGGGAATGATATATGCTCATTATGACCACATGTGGAATAACGTAGATGAATTCGTGGTTTACGTGCCCCTAATCATTGTCGGGTTATCACATACGATGGAGGTTACATGGATTGGTACTTGAGGCATACAGTACTGCAAATCACACCCTCCAAGTGTATACACGCACGAGTGATTTTCAACCTTCAAATCCATCAGCATGGCGTGTCATGGTTAGTGTCCTTTTAACCTTTTTATGTTTGTGTTGAATTATATATAAGTTTTTTTTTTCATTAAGTAAAATGTGAAGTAGTAATTTTTTGGAGTTGCTTGTCAACAGGTGGAGGGTTTGGAGTATTTTAGAATGGAGGTTACGAGACTTAATATTCCACATCTGGTAGAGCACGCAAAAATGCTGAAGAACATGGCTAGATCAAAAATTGGAGTAACTAGTCAGGCGGTTGACGATGTACCTGTGTTTGTAGGTGCAAAAAGAGATCCATATCCAAGGCACCAGGGGTCATCATGTTAGCCCGAATGAGGTTGGACTGTCCAATGTTCAAGAGGACGAAAGCAGGCCTTCGTACGCTCCAGAAATGCAATTTCGGCCGTCTAGTTCCCATATGCCAACCGATGTTTATGTACCTTCGCCGGCTCAGTTCAGTTCGGATCCTGCTCCTCTGCTAAGTACTTATGACATGGGTGATACAAGTGCATTTGATCATTTTTCTCAACACACCATACACCCAGATGCTCAGCATGAAACCGCTCGAATACCCTTCCCAACGCTCTTTTGATGTTGGTGGGCCTAGCAGCAAGCATGTCTAGGATGAACAAAGGTTAACATTTCGCCTGTACCATTTGGAGTGTTGTCAAACAGAGGTGAAGAACTACTGAATTCTAGCTCCCATGACCATCAGTCGGATTCATTTATGTCCGTACAGTTCGAAAAAGAAGAACCTTGTCGGAGAGGACAACGTATTAGACGTCATCCCAGATGTGGCATCGACGGTCATTTAGGCCGACACTAGTATAGATAGGGTGACAGTTGTATTTTATTTTATTCTGTGTAAATTTTGATGTAGACTACCGTATGGTGAGTTCTTGTAATCATGAAAAATAACGAGGTTATTGAATTGATCGTTTTTCTAAAAATACAAATACGAACCTGCTTTGAAAGAAACTACAACAACTACTACGATAACAACTGGCTTAATTTCCACCAGACCTTGACTTGTCTTCTAGTCCTCCAAAAATCGCCTTCATTTAGTCCCACTTTTCCTCTCTTTTGTGTCAATATACCAATTTTTTTCCACTTAATATATTTTATTCAAATGATTAAAATTAAAAAAAAATTAAAAAATTAAAGTTACCCAATGTTGAACGGGCTTAAAAAAAATTGTGAACTGGCTTTGCCATCTCGACCAAGCATTATAATAAAAAAAAATTATAAAGGTTGGTCGAGATTGGTGAGCCCGGTCAACCATTAAAAATAAAAATAAAAAATAAAAAAATATTGGTCGGGATTGGCGAGCGCAGCCAACAATTAAATTAAATCAAAAATAAAATAAAAAGGTTGGTCAGGATTGGTGAGTCTGGACAACCATTAAATTAATAAAAAAAATCCAAAATGTTGACTAGGGTTGAGGAGCCTGGCCAACAATTAAAAAAATATATAATATATAACACATAAAATAATGTTTTGCACAAACCGAGATGGCAGATGAATAGTATGGCCAAGCTTGGCAAATCCGTTTTAGGGTATTTCCAAAAAAAATTTCCAAACTAGGGTATTTTGAAAATTTTGATCCCAACGAAGGGTAAATTAAATTTTTTTTCTTACGCATAGCATATGCTTATTTTTTTTTCTTCTAAAATTTGATGTTGAATCGTTCTTAATATGTTTTGTGGTTCTAGTTGTATTGCTATTATAAAACTCGTGTTTTTGTTCTCTAATTATAAAAATGCGTTATTTGTCTTGCGCAAGCTGAGCAAGAAAAGCAGGTATAAACTCTTTAGGATATGCATAAAATTAGAAAAATGCACTTACTTTACTTGTAAAAAATTATTTTCAAAATATTGCAGTTACAATTATTATACACCGTAACATTTTCTTCTATTTTGTCTGCTGCATCCCCTAAATTTAGATTTGACTCAAAAATTGATTATATTTCTTCAGTGTAAGTATTCCTATAGAAATATATTTATTTTTTCCTTAACAAACGATTAGTTGAAAAATTATTTACTGATAATCATTTTCTTTGTTGTAGACCTACAATTATGCAACTATTTAGGAAAAGAAGGATTAAAAGATACAAGGCGGTGCCTAGTAGAGTTAAACTTTTGTCCACTACACTATGGTCTCTTACATCTATATATAAATATATATACTAGAAAAGTGGCACCGCTCAATGCGCGGTAAGCAATACCCGGTGAAAGAATGTGAAGGGAAAAAAGTGATGTGCTTATATATTGTATATAGTGTTTCATATATTCGTACATATATTAGGTGGGGATTCATTCAAACATAAACTACAGCAAATACAAAAGTTAGAGGTTGGATGAACTTCAGTAGACGCTTACATAATCATATATTTACATGACTTGGTAAGCTTGGATCTAGTTTGGAGGGACATCAGATGGGAACGAAGGGGTGACATTGGGTTCGGAACTGGAAGATTTAACTTCACTAGATTTAACGTTAGTGGAAGTAGAGCCCACAACGCGATCAACATCAGCACAAGAAGAGACAGAGTGTATACTTGACACAAATATCAATCATTTAACACAAACTCAAAATGAGAAATCATCCAAAAAGAAGAAGTTAAAAATCAACAAAGCATGCAGATACTATCAATTAACAAAGGACACAATATAATAGAGTGGCAAGACAGAGGCATTGACAATATCACACTGCACATACTCCAACATGGCTTTCTAAACATACAACTAGGCGGAAGCATGTGATTGCCTTTATCAAATGGATGCGTGTTATAAAATTCCATTTGAAATTCTATAAAACTGAAAACACTTGAGCACGATTAATGATAAGGTAGAGTGATAGAACATGACAAACTTTATACAAATTCAGGTATAAGATAGATGTTCACATCAAACAATGTAGGATGTATTGGATAATAAATGAATTAGTGAAGGAGCGTTTGTATTATGATAGCGAGTATGTATCGAACCATCCATCAATTATGTATGCACATTATATATTCAAAGGGTAATACACTAATTCATACCTTAGTCATACAAAATTTTAGATGATAGGCGCAAGTGCATGCATTAAGTGATTCTATTCACACATTACTAAAATTAGCAATTTCAAACGAGGAATCACTAATTTTAAATTCTTTCAGGATTCTCTATTGCCATGGTATTGTAAACAAAGTATTAGATTATAAATTTCATTCACAAAAATAACAAAACTATCCCATAAATGAATACTGCCAGCTTAATCTCATAATCACATTTAGAAAATACAATGATTTGTCTCCAACTCTACCTAGGAAAGAACTTTTGAGTAAAGTCAAAATCTACAAACATGTATCAAATAAGTTTTCAAGACAAAATTTCCCATGGAAATATAGAATAATCACCAAATCAAATGGGTAAAATTGGTACAATTAGCAAATAACATACACATCTCCAAGTGATCGCAGGAACCAATGGCCGCTGGAAAATCCACTTCAATTAAAAAAAAAATTGAACCAAAATTATGAAACCCCAACCCTAGGGAATAAACTTGAAAGAAGCAAGTCTAGAAAAGTGGATATGAGGATCCCGTAATTTGAGACTAAAGACACCATAAATGCGAAATTTTTTTTCCAAATGCTAGTTACAATCAATAATGTGAATCTCAAGAAAAGCAACAATACGCAAATATTGGAACTAAAAAGCCGATGAAAATCTCAATCTTAGTAACATAATGCAAAAACAACAAAGAACAATAAAAAAGTTCCAATTACGTACCTCGATGGGATGGAAAAGTGATTCTCCTTACGGGACACAATCTCGCCACCATTGTTGAGCTCTCTCCGGTCAAGAAGATCAGAACTTGGGTTTCAAAGGACACTTGCATAGCGATAACCTTTGATCTCAGCCCACGTCTCTCTCAATAACTCTAAGAACAATAATCATCAAATAAAAGGTAATGAGTCCAATCGACTCAGTGAGGGCATGCGAAATGCACAAGATAAGGAAACACTAATATTCATATATATTTCTTATATATGTATCTTTGGGCTATTCAGGGCGTGGATACCAGAATATCACAAACTAATTCTTGTAAAATAATAATACAACTAGTTTCAATCGATCTATACAGGTAGAGACTAGGAACAGGTTTCGGTCGAGTGATGTATTGTACATGAGACAATAGAAGCGTACAAGGATACAACAAATCAAGGGCTCGAATGTCAAATAATTCAAGGAATGCTTGGAACATATAACAATACACCAATCAAATGATAGCAATTTAGGAATGATCTCAATAATGGGCAAAGGTAAATATCAACACCTTATCTGTTCACGAATAAGAAACAAGCAGGACCCTTCCTTCCCAAAATTCTAGGCAGGCACTCCAGACAATACAGTCAATAAACAGTTGATCGGGGGACTTCCCCACCCCATCGTCCTATGAGAGCTTCCCATGGAACAAACGCGAACTATGGGCACCTCCATTACCGCCATAACAATATGATCCCCAGTCCAATAGACAAGCAGAAAGGTTCGAAAATAGTGCAATGCAATACAATAACCAATAATCGAAATACAAAAGGGACAACAACTCCACATCAACACAATACAGTAGCACGAGTAACAAACAACAGCCACAAGCAATCAATATCAGGAAACAATTGAAGTCTAGCACGGCTCAAATAATCTGCAAGCCTGGACAATGCATCAGACAAGGCGACAATCTTGAGAATACAAGCTAGACAGTAACAGGATTCAAACATAACATGAAAATGGACGGCAAGCCGAAAACAATCCAATACAAGAGCGTCGGTTCAAGAGATCAATCAGGAGTACAATACGATTATAACAGGCGGTGAGCCTAAACAATTCAAAATAGTAAGATATATTTGAGCTCATAGTCAAATGAGTGCGATAGAAATACGACGGCTACACTTCCCAACAAGAAAAGGTAGAACCCTGACAGAGATGCGCTTACCGGAGCTTGTTACGTTCACTTATCAGCACCTTTGCACACATTCACCTAGAATTCAAGAATAGCCGAATCCATTAGGCTTTGTCATGACTTATCTGTTTTCTAAAAGCATGCTTATTCTTGTCTCAGCATAGACTCTTCAATCCGTCACAAACTACTTTCACATAGCGACCTAAATTATCTTGTTGTTAGATATAGCATAACTTAACTGAGTACAATCCATAATCTGTTACACTTCCATATACTTCACTTGCTCAATTCGTCCATATGCACAAACTTCAAATACTATCGTCTTTACACATACATAAATTTACTCCATGCACGAACAACTTTCCGTCATATACATATATCCACATCTTGTAGGACTTGTGTAATTCAAAATCCTAACCGAATTATCCGTGTATATATATATATATCAAATATTGGGTCAATAATCGATTACCACTTAACCAAGTGCTAAAATGGCTCCAATACCTCAAAATTTGAGCTCAATCCATCGAGAAGGGTATTCTACCCCGAAACCACCACCGGACCCGCCACCTACTATCACTGAAATCAAACCTATGTAGATTCATCCCATCCCGATCTATCAAAGCCCTCTTATCAATTTTGTAAAACTCCAAGCCATTTGGGTTTAATTGAAGGAAATCGAAACTGAGCCCTAACTTACCCCTTTCGCGTTCGCCATGCAATTGCCTCGCCACCGACCGTCGAATCACGAAATTGATTGCGCTAATTTATTGCCCAGGTTGAGACACTCCAAACCCGGCCAAGAAACCATCGAAAAATTGCCGAATTTTGGTGACCCGCCGCCGTCGCACCAACACGGCCTCCGGTGCTCTCTCTTTGATCAGTGAAACATAGCAACACCACCACCATCTTGTTCCTCTCATCGTGGGGATCAAAATGACATATCATTTGCATGATTTGGTGAAGAAACGAGCCAAATACGGGCTAGGGAAGTTTAGGAGAATATAAGTGTATATATGTATAAAAAGCAACAGATTTTTTCTTGGAACAGAAGGCTGGAGAACGACGTCGTTTCTAGGAACAAGGATCCAGTGTAATCATGGCCTTAAGGAAGGGTACAACCGGTTGACGAAATTGATTTTGACATATAGGGACCTTCACCCTATATATAAGAGTAATATATATATATATATATTAAAATATTTAAAAATAAAACTTCTTACATAGAACAAGTAGCAATGTGTTTGTGTTTTTTGTATTTTACTTATTTAAAGAGATAGGATTATAAGATTTTTTTACAAACACAACTACAAGAATTATCATTTTTTCATTTCAAGCTGCAATCTATAGTTTTTTCTTTGAAATTTTACTAATTTTTTCAATAAAAATGATAATTATATTATTATTGTATAGTGTATAAGTTAATTAATTAGCCATACTTAACTTTATGCACGTGTTTGTATGTGTAGGGACCTTAATATAACGAATAGTTTGTAGGAAAAACTATATATATTTTTAGGACAATTAAGGTATACTGTTTCACATTTAGGATAAGTTTTTGGGGGTGGCAAATTTGGGAATCTAACATTCAAATTTTTTGCAATATTAGAACTTTAACAGTTGAAATAGTCATTTTCACAGGTAATTGCCACGTCACACACACGTGGCATATAACAGGATGAGTTGATATCTAGTTGGCCACATATATTGTCACATCATATTACATGTCAACATTGAATTTGAATTTTGAAATAAAAATATATATTTAAAATGAGAATTATTATTGGCACTCCAAAATTGTTATTGGTACTCCATCTTTATTTTTTGTATTAAAAACTTGATTAAATTGCCCATTCATTTTTAAAACACCATTTTTATTAATTTCAATGGCATAACCTTGTTTTTATTATTAATCATTTTCACTTTTTGGTTATAAAAGCACATGACATCACAATCTTAATGTGCACTCTTTAATTTTTTTATTTTATCTTTCTTTTTGATCCCACTTACTTAATGCAAAATATATATTACTAACAAAAATTTTTAAGTCATACATAAAACTTATAAGATATATATGAAACTATGAAATAAAAAAAACAAATTAAATATATAAAAAGTTGGGTGATAAAGAAAACAAAAGATATTGTATAATCCTACTGATATTCAAATCTGCAACATATTAGGGGGGAAAAAAGAGATTGAATATCCCCACCAATTCTATTTCTCCTCAATATTATCTAACTTCAAATAAAAAAAAGGTCTTGCATAATAATAATAAGGGCAAATTACATCTACCTCCCATGAGGTTTGGCGAAATTACAATTCAACCCACATTTTTTTTGTAAATTACAATAAACCCCCTGAGGTATATTCCGTCTAACAATTTACCCCAGCCGTTTAGGACCGTTAGGGTTCCGTTGATTTTTGTATGTAAAGTTCCGATAGTACCATTGAGGGATTCTTTTGTAATATATATAAAATATTTGGGGTTGTATGATATATAGTACGTCTTTGTGGGGCTAAGAGTAATATTATTAAAAAAAAATCTGCCTTTTTAAGAGTTGAAAATAACGAATAGGTGGGAGAAGAGATAGATCTAAATACATGAAAATCGCCCAAGAGTAATACATGAAAATTCATGCAATGTATATACACATGAAAATTGAAAAATCCTACACTTTTAATTCATCATAACTCACTCATTTCTTCCCCAAATCGCCCAAGTTGTATGTCAAAATCGATCACCGCGACGAGAGGAACATGTTGGCGGTGGTAGTTTTGAGTTTCGTCAGACGGTGGAGGAACAGTGGCGGTGGCAGCTGCGGCAACAATGAGGTGGTGGCGGGTTTCCGTTTTCTTACAAGTTTTTCGGTGAATTTGAAGCGGGTCTTAAACTTTTCGATATGGAAAACACATTGGTGAGGTCAATTTTGGCTTAGAGGTGGAGGAATTGAGGCGAATAGTGGATTTATACATTTTTCATCTATCACTTGTAATTATTACATACCGCAGGGGTTTATTGTAATATACACAAAAATGTGGGTTAAATTGTAATTTTTTCAAATTTTAGGGGAGGTAGATGTAATGCACCCTATGTAATATTAGCAAAAAATAAAGGGCAAAATGGACTTTATACATTTTCTATCCATTACTTGTAATTATTACATACCTTAGGGGGTTTATTGTAATTTACAAAAAAATGTGGGTTGAATTGTAATTTCGCCAAACCTCAGGGGAGGTAGATGTAATTCGCCCTAGTAATAATAATAATAATAATAATAATAATAATAATAATAATAAAAACAATAAAGAAAAAGAAAAGAAAGATGAGTTCAATGACTATAATTTTTAAGGCATGATCTCTAATTCACAACTTGCTCCAATTTTGTTTACTCCGTATATTATTCATGCAAAAAAAATATATCAGCATTCATAGAACAATTTTCATAGAAAGAGAAAATTTATATTATATAAATCTATGTGTGCTGAAATCAAAGTGTGAGCAAAAATCTGCATGAAATAATATAAAAGGTATGAAAAAGAAATAAACACATTTGTGGCTATTATATGGATTGTAAGAATGGGGATATCTTGAATTTATTTGGTACTTATGCTATTCACATGCTTTATTATCTCCTTAACTCAAAAATCACGACTAAATTTTTTAAAATATTAGTTGCTTCCATTTTCAAGTAACTAAAGTTAATATGAGAAAAAAAAGTAGAAAAATATAATGCAAAATATAGACAAAATATTAAACAAAAAACAACAATATTAGAACAAAAATTTTGTCAAGTCCCCATAGAAATAAGCAGTTAAATAATAATTCTTAAGTTGTTTTCACCAAAGCTGAAAAAAGAATTCAAAAATTAAAAAGGTATATTGGCTAATTGATAGAAATTATAAAGTGAAAGGCAGTGCAAATAATAATTTTGGAGTACGAATAACAATTGCCATTAAAAATATAAAATTTATAGTACATGTAATATTTATATACATAAATATAATATTTTAATATAATTATGAACATACTATTTTCAATAATAACTATTTAATATATTTTCCTTAAAATAATGATTATACTATTTATCTATCTATCTATATATATATATATTATATGAATAATTTTTTTTAAAAGATTCCACAGCTGTCCGGCTGTCCCCCTTCCCCCCCCCCCCCTAGCCAACCTAAAAAACCAGCCATGCCACCCCATCTCTCCATCCCTCAACCCCCAAGTTGACGTTGCACCCACCTTCCCCTCCCTCAGCTTCAGCGCCGCCGCCATCTCTCCCTCTCTCAGCCCCCTAGTCATCGCCGAACCCACATCTCCTTCCCTCAACCTCACCGTAGCCATCACCTCTCCCTCCCTCAACCCTCAAGTGGCCGCCGCCCCACCTCCCTCTCTCAACCCCTAAGTCATCGCCAACCCACACCTTCTCCAATATAAAAAATGAAGAGAGAGAGAGAGAGAGAGAGAGAGAGAGAGAGAGAATTAGAGGGTGGGGTGGGAGAATTAGGGGTTGGGAGAGGGAGAGGGAGAGGGAGAGGGGGAGGACAGGGGAGGGGAAGGGAAAGGGTGGGGTAGGGTGGGTGTGCCTGGAGGTTTTCAGAAAGAAGAAGGGGTGGAGTGGGCGTGTTTTATTAAATCAATATATATATATTATTACATAAATATTATTTTATTATATATATAGATATATTACATAATAATTATTTATTTTCTCCTCTTATTTTAATTTAGTAGGCTCCAAAGTGAACATTCTAAAATCCTTGTCATCGGCCACATCAACAAACTCCAAAACTTGATGGCCATGTATGCATTTTCCAATGATGGCGTGTCAATTTCAGTTAAATTATGCTTTTCTGGCCAATTTGGCCTAACATTGCAGAACTTTTTACAATTAGTGTCCTACATTTGCCACCTCAAATAAAAATTATCCTAAATGTGAAAAGGAGTATCTTAATTGACCTAAACATACAATTTCCCAATAGTTGTATCCTGCAGTTATATGTTATAAAGGGTTAAATGTGGCAAACCCCCAATGTTTGGGCCTCTTTGTAATTTGTCCCCCTAACCTTTTTGGCGAAGCAAAATCACCTCCGAATCATTTTTTGTGTGCAATTTTACTAACTAATCTGTTTTTTTTTTTTGGAGAAATAAATAGTGAACATTCCATCCGAGCTGCCAAAACGTGTTGCTAGCATGACTTTGGGGTGGACAAAATTGTTGATTTAGTTGAGCACGAATTAGTTAGAGGGCAAAGTGCTAACATCCCAAGGTTGGGGGGTTGACTAAAATTTTAAAAAATTTATCCCATTATCAAGGTTAAGTATATCTATTCATAAAAAAAAAATGGGATGATGATGTGTGTATGCATAAAAGAAGTGGGAGAATTTTCAAAATAATCATTTTTCCATATATATATATATATATATATATATATATAAAGAGATATACATATATATACATGTGTATGCACACACACACACACATATATATATACGCTTATATACACACATAGAGAGAGAGAGAGAGAGGCTTACTTGAGACTCAAGAGATCACTTGAAGGAGAAATGGGGGAATGGGCCAAGGACGAGAGCGAGATTGGGGTTGTTATCAGAAGGAGAAAAGATGGCTCTAGTGGTGGCTCTCTCGTGTGTCAAAGGGTTCGAAGCGTGTGTATTAGGTTAGGTGGGGGGGGGGGGGGGGAGTAGTTAAGTAAACCAGCTCATGTACATCGTGGAGATCCCTATGGGTTCTCACCCCTTTAGTAATCAATCAAAAATAATTACAACAGAAAAATTACAAAATACATGAGAAAAAGAAAAACCCTAAGAGCTTAAGAAATTGTAAATGAAGAGTACTACTCTATAATAAAAATTATAATCTAAAAAAAATATTATAGGGAAAGGTTAAAATTTTATTGGTGAAGGGTTTTTATTTATTCTTTTTCTTTTAATTGTTGTTTTAAATTTGCGCCCACCCACCCACCCACATATATATATATATATAATAACTTACATATTATACTTTATAATATAAATTTTATTTCATATATATTAGTCTCTTATTTTTTTATTTTTTTATTTCAATTTCATATTAATTTATTTTAATTCAGTAATATTCATATAAATTAATTTAAATTCATGTAAAATATTTCTAGTATAAATTTTACAACTTAAATTGTTATTTATATATAAATATAAATATATATATATATGAACAAATTACATTTACACCTCTTGAGGTATAGTGTAATTTCAAATTAGTCCTTATAGTTTTAAAAATTATGAGTAACGCCCCAAAGTAAATATTATCTTAATGAAATTCACCCATCATCAAAGCGAGATGTAATTGCAAATTGTATTTCTAGTGTTTTCAGCGGGTGTTTTTAGATAAAATTCGTATGGTTTTGACAAGTCCAAGATATAGAAAGTATATATGAAGTCAATTTTAAGAAAAAGGGGCAGAGATATCATATTATATATAAATGGTCATGCTCGGTTGTGGTTGTGGTGGTATAAAATAAAATTACTTTGTTAAGATTGGCGGAATAATAAAATTAATTGAGGGGTTTTGTTAGACTTGACAAGATGCATCTTTTGGTGCCTATCTACAAAAGAGTTATCTTTTAAATATTTCTATTAATGTTTACCAAAAAAGTCTTAAAACTCGAGGAGGTATTTGTAATTTTTAAAACAACAAGAACTAATTTGTAATTATATTATACCTCAAGACGTGTAGACATTATTCGCTCTCTCTATATATATATTGGGTGGAAAACTTGTTTTGAAATTTTCCCACTTGTTTTATTAATGCATACACCATTATTCCACTTATTTCATGAATAAAAGCACTCAACCTTGACTAGGCTACTAGACACACTCGATACGTATGCAAACTAAAAATTGAACCTAATCTAAATAAATGCTTAATTTTAGTAGCATAAAATTTGTTTTTTTTTAAATCTATATATATATATATATACACTAGCCAATCGGGTACACTCAATGCGTGTACAAAATAAAAATAAAATTATAATTTAATTATATATTAAAAATATGAATATAAAATTAAAATATTTATTGAATTTTATATATTATTACATATTTTTAATTATTTGTAACGTATGTATTTTATTAAATTTATTATAAAAAAATAGTTTAAAATAAAAACCAAATTATAAGATTAACAAATAACCAGAAATAAAAAGTTAAAAAAAAAAGATAAAGGAGAAATTGAAAAATATAGATTGATAGAGACAAATAGAAGGAGAAAAGAAAGAAATTAAAAGACATTAATAATAGGAAATGAAAGAGAGGAGAGGGAATATAAATGAGAAAGTGCAGAGACCAAAGACATCAATGTGATTATTAGACCCCCTAGTTACATTATTAATATTATAGATAAAACTATTTCTTTTTTTTTTATTAAACTTATGATTGATAAGCAAAAAAGAGAAAATCAAAATAAGATTAAACTATGTTACAAAAATAAATAGAACTAAAAAGTAGAAAAAAATTAAAACAAGGAATGTGAGAAATGAGAGAGAAGAGAGATGAAGGAAAAATGAAAAAATATGTTGAGATATGACAGAGAAGATTATGTAAGTTTTTTATAGTTGCAGTTACTTTATTAAGAATATTTTAGGGGGAACACCTTTAAACATAACAAAGAAAAAGTTGAAGGGCATCCCACTTAAGATTAAGCGTGAGGGGCATTTTAGAAAAATCACAATTAGACATATCAAAGTTGGTCTAACGGGATGAGGTGCGTTGGGAGGGTAGCCCCCATAATGGGCCTCTGCGATACCCGATTCAGATTAGTCGGCCAATGAGTTGAAACCTTAAACCCCCCCCCCCCCCCCCCAAAAAAAAAAAAAGAAGGCCCTCACACTTAATATAAGGTGATGATTGGTATGCGGGAAATAATTTGATTAGGAATGGAAAGAATTTTGTAATGGAATGAAATGAGAAATGAATAGTGTTGATATTAGTTGTCCCAAGCTTGGTACGTCCAAGGAATAAATGAGGGAATGAACTATTCACTTCGTTTATATATTTTGTCGTTAAGTAGTAATGAATGATATAAATAAAAACTAAGTTAAGAGTAAGACTAAAAAAAACTATATAAAATGCTTTAAATTTTAATTTAAATGTAATATATCGTGTATTTAAATAATATATTAGTACTATATAGATGTTCATTGTGTGAATTTTTTTTTTATATATGTCGATGTATCATTTTTCTATACAAACGTATATTACGTTTTATATATATATTTTTTTTACAAAATTTGTACATATATCACTTATTTTATATTTATATATTGAATTATATGGACATTTACCGCATGTGATGTAATATATAGCCTAAAACAATATTGATATATAATCTTGTTTATCAATGTCAATTATACTAGAATAATATTAATTGTATATTGTCATATATGTGTACATATGAATATAATGTAAATATTATAAATAAAATATTAGATATCTACTTTAATATATATATATATATATATGTGTGTGTGTGTGTGTGTGATTTATGTACAAATATACATTTTATGTATAATATACACAATTTAATACATATTTAATATATTTATTTATATTTAATTACTATGAGCATACATTTTATTAATATAAAATAGATTTAATAAGTATTATACTAACTAGTAATACTGGCACACTCGATGCGTATGCATAATAAAAAATATATTAAATTTAATGATGTATTAAAATTTTGATAGTATCTATACTATCAAAATAGTTTTTAACTATTTTAATAGATTTATAAAATTAATGTTAAGTAACAATAAAACAATTTAAAATAAAAATCTAAAAAAACAATTACAAAGAAAGTAAAAGAAAATCATATTGAAAAGTAGTGGGAGATGAAAGAGAATAAAGAGAGAAAGGGAGAAAAAAAGATGGGAGAGAGTAAAAAAGAACATAAAAGAGAAAATTTGAGAGAAAAATTTAAAAGAAGAGATAGAAAGATGACAAATCAAATATGATTACTAAATAATACTTTCTCTTTATATAATAATATAAATAGTATAAAAATATAGTTCATTGTCAACTATTATTAATAATCAAACCCATGAGTTATGGAATGAAATACAACCCCCCCCCCCCCCACCCCCACCACCACCACCACCACCACCACCACACACACACACACACACACAATATATATATACACACATATGTATCCATGAATTGTGGAAGGAAAAACCCCTTATATTTCAAACATCCCTTCTTGATGGTAAAATTTCATGACGTTAAATTTTTACTATGCTGATCATTTTGCCCCTTTGACTTTCAATGTATGTTATAAAGACACTCTCTTCTTTTAGAGAGAAAGAGAGCCACAAAAAAAATCTAGGGTTTTTGAATCTATATAATATATAAACATGTGCACACACATACCAATACTTATAATCATAGAGATACATATACATACAAATATATATATACACACACACACACAAATAGATCTGCACACACATATACATATATGTCTATACACACACACACATACCTATACATATACATATATATATACACATACACATAGAAACACACACACACTGAGTTTGGGTAACGAGATTTAGGATCAACTGGCGGCTGCTTGGGCAACCGACGGCCTTGGGATTGGTGACCGACAGTCTTTGGCCTCGGGTAAACGGCGGATTGACCTTGGGCAACAAGATTTGGGGGTATGGTGATGGCAAGAAGAAGAAGATGGCCACGATTTGTGAGAGATTTGGGGGAGAGACTATTGTAGAGTTTAAGTTGAAGAAGAAGATGGAACAAAAAAAGAAAAAAGAAATGAAAAGAAAAAAGATTATAAAAATTACTAATTTTTAATTTATTAATTTTTTAAAATTATTTATGTAGAATTGTTAGTATTTAAATGTTTTTTTGAAAATTTTAATTTTGATATTTATAGTGCTCAATTGTAAAGAATATTAAAATAATATTTTTTTTTTAAATTTTGATATTAAAATAGTATTTTTTAATTTTTATTTTTAGCATATTCTAAAAAAGAATATACTTGATAGAAATCCTAGAGTTTATATTATTTTACAATTTTAACAAATTAAAGGGGTTTGTATGTAATTTTGTACAAAAAAAATATTATTAAATCCACAAGTAAAAGGGGTAAATAAGTCAATATACTTGAATTTTAAATTAAAAAGATGCCCAAAACCATTCATTTTCGCACAGTAGGCGCGTGTACTAACAACATTATTAGTTTTGGACGGAATGGGGGATTTTTTGCAGCAAAAAAAATAACACAAGGTTGTTTTCACCTATATTCTAATCTTAGGGGGTCTTTAGCTAATTTCCAAAAATACATGGGGTATTTGCAGAATTTATCTTATATATATATATATATATATATATATATATCTATGGGAATGGTTATTTCTTTGGAAATGAGAATTTTCAACTGTGAATTATACCGATCGCATCATTATAAATGAATATGGGAATGCCTTTTCCATTCTCACTTCAATTCTACATACTAATCATACCATAATGGTATATATAGTATCGATAATGAGACAAATTTTCCAAAATCATGATCAACCGCCTACCTTTAAAGTGTTTAGCACTTTGTTCCCTAATCAATTCATATGCAATTAAATGAACGATTTTGTCCTACTCAAAGTCACGTGAGAATTATAGGCAGACTATTCGCTATTTATTGATCGGGAAAGAGATTACGGATTTAAAATTGCACACAGGAAAAATGATTAAGAAGTGGTTTTTACTATGTTGAAAAAGTTGAAGGACAAAGTGTTAAGAGATCCAACCATTGAGGGAATTTTCCGTAATTAATCTTAGAAAATATTTTAACAAGGTTAAAATAGAGATTACCTCCCTTTTAAACTCCAAACAGGAGTGTTTCCATATGATTTATGATCTTCAAATAGTAGTGTTTTGTGTAGGTGGATTATTAATGGCAAAAGATGAAAAAACAAAAATCAAGTTATCCCAAAATTAAAAATAATTCATGTTGGGTGAACCAAAAACAACTTTGAAAAATGTATTCATATTTGTACATTATATTACCGTGCACTTGTATACATTTCCCAAAAATATGCGGACATAATTGAAATAAAACTAAACTTGGAGACATTTATAGAGACTCGCTCCATCTGGCGACCTGTATTCTTAAACCGGAATAGGCAATAGTTACGCCACAGGTGGGGGGCCAAACAAACACAAATATGAACGGCAGAGACGAAGAAGAGAAGGGCTTACTATGGAAGCTACCGGCACTTAGATCCAAGCAATTGGGGAAACTTGGGCCCGCTTTTGGGATCGGAGCGGGCTGCGGGTTTGGTTTCGCCATCGGGCTCATGGGAGGTGCGTATCCCAATTTTGACGCTGTATTGAATGTTGATTGATAGAATGAAATGCTATTCGACCAGTATATCTGGATATGGCTGGGTGTTTGTTAATGTTTTTTTCTTGATTAAGGTACCGGTATCGGTCCGGGAATTCCGGGTATGCAGCTCGGGTTTGGATTTGGAGCTGGGTGTGGTGTGGGTGTGGGTTTCGGGTACGGTGTGGGGAAAGGGGTTGCTCATGATGAGAAGGGCAGATACTCTAATGTTGGCAAGATTTTTCAAGGCCGTGGGGATGTTCCCGTGCAGTAAGTGTTTGATGCCTTCGTGATAAGTTTTGATTTTTCTTAGCTTTAGATTATTCATGGTCTTGCTTTGTGGCTTTAAATTGTAAATATATGAGTTTACCTAGTTGCTTTCTCCTAGTGAGATTAGTAGTACAGCATGGTATGGTGGTATAATTACGGGGGAGGGGAAATTCATGCTGCCCAGTTGGATATTGCCCAATTGATATTAGATTTGAATATTATGATGTCAAAAGTGTTAAAAAAGTGGAATTACGACATTATTATACTCAATTCAATGGTTAAAAATACCACTTGGGTATTACCCAAGTGGGTAGCATCTCATGAGCCGGATGGGCAGAGGGTGGCTCAACACTGAGGATTTTTCTTATCGTTCTCTTTTTGAGAACTGGACACCAAAACCACTTGCAAATAGATAATCCTTTTCTGCAGGGACTTGGACACAAAAAGATGCACGACACAGACACAAGATACGGGACTTGAGACGCGGTAGTTCTTTAACTATTAGGTCACAATTGTCTAATTTATATATATATATATATATATATATATATATATATATTGATATAAATTTGCATATAAACATACACATGACTGTTTTATGAACGTGGCTTCAACATTGTGCTTTCTTCTAATGCCAATTGTTTCTTAGGTTGATAGGTTAATATAGTCCACTTAAAACATTAAGGAAATTACTAAAATAAAAAGAATGGGAAACGTAATCTGACTAATTTCAGAATTTGTGTGAAAACGGGGCTCTGTTATCTTAGGTGATGATATAGTAGGGTATTGTTCGATGCATCTTTAGAAAGGAGCTTTTGGTTGAACTGGTACCGGAAAATATGGATTTTCCAGTCCTTGATTACTTTTTGTGGAAAATGGACCAATTATGATATTTACCTCTCTGATGCAACTCCTTCTCTGTCTCACTTTTGTGTTTGTGTGTGCTCTTCAATATTTCTTTTTGTTTTGGGATTTGGAAGGGTATGGAGAATCTATTGCAAAGTCAAAAGACTGCAATTTACATTTTAGAATATTGTTACTTTGGGTTGACTGTTGAATACATTGGAAAGAGGCATCAAACTTCATGAGCATTGCTAGCAAACCAGCGCTTCACATGTTAGTACTCCCAGTGGCTGCAGCAACTAGGAATGCATATAATGCTGCAATAATAGTTGCTATTTAATGTTTTGCTTGTATTGCTTTTCCTCACGAGTCAATCTGATGGTTGCAAACCCAAGTTGAGTCTCGTTTTTGAGAATAGACAACATTTCAACTCACCAATTTTGACAGGTATGTTGCATATTTGGAATTTTCAATGATTCTATTTGATACAATCGTCAATCTGTAGAAAGTTAGAAGCATAAACATTTCACTTCAATATCTCATCAGTGACTTTGTATTCTAGTTTTTCGGTGGGCAAAGCTTTCGTTGACTGTTAGTTCTAAATACCATAATCAAAGAATGCCCAGAAAAGTTCAAGCTATTCTATTTGGAGTGACAAACAGTAGGAGCGACTAGATGGAATTAGATGCCCTGCGTACTGCTGTAACTAAGTTTGTGTCTTACGATAACTGGAATACAATGTTATTAAGTTTTTGAATGCTTACTGACAATTCTAATCTATACAGCCATCCTCACAACAAATAACATATTGAATAGAGTCATGACTTATACTTGATTAAAGTTTGAATAGAAAAATTGGGTTATCTCTTCCAAACTGTTCTACTCAGTCTTGCTGAAATGTACAAGAAATTGAACTCTCCACTGAAAATCTTACTTTGTGTGTGACAGAAATGATTTTAGTTCTGCCTTTCTGTCTTTTGTCAACACTTACAAACAATGTGGTTCCTTAATGTCAGAGATGAAATTGGTGCTCTAGTTGATGAGCTAGTTGTGAATACAAAGAAGCTAATTCAAGCAACTTCCAGAGAGATGGACAAGTGGAGAAGATAAAGTAGTTGCTGCATAACCAATTTGCATTCTATAATAGCTTTGAGTAGATTGTATCGCTGTATAAATAAATTAGCGTCCTTGGTATGTATATCTATCTACTGGTAGTACTGTTTCCATACCGACACCTAACAATTTAGGTTTTAATTCCTTTCTATATGCTTGTAGAGTTCGAGGAATGCATGCATTACCTATATTAGGTTACAAGAATTCTCAAGGGTAACACCCAAGATTGAATGGAGTGTTAAGTTGGCTTCGTGGTATGATGCCAAACACCTAGCCCTTGAACTAAATTGTGAAAGTTGTGATCTACCATGTCTGGCAAGAGATGTATAGATATCAATGTTATTGTTCTTAGAAGATGTTTTACCAAGGCATCTGTGTATGAATAGCAGCTTTTATTTCTGTTTCAAAGGTTTATAAGTTGATACATTGCTGCGACAACTAAATTTGTTTGTTCACGGCACATTCCTGACTGAGAAGGAGTGAAACGTGCTCCAGTCTTAGAGATGCGAGGGTGATTTGGGTGTCGTGTGTTATTCTACTGTGATCTTTCCCCTTGTCTGCAGCGCTTGGCCACTGGTTGTCATCTCCTGTTTGTGACTAATATGTCTGGAAGGTTTCGGAAGGCAATAAAAATCGAACTTGCCACAAAATGCGACGGTTTAGTACATTAATTTAGTTTCTAAGATAGTTTAATTTGTTGAGTTCTTTCTCTCTAAATCTTCCCTACAAGTTCAACACGTTCAACAAATTTTTTCTGCTGTTGGAATATCTGGTGAAAAATAATGAGGGTGCCAATGAGATATATTGAGCAGAAACTAGCAGTTAGAGGCCAAAGATATGAGTTATTGATGGCCTTTCTTGCCTCTCTATTAGAACAGTAACAATTATTTGATGAAAGTTAAAATGACTCGTCCGATTATTTCCTCCGGTACTCTAGTATTGAAATATAACCAAAAGGCGTGCCTTCAAAATATGAACGAGCTGTTTTAGGGAAAAGCAAAATCAACTAAAAGAATTATAATTGATGTCACTTGTGTTTTTCTTTTCTTGTTCTTCTTCTTGTTGTTATTGTTATTGGTCCTTGACGTGTTTGGTACCAATATGTACCGATTAAATTTGAATTCGAATTGAATTGGACCATTTAGGTGTAAAACTGTTTCTACCAATGGAATTGCATTTCTAGGGTGCAAATACAAGGCCTTTCGTTATCTGTGGCCTTTAGTTGTTCAGGATATCCAGAAAAAATATTGCTAGGCCAAGCACTAAATTTGTTGCTTTAATTACATTTTCCCAAATTTCTCTGCAATGTATAGTTAAGTGGGATAGAATTGTTGAGGATTCCTTGACCCGATAGCAAGGAGGAGTCCTCGCAATCAAAGAGATCACAGGTTCGATTCTCACACATGTTGGTCTTATTCTATTGTATTATAGTTTGTTCTTTTACTGGTAATATTTGTATTTGATTTGAATAATTGATATGATTGTTTAAAATGAATTGTACTCCTTTAAAAGCAAAGAAACAAAAGTTGACTGGGGAAAGATTGAAATTCACCCAAAAATAACCCCCCACCCTGCCAACGAAAAAGTAAAAAAAAAAATTGGTATATATAAGAAAAGAGAAGAAATGTGGGGAAGGAGAGAGGGCCAAGGAATGTGGATAGCACATGTTATCCAAATCGATGAAAACTTTGAGGGGCAAAATTCCACTTCAGCAAACCTCATCGCGTCCACCCAATCAGAAACCTCAATCAGATTGCCTCTGTTCTGCACTCACCAATCAATGCACAAGAAACAAGATCCTACTTGGCAAGTCCGCATCCACAACTGCCATCTTTTTAGTTAGTGTTCTCACCACTCTTAGAGTTTCAACTTGTTTCTCTGCACCACCTCATTCCACCAAAGAACTCATCAGAAAATGGCTTCTGTTGCAGCCACCTCCATCGGCGTCAAAGAGATGCTTGGCAACCCCCTCAGCTTCACCGGTTCATCTCGGTCGGCTCCGGCTCCGTCGAGCCCCACTACCTTCAAGACCGTCGCCCTTTTCGGCAAGAAGCGGGCAGCTGCACCCAAGTCTAAGGCAGCCGCCGTCTCCCCCGTCAACGACGAGCTCGCCAAGTGGTACGGTAAGTCGTAATTTCCTCGTATTGTTAATTGGCCCCTCCATTTTTTAATATCCATTCTATATTATTAGTCGTTTAACTTTATTTCACGCAGATTCAGTGGAATATTGAATTTGTCTTGAAAGTATAAGTGATAGAATAATTAGGACGCTGTGTAAGTGGTATTTGCTGTGAGAAACTTGAAAACAACATGCATTCAATCTTGTTTTACATAAAATAACGGATATTCAAATAAGAATAAGATGGTAAAAGGACTACTAATATCAAACAGATGAAGTATTTGTAGTAAGGCTGCTATAATTAATTACTTGTGCCATGTTTATTTTCAGGCCCTGACCGGAGAATTTTCTTGCCGGAGGGTCTGTTGGACAGATCAGAAATCCCCGAATACCTCACTGGAGAAGTTCCCGGAGAGTAAGTTTCATTGACTATTTATTTTCAGTTTTCCAATCCGGCCCGGGACTCGAATTTACTCATTTATATTTCTGTCGAAATGCAGCTATGGATATGATCCCTTTGGTCTCAGCAAGAAACCTGAAAACTTTGCCAAGTAAGTGAATCAGCTATCACTTGTTTTTCAATCTTGCTAGTATTTGAAATCACACAAACCACTGGTGTAATATTGAAACTTTTGGAGCTTATTGATGATATAGATATCAAGCAAATGAGCTGATCCACGGTAGATGGGCTATGCTTGGTGCCGCTGGTTTCGTCATCCCCGAGGCCTTAAACAAATTCGGAGCTAACTGTGGCCCTGAAGCTGTTTGGTTCAAGGTATGGTAACCTGATTTTCATGTTTCCCCTGTTCTTACAACTGTAATCTTGTCCTAATTATGGTGAAGTATCATTTTTGTACAAGATTTCAATAATTTAGCCAATCCTAGGATTTCAATAATGATCTGCTAACCTATTTATGTAGACTGGTGCCCTGCTTCTCGACGGCAACACATTGAATTACTTCGGAAAGAACATCCCCATCAACCTTGTCCTTGCTGTGATTGCCGAGGTTGTACTGGTCGGGGGTGCCGAATATTACAGAATCATAAACGGCTTGGTATGTCAAAACTTTTCATTTGAAACACATTGATTACAGTCTAGGTAATGTTCAAAGGTGTGACAATTGGGTGTAATATAATCAAATTGTGTAGGATCTTGAGGACCAGCTTCACCCTGGTGGTCCTTTTGACCCATTGGGGCTGGCCAAAGACCCTGACCAGGCGGCGTTGTTGAAGGTGAAGGAGATCAAGAACGGTAGACTAGCCATGTTTGCGATGCTCGGGTTCTTCCTGCAGGCCTACGTCACCGGAAAAGGCCCTGTGGAGAACCTTGCGGCACACTTGAGCGATCCTTTTGGCAACAACTTGCTCACTGTTATTGCAGGAAATGCTGAAAGAGCCCCTACTCTGTAATTCCTGTATAAGAGCTTTTCTTAAAACTTGAATGTTGTATAAGTTGTTGAGATATTTCAAGGAAAATTAACCGATATCATTGTAATTGGAACACCTCCTTTTTACATTATAGAGCTCCAGAGCCTGTGATTGTGAGCCTCTCTCACAAAATGTGCCATATATTCTGTTTACTATTACCATAAAAGATAGCATATCTTGATCACAATCAGGCCACTTAAATTTGTAAACTCTCAAAACATATGCTAAGCCCTTTATTTAATTGGTATAAACCACTTATAAATCACACACTATTTGGATAAGGGGATGTGATCCTTGGTAATATATCAAACTTGAAGGGTTATCTTTTGTAATTATTAAAAATTTGCAGAGGGACCCTTGTAAGGGTTCTAGCATTTGTACTGTGCACTTAATAGATGTTTGATTTAGAATTTTATTACTTCTATTTTTTTTATCCTGCATTTGTATTACAACATTTCAAAGTGGAAGAGAATAAATGCATTTCAATTCATGTTAACCACATCATATGATCCTCTGGAGTTATTTAAGGAAAGGTATTATGCAATTGAAATCGAACTGTTTCAAAGTTTTTGGAGATTGACGTTGTAAGGTTGGCTCATTAAAGTCTATCAACTTATGATTATTTCAATTAAATAATGTAACGAAGTTGAATTTACTTTGGTCCAAAATTCATTGCATTCACAAACTTTAGATTAACTGACTTTCATAATAGTAAATAGAAAAATTCCATTTTAAATTCCTAAAATTAAGGGGGGAAAAAATACAAAATCAGTCTGTTAAGTTTAATTTGACCATTTCTGAACTTTTTTCTCTCCTTGTGAGAACGTTATTCTCTCTGCTGAGAGCTTCTAGGTTTAGGGGTTTGCCACAAGTTGTCGGCCCTATTCATTTTCGAGAGATTTTGTCATCCTATTTCCTTTTCTTTTGTTTTTCAACATTTTCTTGCTTCCTTGTTTTTGCTTCTTCCATTCTTCTTTCTTCGTTTGTTGTTGCTAACTGGTTTTTTGGCTCACTTAGTTTGTTCAGTCTTCCTGTGTGCTTTGTGCAGGGTGTCTGAGCCTCGGGTGTGTTTAGGGGTTCGATCGACTAGCAAGATGAGCGGGGGAGATGGATAGAGAACTGCGTAGACTGAATATGGCCTTGACTTTGAATGAGGGGGAGGATGGAGGAGTTGATATCCCGGTAGATGCGTGGAGTGCAAGTCAGAATAGACGGGTTTCAAGGCTTGTGGGGCGTATATTATCTCAGAAGTCCTATCACTTTGATGCATTACATCAGACTTTGAAGGGCAGAGCTCGGGCTCTCTCAAAATTAGAGTAGGCTTGAACATCAATCGGGCTTTGAAGCGAGACGATTGAAGGTGCCATTAGGTGAAGATATTGTGTTGACATTAACTTATGAGCGATTGCCTAATTTTTGCTATATTTGTGGAAAAATTGGGCACGTCAAAGATTTGTGCATGGAGCACTTGCATGAGGATTTTGTAGAGTCCGAAGAAAATTTTCCGTTTGGTTCCTAGTTAAGGGCTCGTCCTCAAGGACGTGAGAGCTTTCGGATAGGGGGCTCTGCCGGCGCACGGGATTTCTATGACAGGGATAGACCAATTTTTCTGAGTTCTCGTTCGTTGTCGCTGGCGAATTCCCCGTACGGGGAGCTGCAATATTTGGTAATTTTGACTTAGCTTGTTCTTCAAGATCAGATCCAATCGTTTCAAGATTCCAGAATCAGCAGCCGAGTTTAGTGCTTGAGGAGAATTTTGATTCGAATATCTAGGCCGCGTCAGTTTTGGGATCTCCCATTCTTCTTGATAAGTTCACGACTTCCTCGGCCCCTAAGACTTCTCCTGACCTTGATCACTTGAATTCAAACAATGAGCTAATGGGCCAAAATAATCCTCAGCCCAAACACCTATTGGTTGTAAGTAACTTATTACCCGAAGCCCATTATACCTCTCTCTCTCAAACCCCCCATAATAGTTACCCACAACCCATCATTGCCTTTAGTCTAAATCTTGATTCTTCCAAACGTCCATTGATTGACCCACCTAATTATGGGGCCCTGCACCATCTCTCCTCCCAAATGCTAACCTATTCCCTATCTCTCATCCACCCTATTGCTGATCATGATAACCCATTGGGTCTATCCAAATTCACACCAATCCTTCCAGTCCCATCACAAGACAATCTAGCCCCGTTAACCCGGAGCCCATCCCTTTCGGACCTCCCTCACCACTACAATTTACACTTACCCAATTACCACCCACTTTTCTAAAATTCGTTCCACTACAAGAACTAAAAAATCAGTGAGTTTGGGGGCCCGTAAGATTATTCAAGTGACGAACAAGAGAAAAACAACAGAATTATCTGAGAACCAACTTTTCGAAGTCCAAATTCAGGGCTATAAAAAACTTCATGTTTAAGAGGTGATGGAGATGCGTGTTTCTACTTCACTGCAGGATCCGTCAGAGCTAATGATCATCATGGCTTCGAACTGCCGAGGTTTGGGGGCCCCGAAATAGTTCGGTTTCTTGGACAGACGCTTAAGGATGTCCGCCCCTCCTTGGTCTTTCTCTCCGAGACCCAGTGCAAGAGAGCTTACATTGACCACATTAAAGAGAGATTCAACTTATTCGGGGTTTGTGTGGAGGCTAGAGGAAGGAGCCGGGGTTTGGCACTACTATGGGAGAAGCAGTTATCGGTCTCGCTCCAATCGTATTCCAGGTATCATATTGATATTGTTATTGATTCGGGGTCGTCCAATTCTGATTGGAGGTTAACTGGGTTTTATGGCGAACCGGAGGAGCCTAGAAGGATGGAATCGTGGGGGATGCTTTAGCGTCTTTGGGCGTATCTGGATTACCTTTACTTTGTATTGGCGATTTGAACGAGACTTTATGGCACAGTGAGAAAGAAGGTTTTCGGCTTAAACTAGAATACTTACTTTTAGCTTTTCGGGAATCACTATAGAAGTGCACTTTGCATGATATCGGTTTTCTAGGGGAGCAATGGACTTAGTGTAACAATCGAGAATTTCCGCACACAATTCGTGAAAGATTGGATCGAGAATGCGCAACGATAGAATGGATGGAACGGTTTCTTAGGGTTAAGGTCAGGCACCTTGACACAATCTATTCGGATCATAAGCCAATAGTCTGCGATCTTGATGGAGCTGAGTCGGGGTTTAAATGCAGGTCCAAACCTTTTTGATTTGAAGCCTCTTGGCTACACTTGGACGACTGTCTTAATGTTTTGGAGACGAGTTGGCAGATTACTTGAGCTACTAATTTGATGGATAACATCCTTCACAAGCTTGCCCGTAGTAACACTACCGGAAAACAACGATTTAGCCACGGATGAAATTGGTTGCCAGTAGATACGGAAATGACCACGGATTAAGGAAAAAAACGAAAACATATGGCCACGAATTTTTCCGTGGCTAAATACACAAAATTCCGTGACTATATAAATTTTTAAAAAAAAAACATAAAAGTTTTTGGCTACGGATTTATCCGTGGCCATAAATTAAAAAAAATTATTTTAAATTTACATTTTAACAATAAGAAATTTAAATTTTTTTTTAAAAAAAGTTGGGCTTGGCCACTGATAAATCTGTGGTCAAGAAATAAATTTATTTATTTTTTTTAAATGCATAGTGGCCACGGATTTAATTGTAGCCAAGAATAATTTTTTTTTTGAAAAAAAAATGCATATTGGCAAATCGTCAAATTTTCGTCACGGTTCTTATATTTTCCCTTCTTATGCGTTGAAAATTGCAGTTTGATCAACGAGAATACGTTTTTCTCTTTCAGTGATATATACGAATGACTTCGTACTCCGGTGTCAATGTATGCTAACGTCAATTAACTTATATAGGAATTATCAAAAAATACGACTTTGAAGCAGATTGATTAGTTTCGAAGTTGTATTATTCCAATTGTACGCTTCCATCTAACCTAATTAACGAAAACATACGATTTGAAAAAGTCAATGGGACATTTTGACTATTGGCCACGAATAAATCCGTGGCCATCAAATAAATTTAATTCTTTTTTAAAAAAAATTGGACTTGGCCACGGATTTATCCGTGGCCAACAAATAAATTTAATTTTTTTTTTAAAAAAATTGGTCTTTCCCACGGATTTATCCGTGGCCAAGCCAAATTTTTAATTTTTTTATAATTTTAAATGACTCACTTAAATCGTCCGATCCGACATTACGGGGCACAAAAATGTTTGAGCCATTTCAAAATCGTATTATTTCATCACGATTATTATATTTTCCCATCTTATGCGTTAAAAATTACAATTTGCTTTAAGAGAATACGTTTTTCTCTTTCAGTGATATATACGAATGACTTCGTAGTCCGGTGTCAATGTATGCTAACGTCAATTAACTTATATAGGAATTATCAAAAAATACGACTTTGAAGCAGATTGATTAGTTTCGAAGTTGTATTATTCCAATCGTATGCTTCCGTCTAACTTAATTAACGAAAATGCACGATTCGAAAAAAGTCAACGAGACATTTTGACTATTGGCCACGGATAAATCCGTGGCCATCAAATAAATTTAATTTTTTTTTAAAAAAAATTGGACTTGGCCACAAATTTATCCGTGGCCAATAAATAATTTTTAATTTTTTTATAATTTTAAATGACACACTTAAATCGTCCGGTCCGACATTATGGGGCACAAAAAGGTTTGAGCCATTTCAAAATTGTATTATTTTTCATCACGATTATTATATTTTCCCATCTTATGTTTTAAAAATTACAATATGCTTCACGAGAATACGTTTTTCTCTTTCAGTGATATATACGAATGACTTCGTAATCCGGTGTCAATGTATACTAACATCAATTAATTTATATAGGAATTATCAAAAAATACGACTTTGAAGTAGATTGATTAGTTTTAAAGTTGTATTACTCCAATCGTATAGTTCCGTCTAACCTAATTAAAGAAAAAGCACGATTCGAAAAAAGTCAACAGGACATTTTGATAAGGTCAACGTTAAATTTTTTTAATTTTGATTTTTTTATCACAAATTTTTTTGTGGGTAAAAGTTAAATTAGAAAGAATTATAATTTGCACAATTTAATATTTCTTAATTAAATTATAATAAGTATGAATTAATAAAATATAGTCACTTAATAGGTACAAATTAGTAAAATATATACCTGCATATATGTGATTGACAATCTAATTGGACTAACAAACACCACGTAGCCTAGCGGTAGCACGCTGGGCAATTAACTAAGAGGTCTCGAGCTTGAATCCCTCAAGTTACGCTGAAATCCATATTATGGAGTTTGGCGCAGTGGGCTAGGGGTACCGGCTGGCGCGGTGCACTTGGGCGCTGTGGCTCGCGTGAGTGCAGCCGCTTGGCCCGAGCTGGCTGTGCGGGGTTCTTACCTGGTTTGAATCTGTGGCTAAATGTAATTTTTTTAAAAAAAATAAAAAAGATTGGCCACGGAAATATCCGTGGCCAAATATAATGTTAGCCATGGATAAATCCGTGGCCAAATCCGTGGCCATGGTCCGTAGCTAAGCTTAGCCACGCCACATTTGGCCACGGATTTTTTCCGTGGCCAAATCTGTGGCCAAATATTTTGGTCACGGATTTTTATCAAAATCCGTGGCCAAATTCGTGGCTAAATCCCTGTTTTCTAGTAGTGTAAAGAGGACTTCTTGCACTGGAGCAAGTCTAAGTTTCATATTCCATGACGGCAAGTAAAGGATATTGAGAAGAGAATCTAAGGCTTGGGGGGGGGGGGGGTGTTATTACAGCTGTAAGTAAAGCGGAAGAGCAGGGCTTACGGGAGGAGTTAGAGGAGATTGCATGGAAACAGCGGAGTAAAGTGGAGTGGCTCAAGGAGGGCGACAGGAACACGACGTACTTTCATAGAATAGCTTCTAGGTGATTTAAGAATAATTCCATTTCTAGACTTAAAGATGCCAATGGTATTTAAGAGGATTCCGAGCAGGGTATACAGGGTATTATTTCGCAGTATTTTGCGAACATTTTCCAGTCAATCAATCCCCCAACTGAGGAGATTTTGCATGCTCTTGTGGTGATTGAACCCCGAGTTGATGGGACTACGAACGAGGCTCTGCAGGCACCCTTCACAGTGGAGGAGGTTTCAAATGCTTTGTTTCAAATGTATCCTTACAAAGCTCCCAGACTAGACGGTATGCCCCCAATTTTTTTCCAATCCTTTTGTCATAAGGTTGGGCTGGATGTTACTGGATGTCTGCTTGATTTTCTTAATAATCGTAATATATCACCAGGCTTTAATCCTATACCCATATTTCGCTTATTCCTAAATGTTCTAAACTTGAAGACACCTTTTCTTCGCAGATGATACATTGATCTTTAGTCGGGCTTCCATATTGGGTATGTCTCGAATTTTAGGAGTGCTACAAATGTATGGAGGCATCTTAGGGCAGATTCTTAATACGGCCAAATCTTCCATTGTTTTTAGTCCGAACGTGCTGCCTTAGGCTCAGCATAAGATTGCTAATCTGGGTCATCTAAGGATAGTAGGGGCACATGAGAAGTATCTGGGTCTTCAGTCGGTGGTTGGTCGTAACAAGCGAGAGGTCTTTGCTTCTATCCGAGATCGTGTATGGCGCTGAATTCAGGATTGGAATGATCCTACTCTATCGAAAGCGGGTAAAGAGGTGCTTATTAAAGCTATTTTACAGTTTATTCCTTCATATTCCATGTCTTGTTTTAGGCTCCCCGATTCATTTTTGTTCCAGATTGAGAGTTGGATTGCAAACTTTTGGTAGCATAATTAATAAAGGGAAGAGGAAGATGCATTAGATTGCCTGGCAGAAATTTTGCATTAGTAAAACAGTACGTAGGAGGGATGGGATTTCGGTCCTTACGCCACTTCAGCGAAGCTTTGTTATCCAAGCAGCTGTGGAGGGTGATCTTATAATTTGATTCTCTTTTAAGTCAGGTTCTGGGATTGAAGTATAGGTGCCCTTCGGGTTCTTTCCACCTCAAACTTGGTAGCAATCCTAGTGTTACTTGGCGGGAGTATTTTCAGTTCTTTGAGGCTCCTCATGGCTGGAACTAGATGGAGAGTTGGCTCGGGCCAATCGCTTCGGGTTTGGGATGATAAATGGGTGCCTAGGTCATATCACTTCACGGTAATTTCCCTAAGGCGTGATCACCCTCCTGATCTTGTGGTAGCAGATCTCATACTTCCCCAAGGGGAGGGGGGTGGAATGTGAATGCTCTCAACTAGATTTTTTTCCCTGTGGACGTTGACCTTATTCGTGCGATACCTGTGGGAGATACTTTGAATGAAGATGTTCTCGTTTGGCATTTTAATCGGAATGGCCTTTTTACAATGAGAAGTGCCTATAATTTAGCGATAACGATTTCATCGATTGAACGACCGGGTTCGCAGGCCACTGCCGAATCATGGCGTTTCATCTGGGTTCGGCTGTGGTTAATAGAATCAAAATCTTTCTTTGGAGGTTGTGCAAATATGTGCTCTTGACGGTAGTTAACTTATCTCGTCGTCGGGTTCGGGTGCAAGATGGTTGCCATTTTTGTTCTTTTGAATTCGAAGATATTAATCATGTTTTTCTTGAGTGTCTGTTTTCGCGCCAGGTGTGAGCTCTTTCTTGTTTACCATGGGCAACAATTTCTCAGTGGGGCTCGTCTCTTGAACGGTGAGTTTGAAATTTACACTCTAAGCTTGCTAAATTAGATTTTCAATTTTGCCTTTACTTGATTTAGGTTATTTAGTTCTTTCGTTGCTCACGTGCGATGCGGGCTGAGGTTCGGGATCCACTCCATGTAATTCAGTTGGCTTGTGATTCTTTGGATGCCTTCATATCTGCTACTTCGTCAGTGAGAAGTCCGGAACCGGCTAGTGGTCGTCATGAGGTAACTCACTGGATCAAGCCTCCGGTTGGATTTGTGAAGCTCAACTTCGATGGGGCTGTTTTTATTCAGGAGCAATCTGTTGGGCTAGGCATTGTGGTGCGTGGTCATTTCGAAAATTGCCTTGGCTGGAGATCACTTCGTGTTTCTATTCCTAGAGATGCTCTTCATGCTGAAGCTCTTGCTGCTTTAGAGGGTGTCAGATTGGCTAGCCACTTAGGTTTCAACAAAGTTATTCTTGAGGGGGATTCTTGTGTTTTAATTAATGCTCTTAAGAGTGGTGTCCGTGATTTTTCCAACATTGGGAACTTAGTCCAGGACATTTGTAGGATTTGTGCTGTTTTTTCTCTAGAGTATCTTTTCTTTCACTCGTAGGGGTGGGAATTTTGTCGCCCACCGTTTAGCTCGTTGTACATTGTCAAACTCTGTGGAGCCATCGGTTCTTCCTGATCTTGTAGCTGATGTTATTCTGGCGGAAGCCATTTCTTCTTGATGATTAATATTATCATCTACCTTTCAAAAAAAATTCAAAAAAAAAAAAAGAGTTTAATTTGACCTTTTATGGTTTTTAGCTTTTTTCTTTCAATATCTCAAATTTCATCCTTTAATTATTCAAAAGTTTCAATTGTGATTCGATTGGTCATTCTCCTACAACTTTTGCTGGAGTGTCAACTAAATTGAGGATTTCTTTAATTTTTCCATATATACTTAGCACCTTCTTCTAATTTAATGAACTACTTGACAATTAATTTGTCCACATAAGATTAAATAATTGCCACCTCACAATTAATTATATTATACATCTAAAGTTTCACCTAATCGTGCATGTGGCTACATGGGTTGTTAATGTATGTATTTAACATGGTACACCTGAAAATATGGAGTAACAAAAACATCAAACATCGTAAGTCCGAATCAGATATCTAACTGCAGGTGCATAAGACAAATGATTTTACGTTATACAAGAAAGTATCCTTTTCATCAATGGGAAAATTTGTAGCAGAGAGCATTTGTCACAAATTTAAAGTATGTGTGATGAAATAGTAGCATAATTTAATGTATCAGAACTAAAAAAGAATTAGTGACGAGATATTTACTAATAAAATCGTTAAAGATGGAATCCGTAATAGAAACTAAATTTATAATATATTGATTCGTTACTGAAGGGGGTGCATTCTTATAGTGAATCGAAGCTTTTACGAATTTAATTATTACAAAATCGCTAATCCAAATTTAAATTTTCACAAAAGCCTGCGACAAAAAAAAAAAAAAAATTAGAAAGAAAAAAAAATAGAAATAATATTAGGGGTGAATTGAAAGATCAGGAAATTTTTTTTAACTCCATCAGCATTTTTCATCTAAAAATATTGGAAAAATTACAATTTTAGGACTGTATGTTGTACCGTCTAACAATTTTAGGACAATAACTTTTTCATTTGCAATTTCAAGATATTAAGTTTTTCATTTGCAATTTCAGGACATGAATTTAAGATTTTGTAGCACATTCAGGATAAAATTCCGATCAATTTTGGAAATTTTCTGACAGATTTGCAAATATCGAGGTGAAAAGTCCTAAATGTACCACAAAATCTTAAATTCATGTCTTGAAATTGTAAATGAAAAAATTAATGTCCTAAAATTATTAGAGGGTACAATATATAGTCCTAAAATTATAATTTTTCCAAAAATATTATAGAAGCAAGAGACATGCAAACGTTCTATTACGTATACGCCATAATATCAATTACATAACTTTATCACCCACAAGAATTCAAGTCTTTCACCACTTAAGACCTTATAACAAAATGTACAATTACCAAATCATTCGAGTCGAATTCAGTAAGAAATTAAAAATAATAGTAAAAATAGTGTCACACCACCATGAAAGCCATTAATGTCCTATCATGGCTGATCCCATTAATCCAATGAAACGCACACACTACTTCCCGTAAGCCCAGAAGTCCATCTCGCTCCGTAGAGACAACTGACTGATTTGATTCGCATCCTGATGGTTCGAGGTGTTAATCACAAGTCGATCCCACTCGTTCAAATTCTGATCATCTCTGGCGACCACCATAGGCTGAGACGACTGATCGCACTCGATCCCCGGCTCGCAAGCTTGGCCGTAACCCCCCGGAGCCGGGCTTGCGCTCTCGCAGTCGTCTCTAGTGCTTGTATTTGTGTTATTTGAGGACATGAATTGCTTCACCTGCATGCTCGAAATCACAGTATTTGATTGTTGATGTTGATCGTAGTTGTGATTATCTGTCGGGGCCGATAGATGATCGTAGTTACTGGCCGTGCTAGTTAGCAACAGTGGTTTAATCTGTAGGGTGTGAGCCGCGGAGATGAAGTTTTGGGCTTCGATTTGTGGGTATTGGTGGTGGTGATGTGGGGGGAGTGGGATGTGAGAGTAGTTGAGATCTGCGGGATCGTGTGGGTGTAATATGTTGTAGTGATTAACGGTGTTGTTTCTTTGCGCGAAGAGGGAACGAGATGAGTTCGTGGTGGTGCTCAACATGTTGAGATGATCGTCGCTGCTGCTGCTCATCATCATTCCGGTACTATTGTGGCCTCCGCCTTCGTTGTTCCCGCCAACTTTGAATAAGTTCTTCTTCTTGAACACGCGACAAACAACCCATCCATCCTCCTGGAGAGTAATATAAATTATGTATACATATTGTTGTGATGAATGTATGTTAAAGTAACAGTGTTGGTATACTTGATGTGTGTACTTCAATTATAGATGTGTTAATGTAACTAAAATTTTACTGGTGTACATGTTATCTATTTTTAAATATAGTTTTCTGAATTATGATGACATATTTGAAGAAAAAGTTAGAAAGGAATAAACTGAAGTTATAAAGGACAGATTGAGAAATAATCTAGCTGAAGGAGCACTACAAAAAGCACATCATTTATTTAACGGAACAAGCCATATTCGTATGTTCAAAGTATCTTTTTACAAGACATAGTTTTGTGACGGCTTCATGTTCATCACAAATTAGTTAATGAATGCTTTTTATGATTAATTATTGCTATGCTTTTTATGATTAATTATTGCTTTAAATTTATTTTTATTAAATTCCATCACTATCTACGATGAAATTATTCGTCACAAATTTTTTCAATAATAAAACGATGCTTTCCTATGGTGGAAAAGACCTAGGAAGAGAAAAATTAGTAACTAATATTGGAGAGAGATAGAAATAAAGGACATGATCAAAGCTATGTTACAATTTGTATTAAGGTCAAAAGGGGCAAAAACATATTTAACATATATAAGGAAATTTTAGTGGAGGCCCTACACGGTGGAACAGTGGTTGTCATAGGAGGAGTGTACTACACTTACATTGGGCTGGGGATCCTCATCGGAATCTTCAAGCCTGTATTCGTGCATAATCCAGTCAGTCTTGTGGCCGTGGGGGGCTCTACCGCGGTAGAACACAAGGGTTTTCCTCATTCCGATCTTCTTGAAGCTGTTCCTAATGCATTTGTCTCGGCCCGTGGCTTTCCAGAATCCGGCACTCGTCGCTCTGTTGGTCCGAGAACCTGTCGGATATTTTCTGTCCTTGTGGCTGAAAAAATACCAGTCATTCTGTGGAGTCGACCCGATCTTACACCTCTCTGCAGTATTTATATGCATGGAGACCAGAGGATCCAATGAATTTTATTTACTACCCAAGTAATTAAATAGATGAATATTCATGACTTATCACATAAAGAAAGGAGGAACAAAACCCATAAAATACTTTGGCTCGTGCATTTTGCCTCATGAAATACAGACGAAAAAGGTGAAAAGGGTTGGAATTTGATAAAAATAAAAAGATAAGATTAAATTGGAAAATTCATAATTAAGGAGACCCAAAATGAACAAGAATTAAGTTTTGGGCCTAAAAATAAAATTTACTTTTTTTTTTGTTCATTTACTGACCTTGAAGACCAAACATACAAAGGAAAAAGAAAGCTACTAAATATTATGTTATATAAATATTAATTAAGCGTATGTTAATGCTACCTCCGTTTTATATTATTAGTCTCTGAAGGTAACTTCACACAAATTAAAGAAAATTTAATAGTTTACTTTATACTCATGTTAATGTCTTAAATACTTTTTACAAATACAAGTTGTAGAATAATTAGAAGACTATATATAAGTGGTATTTAACATGAGAATAAATATTGAAAAAATACATCAATTATTATCTTGTTTTCATAAATCGACATATTTTGAAACAAAAATGAATCATCAAAATGACTAGTTATATATGAATATGAGGTAGTGTATTACTTATTCTGTTTCATAATAGATGCTGTTAAAGGTTATTGTATAAGGATTAATGAAATAAATTAATAATATTAATTATAAATTAATTTGACTACAATACCCCATAATTGATTAATTATTGGAATTTTTTTAAAAATTTATAAAAGTTATTAATTAGAATTTAAGAACATATTAAAAACACAAATAGTTTTTTTTTTTTGAAATGTGGAAAAGACACATATTATGAGACAAAGAAATATTTCTAAAATGTAGGCAACCCAGATTAAGTCCAAATCATCTGCTATAAAATAGTACTATATCTTCCCTTTCATTATATTCTACTATAAAATCGTACTATATCTTTTCTTTTTGGTGGATAGTTGAAATAAGGAAAGAGAATGGAGAATATTGCAAAACTAGTCTTTTTGTGCATTAATAATTACTAAACTTTAAGTACATCTAACTATCAATTACAGCGAAATCTAGTGGAAATTGAAGATGAATGGAGCTAGTAATTGAAAAATAGTAGTAAAATAATAATAATAATAATAATAACCTTGTAGCTCCCAGGGTTCAATTTTGTTTAAATCCACTTCTCTGATGACCTCCATATCGAACTTCTGAAAGGAAACCTTCTTCTTCAAGTAGAAGTGCAGAAGCTCCTCGTCCGTCGGGTGAAACCGGAACCCCGGCGGAACCCCACCGCCGCCGCCACCCGATGAACCCGCCGCCATATATATCAACTGTGTGCCAATGTTCGTACACAACTTTCTCTTTCTATCTCTTCAAATGCAATCGGGGGCTCCATCCAGTGGAAAAGTCCATGTATATAAAGCGTATTGGGTTTCATATATGTCTAAGTGTCAACTGTCAACGAGGTTAGTGTAGAGAGAGAGAGAGAGAGAGAGAGAGGGATGGAGTTGACGGCCGGTGACGCCGGCGGCGGGACTGGCTAAAGCAAACGTAAAAAGCAAGTTAAAGCCAGGGTGGACGACCCTAATATACAACTCATGCCCTGCAGCCATTTTATGTGAAAGTATATATGCTGATATCACCCTAGATCATCATCTATATATGAATTACTCAACCTCTTAGTGGGCGTCACCATTATCATAGATTTTTATTAATTTGTTATGTCTTCAACTACAAATCACAATTAATTAATTCATTTATATACATACTAGAATAATATACATGTCTTGCATATGTATAATTATTTTCAAAATACTATAATTATGAATTTTTTGGGCCATTGAATGAAGGAATTTGGAAGAATACTATAATATATCTTAATTTTATTAATTTTTAACTTATATAATAATTTAAAATATTCATAATTATAGTATTTTGAAAATTGTCATACATGTGCAAATCACGGGCATTTTTTTAGTTATACTAAAATTGAGAAACTTAAGTTGATTCAAATTACTTATTCATCAACTGTAAAGATTTAATCTTATATTCTAACTACGTGTTTCATTTTCTTCTTCATTGCATGAATATATATTAACTATAAAGATTTTAAATCAAGTGTAGAATTAAAAAAATAATTTTAAACACATTGTTGTATAGCATAAATGTATATTATTTAATAAAAGATAAAACAACATCTAAATATAAGATCTTATTCGGATTGTAACATTCAAATATTTTGAAAATTCAATATATATCATGTTATATATGTTACTGGTCTAGTCCTTTATTTTTTTTCCTAATCATTGGTTTTTTTATATTGAAAAGTATTTAGTGATTTAACAAGTAATTTGTTAATTATAACAAATATTTAATAAATTAATAGCAAAAAATTTATTTAGATAATTTATATTTAGAATTTCACATAATTTATATTATTTAAGTACAACAAAAACTAAGTCTTAAACAAAACATTAAAGTGACGTAGTGGTTTGATACTCTAACCTCAATCAAGAGGTCAAGAGTTCAAATCATATTAGATTTAAGAATTTTTTTTATTAAAAATAGCCATAGAATTTCTGTAGCTAATTTCGTATTAGCCACATATTTTCCGTGGCTAAATTAAATTAGAGTACTATCATTTGATGCAAATAAAAAAATTTTCATCATATTTTCCTTACCAAAATCCAACCAAATGGAGGGTTAAAGTTTTTGCAGAAGGATTAAGGAAGATAATTAATAGCCATAAATTTAAATTAATAAGACTTTAATTAATTAATTAAAATAGAATCCTAACTACTCCACTTATTAAAATAAAAAGGTATATTGGAAAACAAATAATAAATGTAGTTTTAGAAGGTGAGAATGAAAAATATTTTGAAATATATATATATATATATATATATATATATATATTGCTAAAAAGACAAATAAAAGAGAATGGAGGGAGTAATAGTATTGTGATACCCATTAATAAACATATAAAAATAAAAGTGAGAGGAACTTAAAATAAATAAATAAATAACTGAAAATATGAAAGTCAAACCGACGAAGGTGCTGATGGTGCATTCCCAAAGGCCAAAAGGGTTGCAAGATATAAGGTTATTAAAATGCAAAGAAATAATCCCGAGGAAATAACAAAGTGTAGGGATATTTGCTTGCTCGTAAAGCAAGGCCTACAAAAGAAAATACTACCAAAACAACTCCTAGCCTTCTAGGGATTGCTAATAAATAGTATAATTAATGGACGGCCAATGTACATTACTCAGTATGCATTATTATTAGTATTAAAAAATAGGGTTTCATGCCTAAATGTTAACAGTTGGAGACGAATTCGCCATAGCTAGCTCGGGATCTGCACATGTTGGGATTGCCCTTCATCCGGGAAGTTTCATGTATATTGCTATCATTGATTAGCTTTTACGCTTTAGTTCGTTTCTTTTTCTTATAAATTCTCAATTTGCGATTTAATTACTCCATTATAAGCATTACAACAAATATAATATTAGGTGGCTGTTAATTATCCCACGTCGACGAAATATCAAGATGTGGTTTGACTAATAATGATTTGGACACTTCTCGCTTAATGAGTTAGCTTTTGGAGTTGAGTTAGACGCAAAATCTTTTTACAGTGGCTCGTATATTGTTCGTTGATCCTTCTATAAACGGATGTGCCACTACTTGTAGTCACATCTTAATCATAATATTTATCAATATTATATTTTTTTAAAAATCTTTATCACGATCAAAAAAATTATGCTATTTAAAATATCCTTCTTACAATTTTTACATATATTGCCGCTGTCCTTTCTCTTTTATTTATTTTTTTTTCTTTCGTTTTCGTTAATCTATAATATATTCCACCAGTGTAAAATAATTCATTCCAACAAATTGATTACAATTCCTCTCTATCTCTCTTATACATTTTTTTTTTTTGTTTTGGAAAAAATCTCTATTATACAATTAATTGCACCGTCAAGTTAAATAGTCCGTCCAGTGATATGGGACATTTTTATATATAAAAGCCTTTCTGATACATAATATCGTCATAACTAACTAATTAGTTCCATATTTAAAAAAAAAAAAAACTAATTAGTTCCCAATATAGACTTTTTGACATAACAATGCATTTATTGATGAGGTCTTGCTTTAGTGATAGGTGGAGGCCCTATAACTTTAAAGTTATGGGTTCAATTTCCCGTGAACTTGCGTATTTTTCTAGCTTAGTATTAATTTCTTCCGATTGCATGGTAATTTGTATTTAATTTTCGTTTGATCATGTTCAATCGTAATGGCTTGTTATTCGTTTAGAATATTAATACAATGATTGTAATAGACTATTGATATACATGACATTTAACAGATTGATTTCAAAAAAAAATAAAAATGCCATAACAATTCATCCTACCGTTAATCTTAATTAAATTATTGAGGAATGCTATAGGCTAGGAAAAATTGTTAAGAGATTTAATTATAAAATAAGAATTAACATCGTTAAGAAAACATTGTTTTGTACGTAGAGAGTATAAGATAAATGGAGAAATGTTTCTTCATTAAGTTAGGTACCTTCGACATTGCTGCACCCTTAATTAACAGTTTGTTGGCAATGTAGCTAGATAGGAGAGCCTGCTAGCTCGTTTACATATACACAACATGCGTAAAAACTCGGGCGAAAGAAACCAGACATTACTTTGCGTAGTTGGTTACTGTTATTTATATTTAGTAATATACATACATACATATATATATATATATATATATATATATATTAATAGTATAGTAAAGAGAAGGGGCATTTTGTACATAATTAGTGTCCTATAAACATTGAATCTGCTAGCATATATTTTGTGCTATGCGCGAAATTAATTTTAAAAAAAATTATAAATCAGAGTACGTAAATTTATTTGTTTCATTTTTTTAAAACTATGAACTTTTATTTTATATTTAATATATGAGTTCATGAATATAAATTACTTAGATACATGATTAGAAAAAATATAAATACATATATAATTATAATACTTATAAAGAAGAAAGTTCTCTAACTAAATACTGTAAGTCCATCGTATTTATTTATAATTATCACAACCAATTTCACGTCAACATGTGGTTTTAACACTTTATCTCATGCAAGAAAAATATACTTGTCAATTGTGTGTAATCTGAAATTAGCTGCAAAAATATTTCTCCTTTGATTTTAATTACTCTTTCAAATAGTATTGCCTTAAGTTTGTCCTACTGAAAGAAAACTACTTGCCAAAAGTATCTAAAAGAAATTGTAACCGAAAAAATAAATTGTGGGAATAAAAGAAATGGAGAATGTCTTAGCTTGGAACTTAATTGTATTTTATTTGATTCGATTTATAAAAGAAATGCTTCTCACATATTGTACATACAAACTGACCGTAGGAATATGTATTTATGGTAGATAGATAATATAAAAAGAAATAAAACAATGCACTAATTAAGAACAATCTTTATACTCATTTCTTTAATTATATTTATTCATGAAATTATGTTGCCCCTAAAAGATAATAACACATAAGAAAGAAAGAAAAACAAATATACAGATGTATAAAAAAAAAACTAAATCACTTGAAATAATAAATAATCAAAACTTAAATAACTTTTGGATATATAAACAAAAAGTAAAGGAATGCACTTTTTGGGTCGTAAACTAAACCACTTTGTTTTATAGACAATGTCGAATTTGCGAGTAAATGGAATTGGAGGATTTTTGAAATCCTTAGATGTAATCATCTCATGTATTAGTTTAGTTTATATAGTTTGAACATTGACAAGACACTACAAGCAAGCGTAATGTTAGTGAGAAGATATAAGAGTGATAATATAAAAGTTATCACTAATAATTGTATTAAATGACAATACCTTCTATTTTGTCATTAATTAATTCTGTTTTTTGTGACAACATCTTTTATTTCGGCACAATATCAATCAATGATAACAAGAATTAAGATTTTAGTTGTCACAATTAACAATTAGTGGAACACCTATGGAGATAACTTGGTAACAAAAAAAATTATCACTAGAATTTTGTGATAAGATTCCATTGTCACTAAACTGCCACCAAAAGTATGTCACTAAATATCAATTTGGTACTATATATATTGTCACTTTTTTACACTATGTTGTCACCATTGATATTGTGCAAATTATGTTTTGTGACAACATAATTTTTTGTCACTAAATGCATATAATTAATAACAACTTTGTTATTACCAAGTTGAATTGTCACCAATTTACTTATTTCTTGTAATGAGGGTATCTTCACTGTTGGAAATAGGTACAAGTGTGCAGTACTGCAGTTCAAGAGGAATCATTTGCTTTTTTTTTTTTTTGATCGATTTAGAAATTGGGAATAAGCTTTAAAATTTTTCTATTGCTTTTATCTATCTGAACTTTATTTTTTCGCATTTACATTAACAATGATCTATTCATCATATGCGACATATGTGAAGAAAGTGTTAGGAGGAGGAGGGGTGCAAATGAGAGAACTAAGTGCTGTCAACCAAGAAGTGGATATGCGGAAAAACAAAAAAAAAAACTCATTTATTCTTTGATTTGCTCTATGTTTTGAATAGATTGATTTGTAATCAATTTTTGCCTTGGATTACAGTGATAAGTTGAAAATGATTGAATTTACTAACAATTTTTTCTCACTATTTGGGATAGGGCGGGATGGATTTGCTGCCGTTGACATGAGAATATTATTTAGTTTAACAAACACAGCAATGAAAATGGAACATAGTTTGGTGTTTACATTACTTGTTTTTACGAATGGAGCAGTTTTTAAGTAAGGCAAATTACGCCTACACTCTTGAAGTATGGTATAATTATAAATTAGTCCCTCTTATTTTAAAAATTATGAATACCCTCTTGAGGTTTTAAAACTTTCTTGTAAATATTAATAAAAATATCAAAAAAAATAACTTTTCTTTAACCATAGTAGTCAATCCAACCACTATGAGATGCGCCTCGTCGAGTCTAATAAAACCCCTCAATCAATTGGAAAAAATGGATTAGGATCGATCAATTCAAAGGGATTTTAATGCCATTCAAATGTTTAATGAGTCATGGATTTATATAATTTTTAATGATATTATGATGGTATATATAATAAAATAAAATATTGATATCTTGTTATATGGTTTTGAAATATAATTGGAAATGTATCCCTTTAGGTGGCATGACTTTCTAAGGGTTTTCTACATAATTTATAGAAAAATATCATTAACCCGGTTATGTTTAAATAAAATTTATGTGCGTGGGAATCGTGTGCCATCGGTTGCTAGTATTTAAAAATAAGAAGTGTTTGTCATAATTTGTATTAGTAATGCAAATATGCTTTAAATTGTAAAAAAACAAAAAATATCACTAGATATAAAACTGTAAGAATCAATTTTAAAATTGAAATTTCATAATAAAAACCACCATTTGCATTAATGAAGGAAGATGATGCCAAAATTTTAGGAATAACTATATTGAATTGATAAATGTAAAACTAATGAAATTAATAATCAACAACAGAAGGTTTCAATTTAATTAAAGGACTCAAAATTTTAAGAATTCACCATTTGATCAAGATTAGTTGAATTTGAGTCAAACACCTCCTTACTCTCTATCTACATTATATGATATAGCAAGGGAGTCTTTGACTTCAATTAAGTTGATTTTGATCCAATGGTGAATTCTTAGAATTTTGTATTATTTTAATTTAAAGAAAAAGATCTTATTGGTTGATGGTTTTAATTTGAATTGGCATTAGCACTTTTCTTAATTTTATTAGAACAAATAACATGAATCCTCAATTATTGCATTATTTTTACTCTTCAAGTTCTTTGTTTGTCTATTTGATCTTTGATTCTTTTTTTAGATTTTATTTTCATTGAGCTTTTACTGAATTGAGGGGCATTTGTTGATTTTTAGAATTCTATTTATAATATATATATATATATATATGTGAGTTTATTAATTCTATCTATTTTTAATAAAAGTTTATATATGATTATATTGAGTAATGTTAGTTGAATTTATGTATAATATTTCTCCAAAAAAATGGAACAAATGAGGAGTTAAGTCGATGATTAATGCGTTTGTTAATGTTTTTATATAATGTTACTAAGCATAAATTAAATTCTAAAGTATATGTTCTGTGTCATTTTCTTTTATTCTTACAAGTTGTAGGATTTTTTGTTTTGTTTATTTTTAGTTCCTTTTATTTTCTATATATTTCTTATAAAGATTAACTAATTATATCAAAATAGATATATTAAGAACATATTATTTTTCATATTACCATAATAATTTAATTCATTTCATATTTATGTCCACTTGAATGAGCTTAAAAAAATATTTTTTGAATAGTGTTTTTTATAGTTGAATTTTATTTAAGCTAAATAATTTTGTGTTTGGCTATAGTAGTTCAAAATATTTTGAAAAGTGCTTTTATTTGAAACTAATTTAAGTAGCTTCTAAAAAATCCTTTTTTTAGCTTTTTTTTTTTTTTTTTTTCTGACTTCTGCTATTTTCTCAGAGCTCATCCAAACATAGTTTTTTTTTTCTCTCAAGTGTTTTTTTTTTCAAAAAATAAGTACTTTTTATCTAAAAAAAATTCCATCCAAACACGCTCTTAATCTTTTTAGTCTATTCATCATATCTTTTCAGTGGTTCACATCTTACAATCAATAATAAGTTAATATTTATTTTGATCAATAAACTACTGTATTTCCATTTTATTAATGATATACCTTCCCTCATTTTATTGATATTAAACAAAAGGTCAAACATAAAACATTATACATATCATTTACCTAACAATAATATTAATATTTCATTGTTTTTGTTAATTTTCCAAACAATTCAAAATTTTCCACTTACATCAATTTTCTTATAATAAGCATTAATATCTCATTTGTTATTATATTATAATTCCAAAAAGAAGTTTGGTTGTCTTTAAAACTTTTGTTTCATCTCGATTTTCAACTTTTTCATCCTAATAAGGTAAGATGTATTTTTGTTTTTTTGGCTTTTTTTGATAAAATCTATTTGAAATATCCTATAAATTTCAAGTGGAACGCCATACACACACTCACCCAAGAGAGAAGGAAATAGAAAAAAAGAGGGTCGCTTATTGTCAGGGCATTTCTTGGAACAATATATAAAAATGACAATCAACAACTTTTATCTAGTCACAATATGCACTCAATGGTAACAAGAATTAATATTTTAGTAATAACTATTAACAATTAGTGACATACCTATAGTGATAACTTGATGACAAAAAAAATTGTTATTAGCATTTTGTGATAAGATTCCATTGTCATTAAGGTGCAACCATAGACGTGTCACTAATTATCAAATTTTCACAAAAACAAGAAATACACCATGTATGTCAGTATGTATAAATAAAATTTAAAGATGGAGGTAAGTAATAGATACAAAAATGAATAAGGGAGAACATGTGTAACAAAAAAAACCCAATATTTTTGCAGCTACAAAGATGAAGAAAGGACGATGTGTGTAATATTCAAAAGTTTTGTATGGAAAGAAACAACTACGGGGAGATTAACAATAGCAATGGCAGAAATGATTAGGGGGTTTGTGCTTGAAAACTTTGCAAAAACCTCCTTTAGAGCAATTCCGTTTGCACAGTTGGTCGCATCTTTGGTTGTCCAAATATGGAATACAACGATCTATGTGGTTGTCATAGCAACATGTCAGTAGCTTTTCATCCGCAAGAACATGATTATTATCTGAAAAAGATCATACAAAAAAATCATTAAACATGCATGCATCCCTAAATACACACACTATTTTGTTATATATATCTATATATCTATATATAGATATATATATATATATATATATATATATATATATTAGTTGTTGGGCAAATTCAATGTGAGCGCAAAATATGAAAATGATATAATTTAGTTATGTGTTCAAATTTTGTTTGGATAAATATATATAAATGTTTTCTAATTTTGTTTTATGGCTATACTTTTTTCTATAACTATTTGAAATATTTTTATTAAATTAATGATAGGCAAAGAGTAAAAAAATTTTAAAAATAAAATTATTTGATTGAGAAAATAAATACTAAAAAGAGAAAAAATGTTGAATAATTGCACATGAGAGACTGTGTGAATATATTAACACAATATACATATATAAATAGAGAGAGAGAGAGAGAGAGAGAGAGGAAAGAGCGATACCTATGGACAGCACAAAAAGTACAATAAGGAAAATTTGTAAAATCTTAGCAGTGGCCATGCTTAGGTTTTCAATTTTGTGTAGATCGAATAACACATTGAATTTGGAAATGGCTAGTGATTATATACAGAAATTTGATGTTTTCAGTTTGGTAATTAACTAAATTATTATTTCCATTTTGACTTGCATTAATATCCTTATGCTTTTTTTGGTATGGCAGAAAATGGGAGGAAACAAATTGGAATGAGAAAATGTATTTTTTGTTGTTTGGTTGTAGGAGAAAAATGAAAAGGAAGAAATTAAGAGGAAAAAAATAAGCATGTGGCCCACCAATTTCTTTTCCACCCAAAAATGGACGGAAAATAAAAAGAAAACATTGTGACTATCCTTATTAAATAAAATTTTCCCAAATTGGCGATTATGTTTATTTATTTTTAGTCAAAACTACTCCCCCTGTCCCATAATAGTTGTCGCTTTAAGGTTATGCACAAGAATTAAGGAAATAGATTAAAAACATTAAATATAAAATAATTTGACTAAAATAGGCTTTTAATAAATTACGCTACTAATTTTCTCTCATCAGCCATTAATCTCTCTCTCTCCTTAACTTCCTCCATTGATGAAGTGTTTGAGTTTTATATGAAAAGGAAGAATGATTTTTTCATTATAGAAGATTGAAAGACTAATTAGTATTGTTGGGACAAGAACAATGACAAATATGGAAGATTGAAAGATTAATTAGAGTTGTTGGGATAAAAACAACGATTAGTAATATGGAAGATTGAAAGAGTAATTAGTTTTGTTGCGATAAAATTAACGATTAATATGGGACAATTAGTGTGGTTGGGAGTATAGTTTTTAGGAATTGAGCCACCCACAATTACTAAATTGCTGAAATTATTTTTAGGAATTTGCATAAGATATTAATTAAAGTCTAAGGGTATATTAGGAAAACATTAATAGATTCCTAAAGCGAGACAGAGGGAGTATAATTTATTTATTTATAAAATTTATTGTGTTGGATAGCAAATATGACGTCCTTATTTTGTATATTACGTTAAACATATATTTCATATATTTATTTATGTTATTTCCATAATCACATTTATAGTTATATAAGTCTATAGTTGTCTTTTGACACAATGTAAATATACATATATTTATTTATTTTGTTTTCATTATTTTATTTCAACAAATGAATTCATAACAAAATTATAAGTATAATGATATAAGGGCATAGACATCCTTCGACATAATTTATTTTCTTTCATTCCACTTTAATTTTCCATCCAACCAAACACGAGAAAATAGTTATGTTCTCATTTTCCTTTTATTTATTTTCCTCTCATCAAAACATACTTGTAAAAAATTAAAATCCACTAATTTTCTAACTACTAGAAAAAACGGATTTAGCCACGAATCTTTCCATTTATTCTCTTTTCTCTCATTTTCTTTCCTCCCTATTTTCTTTCCTTAGTCAAACATAGTGTCAGGGTTTTATAAAGCTTTTGCAGTCAAATGTTATAAATGTTCTTGGTATAAAGCGTTGACATCTAGATTCTCAACATTTCTTATGTTATTGGATCTAATCTAATCTACACTATTATATATTTGAAGAAAGTCTTTTGACCAAATTATACAATTTTGACCAAATTCCCAATTATTAGAATTTTGAATTAATTTTAATTGTTTATAATGAATTATTTGATTGGTTTGCATTAATTGTTAATTTCTCTCTCTCTCTCTCTCTCTCTCTCTCTCACACACACACACACACACACACAAACAAGAATATAAAAATATAATGAGTGATAATTTCAAATAATTACATAACAACATATGTAGATAAAGAAAATTTTAATTAACATATTACGTAATGCCATACAATTGTTTCAATTTAAAAAATATTAGAAAAGTCAATATAAACATAATGTCATTTGTAGTAAACTTCTCCTAAAAAATTAGTAATTAAAAATTTTCAACCAAAATTTATGTAACTCAAACTTTAAAAATAATATGATATGTCATATCATAATTCCAAAAGATGTCAAAGAATTAAAATGTGGACATAATATCATTTACAATATATTTTTATGTCTAACATTTCTTTGCATATAGTTTAACACTATATGAAAAGTTTATTACCTAACTTCTCGTGCATTATCGTATTTTTGTCTTCAAATTTTCTTGGGTATTAGATTGTTCTTTTTTATAAGAATTTATTAATTCCTTATAGATTTTATTATTTTTCTTTGTGGTTTATTAGTTATAAATTTTTTACATATATATTACAGATTGTTATAATTACGACCAATATATTTGTTATTCTTACAATACTTATAAAATTGTTAAATTTGATGGATTATTTTTAATTGGTGGCGTTGATGATTTTTTTTTATCAAATAATTGTATTAGTTAATTGGATTTATCATTTTTTTTTTGTTTTTCATCATGTTTCGAATATTTTTCTTGAGGAAAGTCTAAGTTTGAATATAGACACAATACATTTTTTTTTTCTTTTTGCATCTTAATGTTGCTTTTTTCCTCCTATTTTTATTTTTCTTTATTTGTTCTACAATCCTCTTTTTTGTTTTATGGGTCATTCTACTAATAATAATGGGAGTAAAATACATTGATTTAAATAATAATAAGATACAAACTAAGTAGATTAATTTGGTTTTGATAGCGGTATTTGATAGCAATTTGGATAAAGAAGTTGTTAATTGTCTCAAATTTTAAATTTCTTAATAATAACAACAATTAAAAACTTCTTTATCACACTCATCCACTTATTTACCCACTAACATATCCAATTATGTATTCCCACTTTTCTTTGATTTTTGACTTCTATTAAGTAAGATATTTTTTAATTAAAATATTCATTAGAAAATGAATTGGGATACGAATGAAGATTATTTATCCAAAAAGAAAGAGATGAAAGGAGATTCAAAATGTTTACAACATCTAAAATTCATTTTATGCAAGTTTAGGGCGAAATGTTTATTTGGAAATGTAAAAGAAGATTCGTAACACCCAAGATATATTAAGAGTACTTGGTGTTTCATAATTTAATTATTACTTTATTTATATTTATATTTTTATAATTATTCTTTTTTTGTAAACTAAATTTTAATTTTAATTTATTTTACGATGATTCACATCCATATATATTTAGGTGTATAAAAAAAAATCATAGTGACACATCTTCTAATGTGAATAATAATTAATTATTTTGTGATTTATTAACTTAGAGTAGCTCATAGTTTAATATTCATAACTTTAATATATCTAAAAATTTTATTTATAACTTATTTTGGATCATACATTTAGATTTTAATTTTCTTGATATGATTTTTTTAAACACGACAATACTTTTCTTTTTTTCTTTTTAAATTTAAAAGCTTTAAATACGAGTAAATATTGTTATTTATTTAATTATTGAACTGCAATGAAAATTATTTAAAATAAACGTTATTTCACATAAATAGTATATTTTATTTATTTTTATTTTTTTATGCAGTACAGTAAATTATGATATTCGTGCATAGCACATGGTACATGCTAGTGTGTGTGTGTGTGTGTGTGTGTATATATATATAAAACGATGTTCTCCTTGTGTGTCTATCTCTTTCTTATGTGGATGATGAGACGAACAAGTTATTTTTGCTTCATTCTGCCAAATGTACTTATTTCCTTAATTATATTGCGTGAATATTTTGATATAAGTTTCACTTAAATTCATTATCTTAATTATTATTTTAACCTTTTTTTATTCCTTGATTTTGGGCTAATTTCATATTAATTAATTGAATTCTTAAAGCACATGCATATATCTATATGTTTTAAACGTCTTTCAGTTCCTTGATTTTGGCCTAATTATAAAAAATTTTCCATTAATTGCAGTTCCATTAATTTCAAAAATCATATAGTCCCAAATATTTTTAATCCATCACATGACATTGGGTCATGAATCTATAATCTATAATCCATCACATTAAATCATGCACACATATTTGCTTTCAAAAAGAGAGGGGAAAAAAAATCATGCACACATATTATTGCTAATTTAACTCTTTAATGAAATTAAATTACATTTGATTTTGATGATGGTCTTGCGACACCTCCACCCGGGGCCACAGCATAGATACTGTCCCGCCTGCGTGGTCTTATGCAACAGGGTTGCGTCCACGGGGGGTTTTCAAAACGCGTCTATGCTATGAGAGTACGCATGGACCTTTAAGGCACTCAAGCGCCTCATTTGCCACCGATGTGGGATATCATTTTTCAGCCACATCATAAGCCCCCCCAGACGAGGGGACTTGAGGCCCTTAGGGCGCCGCGGTGGGCGCCATATGATGATGGTCCTGCGACACCTCCACCCGGGGCCATAGCACAGATACTGTCCCGCCTGCGTGGTCTTATGCAACAGGGTTGCGTCCACGGGGGGTTTTCAAAACGCGTCTATGCTATGAGAGTACGCCTGGACCTTTAAGGCACTCAAGCGCCTCATCTGCTACCGATGTGGGATACCATTTTTCAGTCACATCAGATTTAATTCCTTAAATTAAGCACAAAACTCTAAAACTAAATCATAATAGACATATGTCAAACATACATTCATATATATATATATATATAAATGAAACAATCTATATTTTCCTATTTCTCCATCTTTAAATCACCCTATGTAAGTCATGATTTATTTTTCTGGAAAGTAAATAATTTTAGAGTATTGATATTTATTTATTTTGAGTATCATTTTCAATTGTTATGCTATCAAACAGAAAAATTTATTAAGTAAATTTGAAGTTTCGATTTTGTGGTAAGTCGGCATATGACTATTTCTTAAAGTAAAAAAGTATTGATATTCGAAATTATAGAAAAGATGTTTGATTATTTTACTTAATATTAATTATTTAAATTTGAAGTAAATTTATATTTCAGTGACTAAGTTTTTAATTATTTTTATCCCAATTTTAAAGATGCTTGATTATTTAAATTTGAAGTAAATTTTATTTTGTTGTTCAGAAATATTTTAGTGAATAAGTTTTAAATTGTTTTATTTCAATTTTTTATTTAACAAGACACATCATTTTTAGTTTTATCCATGTTTAGATTTGTATTGTCGTCGTTTATATTTTTCTTCAATATATTGAATACATTTTATGACGTAAAAGGCATTTCTCGTACTTTATTACAAATACAGTTACAATGAATTATAAGTTTTGTTTAATTTGCTAAAATATTCTTAAAAAGTATATTCTCAAATTATATATAATGCATATATCTATATATATATATATATGTGTGTGTGTGTATATATATATACATATACAATATCATATAAAAAGGAAGCACAACTTAATCACTACCTTTGGTATCTCAATATTTTTAGTCTGTCATTTGTTTTTCTTTTTTTTTTTTTGGAAAAAATTTCCCTCTCCTCATCTCCCATCTTTCATTTTATTTTATTCTTTTTCTCTCTCCTCTTTATCATCTTTCATCCACTCTTCAATATCATTAATTACTTTGTTAAAAATAATAATAAATCTATATTGTTATTTCAAGAGAGAATACCACTTAACAACTACCTTTGGTGTCTCAATCTTTTTGGTCTATCATTGTTTTTTTGGCTTTCTCTCTCCTCATCTCTCATCTTTCACATTATTTTTTTCTCTTTCATCTTTATCATCTTTTATCCCGGTCTTCAATATCTTTTATTACTTCTTTAAAAATAATAATAAATATATATAATTTTATATTAATCAAATTTAAGAATGTAATTAAATTAAATTTTTTATTTTTCACACACATCAGGTGTGCCAAAACTGCTAATATATATTAAAATTGATGTCCACTGATCGCACAAAATTTTGAATCTGCAAATACAAATTACAAAGCAAGAAAAATGTATGAAAAATATTTAAATTTAAAGAAAAGGAATATAATACGGTGGAAAGTAATCTCTTGGAAGTCTAATCCCCTAATTCTTTTCTTCGACTTTGATTTGACACTCTAATAACGCGATTCGTAGGCTAGTAGTTTGATTACGAATCAAACACCAAAAATAATTCAATGAACGCCGCAAAAAAATGCCATGAACATCGTAGATTTGATTTGAATTTAGCTTGCGAAAAAATACCAATTTGCTTGTTTGGCACCTTGATTGTAGATCAAATGTCTTATTTTGATACTTTCCACGAAGAACGCCTTGAACAATGCCTTAATTACCGTGGATTTGACTTTGGAGAAATGCCAATGCGCGAGCCTAACACCTTGATCGTGGATTGAACGCCATGATTTGATGATTTTCATGAAGAACACCGGAAATTTCACTTACATCCTCACAAATCTTCTTGAACTTGACTTGTGAGAACTTCAAGATCTCCTTAACTTCCCTGGCTCTTAAAAATTTCTTGATCTTCTTTTAAGCTCCAAATGAACCCCTTTCTATAGGTGTTTGTAGAGGGTATTCAGATGACTACCGACTTTTTCGATATTTATCTCTTTAATATAAATTATTTTTTTAAAAGAGAAATATCATTCGCGCGTCTTTATTTGATTAGGCCACATGCCCAAGAGCACTAATTATCACCATTTGATTGGTTTTTGTACTTTCGAACGGCACGACTTAATTTGATTGGTGGGGACACTTCATGTTGACACTCGGCGGCTTTTCCATTCGCCGGTGAAATAAATATTACAATATGAATTAAAATTAATTATTTAATATTGAAAGTATTTAATATAAATAGAAAATTTAATTAATATTTAATATTTTAATTTACACTGGTCAATTTTTAAGTGGACGAAATTTAATCGCCAACATCCGTCTTATGTGTTTGTCTCTTTTTTATGTGGATAATGAGTTGGACAAGTTTTTTTTTTCTTTATTCCAAATATACTTATTTCCTTAATTATTTTAAGTTATTAAATTCAATATCTTAATTACTATTTTAATTTTTTTAATTCCTTTATTTTGGCCCAGTTTCATATTACTTAATTGAATTGTTAAAGCACATGCATATATCAATATATATTTTGGATCATGCCACATTCACATAAATTTTTTGAGTATTTTTCGTCCCGTTAATCTTTTTTGTTTTTTTTTTCTTTCCTTACAGTCTATCCCTTATTTAGTTTTTTAATACAAATAAGTTGATATCTTTTAAACTTCTATACATTTTATTTGTAATTTTTTGGCGCCTGTGAGCAAAATATAGTCTATGCTCTTCATTTTGAAAATTATGATTATCTTTCTGCTCTTTTTACAATCATATTCATCGTTCATGTATTTGTCATATTATGCACTCTTCATTTATGTATTTTAAAATTTCTTTGTTGAATTTTTATTTTCTACGCATGAAATTAAATAGAATACAAGTTTTCATAGTTCGTGGAATAAAATTTCAAAAATTACTTGATTAAGAGATACATCCTTGTAAGGAATGACATGGTTATAAGCATTTCTTTTTATAGTTGTTTTATGAAATTTTCAAGTGTTGTATCTTAAATAGATAATTGTTATTGTTGTTGTTATTTCTATTATTAAAATTTTAGTATGAAGTTGTTAATACACCCCTAGAGAGGGGGTATCCTTATTCATAAAAGTTAATAAATAGAAATATCTTCTCAACGATATTTTATTTTATTTAGTAATATATGAATTATTTAAAAAATAATAATATTTATGATGCAAAATACATTCCTCCTACTTTTATTACAAATGCAGTTAAAGTTAATGATAAGTTTATATGCTAAAAATATTTCTAAAGTATCTATTATATATCAAAATGTGATTTAAAACTACAAGAGTATATATTATGATAAATTACTTTTGGAACACTTTATCAAAAATAAAGTTGTGACCTATTATTTGCTATTTATTTTTTCATGTTCCATAAATAGTTAACTTCATCTGATTTTTGTTAAATTTGGTATATAATAATTTTTCCTTGTATGTGCCACTCTAACTAAGCATTTATTTTCCTAAAAAAAATAGTATTTTCTTATGTTATTTCATAATTCTACATTGAAAACATTGTTTTCTATTTTTATATGTTCTTAAGTTTTTGTCTTTCATAATAACTTACATAATCTTCCCCCAATCACTATCAGTCAGTTCAACTGAATATGAAATTAAGCTTGATTTATGGTAGCTCCTTTTTTTTTTTTTTTTTTCTGATTTTAGCTATAGATGTATCTTGGAGGCTTATCTAATTGTGAGAATCATTTTTATTAAAATTGACATTTCGATGAAGTATTAATGTATAGGAAAGTTGACTTTTGAAATTTTCTTTTTTCTATTGTTGTTTGTTTCTTTAATTTTAAAGTTAATTATTTTTCTTTTTGATGTTATTTTGCATTTAACTTATATCTGATTGAGTTGATTGTTGCATTCTAAAAAGTATGGTAGAAGATTTGTCCACAAGTTGCTTGCAAATATGATGAATCACTAGCGATGAAAATCTATGGTTTGGATATAGTCATATTTAGCGAAACTATTTCAGAATATATGAATACTTCAAATATTAATCAATCTTAATCTTATATTATTCATTTCATTATTTCAAAAATTATGTATTAATTAATAATGGGACTAGCCACTATAATAAAACAATTGAGTTTTTTCATGACTTGATCCTATTCATAGAAATAAATAAGTAAATAATTTGTCACAATGTATAAAAGAGACCGGTTGATGATGCAAATTACCCAATGTTCGTTAAAATTATTCATTATGTGTTGTTTAATTTTTTTATCTAGATCTAATGCTAAAATTAATTCAATATATTTCTCTCTGATTGGACTTTTTATTTTTGAAAGTTTGATTCTAATTTTAGTTTACACAATATTAATATTTAAAAATAAACATGTCATTTATTTTATATTTGAACGTGAAAAAATTTAGCATTTGCATGTAATAGTTGAAAAATGGTATATTTCAATTTATATGAACTCGATTATATTGGGTAGATTTATTTTAAATAAGTGGAGAAAAGAATAAGGCAAAAACATGCAGTATGAAATTCTATTATTACTTATGTCTCAAACTTTTTACTCTTATTGGTTAACGTGTTTTTTGTTATGAGAAAATATATAAACAAGTTTATTATATCAAAATTTGAGTCTTAATAGAATGAGAAAGTCACTAAAATAAGTTTGTGGCTTGAGGTACGTGTTATGGTTTTTTATTATATAGTTTAATAGTTATGTTTTATATCCACATAGGTTGATACTATCTCTTTAGGTATGAAACGTTCAATCAAAAAAATTTCAAGAGAAAAATTGATAAATATCATAAAAGAAAAATTGGCAAGGTTTACTCAATTTATTACTTAAATAATTTATAGTAGAGAGGTAATCTATTTAATTAAATCATCTATAAGTCTGTTGTTCAACATTTTTAATGCAATCTTACAAATGCGTTACTCTGAATAATAATTGATCAGTGTGAATAAATATGCTGAGTATCCACATAAACAAATTCAAAGTATATAAGGTAAGTTGTTTTTCTCATAAATTTAACATTTTATATGTTGGATTATCAATATTAAATAATTTTTTATTCTAAATATCACTATTTTTAAATAGAATTTTTCTCGTGCAGGCAAATATAAAGTTGTAGAAAATTGTCCAACTCCTATCATATTAAATTTGATGAAAATAAGTCATTGATATGAAATAGTCTTATAGTTTTCTTAATTCATTCAATAAATATTTTTGTTAGATATTTTGCATTTGTAATATATGTAGGAGAGCTTTATTATCTATGTTGTATCTTAAATTAAATATACTAAAAAATTTAATATGCAATTATTGTCCCATGTAACACATGGGTTAAAAAAGTAGTTCTGTTTGTTAGAATTTATACCATCTAAAGCCTCTTTAGGATCTTAAATATGCCTCAAATTAATTTCCATAAAAATGAAAACATTGACTTTTTCACAATATCTATAACAGATCTATACTATCTAAACTATTATATATATGACAACCGTATTTGACTACAATTTGGTTGATTTTGACCAAATTCTGAATTTTTAAAATTTAGAATTATTTTTAAGGAGATGACATTGGCACTCCGATTTTTTATTTGGAGCTCCATTCACATTGTTTTATTAAGAGCTTAACTAAAATACCGCTAATTTGTAAAATATTATTTATTTTATTTTTGAATGACAAATATACCCTCTATTCTAATATGCATCTCTCTTTCATTTTTGTATTCATCTATTGATAGTGAAACATATAAAAACATTCTAACCAAAAAGAAAAAAATCTTAAAATAAAAATCAACAAAATAAATATACAAATCATTGAGTACAAAAATAAATATAGTAAAATCCAAAAAATAGTGTATTTTCCATTAAATAGATAAAAGCGAACTTAAGTACTTTTAAGCATGTATGTCTTCGATAGAGTTTCGACCAAACTATCTGATTTATAAGTCTAATTGTACATAATAATAATAATAATAATAATAATAATAATAATAATAATAATAATAATAAGAAGAAGAAGAAGAAGAAGAAAGAAAAAGGTTAAAAATGATAAAATAGACTTGGAAATATATATATATATATATATATATATATTAATATAGGAGAGAGAATGAGAAAAGAAAGAAGTTAAAAACATATATTGACAAAGGAGAGAGAAAATAAATTAGTAAATGAGACCAAAGAGACCAAGTAGTTAATAGACCCTGAAATGTTTTAATAATAATAATAATAATAATAATAATAATAATAATGGGCAATCTTTATAAAAAGAATTTGGGTATGCCATTACCTGTCTTATTTATCTCTTAAAATCTTCTTTTTCTAAGAAGTATAGTAGGCTGCATAATCAACATTAGGGCACCATCCCCCTCACCCATTAGTGTCGGCCATGAGAGGCCTTCAAATACTTTTGTTTGCTTCCTATTAAATTTCGGTATGTGCTCATTTTAGATTTATTTTAACTCTTTATAGTAATTTTTTTCACTTTTTCTTTTATTTTTCATGATATATATTCTTATTTATCTTTTGTTTCTTCTTCTTCTTCTTCTTTCAAACAAACAATCTGGCCATGGACTTCTGTTTCTTTACTTCTTTTTCAATTGAGCTAAAGAATCGAAGGAGTGTAAACTTCTTGATTGAAGTGTTGTTGAGTTGATTTGTTGAAGTGTCGGACTTGTTGAAACTTGGCGAATTTGACTCCTTTTCATAGGCTTCAAGCTGCAACCACTTTTTCTTTATTTTTGGAATTGGATACTTATTTAGTTTGATTATTCGAAATGGATGAGTCTCCTTTATTCTTGCCTTGACAGTTGTGCCACTTTATCCGAAATTTGAACTCTTTGAACCCACATGACCATTTTTTTAGGCACTTTAGTTATAGCAATATCTATTTTTAGTCATTTGTTATTTCCTAGCCCAACAACCACTACAAATAAGGGTTAATTTGACTTGATTTGTTTTATCTTTATTTTCCTATTTTTGGTCAATTAGGCCATAGGCATTTATTTCGGCCTTGGCCTTTGACATAGGCAAGCCTCATACTGCGTCAAGGTGACCTGGAACCCCCTTTTTAACTCTTTTCAAAATGGCCCGAATTGCCCTACTACGAAATTATACAAAATTTATTTTTGACCCCAAACAGTATCGTAACCTTCAATTTAATTCAAATAATTACTAACAATTAATTATCTCTGTAATAAAATTAATTAATTTTTGAATTCTTCTAAAAATTATTCTTTATCCCATGCATAGCACTGGTTTGACGCTAGTAATATGATATAGCAACGGGTTTGTTGACTGCAATTGTTCAATTTTGATCGAATGGTAAATTCCTGGAATTTTGGGTTTTTTATTAATTTTTTTTCATTGACTGGTGGTTATTAATTTTGTATTAGTTGGTCACTTAATATTTCTAAGGTTAAGGATCGTATGTTGCACCAATTTGAGATTTAGAACATTAATTTGGGCAACTTCAATTTTAGGTTACTAATTTGATAATTTTAACACATTGAAGACTTTTGGCTTGAATCGATCAAATTTTCCTTATGTGGTACAAAATTTGGACGAAATTCGACTATCAATATTGAGATGACATAAAAAAAAATATATGAATTCTTTGACGTAATTCTAAAAAACAATATATCAAAAATTAGATAATAATATTTATATATATTACAATATATATATATACACACACACTTCCACCCCTCCGTCCTCCCTCCTCGATAAAACAAAGACAGAAAAAAAAAATAAAAAAAATAAAAACCCGCACATATTCATACGAAATGATCCTTTAAAATTGATTTAAATCTTCAAATTGAATACATGATTAAGTTGTTCATGTTATAAAAACAAATTGATGGAAAAAATTTTGAAAAAAAAAAAAAATCAGAAGTGGCGCAATCGCCATACGGCCATCGAAACACACAAATGAAAGCGAAAATTAAGATATTAATTCATAATTAAAAAAATGTTTTCTTTGAAAACACGTGCATGGCACGGGAACCAATAATTAATATTATATAGTATAAATGTGTAAAAATTTTACATAGTATACAAAAATACAAATGTTGAGAGATATTTTAGTTCTTGTTAAGGAATATTGTGAGTAAATAGGGATTAATGTAATCATTAACTGCTGATATTACTTCTTCCGTTGACTGCAATAATAATAAATTTACAGATGATAAAATATTTAGTTACGACTTAAGTGGTACAAATTATAGTTGAATTGTAATCAGTTGGGAATTCGTGATAAATATATATATATATATATATATATATATACTGACGATTTAATTTTAAATTAAGCATCATTATATTATACGTGGCTCTGCCACATAGAACATTATATCATATTGTTATAACATTAGAAGAATGTAGGACTACAAAATCAAAATAACATATCACTATTCTAAACTCGATCAAGTCTTATAGCTATCCAGAATAAAAAAAGAAAAATTAAGAACCCAAAATAATGTAGTAATTGTTATGATAAATACAATAAAAAGAAGAAAACAGAGCACGGGATTTATTAAAGCAATATTAATGATGTAACAATGAAAATATAAAATCCAAGTGGCATTAGAAACAAACATTCGAACAGCCGTACGATTAAAAAATCGAATTTAGAGATCAACGTTCCAGATTGCTTCTTCACCTTCTCCACATGCACTGTGCACTTTCTTTATCCTCTCTACAGATTTGCATATCCCACTGCACTGCCAATCAAATGACGCCACGCAAAGGTTCCCCGAATGCAATTTCAACTCGCAATCTATGCAACCAAAAAATTAGAACATAAATTAACAAATGATTTTTGCAAAAATTAGGAAAATTCTTACCCGTTCCAGGTTCGGTCATACCGGGACTAATCACGTGGCAAGGGTTTTATAATTGCTGTATTATTAGTATACAGTTTAGAGAGAATGACCAATCACATACAAGTGTATTAATACTTGCTACATAATTGTTTGGATGCAACCAAATCGAATTTGGACAAGAATTTTTTCAAAAATTAAATGATTTTATAAGATTTTGTTAGTTTTTGTGATTGGGATTGGGATCACCTGGTGGCGTTCCACAGCACATAGAGTGGTCGTCCACATGTTGAACCTCCAATCCTAAGAACCACGAACCTAACGAAACGTCCTCGTTTGCGTACCGGTGCAATATGTCGCTGTTCACGTAAAAATAAAAAAAAAATCAGTTGTTTATGTTCGTTCTCATAATGATGCTCAAAAAATTCTTCCATCAATCTGGTCTTGGGTTTAATATATGCGCCACTAAAGATTCAAATTGTGCCCGTATAGAATGTGGCATATTTACTGTATATATAAGAGGTTGAACACCAAATTCATATAAGAATTTTTCACCATCAATAACCACACGACTATTTGATGTATTGACAAAACTTACAAATTGGTGGCAATATAATCAGCGAGGTCCTTGGAGATTGCGTAGATTTGACCAGTGGCGTGCCGGAAATATTTGTTCCCTTCTTCTCCGAATTTCCAGTACTCTGGCTCGTGATACTTAACTCCTCTGCCAAATCATATGCACGACAAACATGACTTTCGTGTTCGAAGTATTTTTTTTAATGTATTTTTAAAGAACTCACTTCTGAGAGAGAACTGGCCCAGATTTCATGCACCCGATATAAACCCTCGGCTTTGATCTGTGCTCTGCTAGCGTGCTCACTAGCATACCTGAGCAACCCCAAACATTAACATTGATTCACAACATAAATATATACAGTAATTAAACCAGTTGGAACGAGACGAAACCAAGACACAGGAAGGGGCAGTGCCCCTCTCCAGTCGATATCTCGCTATACCTTGCAAAAATTTAATATCGTTCGTCAAAATAAAAATTTCTGACTCTGTCCAAAAGTTGCGAAATGCTAATTAAAAAACGTACCCAAATTTACATGAACATCATCGTCAACCTTAACATAGAACTCGGCATCCCAAATCTTGACCGCCGTGGAAAAAAACAGTCTTGTTTTAGTCGAAAGCTCATGGTAGCCCTCGACGTGACTGAGACGAAGGAAGTCTTCGTACTCTGCATTCTCGGCGTCGATTCCTCTGTCGAGAACTCCACCAGCCGCGAAACTATGGCCTATCACAAATCTTACCACTACACCTTTTTCTTTCTCTAACTTCTTCAATTGCTCTCCTTTAAGCATCCATGTCTCACGTAGAGAATCTCTGCGTTTCTTGCTGCTAAAAGCAGTGTTAATTCCTATAACTACAAAAGCTTTTTGAGGAGCTGTGTGATTTGAAGCGGTTTCACGTGCAACTAAGTTGCTTGTTCGGGCTGCGGCCAGCTCCAGCTCCAGTTTTGATATGTGTTTATCTAATGATCTACTCCAAAGTTTGATTATATCATAATTATTTACGATTCAATTAACATAGCTGTATACAGTAATAAGAATTTGAAGAGAATTTGAGTAATTACTGGATAGCTTGATGTGTCTTGAGGGCGTCCACCAATTTCTAAGGGAAAAAAAAAGGAAAAAAGAATGTTGCAATTAGCAGCCAAGAATAAAAAGGTGCCCGTTGTCATTTGATTGAAGTGACATTATCTCTCTTATTTCGAGAGGGGTCTGATTTAAATTCAGATCCTCTAAATCGTAATTAAAATAAAAATATAAACAAAAATTGCATTTAAAAGCTTACACGCTTTTGATCACATGCATCATGCGTATCGGCATCAAGCTTCTCAACATGTTTGGGGATTAGGTGGTGCGCAACTTGGGAAGGGCGTGGCCGGCTCTGCGTCGTAAAAAGCGAGCCGGCCAAAAAGCTCGCGACACATAGCGCCAGAATGACTTTGAAAGAAACCGATTTGCCTCGCATTTTCTTACTATTATGGATCTCGCCATTGAGCTGCAAAACTGACCCCATATGCCCTTCAGTACTAGCACCGGCCTGTTGTATTTTTCTCAGATTATGCGAGTCCAAATTATTGTGCTCCTTCGAAATAGTTATATACCTGCAACACATCAAAATATTCGCAACATAATTAGTTTGTAGTGGAGACCCGTGCGGCCGTAATAAATAGAACCTTTAATTTGGCTTCCAATAATAGCCATAAAACGTGATTAATCATATTTTTATGTTGAAACATGCCATGTCTTAGGATGTGGGATGTCTGAGGTAGAAAGGAATGGTAATAAAGATTTTTGGGTAAAGAATTTTATGCTTCTGCTGCAAAACAACCCAAAGAATTTCCAATTGCAGTGTGTGAAAGTTCCCAAAAAGGGGAATGTCAGGGGATTTGGTTAAGTACTAACGAATATACATAACAAACACCAATCCTAACGCGCTAAAGATAATACTAGCAGAGAATGTAATTGAAGAACAAGGGAATGGAGTTAGAAAGTTTTGTTTTTGGGACGAGAATCGGGATAAGAATTCTATAAAATATTAAAGATATTTCTATGATTTTGGAGATGGATTTAAATTTTTTTTTTTAAAAAGTAATATAAATCTTATTTCGATATAAACTTAATAAGGAAGGAGGGGCGGCAGCACCCTCCAACCCCTGCTTAGCTCCGTCCCTGACTGGAAATATATGTACAACATAATACATGCTACACATGTTTGTATAGGCTTTTACTTACAATATATATATATATATATATATATATATATATATGAGAGAGATGCTTAAAAATAGAAGGTAAAAATAGGCAAAGAATTAAATACCTGCAGATGGTGAAATGAACAATTATTAGGAATTTTGCAAGAAAAATGTGGATTGATAAGGAGGGCTATGAATTAGACGTTTTTACTTCATTTAGAATTTACTTAGGTGCTATGGCTGGGTTTTTATTTAATGATGACGATGAAAGTTTTAATTTGCTTGCAAAGTGTGGCAGTTCAATCATGTTGTTTTCATGTTTCAACAAACTGCAATGCAAAGTTTTCAAAAATAATATCCTCTCTTGTTTTCTAATAACTACAACAACTTTTTTTTTCAAATAGTTTCGGAGGAGGAATAAAGTTTTGGTTGTTATTTATTAGTAGAATTTCGACAACATTGCCCTAATATTTAGGGGCCTCGTGTTAGTAAATAGTAATGGCTAAAGGCCAAATAATAATAATAATAATAATAATAATAATAATTGGCAAAGTGGCCAATAGGGTAGAAAATTAAACTGAAATTCTGTGTTGTGAAGATACCCGGGAATTGAAATGGCCCCAGACAAAAGCCCAGAAGAAAGAAAAAAAAGAAAAAGAAGAAGAAGATATACAAAAAGATTACATAACAAAAAATATATATATATATATATATATATTTATATATTTACATATTGCATAGGAATGAAGAAATTTAACATGTCAAACAAATGAAAATTATGAATGTACATTTGAATAAATTAAACAATGCCGGAAATTCTTCTATATACTCAATGTGGGCTCCACCTATGCAAATTGTGAGACATTTTTAATTCGTCTAAAAAAAATATCAAAGTATAAAATTTGTTATAATTTGAACCGTTCGAATTACATAGGGGGCCAAACGCTCAATTCACGAGAATATTTAGAAAAATGATGCAAAAACTTGTTTGGTGATTTGATATTCCCCCCTGTTCCATCAGTGAAAAATAAACCAAAATAATAATAATAATGAATAAAGAATTTTACATCCATGGCCAGTTCCATGCTTGGAAAATCAATAAATTGAGCAGCTCCTAAGTCCTAACCCGTCTAGAAAGAGACGGAATAGGGTTTGGCCTAACTCCTGGCCTTAGAACAAATATTAGACCCCGTACATTAATTATACAGCAAAAAAGGCATCAATTGTTATATTGTGTATAACTACCTAGTCTAAGCCTAAATTTTATGTTGCATATAATAGGATTTTGATTTTGTGAAAATCTTGTTTTCGGGTCAACAAAAATGATTGATCTAATTTTTCTTTTTTTTTTTTTGAGAAAAAAAAAACCATCTTCTCCGTCAAAATCATTGAAGCCTTTTTTTTTTTCGGGCCAAGATTATGATTTTGTTATTCTATTTTGAATCCCTCTTATATTTATTAAATCGGATATTCATAAAAAAAAGAAAGGGCTGCGAAAAATAAAAATATTTAGTAAATTTGATATGCTTAAAAAGGAAAAGGGTAAAGTACAGGGATCGGTGAAGAAAATTTATGTTGCCTTGTGGCAAATAAGAGGGCGAAGGTAGAGACAGATCAAAAACAATTTAACTTGAGGTGGCGATATTTATTTTTTCATAAAATGATATAAATTGTATTTATATTATATATATATATGTATATATATATATATATTTTTGGAGTGCCTAATTTCAAATTTCACTAAATTATACATTAAAGATTGCAGTGAATAGCACTTTGTCCCTTCAAATTTACTATTAGAGTCAATTTTGCCCACCTCAACTTAAAAATAGGGCAAATTCCATTTTAACCCTTTATAATTTGATTTATCCTTATTTTATTCTCTTACACTCTCAATTGCATCACTTTAACTCTTGTATTTTTATTTTTGCTTCAATTGTTATATTTCATTAAATATCCATTTATAATGTTTGTGAAAATTGTAAATATATGTGAGATCATTTATTGTTCTACTTATCAAATTCAAAAAATATTGATCATTGATCTTTTAGAAATTAATAAATCATAAGATATATAAAAATGATAGGCCAAATGGAATAATTTACCTTTTTGTAATACTAGCTATTGGCCATTAGCATTGTTACAAGTAAAAATTGTTAGATATTAAAAAAAACACAAATGAGAATGGTAGTTTATATCACTTTTTTAAAATATTAGGGGGATGATTGCTGCTAGAAAAGGTTTAAAGGTTGTTAATATAATTTTGACTAATATAAATAAATAAATATTCAATAAAATATAACAAATTGAAGCAAAAATAAAAATATAAAAAGATAAAGTGATGCAATTGAGAGTATAAAAGAGAGAAATACATTTGTGTTAGAGTGCAAGGGGCAAAGTGAAATTTGCCTTAAAAATAAGTACTTTGTTCCCCCAACCTATAAAAATATAATCTGTTACCAATTTCGCCCATCTTCGCACACTTAAAAAAAAAAGTTAAATCTTGAAAATTTTGAATATTTTTTGTAATGAAAAAAGTATAACATAATTAATTTAAAAGCTAACCACAACTTTTTTACTTAGTTAATTATTGGTCCCTCGTTTTTGACTCTCATAAAATAATCTTTGAAGAACAAGTTTTAATTTTTTTTATCATGAATTTCTTTTTTAATTCACTTATTTATTTTCTTTAAAAAAAGGGATTATGTTGATCAATAATTGATTACTTAATTTACTTGTAAAAATTATTATTCTAAATAATTAAGATAAAGTTTAAATAAACTATTTCTGGTTACCAAAGCTTAGTAGTTATTTCATATTATTAAGTGCTTGTGAAACTCAAAAACTTTAATGTTTTAACCTTATTAATTTTTCAAATATATACGCAACGGGCAAAAATTTTAAACAACATATATTTTCACAGTGTGAGGGGGTGAAGTAACTCTTTTATAAATAATGACCTCATTTGAATCCATATTACTAGTTGGCTTTAATATAAATACTCAAATTTGGAATGATTGCAAGTTTTTCAAATTTTGAATGATTGTAGATTTTGTAAGAAAATATCTAAATAATAATGTTTTTAATATAAGTTCATCAAACAAAAACTATATATTAACTATACTGATCGATATTCAATATTTAAATATTTATCTTAATAAATACAAACTTTAGATAACATAGAGTTAAAAAAATATTTTTAAATATCGAAAATTGAATATTCACAATATTATGTCCTTATAAAAACAAATTTATTAATTTAAATGAAACTTATTAAATAATTCAGATCAAAAGGTGGATCATAGTTTTAAAAGTAAGAAAATGGATAAGTATGTTCATAATTGAAATGTGCTATAAATTTAGAGGGTGAATATGGAAAACAATTAAAAAATTGGAGGAAAATAAAGTATTTTTTCATTTAATCGAATATAGTAAATCCACACAACTAAACAATAAACGAGTATAAGCATGGGATATTTTGAATGAATAAATAAGTTAACAAATAATAAATAACTAAGGATTTGATATAGTTTTTTCATTAATAATCAATATTTAATGGACCACATCTAATTATATCAAACACAGCAAACGTGCAATAGTATAACCAGACGAGCCATAGTACCATTCACCATTTTTTTTTTTTTTTTTTTTTTGTTTTTGGGTGGGATTGGAGAAGGGGTAACAACTGCACCTTCCATCATGCCTCAGATTGCATCCAAACAAAAGGAAAAGGTAAAAGTAGAGTTAAAACTGCGGTTAAGAATCAAATAACTCCTTGAATCAACTCCTCGATGGATTTCAATTCTCAAAATTGTGTTGTATAATAAATTATGTATTATCTTGGTTGTGAAGCTGGACCTAGTCGAGAACATATGTGAGACAGGTTAGATTGTGGGAGGTTAAAAGTGATGGTGAAAGAGAAAAATGATGGGGGGACACAATTTGGACCTCCCCAATAACATGTTTCTTGTTTCAAACCTGTCATTTTCTTCTACTACCTTTACTCAAAGGGTGGTTCGAAAGCAAGATTATAAATGTTGTTTTCTTGTTTAGTAATCCTATCAATAGATCATTACAAAAATTGCTTTAGTAAATTAACACTCTACTAGCTCTGCTTTTTAACTAAAGCCACACATATACACACAAACCCCACCACTTACTATGAAAAAACATTTAGGATGTGTGTTTTGTGAAGAGCGCATATAGCTTAGAGAAACGCAATTAATCTTATTGATGATGGTTTTAGACCTAACTTTCCTCTGATTTTGGGACCCCTTAACTTCAATGTTGAATTCAACAGTCAAACCATCGGTATATTAGGGAAAAAGATGTCAAACACGAGATAAAAGTCGCGCAAAAAGTTGTCGACCTAGCTAGCGAGTAGCTGCAGCACTAAGTGCATCGCGACATAAAATCATTTTTAATTCCCCGTGGCTCCTTTTTCTAGTCCAGTAGTCATCGACGTACTGTGAGCCATCGGATTATAGATGTGAATATCAACATTTTACTTGATTGCATTATCATATTCTCATGTGACTGTTCAGAACGCAGTTGGTATAAAAATAAACCTTATATCAGTGGAGCATGAAAAACTAGGGAAAAAAAGAGTATTCTAAAGGCGAATATGTAACTCACTACTATTTTAATTACTAGTAGTTTAAACTAGTGAAATGTATTTTGTTTCTCTGGGTCCTGATCTAGCGACCCATAAGCCTGATCACTTGGTGATGGATTGTCTATTACTACAGATGGATTACAGGAATACCATCTTGACCAAAACAGATAATTGAAGAAATTGAATAGGCTTAATCCAGCTAGCAGCCAATAGAACAGGTCAAGCCTATCCTTGTTGAGGTCGTTATCACTGAGCCAACCACCACCACGGGAGCCGGTCGAAGAGGTGACCTTATTCACTAAAGAAACCAAAAGGGAGCTCAGGTAAAATCCAAACGAATACGAACAATAAGTCATCGCTGTCAGAAACGATTGCATCCCTTGCACCGACTGTTTATAGAAAAACTCGATAAGCCCCACAGCTGTGAACATCTCAGAGAGCCCGAAGATCAGAAACTGCGGAGCTATCCAGAAAATCGAGAGCGTTTCATTGAGTTTCAAGGCGGCGTTTCTCCTCTTGTGCTCTATTATAGCAGCCGAGACCATGGAGAATGTGGCGATGAAAAGACCGGTCCCAACTCGTTGCAGAGGGGATATCCCGGAATCTTTTCCCGTGATTCGCCCGGCGAGCGGGACGAACACGGTCTCATAAAGAGGGACGACGAAGATGAGCATCATATAGGGTATGGACTGGAGGGACGCGGGCGGGATGCGGAAGTTGGGAGTGAGATGAGTGTCCATTGAAGTACCCTGTTGGACTGAGAATGTCTGGAGCTGAGCCAGGATGGTGTTGAAGATGATGGTGCAAGCAAATATTGGTACCACTGAGAGGAGTATTTTGACTTGCTCAACTTGGGACACACTGCATAGCCTCCATGGACTTTCACTCATCTGATCATTGCCTTTTTGGATTTTGATGCAAGGCTTTATCGAGGAACCTGAACATAATTTTCGACAAAAATATTATCCATCACGTTTTAAGGTCCCATGTTTAGCAACAAAATTCAAGAAAACCAACTTCTATATATAATTATGTTGACTATATCTCACCTGAACTTATCGGTATGAATGAGTGTGACATTGTTAGAACTGGTCCCAAATGGGTGTTGAGGATTTATGTTGTCGCTACTGTACAGCATCTCCGAATTAGACGGGCAGATTTGCTTTCTCTTTGAAATTGCTGCCACGAAAACCTTTGAAACAAAAAAAAAAGTAAATAAATAAACAAATGAACTATTAGAGAGCTGTGCAGTAGAAAATCCGAACACATATATACCTGCGCAATTGGTGTGAATATACTTCCACGCGGAGGGCTATTACTGTAGATAAGCGAACCCGAAATCAAGCAAATCAAGCCGACAGCCATGGCAGCTGCAGAGACTCCAAATCCAACATCCATTCCCGAATGCGTTTGAACCCACACGAGAAGAGTGAGCGCGACGAGCTCACCGCTGCAGAAGGCGAAATACGCGCAGTTGAAGAAAGTGGAGAGCTTCTTTGAATGCTTCATGTTTAACTGGTCCGCACCGTGAGAGATTATGTTGGGCTTCAAGCAACCACTCCCCAAAGCCACCAGATAAAGCGCCCCGTAGAATATCCATGCTTGATACCCTTCGGCCTCCTCGCAGGCGCCCTGCACCCCCATAACGCAGTTCGGCGGCCTCAGCTCGCTAACATGAGCTTGAATTGCCAGTAATATGAATCCCTGTTAACTTGAAACAGTTCATTGTCAAAAGCCAGCTCGTGAGGTGAAGACAGGAACGCACAAATTATTATAAATCACACCACGTCTTGAGATAACTAGAAGGTAGTTATTGATTAATATTATATTTACTTACGGAGAGCTCGACGAATCCGAAGAGGAGCATGGTCCAGAAGCTGCCGAGATACGAGTCGGAGAGGAAGCCGCCGAAGAGGGAGAGCAGAAAAACGGTGCCGATGAAATTAGTGACCGTGTTAGCGGCCTTCGACAGAGGAAAGTGCATCTCGTTGAAGACATAGGTGATCAAGTTGTTCCCAACAGCAGCAATCGCCATAATCTCGAAAGCTTGAAGTCCTAATCATTCATCAATATTCAACAAGGAAAAAAATATATATATTAATTTAATTAGGACTCATAATCAAGTTTATTATTTGTTATTAAAATAGACATGCATCTTTGATAAGCTGCACAGTGTTACTAATTTAAGTGATAGAGCACTCACACTCATGGCTACATTAAGATAATGACACCTACCACACTCTTCCACTGCAATTCTAATCATGTCTATTACTTAACATTAATTTAATCGAGATTCGAAAACTAGATAAATAAATAATCGAACCAATGATCAGAAATGAGACAATAAATTAAACTACTGATAAAAAAATTTGGTGGCCTAATTGTGTGTGTGGGTGGGTGTCTTGAGAGCTAAGCAACATAGAGAGATACAGAGATAGAGAGAGAGAGAGAGAGAGAGAGACCTAATACGAACAGAGCAGCAGTCATTCCGCCATGCGTTTTAGGTTTGCAGGGTCTCCCTCTCCAATCAACGGAGACATGACGAGATTCCGATGATCGGCCTTTCGAATCCTCTCTTGTCTCTAACTCTCTATCCATTCGACTGTTTTTTCAGAAATTTTATGTGTGAAGAAGACAAGAGAATGTTTGCTTTTTAACAAACAAGAATCTCTTCTGTTAAATGTGGAACATAGGCATACAAAGGCCAAAAGCAAAGCTATCTTAGCCACCCTTCCCTTTCTTGATATAGGTGGTTTCTTTAGAGACAAACTCCCAAGTGGATTTGGGGTCAGTATTTATAATGTCCTCAGCACGTCCATTTTCCTAGTTTGTCCATTTTTTTTTTCTCTTTCTTACCCCGGTTGACTTTGCTGTAGTGGGCTGGCCCACATGCCACAAAATTCAGCAAAGTACTCGCCATCAACCCCCACCATCATCACCATACATATTTCATGATGCTTAAATATGTGATTGGATATGAAAATTCAATGCTACAAGTTAGTGTCCCGCATTTGACAGCAATAGAATTTTATAATTTTAAAAATATAACTCATCATATGGGAGAGGGAATGTAGCTAGTAAATTGACCAAATCCGTTGACTCCCTCTATAATAGGACAAGAATAAGGTATCAGGCGGCAGTCCGGATCCTCTGCTACATAATGGTGTTACATCTCCTCTTACACTCATCAAAACACGCTACGTGTATTGATGAGCGGTTGAGATAAATAGAAAAAAATTTGAAGATTTTTTTTCCTTATCTCAATCGCTCACCAATACACGTGGCGTGTATTGATGAGTGTAGGAGGAGATGTAGCACCATTGTGTAGCAGAGGATCCGGACTGATCAGGCGGAGGCATGTTGAGTTGAGCCGGATCCAACGTCCATAATCAACCTTAATTTTTTTTTTTTTTAAATATATTTGACATGGGTAAAAATATTATGAATTATAAATTTCCTTTTTTAATGGGCACCGCTTAAAAAAATAAATAAATAAAATTCTTATATTATGGGATCCAAACATTAAATTCATTTTTGTTAAATAATGACTCCAATAAAAAAAAAAAAGAAAAGAAAATGTATGGCTACAACACTGTGTATGCACACGCATGGGGATTGTCGTGCTTCTGTAGTAAGAAAGTATGTGTTCGTGATATTCTTCAACCACCACGAAGCTGCATAGTTTGGGGAACCATCAAACCTTGATTGTCAATGTCCCCCAATTCATGCACCTATATTGCTCCATCATTCTATTATGCTCAATTAAAATTTTCTAATATATATGTTGTGGGGCATTTGTTAGTATATTGGGAGTGGAGCGTCAATAAAACCCCCATTTGTTTGCTTGTTTGTGTACTTGTTATCATAAACTGATTGAAAATATTCTCCTCTTGCATTTGCAACACTTTTTACCAATTTCTTCCCACTCTGCCCGTTGGGTCATTTTCACGCATAATTAATCAAGATTTCGTCCAAACAACTAACCTACTTAACAGGAAATTCTAATTCAGATCCGACTCGATCGAACTACTGTTGATACATAGCAAGTGTTCTATACTTGCCTTGCTGTTGATGGATAATTTAGAAAAAATAACTAATCACTTAACAAGTACAATATACTTACTATATGATATGGTACGTTTGATTAAAGCAGATTTGAAGGAGAATTTTCCCCACGTTACATCTTTTATTTGATTTTTGGAGTATGCGATGATTATGCTAAATAGGGTTAGAAATATATTTAATATTTCTCTTCTCTAAAAGTGAAAATTTTCAACAAAATGTTTGTTTAGTATGATTCCGGAACTAGACCTAGCAATAGGTATTCGATTCAAATCTTGATGCCAACTAGATTAAAAAGAGTTTCACATGTAAAATTTGAAAGAAAGAGGTCCGCCCCACACTTGACAAGCGAGTTAAAAGTAGCTACTAAACAAAGCCAAATTCAAGCCAATTCAACCATAAAACTCAAAATAGATTACATTTAAGTAAATTGTACTAATGTTTTCGTATTCATCTACAATTCAGGGAGAAAAAAATGCAATATGTTCAACATTAAAGATATTTATACTTAATAATTGCCATCTTGTCTTTTTGCCTTCGAGTATGACGCAATAAACCCAATCAATAGCTGGTTTGATTGTTCTTCCTTTGTGCTTAAAAGAAGCAAAAAAGAAATCGTCATCACACAGCAAGTGCCATTACCAATTAGCATAATCAAGTCCTTCTAATTTGAACTCGAAGAAACAAGTCACAAGTTCTTTTTAATATATACGCAATTATATCCAATATGTATACATATATTATTCCTGTGAAAGTGGACTTGCGTTTGAGAACTGCCTCAGCAGATTGTTTTCAGTGAAAGCTGTATGCGTCCTACCAGACAGTGCAACCCGCTGCTGGGAAGTCAACTGTACATATGTATATACCAATAACATAATAAGTGTAATACAATATTACTAGCTTTAGCGTGGTTGAACTTCATTCAATCGAGCTAGAACTTTCTAGACAACATAGAAAATTCTTTTCCAAACTCGATTCGATCGTATCCAACAAATCACAAGGCAAGCATAATTACACTTGTCGTATAATTAGTCATTCTCCCGTGGAAAATTAACCGTCCATATGTATACACCAATTACATAACAAGTGTATGTACAATGTTATTAGTTTTAGTGTGCTAAACTTGATTCGGACTAGAATTTCCCAAACAAAGCAAAAATTCTTTTCCAAACCCAATTCGACCACACCCAACAAATCACAAGGCAAGTGTAACTACACTTGTCATGTAATTAGTTGTTCTCCCTTGGGGAGTCAACCGTCCATATGTATACACCAATTACAAAACACTTGCCACATAATTAATGCTGCAGGTTCCGCCGAGCAAGGTTTGGATTTATTTTCCTCAGTTTTAGGGTGGTTGAACTTGATTCAGGTTAGAATTTCAAATACACTATGTACAATTTTTTTTTGAACCCGATTTGACCGCACCCAACAAATCACAAGACAGGTATAATTACACTTTCATGTAATTGATCATTCTCTCCAAACTATTCACTAGTCACATAACAAGTGTTATACAATTACTACGTGATTAGTTTTGATTTGGACAAACTTTGTGTCACATGGTTAATTTCAGCGCAATTGAACCTAATTCAAGTAGATATTTCATAAGACATTACTCATTTATGTATTAAAATATTTTTGTTTTTTATGATAATTATGTTGTAACGGAATCTTTACATTGTTTATTCGGTTGGTAAATTATACAGTCAAGTGGATAACCTCAAGCAAAGTAGGCCAAAAGCAAAAGGTTCAGCATCTCTAATAAACACACACACTCACACCTTTTAGGTCAAGTCCTACACTTGACTGGTGGTGTTGCATGCGTACATTGAAAATAAAATCCAACATATTGCCTTCCAAGCCCACCTTAGGTCTTCGATCAAGTCTTTAACAAAATAAATTAATTAGAAAATACGAATAGTTATAAAACGTGAACTTTTATAGAGATGCTAATTAATTGGTCCAGTTACCTGCTGATTTAATTTGTAATTAAGCATTCCAGCTTTTCATAAATAGCTAACCAACATATTATATGGGGGATTTGACTTTACCAAGAATAAAACGTACGTGAAAAATAACAAAAAAATGTGCAGGTGCAGCACCCTGTCACGCCCCGATTGATTCACAGAGCGGCTATCACGTATCAAGCAAATGGGACGGGCATAAAGAGGTTTCGACTATGGTAACCATACTTAGAATATTTTTAACCTTCTAAGAGGGCCTATTTGTAAATAGCACTTTAGAAGGTTCCTTGGGTAGGTAAGGGTCATATTTGTAAAAACCCCCATGAGTAGGTAGAGTAGGTAAAAGCGAATCGTAGCCGTTAGATCAAATGCATCTCCACCCTTCGTTGGAGAGGAGTACAACTATAAATAGGGGACTACTTCTCATTTGTAAGATCATCCAAGTCTGGAGTGAGTTGTGAATACAAAGGAGTGTTAGGAAAATCCTATTGTGTTCTTGTTCTCTTGTGTCATCTTTCTAAGTCTTTCACACACAAGCACGTTCAGGAGAGGCTGACTTAGCTAGTTCGCGAGGGGCGACGAGGAGCTAAGTGCCGCACGGGAGCCTGGAAGGTCTAGGTCCGTGACAAGTGGTATCAGAGCCCGGCTTGGATTTGGTGCGTGAAGAAAGGACAGTGATGGCTAAGCGTGGAGAGAACACCTCAAACTTGGTGGCGGAGGAGCGCGAGGGGCGCTCTATGAATAAAGACAAGGTCATTCGTGGACAAAGCAAGAGCGAGGAGCGTCGAGCTTTGGTGACTAACCTTGTTAGGCTTGAGGAACAAGTGGGACGAGCCGAACATTCCCTTGAAGAATTGGAGAGACATGTGTTGGGACAGCTCGAAGCACATAAAACAAGTACATTCGAGGCCGAAGCTGCAAGGGAAGTTGTGCTGGAGGATGTGGTGGCACGTCTTGCATAATTGGAAGACGAGAGGACCGAAATGCGGGAGGCCATCGGCGCTATCCTTAGGGGGTATGAAGAAGTTCGAGAGGAAGTAGCCTTATGTCGGAAAGCCGCTATGAGTGGAGGCAGTGGTGTAATTGAGGTGGGACCAAGGATTGAACATCCGAGACCCAATAAGTTCGATGGCAAGAGAGATGCTCAAGTCCTTGACAACTACTTGTGGGAAATGAAGTCCTACTTCAAGACCCTAAACATCACTGACGAGTCAACAAAGGTACAAACTGCTTCTCTATACCTCACTGAAACTGCTACTCTGTGGTGGCGTAGGAAACAGGCCGACATAGCGCGGGGTGCTTGCCAGATCGATACGTGGGATGACTTCGAGAGGGAGCTGAAACGTCATTTTTACCCGGAGAACGTCATCTATGAAGCAAGAAAGAAGCTGAGAGAGTTGAAGCAGTACCAGGCTATACAAGAGTATGTGAATGAATTCCAAAGGTTGATACTTCTGATTCCGAGCATGAGCGAGGATGACAAGCTATTCTACTTCATCGATGGACTTCAAACATGGGCCAAACGAGAAGTACAACGGAGGAATGTTACAATGCTAGACGAGGCCATTGCTGCAGCTGAGTGCCTAACCGAGTACCAGTGGGGTAAGCACAATTCCGACGAACCTGAAGGCAAGCAAGAAGTCACTGAGCTTGAAGAAGAGGAAGAGTACCCGACCAAGGTTGAGAGGAAACGGGAAGGTAAAGCAAATCACCTATTTTCAGGTAAGTCAGGGCCCGAAGAAACAAAAGGAAGCTCCATACCTCGAGGAGGCAGATGTCACGTGTGCAAAGGGCCTCATTTGATGAGAAACTGCCCAAAGTTGGGGTCCTTGAGTGCTCTAGTGGCAATGTATGAAGCAAGCTCAAGCAGCGAGGAGGCAGATGTGAGACGCATCGGGTCTTTACAACAGTTGAATGCCATCAGTGTGGAGAATGGGATGGAGACCACACGAGAGGGGTTGATACATGTGGAAGCACAAATCAACAAAATGGCTGCCAAAGCAATAGTGGATACTGGGGCTACGCACAACTTCATCAGTGAGGATGAAGCAAAGAGGTTGGGCCTCCGTATCTCAAGGGGAGAAGGGTGGCTCAAGACAATTGGTGCGGGAGCCAAGTCCATCAAAGGTATAGCACGAGGCTTAGAGCTTCGATTGGGTACATGGAAAGGCCAGGTGGATTTCTCAGTTGTACCTATGAAGGAACATCGAGTGGTGCTAGGATTAGATTTCATGAGGAAGAGACAAGTCATTCCTATGCCATTCCGGGGTGTCATTTGCATTCTCGACGCAGGGAGGTTCCACATGGTTCCAATCCTCGGAGGAAAAGAGATGAATGTTTGTCGGACAAAAGCTGAACAACAACACTTATCAACCATGCAACGCGTCAAGGAGAAGACAATGATTGGATGGCCTCTTAGGCGAGAGGGGAGCATCATGGAACAGTTCGAATCAGATAAAGAGCCGAACTGGAAACGAATGCCACCGATGGGGCCAGAGAAATTACGGGACTTGAAGGCTTGCTTGGAAGCGTGTTTTCTAGGGATACAACAACGGGCAAAGAGGCGTCATCACCGGAAGAAATTCTAGGCGCAGGTCTCTGACTCTATGACGACGAGGGCGTCGCCAAATTAGGTGGGGGAGAATGTCACGCCCCGATTGATTCACAGAGCGGCTATCACGTATCAAGCAAATGGGACGGGCATAAAGAGGTTTCGACTATGGTAACCATACTTAGAATATTTTTAACCTTCTAAGAGGGCCTATTTGTAAATAGCACTTTAGAAGGTTCCTTGGGTAGGTAAGGGTCATATTTGTAAAAACCCCCATGAGTAGGTAGAGTAGGTAAAAGCGAATCGTAGCCGTTAGATCAAATGCATCTCCACCCTTCGTTGGAGAGGAGTACAACTATAAATAGGGGACTACTTCTCATTTGTAAGATCATCCAAGTCTGGAGTGAGTTGTGAATACAAAGGAGTGTTAGGAAAATCCTATTGTGTTCTTGTTCTCTTGTGTCATCTTTCTAAGTCTTTCACACACAAGCACGTTCAGGAGAGGCTGACTTAGCTAGTTCGCGAGGGGCGACGAGGAGCTAAGTGCCGCACGGGAGCCTGGAAGGTCTAGGTCCGTGACAACCCGCCCTTCATCGCCGTATGGTGTGGGAAATTCTAATTCGGAGCAAATTTCATCGTACTGAGAAGTTGCATAGCAAATGAATTGCACCTTTTCATCTAACTGGTGTATATTTAAAAAAGGATGACCAATTACGTAACAAGTATAATCACTACAAGAAAAACTGTAATTAGTCACGAATTTAGCTACAGATTTTGTGGCAAAATCCGTGGTTAAAAATAGTGTTGCTAAACTTTAGCCATGGGAATTCCATGTCTAAGTAGATCCGTATCTAAAAATAATAGCTATGGTACGGACCCCCCCCCCCCCCGGGAGGTTTTCGTAACTTTTTTTAAATTCATGGCTATTAGCCACGGATTTTTTCCGTGGCTAAAATCCATAGGTAAATGCCACTTTTCTTGTATTAAATAACACTTACTATACAATTTATTATGTGTGGCGAAACCAAGTCCGGGTAAAAATTTTCTCACGTGTGTGTCTTTTATTCGACTTCTTATGTTCCACTAATTTAGAGTTTATCATGTAGATGCATAAATGTGTAAAAAATAAAATACATGATGGGTCCGTATGATCATATATTCAACATGGCTCTTATTCGTTGTTCGGGCAATGAATTGAAGCGGCTCACATCTTAGTTAGACGTTCTTTACACACTACAATCAAGAAAAAATAATATTAATGAAAAAATATAAAGCTGGCAATATAAAAATTAGCATCAATATTATATTAAATAGTAACACTTTATATGTTGTCACTAATTGAATTTATTTAGTGACAATAATTTTTATTTTATTACAATATCATTTAATGGTAACAACAATTAATTAATATTTAATTACCATAATTGACAATTAATGACATATCTATAGTGAAAATAAGATTTCATTATCACTAAATTTTTTCCATAGGTATATCATTAATTGTCATTAGTGACAATTTAAACACTATATTATTACTAATTGACTTTATTTTGTCGCAAGATATTTTTTTTGTTACTAAATATATATAATTAATGACAATTTTTTTTATTTAATAATAATAATAATAAGAAGGAGAAGAAGAAGAAGAAGAAAACGGAATAGGTGATTTATTTTAAATTTTTCCATATGGTATTTGGTTCTTTTAATTATTAATTTTCCCTCAATAATTTGCATAGCCCCTCCTTCAGTAACTATACATAGTAGTGGCAATATGGGTTGTAAACTATGGGTCCAATTCAACCCAATTAATTATGGGTTGGGTTGGGTTGAAAAGATTTTTAAATGGGTTAAAGTGGGTTGGGTCCAAATGGGTTAAACTAGTTATGATTTTAAATGGTTTTTTCATGAGTTTTAAATGATTTTTTCATGGTTCACTAATGGTTCCTTAATGGGTCCATAATGGGTTTGGCCCGAAACTTAAAAAAATCCTATCAACTACTATAAATATCATCAATTTTATTCAAAGTAGAATATGTCCAAATTTCTCATACCACAAAAAAGTCTTAAGTCTGTCCATTTTAATCGTAATTTTCCTCAATGTTTGATCAATATTCTTTTTTTTCATTTTTTTTATTCATTTTTATGCTTGAGATATAATTTATTATTATGAGATGTAAGTTTATGTAAAATATGATATTGAAGATTGATTTTATCTCAAACTTATTTTATTTTTTAAGTTTTGATTTATACGAATATTTTGTTGTCGGACCCGCTTTCGACCCGCTCTGACTCATTTGCAAACCGCTTACAATCCACTTACAATCCGCTTCAAACCATTTACAATCCGTTATTAAGAACCCATTTTGAACCCAACCCATTTTTGACCCAACCCACAGAGGCCCGATCCAAATCCGACCCAACCCGCCCAATTGCCACCTCTGTCTATACATTAGGCTTATACAAAATGATTTAAATTGTACAACATATCACTTATAAAATAAAAAAAAATACTATACAACATTTCTAATATTTGAACCTTTTGATCCGTAAGTAGAACCTCCAAACAACCAATTCAGATAAAATAAATAAATAAATTCGGGGTTATATTATTGTGGAGACGTTCCTTGATGAGTGAGTACTGGTGTAATGATGATTGATTAAGTGGGCATATGAAAATTCAGGGAATCAGGGAGGCACCATCATCATTTGCATTTCGTGAGTGGCAAGCGTTGACAATCACGTCTTCTTTCTTTTAATTTTCTTTTCGGACTCATTGCCTTACTTAAGAAGTCAAACTCTTGTGCACTTACTGAGTTACTGGTGCAAGATCACTTCGGATAGCATTATTTTTTTAAAGCAAAATATGAAACTCAAATGTCAATTTAGCTTAACTGCAATTTTCACCGTCTCATGGAAAAAAATGGTAAGTTTGTTCTGTAAAATAGTATTTTTTAAAATTTTATCCGATTAATTACAAATTTTTTAAATTATATCCAATAAATTGTTAATTTTTTTTTAATTTATATCATTTCCGTCAAACTATTAACGATTTGGACATATGAATCCCGTGTGACCATTAAATGGGAGCGAAAATTGTGGCTTAATTATATTTTAACCCCATATCATTTGAAATATTAAAAAAAAAAAACACCACACACAACAAAACAAACAAAAAAAACCCTCCTCTACCACCCAACTTCCATCTCTCATCTACCATGGTCGCCATCCGCCACACCCTCGCCCCTTTCTTCTTCTATCCCGACATGGCTCCTACCCCCCCCCCCCCAACCCCCCCAAAACCCCCAAAATCATCATTTGAAATCGGGGTTTTTTTGTTTCAAAACTTTCAATTTAATTCACAAGATTCTTCCAAAAAAATCCAAAAATTTTAATCCACCAAGAGTTTACAATACGATTGAGGGCTAAATCAAACAAACAAACAAATATTGCAACTCTATAATCTTTATTTCTATATTTTTTTCCAAGCATGAATTAATCGGTTAGAAATCAAAAGAACCTTAAAAACATACCCTAGGTTAGTGCAACGCCAATGCCCGTGTTTCACATTGTACTTGATGGTGTTGTTTGCGTGCGTGCAAATACAATAAGGAATTGGATAGTTCTGCCTCTATTTCTTAGCCAACTTCTTCTTTATTTTCAACGCTTTGTGCAACGGCATTTTGGCAAATGGGAAGTTCTTGAAATTGGCATATGTGTGAAATTAGAGTTTGCATTAGAGAAGGGAAAAGGGGGTCGAGGGTGGCCGAGCTGAAAATTGTGGTGGGGTGTGATGGTGGAGGAGAGAAACAGTATTGGGGTGCTGTGGTGGAGAAGAGGAGTGGGGTGGGGGGACAAAAATGGTGGGGAATATGGGGTTTCTTTTTTCACTATTTCTTTTGTGTATGCTTTTTTTTTTTTTTTTGAAAATTTCAAGTAATATGGAGTTAAAATGCAATTAGTCCATGATTTTAGGATTAAATGCATTTTTCGTCCTGTATGTTAACTGTGATGGCATTGTCAGTCTTGTAATTTTGTACTTTAGATTTTTAGTCCTGTAATTAAAATTTTCGCGCAATTAAAGTCTTTTTTCTTCGAAAATCGTAATTGTAACCGGAAAAAGTCACGTGACGAGCATGTGAGCAATTTTCCGGCCAATTTAATGACATGGATGCCATGTAGTGCCACGTATGAAGACCCAATTGGCCACATTTTATTCTGAAAGATAAAAATATATTAACCTAATTTTGGAAAAATAAATAGAATTGGGATTACAATTTAATTTTTTTATTTTATTATTAAACAAAACCCATCATCTTCTTCCAACAAAACAAGCCCACCCCACCACCACCACCACCACTACCACTACCACCACCACCCAGCCGCCGCCACCAACTCCTTCCTCCACCACCACCGCGTGGCCACCCCCACCCCTCCTTAGTCTCTGTTCTCTTCTCTCTCTCTCTTTCCCCCCCCCCTCCTCCCCCCTCTCAGCTGCCTCTCTCTCCCCCTCTCCACCGCCGTCCACCACACGACGCAAGCACTCGATCTCGGCCTCTCGCCGCTGCCCCACTGCAGTCCGCCGCCACCACCACCACCACGCGTGTAGCCCTCTTCGTCATCACCCCACCACTATCACGCATGCAGCCATCTCCATCACCACCACGCCCACGCAGGAAGCCCTCTTCGTCGAATCTCTGGGGTGGAGGACCAGATCCATCTCTATGGCGGCAATTTGGAGGGAGACAACAAGAGATCTGATGAAATGGGTGGCGAGAGAGAGAGCGGCGGATAGGGAGGCTAGAGAGAGAGAGGGGTGGTGGTAATGGTGGGGTGGGCTAGGGTTTTGGTGGAGAGGGGGCCAGAGAGAGAGAGAGAGAGAGAGAGAGAGAGCGGCGGAAGGAGAGGGTAGGGGTGGAGGCGGCGGTTGGGTGGTGGTAATGGTGGGGTGGGCTAGGGTTTTGGTGGAAGAAGATGATTTATTGGGGCTTATTTTTTTAATTAAAAAATTAAATTAAATTGTAGGAGTAAATAAATGACTTGGTATTTTTTTTCTTTAAAGAAATATGAAGCAACTAATGTGGCAGTCTAGTGGCGGCCTACGTGGCATCCATGTCATTAAATTGGCCGGAAAATTGCTCACGTGCTCGTCACGTGACTTTTTCCGATTACAATTACGATTTTCGAAGAAAAAGGACTTTAATTGCGCGAAAATTTTAATTACAGGACTAAAAATCTAAAGTACAAAATTACAGGACTGACAATGCCATCACAGTTAACATATAGGACGAAAAATAAATTTAAACCATGATTTTATTCCCCACTTTAACGGCCATGCAGAAGGTACATGAGTTTGTCATTAATGATTTGATGGAAAGGACATAAATTCAGAAAATTGACAATTTATGGGACATAACGTGAGAAGTTCATAATTAATTGGACAAAATCCAAAAAAAATGCTATTTTATGAGACAAATTTGGCATTGTAGCGAAATCTTAGTCCAAATGAATTTGATTTCATCAGTGACATAGTTGGATTTTGGCAAAATTGTTGATTTAGTCCTATAATTTTAATGTTTTAACATTTTTATTCCCTGTGCAAATATTTTTTTTCTTAATGTAGTCCTATAATTTATATTTTTGAGGCAATTTTATCCTTTTTTTCATTGGCGACGAACTTTGTGGCTTGAAATTGTCACATAGGCCTCACATGTTGCCTAAAATTGGTGAATAGGATTAATTAGTCCCCATTGGCAAGTGATTTGGCTTTTTGGGTGATTTATTTTAAAAGAAAAATACAAAATTGTAATATTTTGGAAGGAAAAATGGGATCACGTGACCCACACATGAATATTTCTATTTGACTTAAACCTAATAATGGTGGTGGATATGGTGAAATACTGTGATCAACATAAGTTTGGGCTTTACTATATTAAAATTAAGGACAAATTACATCTACCTCTCTTGAAATTTGGCGAAATTACAGTTTAACCCATATTTTTGTGTATATTACAATAAACCCCCTGTGGTATATTCCATCTAACAATTTACCCCAACAGTTTAGGAACGTTAGGGTTCCTAAACAATTAGTCCATGATTTTATTCCCCACTTTAACGACCATGCGTAAGGTACGAGAATTTGTCATTAATGATTTGATGGAAAGGACATAAATTGAGAAAATTGACAATTTATGGGACATAACGTGATAAGTTCATAATTAATTGGACAAAATCCAAAAAAATGCTATTTTATGAGACAAATTTGGCATTGTAGCGAAATCTTAGTCCAAATGAATTTGATTTCATCAAAACTAATTACATGGCAAGTTACATAGTTGGATTTTGGCAAAATTGTTGATTTATTCCGATAATTTTAATGTTTTAACATTTTTATTCCCTTTGCAAATATTTTTTTTTCTTAATGTAGTCCTATATATAATTTATATTTTTTTGGCAATTTCATCCTTTTTTTCATTGGCGACGAACTTTGTGGCCGGAAATTGTCACGTGGGCCTCACATGTTGCCTAAAATTGGTGAATAGGATTAATTAGTCTCCATTGCCAAGTGATGTGGCTTTTTGGGTGATTTATTTTAAAAGAAAAATACCAAATTGTAATATTTTGGAAGGAAAAATGGGATCACGTGACCCACACATGAATATTTCTATCTGACTTAAACCTAATAATGGTGGTGGATATGGTGGAATACTGTGATTAACATAAGTTTGGGCTTTACTATATTAAAATTAAGGACAAATTACATCTACCTCTCTTGAAATTTGACAAAATTACAGTTTAACCCATATTTTTGTATATATTACAATAAACCCCCTATGGTGTATTGTATCCAACAATTTACCCCCACAGTTTAGGAACATTAGGGGTCCGTTAGTTTTTGTATGCAAAGTTCCGATAGTACCCTTGAGGGATTTTTTGTGATATATATAAATATTTGGGGTTGTATGTTATGTTTTATATCTTTGTTGGGCTAAAAGTAATAATATAGAAAAAGTTACTCCCTTTTTAAGAGTTGAACATGACAGATAAGTGGGAGAAGAAAGAGATCTAGATACATACATATGTAATGTATATATACATACAAGTTGAGAAATCCTACACTTTCAATTCATCATAACTAGCTCATTTTCCCTCCAAATCTTGCAAGTTGTATGTCAAAATCGATCGGCGCGATGAGAGGAACACATTGGTGGTGGTAGTTTAGGGTTTTGCTAGATGGTGGAGGCGGCGGCGGTGACAAGGTGGTGGAGGGTTTACATTTTTCGATAAGTTTTCCGGTGAACTTAAGCGGGTCTTAAACTTTTCGACATGGAAAATATGTTGGTGATGTCAATTTTTGGCTAGAGTCGATGGAGGTGGCGGAATTGGTGTGAAGAGTGAATTTTATATATTTTTTGTCCATCACTTGTAATTATTACATACCACAAGGGGGTTATTGTAATATACACAAAAATGTTTCAATTGTAATTTCTCCAAACCTCAAGGGAGGTAGATATAATTCACCCTATTTAATATTAACAAAAAATAAAGGACAAAATAGATTTTATACATTTTCCGTCCATCATTTGTAATTGTTACATACCATAGGGGGTTTATTGTAATATATACAAAAACGTAGATTAAATTGTAATTTCGCCAAACCTTAGGGGAGGTAGATGTTATTTGCCCTAAAATTGATGGTAGCGATAGTGGTGCTACAACGGAAAATAGTGGTATAAAGAAGTTAGACCATAAACCATCTAAATATTAAATGTGATATACTTAATATATATCTAATTAAGTTACTTTATACTAGACGTTTAACAAATATAATGATGAGTAAGAATGATAGTTAATACATTCTACATTTATTACTTAATGAATACAACATTGACGATATGTAGTACGGTTTAAAATTGACTCAATCAAACTTTATTACAAGAAAGCTTATGTAAACGGACTTTAGACAAATGATATAAAAGTTTATGATTATTCAATATCATTTTTAACATATGTATATATGAAAGAAACAAATTTAAAAATTATATGAACATATTTAATTTCAATATGGTTGATCTCATTTAAAGTATATATATAGATACAAAAAGTTTAATTAGTATATTTTTCTACAAACATTTAATTAAAAGATATTTTAAACATACTTAAAATCAATACTAAAAGGAAGAACTACTAGAAATACTTAAACAACGAAAGATGATAAATAAATATCTCTAAGTAAATATAAATGTTAAACAATTGTATATGTTAATAGTAGTATATAGGCACATCTTTTTATTTGCAAATATTGAAAACAGTAAAAGCTATTGTCAAACTTTAATAATTTTTTTCTAAGAAGAAATTAAGATATATATTTGATTTATATAAAAACTTTCAATTACAATATTCTAAATGTTTGATAGATGAATCTTGGTTACTTATAAAAAACAGTTACCATCAAGAAAAAAATTATAAAGACTTGAACTAATCTTAAAAACTATTAATATGATATATCTAATAATAATATAACAATAAAGTGATTAATTTCATTAATTTTTATGCATTCATAATATTCCTTTAAAAAATTAAAATATTCTCAATGTATTTATATTGCATCGTAATCAACATTTTTCTGAAAAAAAAAAAAAAAGTCCGCAAAGCGCTTGTTCTTTACTAGTAAGCTCCAAAAATATCTTATAAACTATATGATCGTATTTTATCTAAATACTTTAGGAACTTATTTTTAAAATAAAATGTAGGAGCTTATAAGTTTCAAAAATATCTTATAAGCTCTACGAGCTTATAAACTCTTTAAATAAGCTCTAAGAGGATATCTGGCTAAACTTATTCTAAAGAGTTTACAAGATGTTTTTAGAGTTTACAAGTTCCTACATTTTATTTTAAAAATAAGTTGTTAAATTATTTGAATAAAATAAGATCTTATAACTTATAAGGTATTTTTGAAGTTTATAAACTGTAATTCTATTTGATAAAAATAAGAGCTTATAAGTTTATTTTAAGTGTAATAATGACAAAAAAAAAAAGTAAAATCACTTTCATGTAAATAAATATTTTTTAAAATAGTATAAATGTGTTGTTACTAATTGTTGCTTTAATTCTATTTACATTAAAGTCCATCACAAATATCTTATATCTATAACAAAACCTCTCTGTGTTAAATTTTTTATTAGGAAATGAAGTGTTCTTTTATCAATATTCGAAATAAAACTTAAGGGGAAAAAAACACAAAAAACTAACCATATCCAACTTGGCAATAAATTCATAATGAAACTAAGGAATTGAAGAACATTTATTTTATACTACCAAATAAAATAAACTGAAAGTCGAAACTAGGAAGGATAATGAGTTAATTTTAATACACCTATTCAATTTTCCGGAAAATAATTGTTCCATTTCTCTTAGTTGTACCCCGTGTTGAATTTTGAAAGAAAATATATCCATATCTCAGTGCATCCAACTTGAACCAGTCTCAAATAGTGATGATGAACCAATTAGTTTCTGGAACAAATGATGATGGATCTATTTTTCTCACAAGTGTATGGTAAAAATAGTACCATCACTAGCTATTTGCAAAATTAAATAGGGCGAGTGCAAAAAGATGGAGTAATTTACGGATCAGTGGTATCATCTAGAGTCTAGACACAATAAAAGCTGAACAGTGAGCTCTTAGTAGTGGCATGCTTGTAATTCCGTAGGTTTCATGTACAGGATAGTTTTATAGATGAAATTTATATAGACAACTAATGTGAGAGGAATTTGTTACAGTGGTTTTTTTTTTTTAATTTCGGGGATAGTTTGTTTGGACACCTTTTAGATGTCGACTAGTAACCGATTCACACACACCAATACGTTTACCGGTTTACAGTTTTATACGCTCACCCGATTTTTGGGGCGGGGCAGGGAAAGGGGAGGGAAATAAATGGGGGGAGGGCTCAAAACCAGCCCCAAAGTGGTTCCGAACTCAAGCTGGCCCCCATCGAGCTAGAAAAAAAAAAATTGTTACAGGGGATTTGTTGTGCTAGAATTCAAATAATATGGGCTGTACACTAAGCATAAAGGCTCACATGAATTTTGCTGCAGGAAGTGTATACTTATATGCATCGAAATGTTAAAAATAACATGGACGTTACAAAAGGCAGTCTAAAATTAGGAAAAAGTTAAGGTATAAAGGAGCATTTCATGGAATTTGCTTACACAATGGATAGACCATGACCATTACACTTCATCAATTATCTCCAACTCTAAAGTTTCAAGGCCTCAATTTCTTCATCCATAATATTCTAGTGTGTGTATATATAACAACAAATAACCCCTCTTCAATCAATCGATAAAAAAAAATTAATGCATATTTAATAGACGAGGGAATTGATATGGGTGCAGTGGCAAAAACTAAATGTTTTTTGGTGGCAGCAATTGTTGTTGCTAGTGTAGTTTGCTCAACCAGCACTAGTACTAGTACTAGTACTAGTAGTCGTAATGATGATGAATCTAGTGGTGGTCGTGGATTGAGAGCAGCGCAGGCGACAGCACTGTTCGTGTTTGGTGACTCATTGGTGGATAATGGGAACAACAATTACCTCGACTCTATGGCCAAATCAAATTACTATCCCTATGGTATCGATTCCAATACAGGACCTAGTGGCAAATTCTCGAATGGCAATACTTTTATTGATTATCTTGGTATACCTTGAAACTCTTAATCAGTTGCAACCATATTTATTGAATCTTGGAGATTTATAAGTTTGATTAATGACGGTGAATTTGATGAGCAGGAGCTTGGTTGGGTCTACCGGCACCACCTCCTTTTGCAGCTCCTAGCACAACTGGTGCTAGAATCCTCCAGGGAGTTAACTATGCTTCCGCAGCTGCTGGCATCCTCGACGAAACCGGCCAACATTACGTAATGCTCCCAATCTGAATTTTTTTTTATTTTTTCAGTTGGTTTATCACTCATACTGCGTTACTCGTGAATTAGAAAATGAAAATTTTAACACTTTATAAATTGGAGTAATCACCAAAAATGCATCTATTGAAATTACAATTACCACCCTTAAAATTTGTTTTTTACTTATAGATAACACCAACCCTAAGTTGTTCCAATATATATACATATATATGGAAAGAAAACTATGGGCAAGTATTAGGGTGATAGTTTTAATTTCAGCAAATAAAAAGATTTTTTTAATTGAGGCAAACTTTAGGGTTTTTTATAATTATTCCTTATAAATTTTGGTCAAAGAACCCATATTCAAGAACTGAATATTTCATTCCAACAAGTTATACATCACCCAATTTTAGATTGCATTTGATGTGCTTCAGCCGATTTTTGTCTCAACAGTTTCGCGTTTTGAGATGACAACATTTCAAATATGTCACGTATATAAAAATATTTCTTTTAAAAAAATTTATTTGGGATAAATAACTTACAATTTGTGTGCACACTATATATATGAATATTATATCCTATCATTATGCATATTCTTATTCATATATAGCAATCTAGAATTCAATTTAAATAACGATGATGTGCAATTCGTTCGACTTAGGGAGAAAGGTTCTCCTTGAACCAACAAGTGGTGAACTTCGAGACAACATTGAGTCAACTAAGAACTATGATGAGCGGGCCGAACCTGACCCGACATCTATCGAAATCAATAGCCGTGCTAGTCTTCGGCAGCAACGACTACATCAACAACTATCTAATGCCCGGTATTTACCCCTCGAGCTTCAACTACAACCCCTCCCAATTCGCCAACCTCCTCCTCAACCGCTACGCCCGGCAGCTTGTTGCCCTCTATAGCGTCGGCATACGCAAGTTTCTAATAGCTGGTATCGGCCCGTTGGGCTGCATCCCAAACCAGCTCGCAACGGGGCAGGCCCCTCCGGGTCGGTGCGTGGACTACGTGAACCAAATGCTCGGTGCCTTTAACCAGGGCTTGTTGTCGCTCGTCAACGTCATGAACAACGGGACGCACCCAGGGTCGATGTTTGTTTACGGGAACAGTTATGGAGTGATCGGGGATATATTGAATAATCCTGGGAGGTACGGGTTCCGGGTGGTGGACAGGGGATGCTGCGGGATCGGGAGGAACCAGGGGCAGATAACGTGCATGCCGTGGGTGCCGCCGTGCCCGAATCGGAACGAGTATGTGTTTTGGGATGCCTTTCACCCCACTCAGAATGTGGATGCTATACTGGCTCACAGGGCTTATGCTGGCCAGCCCAGTGATTGCTATCCCGTCAATGTTCAGCAGTTGGCTCTAATCAATTTCTAGTTTTCCTCCTCTTGTTTCGATTAGTGCTCATCAACCTTGGTATCAATCGTGATTATGTAATTGTTGTGTCTTTTACTTTGTTTTGTGTGTTCGATCTCTTGGTTTTCGAGGGTTTATGAATGGAAAGTGTTTGCTAGATTGGGAGTTCATAATTTGTTATAGCAAGCTCCCTAGAAGGTCAATATGGGGACAATGAGAACAAGGCTTTATCAATGTTGTTAACCTCGCAACTTGACCTTGGTAAAAGGTCACAATGCCAAAATAGTCCCTTTGATGCGAGTCTTTTTTTTCCCCATAAGGGAATCTTATGGAACCATTTAGGCCAGGTTTTTTTGAATGATAATAGGGTTATCACTATTTGTAATGATATGTCCGAAATAATTGTAATGCATGTGTCAGCGTTCATTATGCGTACGGGTAATGTACCCCTCATCCTCTCTACATAAGAGAGCTTGTTGTATCAATTCCTTATACTGAGCAGAAAAATAAAAATAAGTCTTGAGTGTGTTTGCTGTTTTCTATCTTCTTCTATCCTTTTCCAAAGCTTAGCCTCCATAGAAGTCTTTTGATTAGTATGTCCTGCAGTTGCCTTATATATAGGATTTTCTAAATCAAAAAAAGAGAAAAAATCATAGATTGGTGGTGTCATATCTTACATCCGTTGCTTACACATGGTTCATTAATCTTCCATGATCATGTTAGCATGATGTGATAGGGTTATGTTGAGAATAAATTATTTGTACTCTACACCTATATACATCTCAATTCTCAGTAATAGAATCCATATAAAATTAGGGCGAATTACGTTTACTACCCCTGAGGTATGCTTTATTTACAAAAAACACCCCGACGTTTGGGAAATTACAATTACCCCCCTCGATTTAAATTCCGTCCAACAAATTACACCTGCCGTTAGTTGACTAACGGTTGCCGTTAGTCAAAAAATTGAAGTTTCCTAAACTACCCTTCTGAAAGTAAAAATAAATATTTGACCATAACAAAATAACTATTTTGCCCTCAATTGAATTTTTGGTTGTTTTTTGAAGCTAATTGAATATAATATTTAAAATTTTAATATATATATAATATTAAAAATTTTAATTGAATTTTTTAAAAAGTATATAAAAATTTAATATTTAATAAATTTAAAAGTATTTTACATATTTAAATATTTTTTAAAAAATTAAATCTCTTTTATAATTATGCAAATATTTGTAAATATATACTTTAAAATATATAATTGTACTATGTAAATTATATTTAATAAATAAACAATATATAAAAGTATCTTATAATATTCTAAAATTTGTTGTTATAAATATAAAATATTATTTACATTCTAATTAAATATCAAAATTATTGATTAAAAATATATAAGTCTTTTTTCTTTTTCTTTTTTCTCTCTCTCTCTCTCACGTCTCTCTCTCTCTTTTCTGTTTCTTCTCTCTCTCTCTATCTCTCTCTCTACACCACCGACCACCACCACCACCATCTCCACTGCATACCACCACCGCCATCTCCCTCCGCCACTGCCGTCGCCGCCGCCGTCGTCTCTCGATCTATCCACCCACTACATCACCGACCACCACCACCACCATCTCCACTGCATACCACCACCGTCATCTCCTCCCTCCGCCCACACCACCGCCATCTCCCTCAGCCGCCGTCGTCGTCTCTCGATCTATCCCACTCTATCGATCTATCCATCCACCGACCACCACCATCTCCAACACCCGTCACACCACATCAAAGAGAGAGAAAGAGAGATGGATCAAGAGGGGAGAGAGAGATCGAAAATGGAGAGAGAAATTACTTACCGTCGTCCACCGGCCTGCCCCTGCCGCCGTCTACCGCCACCACTGCCTCCGCATTACCAACAGCCCGGGGAGGGAGGGAGAGAGAGAGAGAGAGAGAGAAGGAAGGTTGGGGAAGAAGAAAGAAAATCTGAAAAGAGGGGGGAAAAAGGGGCAAAAAAAAATTATTTAAAAAATTTATTTTTAATTTCAATGGGGGTATTTGGGGTTTTTTAATTTTAATTTTTTTTTTTTTGGGGCTTAAATTATTAAGGGTAAAAATGGCTTTTTGCCATTACCGTTAGATATAACATGGAACCCCCTCAATTGAGGGGGGTAATTGTAATTTTTCAAATGTCGGGGTGTTTTTTGTAAATAAGGCATACCTCAGGGGTAGTAAACGTAATTTGCCCATAAAATTATGAACATCAAGAAGTGGGCTTGTCTAGCTCATCGGGAAGTAGCTCCAAGAGGGATTGTTGTCGAGTGGTTCAACACTTGCGGGGAATGTGCCCACTCACTACAGGAAAACAGGCAAATTCTGGGGGGAAAATCCACCGGAAAACACCTGTTTTCCTATAGTGACTGCTCGATCTTTCTCATGGATAAGGAGGTCTGACTGGGGCAATTATGTGGAGGAGGTCGAGGAGGAAGAAATGGTCGACACCTCACAGGTTAACCGTACGGAGCTGGCCCATGATGAGATCCCCTCAACCATGACTTACAATGAAGTCTTGAACACGGTGGCGAAATATCCCATCCCACACTACTACGCTTCCAGATGGGGAATCCTCCATCAAATATGATCGTTGTTCACGTCGAGTCACTTACAAACAGGTTTCGATTTCGGATCTCCCCCGAGGTAGGAACGATTTAATGAAAGAACAAATGATAAATTAATTCTACAAACAATTAAAAGAATTTGAGATATAATTAGCGATAGTGAAGACGCTGCCAATTTTAATTAAAAAAAAATTTAAAAAAAAACATGGCGACCAAAACAAAGTACTCACCAAGATTAATTTAAACTCAGCATGGATATTTTCCTTGTCAGTTTTGTCCCCATGTTAGTTTCAAAATTTTTTTTTTTAAATAGATATATGACAATTCAGAGACAGATTTTAATTTGCCACTTAGCAACGGCAAAATCCGTAATGAAATTCTTTTTTGCCACTTAGTTTTCATAGCCAAGTAGCTATTATCCGCAACAAAATTGGTGATTTCTAGTAGTGATATTAAAAGTAAATTATGAAAGTGATTAAATAAAAAAATCAAATAACTTATTAGATGTTTTGAGATCTTATTTGATTTGTAAAATGCACTACAAAAAAACGCGCTATTTTCGGCGAACGTTTTCGGCGGAATTTTCCGCCGAAAATATGATCACTTAGGCCAAATGTGTCAATTCAGGACAAAATATGTCAAATTGAATCAATATACGGGATTAATGTGCAATCATCAAATTTACAGAAGGAAATTTGAAAAGGATATTTCCCTTATAGAATCAAAAATGTAATTAAGCCATTTTTTCTTTTTCGGTTAAATTGAGTGAAGGCACAATTGTATTTTCCAAAAAAATCATCACAGTTTCAATTGGTTTGCGTAGTCAAGGGGGTATAATGATAATTATCAAAATAAGAGGGGTCAACCGGTAATTAGACCCTAACTCATGAGGTGTACATGTAATTCTCCCCTTTCTTTCTTTTTTTTTTTTCCTTTTTTTGTCTTGAATCTTGTGTCTTACTTAATATATCTAAGTGATCACTGTCAGATTCACGTTACGTCTAAATTATTAATTTTCATTGAAAAAATTTGATTAATTATCAAAATATTTCATCATCTTAAGTCAAAGACCAATCAAACTCATCAATAAGACTGCAACAATTGTAACAAAGAGTACCACTCATCAATACTATTGTTATTTTTCAATTTTAATAGAAATAATTTTTCTAATATGAGCAAAACAATTCTTTCTCGTTACATTATTATGTGGCAGAGCACAACTGGCCTCCTATTGAGGTGAAGGTGCAAGTGCAAGGGAAGTTGTTTAATATGGTGGGGGACATGGACTAGTACTTGTACAGTGAGCCCGCCCATCTTAAGTTTCACAATACGCCAATAACAATTTCTGATGATATATATCTTCGAGCATGTCCCGGGTATAATCGCCTGAGTAAAAGGGATTCCTCTCTCAACTGCATCCATGCACATATACCAATTAAAAAAATAACACAACAACTTATAATTATATGTTAGATGAAAAAAAATATATATTTTTTAAAAAATAATCAGGATATTTATAAAAGAGGGAAAATTTTTGACTCGATTATTATAAGATGACCTTTCTATCTATTGAAATTACAATTACTCCCTAACGCTAACATATGTTCCTTTATTTGACATTTGTAAGACGAAAATGGGTTTTTAGAGTTGTACTCATAAGTTCAACGAATCGATAAAGGTTTTCTTTTGTAATTGAAACAAACTTAGGAAATCTTTCGGTTAATGTATCTGAACAATTTATGTACTTGCCTAGTATTTAAGTACATCTATTTATGCATAAACGACCAAAGGTATAATTCAAATAATTATGCTTTTGAAATTTAAAACATCCCTCGTGTTTATTAGTTTCATAGTAGAATATTTTTTTTTCAATATATCAAAAAATTGGTGAACAAAGGAAAAGGAAGACGAAATGAATGCAATCTTCCATGACATCAGATAAACAAAGAAAATCATGCATAGAGCTGATTGTTTGAAAAGCTTTGCTATCTTAAACCTTATGTTGCAAATATTGTTTTACGTAAATGTCGTAAGCTAGAAACAAATGTTGCAGACACTATTCTATGTTTGATCTACTTGTATTCTGTAAAAGTATATAGCAGATGGCATAATTGGAAATTAAATTTTAATGAGATGTAAGTGAATTTACCTTTTCTCTAAAAAAGTGAATTTACTTGTTTGCTTATGGATCACTACCGTAAAACCCGTGCTACGCCCGATATTAGTTTAAAAATATAATATCATCAAAATTTTATTAATATACATTAAATTTGATTACTATAAATTTATAAAAGATAATATAAAAAAGTAAATATATCACAAATATAAAATGAAATTATATTTGAATTAGAATAATAGATGAAAAAGTGACTATTTATTAATATATTTATGAGAACCTCTTAATTTTTAAATATATTTATTCTCAAATTTCAGGTTAATTCTTGATGGTAGACTATATATTCCAACTTAATAAAGGCATAATAAAAAAAAATTCTCCTGGACTTAATTATGAAACTTCTAATATCTCTTAATAGGCATACCATTCAAAATAAAGAATGATAAAATTTTTATCTTACTATTATTTAAATTAATGTATTTTGTTCTCATTATTATTAATATAGTGATTTATAAAATAAAAAAATTGTAGGGCAAATAAAGAAAAATAAAAATATGAAGAAAAACAACATTCAGGTACAAAATAAAAAATTGGTATTGTGTCTGTATTCAAAGTTAGATTTTCCTTAAGGAAAATATTTTGAAACCCAATTAACTAATACAATTATTTGATAAAAAATTATCAATATCAACAATTAAGAATGATCCATCAAATTTAGCAATTTTATAAATATTGTAAGAATAATAAATATATCGACTTGTAGTTATAAAAATCTATAATTTACATGTAAAAATTTATATCTGATTAACCACAAAGTAAAATAAACAAAAGGAATTAATAAAGAACAATTAATAAATTCCTATAAAAAAGAATGATAGATAAATTAGATATGCCGACAATCTAATACCCAAGAAATTTGAAGACAAAGATACGATGTCAATGCACAAGAGAAATTAGATAATAAAATTTTCATGTAGTGTTAAACTATATAAAAATAATGAGACATAGAAAGATGAAAATTAAAAATATATTGTAAATGATATTATGTTCAAATTTCAATTTTTTACATGTTTTAAAATTACGATATGACATATCATATTTAAAAAAAAAAATTTAAGTTTGAGTTACATAAGTTTTTGTTGAAAGTTTTTACTAATTTTTGAGGAGAAATTTACTACAAATGGCATTATCATGTTGACTTGTCTAAAATTTCTTAAATTGAATTTAATTTTATGGAATTCCATAATATTGCAATTAAAATTAAAAGTCACTCAAAAATTGAATGAATATAATTTTGAATATCCAATTGATTTTCTTAGTTTGAGTATATAATTTTTTTTTCTTTTTTTATTACCCAATTTTTAATGAATTTAAATTTTTTTATTTTCTGATTTCATATATATCTTACAAGCTCTATGCATGATCTAAAGATCTTGTTAGTAATATTTATGTTACATTAAGTAATTGGGACAAAAAAAGAAAAATAAAACAAAAAATTAAAGAGTTAACATTAAGATTATGATTTCGTGTGTATTTTATAACCTGAAGGTGAAAATGATAAACAATAACGACAATGATATATACATCAATGAAATTAATAAAAATAGCGTTTTAAAGATGAATGGGCATTTCAATCAATTTTTAGTACAAAAAGTAGAGATTGAGTATCAATAACAATTTTAAAGTGTCAATAACAATACCCATTCTATTTTTACATCCTTGTTTGTATGCATGCGTGCATGTGTGTGTGTGTGTGTGTGTGTGTGAGAGAGAGAGAGAGAGAGAGAGAGAGGAATAAAAAAAATCATTAAATATGGATAGTTGATGGACATAAATGATTAGGATAGAGAATTAAAAAAAATTACAATTAATGCAAACTAATCAAATAATTTATGGATAGTTGGTGGACTTTAATGATTAGGAGAGAGAATAAAGAAATTTATAATTAATGCAAATCAATCAAATAAAATCATTCTAAATAATTAAAATTAATTCAAAATTTTAAAAATTGACAATTTAGTCAAAATTACATATTTTGGGCAAATGACATCTTTCAAATATACAATAGTATAGAAATGAGACATAAACAGATGAAAAAATATATATATTTTTTGTAAATGGTATTGTGTCAACATTTAAATTTTTTACATGTTTTAAAATTACAATATGACATATCATATTTAATATATTTTTCAAGTTTGAGTTGCATAAGTTTTAGTTGAAAGGTTTTAATAATTTTTGAGGAGAAATTTACTACAAATGATATTATCACATTGACTTTTCTAATATTTTTTAAATTCAATTTAATTTTATGGCGTTACATAATATTTCATTAAAATTTTCCTTATACATATGTTGTTATGTTATTATTTGAAATTATTATTTCTTCTATTTTTATATCCTCGTGTATGTGGACTGGGGTGAGAGAGAGAGAGGGGGGGATTAAAAAATTATTAAATATGGATAGTTGGTGGACTTAAATTATTAGAATAGAGAATAAAGAAATTTATAATTAATGCCAATTAATAAAATAATTTATAAATAATTGATGGACTTTAATGATTATAATAGAGAACAAAAAAATTTACAAATAATTCATCCTAAATAATTAAAATTAATTCTAAATTTCATGAATTGATAACTCAGTCAAAATTATTGTCAAAAAGTCTCTTTCAAATATGTAACAGTATAGACATGTATGTATGTTTCCATGTAACTATGCCAATATATAATTCAAAGCCCATTATCTCCCTCCCCCCCCCGCCCACCCCCCGGCCTCTAACTCTTTATACCAAACAAATTCTACATCATAAACTAACGAAAAGATTTATTAAAGTTTATGTTTTTGATAATTTTTATACAATATTTTTTATTATGTGGTGAACCACGTTTGCTCGCAAGCTTAACAAGCCTATTCGAACTTGAACTTTTGAAGAATTTGAGCCAAATATTTCTTGTTCACAGGCTCACAAAACTTTCGTATTTTTAATATTTATGTCTATATTTATATATTTATATATGTAATTATGAATAATATATTATCTTTTAATTCAAATAAAATAATTGAAAATTTATTTATTAATTTATTTTTATTTTTATTTTTTGGATTGGAGCATGAGCTCAATAAAGTCCTATAATTTATTCATAAATTCGAGCCAAGTGAATCAAATCGAGTCAAGTCAGAATCCTCTTTTAATTTATTGGCTTCTTTTTAAATTTTTCAATTTTTTTTTCGAGTTCCTTAAAAATGGATTTAAAAAAGGAAGGTCGTTTTCAGGGCGAACCAAAAGGAAGGTCAGCTTCCATTCCCCAAATTGTTAAAAAACAAAAATCATCTTTTTCTGTTTTCTTTTTCATTAGATCTTTATATGTATGTGTGTGTGTGTGTGTATTAAGTTTGACATGGGAGATTTTCTCAAAAACTATATTCAATGATCTTGACCGTCGTCCATTGTGTTGCTAGGTTAGTGATCCATCATCCAATAGGACTTGGTGCCTTTAAGTTGTATGGGGACGACTTCAATCCAAACCCGGATAACCACTTTCCTCCTTAATTACAAAGCCCTTGTATTGCCTATTTTTTGATACGTTTTTTTTTTTTGACGTAACATGAAACATTAGTAACAAGTGACCCATTCGAGGGTAATGTCTTCCACAATATTAATGGCCTTGAGATTTTATAAATCAAAACCAGTATTTTATCTTATGTTTAAGTAGCCACTCACAAGTGAAGGGTGCCAAATGTCAACTGAACCTTAGACACCTACACAACCAATATTTTGGAGTAAAATAAAGGGGAAATAATTTTTTGCCATTCGAGCTATGACTTTTTTTGAACTTTGTCATCTAAACTTTTTTTTGTCTCCGGTTGTCATCTAAACTATGTGATTTTTTGACTTTACCACCTGGGACCGGTTTCCGGCCAAAAAAGTCGTCGGAACAGTACCACGTGCGTGGCACATGATTTTGCCGGGGGTATTTTTGTCATTTCGCATGTAGGAAAATTGTTTGTTGGTGAATGAGTATATCCACACCCATTACCACTTGGCCAACCAACATACATGATAAATATAAGGCAAATGCATGTACTTGTACATTACTTGTATAAATTTAAATAAATATATTTTAATATCAATTTGATTACTTGTTTAAATTCAAATAAATATATTTTAATATCAATTAGAAATCCAAAAAAATAAAATGAATAAAAAAATATTTAAAAAATGGATAAAATTTATTTCTTAAAAGGCAAAAAAATAATATACAAAAAAAATATTTAATTTTTTATATTATTTTTTAAAAAAAATTAATCATTTTAAAAAAATTAATCAAATTTATTTTTTCACTTTTTAAGAAATAAAATTTATCCATTTTTAAATTAATTAATTTTATTTTTATCCCATTTCTTTAAAAAAATAATTTCTATCAATTTCTTTATTAAATTAATTAAATTTTTTTTTATCCCATTTCTTTAAAAAAATAATTTCTATCAATTTATTTTTAAAATTAATTAATTAGCAAGGTAAAATTTATTTCTTAGAATGATTATTAAAATTAATCAACTTTATTTTGTCCCTTTTTAAAAAAATATATATAATTACATTAGAAATATCAAATTTTCTTTAAAAAATATTTTTTTATTCATTTTATTTTTGTGGATTTCTAATTGATATTAAAATATATTTATTTGAATTTAAACAAGTAATCAAATTGATATTAAAATATATTTATTTGAATTTAAACAAGTAATCAAATTGATATTAAAATATATTTATTTGAATTTAAACAAGTAATCAAATTGATATTAAAATATATTTATTTGAATTTATACAAGTAATCAAATTGATATTAAAATATATTTATTTGAATTTATACAAGTAATGTACACATACATTAATTTGCCTTATATTTACCAAGTGTGTTGGTAGGCCAAGTGGTAATGGGTGTGGATATACTCATTCGCCACCCAGGTTCGATTTCAAGTAACAACATTTTTATAAATGATTTTTCTACATGCGAAATGACAAAAATACCCCCAGCAAAATCATGTCCCACGCTCGTGGTACTGTTCCGGCGACTTTTTTGGTCGAAAATTGGTCACAGGTGGTAAAGTCAAAAAATCGTATAGTTTAGATAGCAACCAGAGACAAAAAAAAGTTTAGGTGGCAAAGTCTAAAAAAGATCATAGTTCGAATGGCAAAAAATTATTTCTCCTAAAATAAAAGAGGAATGACAACATTTTGTCTAATTGGTATCTCACTTTTTATTGAACTCACGACACCTGGGACAGTCAACCAATTCACTAACATTGTTAAATTCAACTTTGAAACATCATAAGAACTAATTTTATTTTAATTAAGAAAAAACAAAAAAAAGTAATCAAACGATCATTCAAAAGTAATTTGCTGAATAGAGACAGAAATTGTTGGGATGAAAGAGATTTTTCAATATTGATTCACATCACGTATTCACTGTACATTAGCTAATAACCAACTAGCATCTATATTATTATAAAAAGAAAATCATTTTTATTTCACAAATAACAATTATTTATGTGATTTTACAAAATTTGCCCTTCAATTTTATGTGAAATAAATAGAGACATGTAAAATTATGGCTAAAATTGAAAATTCACATGGAATCGATTCAATTCGGATACCAAATTTTGATTTGTCGATTTTTTCATTTTAATTAGTAAACACATGCAGTAAATAAGCAAATAAAAAGGTTAATATTGTAATATTACATGCAATTTAAAAACCCCATGTTCTCAACCCAAAAATCATTTTCTCTAATTACAATTACTTGGAATTTTTTCTTTTTGTGTTTATTTTTTATTATGTAATTTTATTTCATATAATTATTTTATTTTTTAATTATTATAATTTAATAAATTGTTTCAAATAATTCTTAAAAAAGGATTCTTATAAAATAAAATATAATAATATATTTATATTTTCATTATAAAAAAAATTAAAATATATATTTTTTATATTTTGCACACACATAAAGTGTGCGGTATTGCTAGTATACACTAATACATTAGCCAATAACCATAGCCTAGCCCAAAACAAAATTAAGAAGCCACAGTATTAGGTCTTTGGGTATTCAAGCCCAGATAAAATTAACTGATGAAACAAAATGCAAATACTGGGAATTGGGTATTCATTTGGAGCTTGGGGCCTGTTTTAATAGGTAGCCAATTTGGACAGTGACACAGTTGTCATGGATGAGTACACTAAATTAGATAAGGGCTATTCAACCAGGCTTCTCAACGGTCCCTCCAGCTAAAGCTCAATCAAATTAAGTGCGTGCGAACTTGGATTTGAGTTCAAATTCGATGAATCTATTTTTTGAGTTCGAGTTCGAGCTCTAATCAATATTGCAATATTCAAGCTTTACCCATCGATTCATCCAAAAGTCAGAGTTTGAGCTCTTTCTATACTCTTATATTATTATTACTTTTCATTATTTTCAATAAAGAGCCCATTTGGATAGGGTTTTTTTTTTTTTCAAAAAGAAGCACTTATTTCTAAAAAAAGCACTTTGAAGAAAAAAATTGCGTTTGGATAGATTTTTAAAAAAAAGCAGAAGCCAGAAAAAACAAGCTAAAAAGGGTTTTTTTTAGAAGCTATCCCAAAATAGCTTCAAATAAAAACACTTTGTAAAGCACTTTTAACTACTGTATCTAAACACAAAACTGCTTTGCTTTAAAAAAAACTCTGCTATAAAAAGCACCATTTGAGATGCACATTTTTTTAAGTCCATCCAAACAAGCACAAAATCTGTGATTTTTTCTAATATATTAATTAAACATATAAACCGTAAAAAAATAGTTTTTTAAACTAATCTATTATCAATATTTCTTTACTATGTATATCTTTGTCGTTATCTTTATCTTTACTATTATAAAAGTGCGAAAGTTTCTTGAAATTTTTGGTTCATCTAAAATATCCCTTTCATTAGTGCTTATTTTAAGGCTAATTATGCAAGTTAATGATTTATCAATTATCAATTTTATTTGAATTAGACTTCTATTATTTATTTATGTAAATTAATAATTTATCCAAAATCCATTTTAATTGAATTAGAATTTTATTATTTTATTTTAATAACACTTAATTAAATCAGAGTCCGCCATCTTTTTAGCAAACAAAAATTAGAAGACTTGGTAAAATTTAGATAAATTTTGTGAGGATATGTTACATCAACCGTCATGAAATTATTGCAAAACCCAAGCAAATATATTAAATTAATGGACTCTAATAGTTGGAGCGCTACATGACATTAATCTTCTTCATTATTACGTGCCCAAAAAAGGAAAACACTTCTAATATCTTGAGCAATTTTTACTATCTACTAATCTAAGAGTCCGTTTGGATAGGATTTTTTAGAATAGAAGTATTTATCTTTCTGAAAAGACCACTCTAGAGAAAAAAAAAAAAAAAGATTTGGATGGACTTTCAAAAAAAGAAAAAAAGCAGAAGCCATAAAAAAACTATTCAACGAAGTTTTGAATAAAACACCTTTAAAAGCACTTTTGATTATTGCATCCAAACACAAAATAGTTTGGTTTAAAAAAAAAAAAAGCAGTCCTCAAGTAAGAAAAGCACAACTCAAAAAATACTTTTTTAACCCATCCAAACAGACCCAAAGTTAATTGGAAATTAAACCATTACAATATCCATTCAATTAGCAAATTGGTTGAAATAAAGCATATCTCTGCAGCATTGGATGGCCAAGGTTGTGGCATAATAAATATTGAAAATAAAAACACAACAATACATTTATAAGAAATCAATAATGTAAATTGCAACTCTACATAAAGCATAGAATTCTAACTTTATTTGGCAGCATCGTTTCCTTTAGATAAGGGCCTTGAAGAATCTAACATGACTATATCTGAAGATGCAAGCTAGGAAAACGGGGCTACGTAAGGCTTCTATGGGTTGTGCAAGGGGTAAGCAACACTTAATTTTCACCATTTATCCTGTGTAAGCAAACCAATACCACTGTTAGACTTGTATGATTTCCAGTTTAACAATAGATCTCTTATACGTTAAGGCCGATAGATTGTCTTTTAATTTTTAACTTTGTTTGAATTTATAAATTATTAAAGTACCATAATTAAATGCAATAAACTCATGGAGAAGGATAAAGATCTATATAATTTAATATTAGATATGAGCTTAATAAAGTAGATTATAATAAGTGCCTTTGTAAAATAAATACAATATATAATTTGGTTATATATTTAAATTTTAATGGTTGTTAACGTATTTATATAAATATATATTTTCAAACTTTTTTTTTTTTTTTTGTAGGATTCTTGATTGATAAAACTATTATTAAATGGTCAACTAGAAGTAATTTGCTTGATCAATTGTAACTACAAAATTATAAAAGGACATATTGTTTGGCTAGCTATCTTTATGACAAGGATTGTGAATGAATCGATAGTAAGACATTGAGTCTCCAAAAACATTTTCATATTGTGCCTTATTCATAAAGCTTTTACAATTGACATATAGACTAAACAAAAATATATAATGATGTTCTAATTTTTGTTTTCTACTTAGTTGCTTCAATCAAAGCGCAAATGAAATCAGTTTGCCTCGATTAAACTGTTGTTTCAATTGAGGCTATTTAATTAAATAAATGATTTGACCATGCATTATAAGTAAGTGGTTGATTATCATCGTATACTTAAGAACAAACGAAAAATTATATATTTCTTATTATCCACCCGTGTGCATGATTTTTCGTTGGCTTGAGTTGGGAGTTCTTTACAATGATAAATAGTATAGATACTTAGAGTAATTATTCTATACTTAATACATGAATATCGAACGAGGCTTGAGGAATTAAATTGAAATTAGAAAATTTTACTTCATTAATGAGTGAATTAGGTAATATTATAAGTTGAACAGTGGGAGTGGAGTCTGTGGTAGGTTGTGCACATCTACAACTTGAAAACTCACATTTGAATGGACAAGCATATATGAAATCAGCATGTTGGAAAAACTTTCTTACCCAATTAAATATTGGATAAAGTTCCATTAAAATAAGCTTTATTTTTTGCTATTACAGATGTATTATTGTCGAATTTCCCTTCTTAAAAAAATGAATGATGTTGGTTGCTTGAGGTATCCATGCATTTTAATTAAATATATTATAGGGAACTTATGTACGTGAAAGATTTACATATTTTTATGTTGTTTTCTTAAATTTTTTCATCAATTGATCTATCTATTCTTTTAAAAGTATTTAAAAAGAACAAAATCAAATGAAAGAATACTTTTTTCTAAAAATATTGTTATGAAAAAATCCTCTTAATTTTATATAAAGTTAGATATTAAATTACAAAATAACTATGTTTATTTGTAATATGTAATTTTTCTCCTTATGATTCTTATTTTTATTTGATATATTCATATTTCTTACATTATTTGTATTTATGAAGGACAATAGACACTCTTTTGTTTCTTGCAGCAACGTCAATTCATAAAAATCAATTTTAACTTCAGGTCCTCTTAAAAATGCAAATGCCTCGCCAATCTCGGGAATCAAATTCATTAGCAGGTAATGTAATTTAGTAGTATACTTCTAAATCAAAAAATTTAAAACAAATGATTACCTGTAATTCCTAATTAAGTATTCACTATCGTTGTATAATATTTTTATAGCCATACTTTTTAGGGCGAATTACGTTTACCTTCCCCTGAGGTATGCCATATTTACAAAAAACACCCCGACATTTGAAAAATTACAATTACCCCCCTCAATTGAGGGGGGTTGATGTTATATCTGACGGAGCTGATAAAAAGTCAATTTTACCCCTCAATAATTTAAGTCCAAAAAAAAAATTAAAATAAGAAAAACCCAAAATACCCCCCTTTTCCTTTTTCTTTTTCTTTTTCTTTTCCTTTTCAGATCTGTTTTTCTCCTCTTTTTCTTTTCCTCTTCCTTTTCATTTTCAGATCTGTTCTCTCTCTCTCTCTCTCTCTCTCTCTCTCTCTCTCTCTCTCTGCCGATCACTGGTATGGCGTAGGTGGTGGCGGCGGACGGCGGAAGAGGCGGCGCACGACGGTGGTGGTGGTGGTGCCCTCTCCCTTCTCTCTCTCTCTCTCTCTCTCTCTCTCTCTCTGTGCCGATCACTGGTATGGCGGAGGTGGTGGCGGCGGACGGCGGAAGAGGCGGCACACGACGGTGGTGGTGGTGGTGCCCTCTCCCTTCTCTCTCTCTCGCTCTCTCCCTTTCCCTTCTCTCTCTATGTGTGGTGGTGGTGTGGTGGGCGGTGGAGATGGCGGTGGCGGCGGCGGCGGTATAGTGGACCGGATGATGGCAGATCAGCGTTGGTGATGGCGGCGAATGATGGCAGATCGACAGCGCCGAATGATAGCAGATCGACGGCGAATGATGGCGGCGAATGATGGCAGATCGACGGCGAATGATGGCGGCGAATGATGGCAGATCGACGGCGAATGATGGCGGCGAATGATGGTGGTTGTGGCGGCGACGGCAAAATCATTGTGGTGTGTGAGGGCGGGGAGAGAGAGAGAGAGAGAGAGAGGCGACAGAGACGCCTAGTGAAGAAGAAGGAGAAAAGAGAGAAGAAAAGGAAAAAGGAAAAAAAAAAAAGAGAAAAGGGAGGAAAAAAAAGAAAAAATGATTTATTTAATTTTGTATATAATGTGTATTATATTTTTTTCTCAAATATTAGAATGTATTATATATATTTTTATTTATTTAATTTTTTTGTATTTATAAAAATGAAGTTTATAATATTATAAGATATTTTTATGTATTTTGTATTTATTAAATATAATTTACATATAATAACCATATATTTTGAAATATATGTTTATAAATATTTGCACATATATAAAAGATTTTATTTTTAAAAAAAATTAAATATGTATAATATTTTTAAATTTATTAAATATAAAAATTTTAAATATTTTGTTAAAAAATAACAAAAAATCACTCGAGGGCAAAATAGTTATTTTGCTATGGTCAAACATCTACTCATACTTTCAGAAGGATAATTTAGGTAGTTCAAATTTTTTGACTAACGGAAACCTAACGACTGGTGCAATTTGTTGGACAGAATATAAATTGAGGGGGGTAATTGTAATTTTCCAAACGTCGGGGTATTTTTTGTAAATATGGCATACCTCAGGGGAGGTAAACGTAATTTTCTCTACTTTTTATGCTACAGTAGATGAGGTATATCGACAAAGGAATCTTAATTATATGAAAATGAAATACTCTAGTCTAAGTACAATACAGAGGCGAGACTATATAGATAAAGTTAACGCACGAAAGAGAATTAAGCACATTACATGGTTTTTAAGAGCTTGAATTGTTCTCCATGAATTAGAAGGTTAGTAGTTTTAACTATTCCCAATGATTATAAATATAAAACTAATCATTTTTCTTAATTAAATATTAAAAAATTAAAAAGATATTATTCCTTTTAGGTCCACTTCTTTACGAACCATGCTCAAAGATGCATGAATTAAACAAAATGCCCAATTGCATTCACTGTGGTGCTGTAATATTTGAATATGGACCTCTAACCTTTTGTTGCGGTAATGAAAAAAATGAAGCTAGCAAATGTTGAAATTCCAAATGAACTATACAAGTTATTCACTTTCAATCAAAGGAGGCCATTGGGTTCTGGAATAACATTGTGTGTTCAACTCCATTTTCTCTTTTACCTCATTTGGAGTGAAATTAGATGAAGAACTTGCATTTGCAACGAGAGAGACTTATACTTTAGGCACACAGGGAATGGTTTACCATGATATGATCTTTCAAGGTTACTTCCCAATGGAAGTGATCCTGATTACTTTAAATTGTATTTTGTTGAAACAAAAAATGGGTTTGAAAATCAAATGAAAGTATTGGAAAAACTCAACTTTGTATGAAGATATTGTGAGGAAACTCATAAAAATTTTAGATGTAAATTTATATGCAAAAGTCCTTAGAAACATAAAGGATTCTACTATGGATATTGTTCAACTTCATAACTCAAAGGATGTGAGATTAGATTCACGAGTGTAGAGTAGTCCAACATGCAATCAAGTTGCTAATATATACGGGTTGAAGGAAACAATGGCACCATATTGTTTGAAGGAGACATTATAGTTCATGCACATTTAGGTCAAAGGGATAAAATAAAACATTATTATGGTGTTTCGGCTTGGAAAATCATTTCATCACAGAGTTGGGCCAACCCATAGCAGATTGCGAGTAAATGGCCAAATATGGCTATTTATGGGCTTGAATAGAGGCCATACCCCAAGTTGTAGATTATAAAATAAAATAATTGTCCTATAATAAAATACCATGTGCATAAAGAAAGTTGGTAAGAGGTAACATTCTTATTTGAAGAATTTTTTTTCCTTTTACGAGCTTGTTGCTATTTAAAAATCTCAATAAAATTGGGCATGCAACAAATGAGGAATCTGGTTTAGGGTGTTTGAAATTCAAAAGGAGCAACCCAAAAGTGAAAAGTTTGTTACAAGCTTAAACTATAAAAAGGGCAGCACGCCTAGAAGCAAAAACAGTACAACACTCACCAACAAAACAACAACTTTAAGAAGTCCTCTTCTTCAAGTCAACATCAATAAGTCTACAGTTCTTTGATATTTTAGCTTAAATGAATCAAGATTAGCTTAACTCATAGAGCTAGAAAATTTCTTTTTTAAAAATAATGGCCATACTCGTTACGCTTGAGATGGGTTCATCAATGTAATTTTCTTAGAAGCATCGCTAGAGTCATAGCTATGCCTCACCCCTTTGAAGTGGGCCATCAATGCGTTTTTAGTGGTATCCTGCTTTCATATTGAATGTCATGCATCAAGAAGTTATATCCATAGTTGTTTGTGTCGAACAAAATAGGCTATTAATGCAATTTCTTGTTTTTTATTTTTAGTTGTAACCTTTTCCATTTTTTTTAACCTTTGTAGTCCTACATTAAATTTTTGGCAGTCCGAGCCTTAGAGGTAGTGCTTACCTACTTTAACTCAATTGTTTAAATAGAAGTCCTATATTGGGCATATCGTACAATCTTGTACCAAATTTTAAATTGTTTATTCATTGCTTATTGTCACACCGCGCACCACGCAAACTCTAATTCCACAACTAATACCTCGGCCCCATCGGATCTCAAGGCTATGAATTTTTGAGCAAATATATGGATGCTATGACCTGCTACAATATCCACTTCTCTTTCCAACTTGTGAACCTAAATGGTGTCAAAACATCAAGAAGTTTATTGCTAAAAAATTCAATATCCGAACAACAGTTACAAGTGGTGGTCAGTTAACATCTGAAAGTAACCACAATCAAGAAATATGTATATTATATACTAACTCAAATAAAAAACAAATATAAGGAAAAAAAAAACCTTGTGGATTAGTCATTAAGAACTAAATGTATCATCTTTATATTTATTGTTTCAACTGTCTTTTATAATCTAATTTGGTATAACCACATAAATCTAATAATCTTTTCTTTTGTTTCCAGAGTGTCGTCCAAGCTGTAACATAGATTCTATCCTAGTATTGTCATGCGGAAAATAACATCTTACAAGGAAAAAGGTAAATTTTAAATTAAAAAACTCACTTATGTAAGCATTTCGGATATTTTTATTAATAGAGTTCTATTTGTTATTTGATATAATTCTTCCTTAAGTTTTCTTGAGAATTTATGTTTCTCTTAATATGCACATTAAATATTCTATTTTTAATAAGTTTATTATTTTTGCAATTTTCACTAAGCATTAAAATTACTTAAATCTTTTCGAGTTATATAATATGACATCATAAATTTTACAAACATTATATATATATATATATATATATATATATATATATAAATCTATACATTTCTTAAAATATGGTTATGAGGTGCACATATTCTACCCGACATAAAAGTTGCGATGAGCATTCATCATATGGCGCTTCAGATTTAATATGTTTCACAAAATTTTCTCTTCAAATCTTGAAAATTAAAAATTTTCAGCTAACCTTTTTATATATTATATCTATTATTTTGGTCGATTAATATTTGAGTACATTATAATGTAGACCAATAAGTAATTATGACAAATAGTGGAACTACTTCTATCAACCTTTCATAAGTAAATCAACAATCAATAACATTGGTTAAAAATTTTATAGGTTGAATTTGAAATAAATTGTGGGTACAATTTGTCTTTAAGAATTCAAAAGATGATCATGATAGATGATGAGGTAAGCAATTTAATTTAATATTGAAAGTTATCAACTCTAATATTTTTTAGATAAATGGAAACTGATCTTAGTTTTGGTAAGATGTTCAAATTGAAGTGATCAATCGATAATATTCAATAACGATATCAATTATTTTATCGAAAAATTTGCAATCAGCAAAACATTATGATCTCCAATGGCCATGTTGAAAAGGTTAATTCAAAGTATCCTAATTCACATCCAATAATAAAATTGGTGCTTAAAAAATATATGATTGTGGAGGAGGTCCTCGAAGGCATTCATGGAGAAAAAAACATGTTATAATTTTGCGGAGCGCAAGACATAAATCTTGAACTTCAGAGAAACGGAATAATTGGTAAAAAATCATTTTCCTATGCTTATCGAACAATTGTATTTTTGATGCATGAGTTAAGTTTCATACGGTATTTTGTAGATATTTATGGGCTTTTCATCAAAATTAAAGATTATAGAATAGCCCCAAACTTCAAGGCCGAAAGAGAAATTACTATCATGAATGAAGAGTAAGTGAGATTAGCAATCTAATTTTGCCATTTAACAACCTTAAAATATAAGGTTGATAAAACAACTCCATTTGAAATAAATTTTAGCTTTGTTCTCCATTGTTGTTATATAATTTGATGAGGCCAATTCTCCCACATCGAATGGAGACGAGGGTCTTGATCACTATATACACACCAACCCTCCCCCACCTAGCACGACGCATTTTGAAAACCCCCCCAGTCCCTCGACTGGCAGGCGCGGACAGTATCGTGCTCAGGCTGGGGCCATCTCGGGTGCGCGCAGAAACGGTGCTCATCATTTGGCGCCCACCGTGGGGCCGCTAGGCTCCTCCCAAGTCCCTCGTCTGGGGGACTTATGATGAGGCCAATTCTCCCACATCGAATGGAGACGAGGGTCTTGGTCACTATACCCCAGCCTGAGCACGATACTGTCCACGCCTGCTAGTCGAGGGATTGGGGGGGTTTTCAAAACGCGTCGTGCTAGGTGAGGGAGGGTTGGTGTGTATATAGTGACCAAGACCCTCGTCTCCATTCGATGTGGGAGAATTGGCCTCATCATAATTATTGATATATTTTCCAATATCAAGGATGTGAATTGCAAAATATTATTAATGAAAATTCATTTATTGTCATCTTAAGTGTCACTACAAAAATGTATTTAATTAAATACTATAATGCAAAAAAACTACATATAACAAAGAAATACATCCAATGTATATATTAACAATATTATCCTTTCATTTAGATGAGTTACAATTACAAATTACGTAGCATCAAATTTTCAAATAAATCCAAATTGTGAAGAAATTCACCGTATGTGACAATGGCATGCTGTAAGTTAAAATGATAAACAATCATCAGTTATACTTTCAGAAATTTGTATTTGTCTACTTTTGGATTGTAGTATATGTTTTGTATGATTAATAATCCAAATGAATTACACACATTATCCATGAAGCAACGAACCAAAACTACAAAAGAGGTGACTCTTAACAAAGTCATACATAATAGATACGCCCTTTTCGAGGTAACTTTATCAAAAAGTAATTACATACTACATGTGCATATTTTTAATTATATTTATCAATAATTTACTTATATTACCACCTTATTTTTTTCTTTTACCCTTTCTTTTTACATAATACACATTTCTGTTTTAAATAAATTGTTCAAAACATTGAAAATAAGACATTGATATGGTATGAGTCATGCAGAAATTGTACCAAAATTGTTTATGTGAGTAAAGACGCTATATCTTTTAAAAAGTGTAATGAGGAAGGTATATAAATGCCGCTAGGGCACTAAGAATTACATCATATTAAACATTATAAAATTAAATATTCACAATATATATTGTAAAATTGATTATAGATGTAGATTAGTATTGAATGTCATATAAGGAGATGATACTGCACGTATCACAATATTTGAAGAGGCAACACTACTAGAAAAATTGAATTTAGCCGTGGATTAGCCACGGGCTAACTAAAGCATTGTTCCTTTTTTATTTTTTGTTAGCCAAGGCATGCCAAGCCACCGATCTATGTTAGCCACGACCACCGATCTGGACTAGCCACGGCCAGGCTGTGGCTAATCCATGGCCAATTAAATTTGTTTATTTAGCCACGGATTGATCGTGGCTAATCCATGGCTATTCTATTATTTAAGTATTCATTTTTTTATTCGTTCTCAATTTAATATATTCTTTGAATACAAACGTGTAATTTCTTCTCATAAGTATTGTATTATATATAACAAATAATAACCCTCATTTAATTTACTATTATTACTCAAATAAATCTTTAAATTGTTGTATAATTGAATTATACGTTTGTGTGTTGAATATCAATTCGAATGACCAATGATCGTTTCAATTATTTGACGATATTATAATGTTTTATTGAGTTAAATCACAACTTAAGTTTCATAATTATTTGTCTAAACTTTACCATTTTATTATAATATCACAATTGGTTTTTACTATATGTATGTGTATATATATAATCCTGATCAGTTCACTTCAACATTTATGATCACTTGTATATATATTCAAGTTAATTATCTAGTTTAAAAAGTTTATAATTGATTAATTGCCATAACTTATACTACATTTTTATCTATAATTCAATGACGTGTAATGTTATTGATAATTTACAATATTTCAGTGTAAAATTGATGTAAATATTGATATTTTCTTAATTATACACTTGATAAAGTCTTTACAATTGATGTATATTCATGCAATGAAGAAGAAAATAAAACATGTATTTAGAATATAAGATTAAATGTGGCTACAACCCCTCCAATAGTCCTGATACAACTTGTCAAATAAAATAAATGATTTCATTACCTGGGTTGGGTGGGGGGGGGGGGGGTTAGTCAACTTTTTTTATTATTTTTTATTTTACGGTTTGGCTGCGACCTACCTTTTTCAACATTTAGTGGCCAAATTTGGCCACGGATAGTCTTTGGCTAATGCCCGTATCTGAAAATCTGTGGCCATTAGGCTGTGGTGAATCCATGGCTAAAAGGCCTTGACTAAATTTAGCCACGCCACTTTTAGCCATGAACAAAATCCGTGACTAATCCGTGGCTAAAAGTGATTTTTCTAGTAGTGCAACTACAACCTATATTGCGCATCCAATTCATGAGTAGCTAAGCTCAATCGAAGAGGGAATTATCATCTTAATATTATTTTAGCTCATTTTATGTTTTTCTTTATTTATCTATCTATTTTTTCTAAAACATAAGTTGTGGGATCAAATTGAAAATTTTAGGCTTGCAGTGAGAAAATAGAAGCTTTAAGGATCTTGCAATTTTAGTGAGGGAAAAAATGAAATTGGTATACAAACGAGGAGGATGATTTTGAATTGTGAATATAGGCAAAAAAAATTTCAAAGGATATTTTAAACAATGTGTATCTTTGAATAGAAAGTTGTCATATAAAAGTAATCGGAATGATGAAATTGAAGAAAATCAAAAACTCAAGGACTAATTTACTTCAAGGTGAAAAGTGTATGACTAAAATGAACTTTACCCGATCACATTAGTGCATTGGATTTTAACCTTACCTCTTGAATTTCATTTAATAACTAATTTTTTTTTGCTTGATACAAATGAGGGATATCACTCAGTAGCATTGATATCTCATTCTGAATTGAGCCCAAAACGGAGTGAGTGATGACTACGACCTCATATGTTACGGAGTGGACGCATTAATAACCTCATCTCAATCCAAATGAGTGTCCAATTCATTAGTACCTAAACTCATTCAAAGAGGCAATTATCATCCACGTATTATTTTTTCTCATTTTATTTATTTATCTATCTATTTATTTTTTCCTACAACATAAGATGCGGAGAATTATATAGCTCCAAGTGGACCCATAGTCTTGCTAAACATTCATCCAATCATTTTTGTTTAAAAAAATATAATGGAATTAATTTTGCATGTAGTATTGATTGGACTCGTAATCATACTAAGTATTTGTGCAATCATTATTGTATAAAAATAAAATTTTCAATTTGTGTTTTATTAAGTTTTTTTTAAGGGTGTCTTGGTCATTTAGATTATTAATATTTTAACTGCACAAGGAGACGGTGCATCCAAATATTACAGAGGATTAAGCCTACAAGAATTAGATGAGCTTTGCTTCCTAATTGCTCTCAATAAAAAGGTATAAGTAATAGACAGAAAATTGAATGTCGTATATGAAGCAATTGTGAAAATACAACCCATAGTAAATGCGAAAATCAAAAAGAAGGATTGGTGTGAAAAAAAAGAAAAAAATGTGCATGATCTCATATCAAGATTCAAGTACTAATTATAGAGAGTAATTTGTCTAGAAGATGATGGGAACAACAAAAGACGAATAAGACGTAAGAATGAGAAAAATGGTGTCGAGCACTACAAGAAAATACTATTTTTTCGGCCGAATTTTCGGCAGATTTTCGGGGGATTTTCGGCGGATTCAAATTTCAAGTGATTATGAAGAGACAATCAACAACTTCACAAAGAAACTTAAGACGAAATTTGTGAAAACAGGCAAATAAAAGGCTTGTCCAATAATCAAGATCAAGCAAGAGAATTGGGTTTCTATTAGTTTAATTCTTAAACATCTTGTTTTTCCATCCATAGAGTTCAACAAATGAATGTCAAATTTTTCTGCAAGACTTTATGATGTTTTAGTTTTAACTAGTTATGTTCTTTTTAAATACTTTTATTCTATGAAATTATATTTACTATTTACACTTTTAATGAAAAAAAATATATCCAATGATATTTAGTTTATAAGATATTTTTTATAAAAATATAATAATCCTCAAACCATATGTATTATGTGCAACGCATGTTCCTTTTACTAGTATATTAGAAAAATATAAAATATTAACAAATAAAAATCTCACAAACCGGTTGTTGAGCTTTCAAAAGTCACTTGTGAACCCTCATTAAACTCGAACCGGCTCGTTAAGTTCACGAGCCAATTTGACTCATCTCTTATCCCTACTCAAGAGCCCCCATGACTCTATAAGCAACCATCTCAAATTCAATCCTTGTTAATTGTGTGTATGTTTTGTATTTATTTCCTGACTAATGTATATTCAAAAAAAAAAAAATTAATTACTTATCAAATAAAATACCACTTATTATATGATTAATTAAATTCAATTAAGAATCAAATTATAATTGGCCAATAGAAAATTTGTTATTGTAAAATTGCAACATTGGTCCTTTAACTTTACCCGTTTGGGTTTTTAGTCTTCTAATTTTTGATTTTACAAAAATACCCCGTATCTTTTGGTCATTTGGCAATTTTAGTCCTAGGTAACCTGGATTTTCCTGTTTTCGGTTAAAATGCCGACATGGCAAGTGATGTGTGTGGTAAATTTGCAAAATTGGTCCTTTAACTTTACCCGTTTGAGATTTTTACTCCTCTAATTTTTGATTTTGCAAAAATACCCCGTATCTTTTAGTCGTCTAGCAATTTTAGTCTTAGGCAACCTGGATTTTTCTATTTCCAATTTAAGGTATAATATGCACATGCATAATATGTACTAGACCACATGTATAACTTGTTTGATGCACATGTATAACATGCACATGCATAATATGCACTAGATCACATGTATAACTTGTTCGATGCACATGTACAACATGCACTAGACCACACAAACTATGGCTAGGGGTGGGCGTTCGGGTCGGGTACCCGAAATTATGAAAAAATTCGGGTCAGGTACCTGACAAATTTCGGGTACCCAACGCCCAATTCGGGTACCCGACCCGATTAATGTAATTTAATTAAATTAGTGGATACATATATATATATATATATATATATACATTGTATAGAATGATAAAAGTATTTTATTTTGATTTTGTCTAAATAATTGAGATATTTAATAACACCATATTATTTTATCTAGTCATTAATATTATATCCACTTATGTAGAGCTAAAGTATTTAATTGTCTAATTAAGATAAAAATGCTAGCAATTAAATGTAGATGTATTATTTGGTTGTTGCTATTTAATTTTTTTTCTAAATACGACATACAATTAATATTTCTAAAATTATTCTTACAATATTCTATGCGTTTGTTATTTCATTTAAATTAATAGTAGCAAATTGCCAAATTGGTACTATTTACTTTCTTCCATAGTTTCTAAATTAAAAAATATATTAATATTTCAAATAATTATATAAAAATTATCACTCTCTTTTTGCATATTTGAGGGTTCACAAAAACTATAAGCCTATATTTAATTTATTTTATATATTAATTGTGAAAAAAGTTATCTTATCAAAAAAAAAAAATTCACTGAAAAAAAAAAAAACAGGTTTCGGGTACCCGAAAAAAGTTCGGATTAAATTCGGGTAATTATGTCGGGTACCCGACCCGATTAACCCGACCCGCGCCCACCCCTAACTATGGCCAACTCTAATATCAGCAATTATATTTCATATGGAAGAACAATCTTCAATCTGTTGCAACTTCGATATGAGAGCAATGCAATCAACTTCTATGTAAAAATCAGTCCAACCTTTCCCCCTCGCCAAGGAAACTGGAAGGCTAAATATGAAAATAATTGTATTGTATTCTTCGCAAAAGATATGATCACGCCTTAGGATCGGAAGTTTCTACGTGGGAATAGAAGGCAACCCTATTGATATGGCAAGAGTTCAACTTGGAAACAAATTTCCGTCTTGCCTATGATTGTTAGAACTTTCTAAAGAATTATCCTAGTCCTATTAGGAATTTAATCAAGGGTTAGAGCCCTATGTATACACGATTGAATAGCGTTGTCTAGACTTCTTTTATTCTAATTTTAGTCTTTAATTTTCAGCTTTTATATTTTTAATGTTATTATGGTCATGCGTGGCTAAACTTCTTTCTTTAGTTAAGAGCTAATTCAAGCCAACGTTTAAATAAGGATTGTGAGATCTAATCGGAAACATGAAAATTCAGGTTGCCTAAGACTAAAATTGCCAGACTACCAAAAAAATATATGGTATTTTTGTAAAATCAAAAGTTAGAGAACTAAAAATCCCAAATGGATAAAGTTAAAGGACCAATTTTACAAATTTGTCATACACATCACTCGCCATGTAGGTATTTTAACCAGAAAGAGGGAAGTTCCAGGTTGCTTAGGACTAAACTTGCTAGAAGACTAAAAGATATAGGGTATTTTTATAAAATAAAAGTTAGAGGATTAAAATCCCAAACATGTAAAGTTAAAGAACCAATTTTATAATTTTGCCCTTTAAAAAATTATAAACTAAATCAAGTTTTATCAGATCAATATTAGTTACCCGACAACTGAACTAAATTTATAGATTATTGGTGTATATTTAAAAGAGAATAGTCAATTAAATATTGTCATATTTATCACCTAATTCGTTGAATTCGGTTAAATCGAGTTCAGACAAAAAATTTCTACTATGCCCCATGTTAAGTTTGACCCATCATGACCAAGGAAATAGAGTATGCGGGAAGACGAGAGGCGAAAATGTTTTTTTTTTTTTTTTTTTTTGGCAAAAGAGAGGCCGAAATGTTAAATACACAAAAGTTAGCACTCCCCTCCCCCAAGCCAGCACCCACGCACCATCTTCCGTAAAACTGGGGTTTTTGGAGGAAAGCTCAAAGATCAAAAATGGCAGCCAAAAGTTCCCTCTCAAAGTTCGCTCAAAATCACTGCTTTCAATTGCACCGCCGTTTTTTCTCCGCGAAGCCCTCTCATTCTTCTTCTGCCAACACCAATAATAGTACTAGGCTGCAGCAAGAAACAAATGTCGGATTCGAAGACGAAGCCGTGCCCACATCCGGAATAAGCAGACCACTTTCCCAGATTCTCAAAGAGTTGAACAAGAAAGTGCCCGATTCACTCCTCAGGCTCCGCGCAGAGCCCAGTGGCTTCACTGTCAAATATATACCCTGGTCCTTGCTCTTTTCTCCCCAACTTCTATCTCTTTGTATATGTCTGTATCTATTGTTAGGGTATGTTGTTGTTGCTACTTAAATGATTCTTGAATCATTCTTAGTAATAGTTGTTGTATCAGCAATTTTTAAGCACTTGCTATATGATTATTGTGAAAAGAAAACACTTTGCACACTCTAGGGATTCCATATTGGCGTGGCATCATCTGAAAACACCCTTTTTCCAGTTGGTGGTGTCAAGGAGTTTATGCGAAGGTTTCTTGTTATATATATTGTTGTTGTTGTTGTTCCATGTGCGATTTTGTGACAATGTTGGGCCTAATGCCCTTTGGAAGGAAAAAAAAAAAGGAAAAATCTTTGATTATGTGGACTTCTACGATCAAACTTGAGCAATTGAATGCCCCACGACATCATTTTTTAAACTACTAGGATCTTTAACGTCCAACAAGCGAGTAAAAATGATTTGTTACCTCCCATGAGATATTGAAGGGAGAATTATATTTTTGGTCATAGCAAATGATTTGTTTTTCGTCCTTATACAATCACCACGCGAACAATGGTCTTTGACTCTATGTATCCCTGCCCCGTTCGTTTGGACATTAAGATAGACAGTAGTGTTTTGAGGACCTCTACTGTAAGTGACGATTCATACAGCGAGGAATAGCAAATAAGTGACTATGTATGTGGACTAAAAAATGTAACTCACATCATCTTTTATGCTTTCCTAAGTGTTCATGGATGAGCACACATGCGTCTCACGTGGCAAATCATCGTTAGACTTAATGTCTAAACTAATGATGAGGACTGCAAATGTTAAAAAAGATGATATTTTGAAGACTTTTATTGTACGTGATGATTGTATAAAGGGAAAACAATGAATAAGTGGCTATGTTACGTATGGGGACCAAAAACTTATTTCTCCCTGAATCAACTAACTATATTAGTTGCTGGTTCGTTATCCTTTACTTTCAATTTCCGACATTCATGCTCATTACAGTACATGCTAAGAAAGAGCTTAATTCTTGATCCTCTTGACTTCTGTTTAATAGATTGCGTTGATCTTCATCAGTTTCATTTTCAAATTTGGCTCCTAAGAGTTACATTGTCATGCTTCTTATCAATTTTTGTTCCTTGTAGGCACATAGCAAATCGCATTATGAACTTACATGCCCCAGGTATGCTAGAGATCATTTAGGTTTTGTACCAATATGTGAGCCAGGGCTGATTTCAGTAGTACACTCAAAATATCCAATTCATTCCTGCTTGTAGAATGGTCTGGTGAAGTCCGCGGCATCACTTATTCACCTGATGGGAAATCTGTATCCATTGTCTATCGTGTAACACTTTATGGGACTGATGCAGAGGTATTGTTTTTCCGTAAAGTTCCAAGTATGCCTTCTTATCTTCCAATTAGTATATGGGAGAGTTCACTTCTTAACTTCTAATCACAATTACATTCTGTTAATAATCACCATAGCTATTGAGATTATTGTGGGACTCTGTTATTACCTGGTGTATGTGAATGGATTTTTGTCGTCCTTGATTCAAAAAGTTGGCACATATAAATCTCTGATCAGATGATCCTGAGCCACCTTACCTTTAAAGAAAGTTGAAGCTGGCTGCTCGATTGGTGGAAACTTAATATTTCACAACTCGAAGTGTCATATTGTCAATTTACTGGCAGTGTGAAAATAGATCAATTTTGTCTTTGGTATATTTAGTGTGTCTTGAGAGTTCAACTGAATTGTTGTCTATGTTGTATGCTGGAATCATTCTTGTTATAAGTGTTGTAGCTAAGGTTCTTAGACAAAAATTCGTCCAAGTTCTTTTTTTCTTTCAATCCTTGAACTTCAGAGTAACAAGAAATATAGGACGAACTTATGATGAGATTTTTCATATTTATATGGACTAGATTTATAGGGAATCAACAGGGACTGCTTCAACAACTAGTGAGCCAGGCTATGGGGATCCTGTACAGAAGGCTGAAGCAATGGCGTTTCGTCGAGCTTGTGCTCGCTTTGGTCTCGGACTTCATCTTTATCATGAAGACATGGAGTAGTGCACTTGCGGGCTGCCCCCCCGTGCCAATATCTGTTGAGGAGCAACTTTGGATTCTATATGCCTCTCTATGTACAGCTGGGCTTCTTATTGGCGCATCAGTCAAATGTGTGACTGTGGAAATCTGATGAAGGCGCATAATTAGTGAACTTTTATGAATTTTTTATTGATAACTTTTGTATTAAATCTAGTTGGACAATTATAAGATAGTTGCGGCGTATATGAGATTTTGTTTTTGACTAAAAAGTTCTGTTTTGGTGTCAATTGCGATAGTTGTTTCACTGCAAAAGTGATAACTAAACATTTTGCTTAATTCAGGGAAATGGGATTGATGAGTCTCCTCAGTAAAAGATATGTTTTGGACCTTGCAAGAATTATATGGTACAAGTTTAGGCGACAGGCCATGCGGCACTTTGACACAAGTGGGCTATTGCACTGCCAATCCACACAGACATACAGCAAAGCCTGTACAAACCACGCAGAGAGAGAGAGAGAGAGAGAGAGAGAGATGCGCGCGCACACACACACACACACATACATACATACATATATATATATATATAAAGAGAGAGAGAGAGAGAGAGAGTGTACAAACCACGCAGAGAGAGAGAGAGAGAGAGAGAGAGAGATGCGCGCGCGCACACACACACACACACATACATACATACATATATATATATATATATAAAGAGAGAGAGAGAGAGAGAGAGAGAGTCTGCCGACTGGTGTATGAGTTGGGAGAAGAATAGATTATCACTTTCTGGTCAAAAAAGATACAAGTTGGAGACAGCTTTGGCGTATGCCTTTGGTACCTTTGCCAGATATTACTATATATATTGTATGGGAAATAATAATAGATGTGTAAAGATGAGATGTAGCAATACAAAAATACTAACGCTTTTGGAAAAGATAGGACTCTGAATATTCAGCAATGGTTTAATTTGCTCACTTGAGATTTAGGCCAGCCAGGCTTAGTGGAGGCCCTGGAGGGGCCAACAGCCAACTAACAGGTGATAATTATTAACTAAACTATACAACTTGTAACTAACTTAATCCTTTATTCTTTGCATAAACATAAGATAATGGTTGGCTGATTTAATCCAGTGTCGGTGCCAGGTATCTTCTTATATTTGTCACAAAATTAGCAACTAATAGTTCTCAATTAATTGCCCAAATTTCTTAAGCAACTACCATTTTGGGAACACTTTATTCCCAGTCTAGATGGAGCCAAAACTCGATCTAATTAAATCAGTGTTAATTACAAGATGATCTCTTAAAAAATGTTAGAAGAAAAAGAATATTAAGAGATGCGATTCTTGAAAAAACCTAAAATGCAATGCCCCTGTCCCTTGCCATTTCTCTTGATTTAAAAGATTTGATCTCCCTTTGTTGACCATCATGGGGAGTAGAAGAATCAAGAATTAAGCAAAGTGGGGACAACACTAATTAGTATTACGTCTATATTTCTATTGTTGAATTATTATTTATTCTCGTAGGGATAAGTAGTAAGTTGACTCCTTAACCAACTTTCTCATCAATGACGTGGAAGGAAAGAATAAATATTTATAAATTTTACACATATATATATGTGTGTATATATTTCACAATTCTTAAAATTTTAGAATATTATTGCACTACAATTTTAAAAATTCTAAACACTGATGATCATTTTTTTTCCCCCTTCTCTACCATCATAGAGAGTGTTAATAGCATTGGGTTTAGCTTAGGGAGGCGAACGAGGTAATTTAGTAATTAGCTCAGCCATATTTTGTGTACGTTTTTTCCAAATTTCACGTCTTGAGTTGGTTTGTTGTCTCAGACTTATGGACAGCTCAAGGTATGCGGGAATTGTTAAAATGGACTTGATAAGATGATGTTTTCAAGGGCTAATCTAGAATTGAATCATTTCGAATGATAATTCATAGATAAAGCTCAAGGGAAATATTATCTAAGTGTAAATAAAGCTGTGTAAAATATCCCACATCGTATATATTAGCCTTGACAATGCTAGTATTTATGTGGTTAAGTGTTGTTATAGTGTAAACTAAACAACTAAGTACCGCATATGGACAAACCCCACACGCGCGTGCCGCCTGCCTGACCCGACCCGGCTCCGGCCATGAGCCACGAGCTATGGACCAATTCGCGGGCGTTTGAGCGAATTGTCTCGGTCTCGGGCTTAATTTTTACTGAATTGCCCTTGGTAAATTTCGTTACTATATTTAATTAACGTGGTTTGAAATTGCCAGACATGTTACCTAGTCAAACAACACGTTTTCGATGTTGTCTAATTTTGAGTCCAGATACATTGTATGTCCGTTGGCATTCAGACGGTTTCAACTTTGCATTAATGTGTTGTCTCCTCCCCTTATATAAAGCTGCCTCTTGGTTCCCTGCAAAACATATACAGAAAGACAAAAAGCGAAGCAAGAAGGAATAGCAAGTATACTATTTTAAGAAACTATAGAGTCTTAAGAGAGTATACAGTTTTTAGCTTTCGAATGTGTGTTTTGAGGTGCATACACAACCTCTAGAGTTGTTTAGCTTTCGAAGTGAGGTTCAACGTAGCAGTGCGGTTTGGAACGGACCTCTAGACTGTCTTATACTGGAAGGAGTATCGCAGGCTCATCGCACTGGTCAGTGGGGTGAATATTTCTTTAAGGCAAACCGGCTCAACTCGGTGATTCAGTCGTACCTTTTCAAATAAATATTGATAAGTCATCTGTACTTCTTGTTTATTTATTGTTTACGGCATTGTTTAGTTTGCTTTTAGCTATAGTGTTTTATTGTAAAATTGTTATTGCATTGTATTTATATTATCGAATAAATCCACCCACGAAAAATATCGATTTTCAGATATTCTGCTCTATCAAATTTTTTAATTGTTTCTTTGCGTTCAAACCAAAGGTTTAATATTAGACTTGCAAACTATTAAAAAAAAACAAAGACGAAGAAAAAAAGCAAAGAAAAGAAAAGAAAGAAAAGCTCGAGAACCTAAAAATACAAATTATTTGGCTTGAAATCAACTTAAAATATATAGAAATTAGGTTTGAACTCGAACATTTATCGAGTTCACATGTTAGTCTTGCAAATTAGTTTAACTCGTTTGCACCTGTATTTGAGCTCTTAGCATTCACTCAATCATGAATTTTATCCTTATGAAATATATATATATATATATATATATATATCTCAGACATTGTACATTCTCTTTTTCATCTTTTCTTTACCCTATCACTACAAGAATAAGTATTATTATTGACAAATTTAAAAGTGACAATTTAAAAGTTGCCCCAATGATTGCATTAAGACAATATCTTCTATTTTGTCACTAATTAAGTTTTTTTAGTGACAATAATTTTTATGTTGTCACAAATCACTCAATTGTGATAAAAATTAATCATTTACTTGCCACTTTTGATAATTAATAACACACCTATAATGATAATTTGGTGACAACAACAATTGCCATTAGGATTTTGTGACAAGATTCTAATGTCACTAAGTTGTCATAATATGTATGTCAGTAATATTTGTCAATAATTTTGCACTATCTTATCACCGTTGACATTATGCAAATTATGTTTTGTAATAATATAAATTTATTGTTATTAAATATATATAATTAATGATAATTTTTTATTATAATTTATTATATTGTTACAAATTTACTTATTTTCTTATAGTGTATTTCATCGCCCTCCATTATATTTTGTAGAGTTCTCTGTACTTTCTTCGCCATCATAAAATCTTCTATTTCACTTTTTATATTCTATTATGTCGATACATGACCACTAACAAATGTAATTAGTGATAAAATAAAAAAATATTATCATTTAATATGATTATTGGTAACAATTTTTATATTGTTACTTCCATATTTCATCATTAATATTACATTTCCTTGTAGGGAATGTGAAAATAGAACAAAAGATCTATTGTGTTGTCCGCCACCCTTAATCTCTCCCTTCCTTTCAATACTTATTTTTATGCATACAATCATATTCTTTGTATTTACTATAAGCTTCAAGTTTTGTTGGTGGCAAAATAGAAAAATTCACTAAGAAACTTTGTTGTCAATGTCGTCTTTCAAAATTCAATTGGCAAAGAGGAAGTTTGGTAAGGTGTTAAGTATAGAGATGATGTGAAGAACTATAAATGTCAGAAAGGAAGTATAATTAATTTTAAAATATAAATCAAAGTATATATCAATTAAAAAATGAAAGAAAAAATTAGTCAATTAATGAACCAGATGAAGCAAAAGTTTAATTGAAGTGGGATCAATAATAAAACAAGCCGACATTTCTGTCAATCGTTGTTTTTGTGTTTAATTTATCCACGTTTCTTGAATTAATCATGATTTCCTTGCATTTATTTTGTTCCAAACTTCTTGTTATTGCCTCACTTTATTTTTACAGGTTGATGAGCTTGTCTACATTATGGTTGGGCACGATTAATTGCATTCTTGATGAGGGGGATACGGAGGAGATAGCAATGTTTTCAATTAGTTCTCATTAATTGACACATTGAAACCTCTATGAACCTTTTGTATGACATTTATCAATACAAGTCACATGTGTCACTGGGACTGTAGTCTAGTGATGGATGTTCGAACCTGTCACTATTAAGGTGTTGAGTTCGAAGTCTCTTGTTTTGTTTCCTTTCTCTTTGAGTAAGTGAGTGTGCGTGTGTGCATGTATGCGTGTAATTGGCGTTCGATTGATCTCTATAAGATATTTTGAGTTAATTGTATTAAAAAAAATTACACGTCACGTGTATTAATTAGTAAACAATGAATTTTTGTTTTCTTTCTATTTTAATCTCAACGCCAATACATAGCGCGTATTAATAAATATAATATAAGATGTTACATGAAAATATTGTAAAGTTATTTCGAATTGATATGAAAGATTAGCTGTGCATGGCCACTTGTTTTCCAGCAGGCTCACCAAACTGAAACAAACACTCCTCCAACTCTCTTTTTCTTACGTTTATGATGTTTGATTGGTTTTGTGTGGACTTCATGCCCACCATTTATGGACTTTTGTTAACTTGTCACACCAATCCTTCCTATTACATTCACCAGGGTTGTCAATGGGGCAGATTTCAATCCGAATTCAACCATTGATGTTCCATTCAAATTGTTAATCTTTCAATCGATTAAAATATTTGGTTGATCAAATTCAATTATAAATATATGTAATCTTAAAGAAGTAAATCAAGTATACAATTAAATAGTTTGACCTATTGAAAATTTAAATTCAGGATTCGATTTTATTACATTAACAATCTCAGACATATATACAGCTAAGGACTTTTAAATTCTTTTGGTTATTCAATTTTAGAATTTCAGTTATTGTTAATCAAATTAGATCTTTGGGTTGAATTTGCGCAAATAGTTTATTGAGTTAAAGTTCGAAAAACTCCAATTTTACCTAAATCAGACCAAGCAATAGTTCTAAGTTGATGCTTATATTCTTGTATATAATTAATCATGTTTTGTAGTTACTGAAAATAATAACGGCCAGAACTAGGGGAATTTATTTGATATTCCTATTCAAATTGATGAAGTAGATTTTTGGTCCCTAATAAGGCTTTGAGGGGATTCACTTGAGGAGAGTTTTGAGGGAGAAGTTGGGCTCCAACCTGCTATTAAGTGAACAAATGTGAGCTAGTTGGGGGTGCTAATACCTAAGGCTAGCTCTCCGATACTTTTAGTCCATATAAATTGAGGGGAGAGAAAATCAAGTGGGAAGGTAGTTATGGCTTCGAGAAACCAAATGTGTTTACCAAACATGTTGAGAACCTTCGACATGGAGGCTAAGAATGACAGAAAATTTACAAAAGTGCCCCTAAACTCTCTTAGGATCATCATGAATCCACATAGATTGAGGGGACATTTTAATATAGCTGATCGATGGATCGAAGGGGCTATACTCAATGGGTTGGTCATGAAATTTGAGGGTCTTGACTCGATGGGGTTGGTCCTCATGGAATTTGGGTTGCTGGACTCAAGGGACAGACCCGAGGATCCAAATTCAAGGGGAAGGACCCGAGGGACCGGGCTTGAGGGGTCAATCCTCATGAAACTTGAGTTGGCGGCCTTGAGGGGCTGAATTCGCGGGGCCAATGCTCATGGAATTTGAGAGCCCTAGCTGCTCAAGGGGATAAACTCGAGGGGCCAATCTTGAGGAGCTAACTCTCGGGGGGTCAATGTATGTTTTAATCAAAGGATTGGCATTTGTTAAATGCGGTGGTGGTTAAAAAATGAAAGACATAATTTATCCCACAACACAAATAAATAATAAAGATTAAACTCAAGCAATTTCGTAGGAAAATAATGCAAATAAAATTTTGTTGAATAAGAATAAATTTTCACTACTATTGAATCTAAAAACTTTTAAATATTCGTAAACAAGAAAGAGTTAATTACATTAAGGACCCTAATTTTTAGGATGTTTTGTATTTTGGCATCCAATCTTTACAATATATGCGCTTTGGTACTCAACCTTTATCATTTGTGCATTGATGATCTTTTCTCACTATTTTAGTGGAATTTTTGTGGAACGTTCGGAAATATTCCGCCGTAATAGTGTAAGAAAGATCGTTAATGCACAAATAATAAAAATTGGGTGTCAAAATTCAAAATACTTTAAAGATTAGGGTGCTTAATATAATTTATCCAAAAATAAATACCTAAATGTATCATGTATGCTTACATTTATTTGTATCTATGTAGATATTTTATTTATAACTACACACACATATCTATACTATTATAAAAAGAAAGTCATTTTTGTCTCACAAATGGCGGTTATTTATGTGATTTTACAAAAATTGTCCTTCAATTTTATTTAGAATAAATAGAGATATATAAAATTATGGCTAAAATTGAAAATTCAGATGAAATCGATTCAATTCAGATACCAAATTTTGATGTGCTAATTTTACCCTTTTAATTAATAAGCACATGCAATAAATAAGCAAATAAAAAGTTCAATATTGTAATATTACATCCAATTTGAAAAACTCATATTCTCGACTCACAAACCACTTTCTCTAATTACAATTACTTTATTTTTTTTCTTTTTGTGTTTATTCTTTATCATATAATTTTATTTCATATAATTATTTTATTTTTAAATTATTATAATTTAATAAATTATTTCAAATAATTCTTAAAAAAGTATTCTTATAAAAGAAATTTAATAATATATTTATATTTTCATTCTAAAAAATATTGAAGTACTAAATTGAAATATATATTTTTTATATTTTGCACACACGTAGAATGTGCGGTGTTGTTAATGTATATATATATATATATATATACACAGCTCATATGCATCATACGCGCATATCCGTTGTCTATATATTTTATACATAATGCGATTCCGGTTGCAGATTAGATATTTTTTAACTATTAAACTCGTTGTTTGAATTAAAAGTGACAAATTTTAAGATTTCTTAACCTAGATTATTGTTTAAACTAACCAGCTGAGGCGCGTTATGCACAACCTTAATACACTAAATCATACAAAATTTTCAACTAAATATCCGCTTGCGGCCAATAATAGTAGCATCACCTAAATCATGAAAACGCTGTGCCGTTATGGCCACTCTCCGTTCCGTGACCTGCTCAATAATGTCCCTTGGTATTGCTGTAAATAATACATGTCAATGAGGGCAAATGCTTTTGTTTCTCAAACACCAAGAGCCATGGCAAACACAATAATGTGCCCCCCCTTCAAGCCCCAGCCGCAGTCTTAAGCGCGTGTTGGGACACATCTTTTACTCAAAATTCTTTCAAACCAAAAATTTCACCAAATATTCCCCTGGATTATGTGAAATTTTACCTCAAACCCGTTTGATTGAATCAATATTAATCATATAAAGAGTGTTTTATATTTTTTTTCTATGATTAGTAGATAATTTAAAAAGAGTAATTAATCATTTAATAAGTATAATAAACTTATTATATTATTTGTTGAATTCGATCAAATTAGGCATAGGTAAAAATTTTCTCTTAAACTATACACTAGATATGTTTTATATGATTTAAATTAAGTATTAATTATACTACTCAAGTATATATGAATGGTTTTTAAAAAAATTATATTAATAATCACTCGCCATATAAAACTGAAAAAGTCTGAAAATTTGAAGTAAATATCGATCATTTTTTTGGAAAAAAATAAATAAATTATCCATTTTAAGCAAAAACTAGTGATAATATTTTAAACTAATGACAAATACAAAGAAATAAAGATAGAAAAATGGTTAAGAAAAGTGAAAATCCAAAAAAAAAAAAAAAAGGCATTGATGAAGGGAATTATGAGAACTTATGAGCTATATAAGGGCGGTAAGTATTGCATAAAATAGTTTTATAAAATACATGGTACAAAAATTTATTTAACGGGATATATGATAAAAAGCAATAGTTTAAAAGGATTTGCTTTTCACCGTATATTTTTGTCGACATTGCAATAAATATATATGACAAAAAAATATAATTTCGAAAGTATTTTATTAAATAATAATATGCATATTATTTTCTTATTAGTGTAATATTTTAGGGAAAAAAAACTCTATGCTCTATGGCATTTTTTTTATAACAATGCTCTTTTAAGTATATATTTTTTTAATATTTTATTCAATTACATCAACTCATGTATTACAAATCAAATTATTACATTATCATAATCCACTATATAAATCAAACTATTACATTATAACGTAATATATAAAGAGACTACTATTAAAGTAAAATAAATAAACAACTGTTCAAGTAAAATAAAAATTCATACATTTTGGTGAAAAATTGAACTCAAGATCCATAGTATTAGACCCTCAATTTCACCACTTAGAGCCCGTTTGGATGGAAGTTGTTTTAAAGGAGAAATATTTATTTTTTTAAAAAAAATACTTCAAAGCAAAAAATTATGTTTGGATGAACTTTTTTAAAAAAATCGAAGTCAGAGAAAAGTAGTCAAAATTGGAAATTTTTTTTTAAAAAAACTATCTAAACTAGCTTCAAATAAAAATATTTTTAATTACTGTATCTAAACAGTAAAATTAATTAATCATAAAAAAAAAATTATTATAAAAAGTATCAGTCGAAAAATATTTTTTTTAGTTTATCCAAACGAATCCTTAAACTAGGTTTCCTCAGATTCCCTTTTTTTTTTTAAAAAAAAAACAAAAAATATGATTCTGAATGGGCTATCATGATTGACTATAATGTCCCGAAGAAGGATTTGAAATTGAATTTGCCTCTTAGTGAATTGTCCTCCCACCGGCCACTGAATACTAAACCTTAATCATCATCGATTAACCTTTTGTGGGCCCCTCTCCCAGTATTGGGAATATTGGGTTAAGTGAGGGTATTAGGTGACTCGAGGCGACGATTTTGTGGCGGCGTAGATAAAATAATAATAATAAAAGGAAAAAAAATGTTATTCAAATAAAAAAAGTAAAGACAAAATGTAGAATATTAGTGAAGCATTTATAATCATAACATGGAAGGGGTAAGGCTTTGAAGGTGTGGATGGGGGTAAGTGGCATAAAATTTAGATTTCATAGAAAATCATTAAAAGAAATCACTTAAAATTAATGTTTATATTTGAAAATTATATGAAATTAATGTTGGACAAGATCCACCCCACAAATTATTTATTTCAAAAAACTACACATACGAAATTTATCTCATTTTTAGATGAAATTAACTTGAGTTTCTTAAGATTAAAAAAAAATATTTTTCCCAAAAACATTAGTTTATTAAAATTATCATTTATATAAATCAATTTAAATAACATAAAAAATCTACACAAAGAAATTAATTCATTATTTTTTTTTTGATGTAAAAAATTGAAATTAATTTTATGAGAAAATCAACTTGATGATACTGTCTCTCGATCTATACTGGAATGAATCAAATGACTTGTGTGACAAAATTCTCTTTTTACCTTGTGAGACGTCTTTTCATAAATGACAAAATTCTATCGAATTTAATTTTGAAACAATCATAGTATCGGGCCTCCATACCTAACGATGGATTTGAGCATTATCATAAGTATGGAGCTGTAAAATGTAAAATTGTGTGAAATGAAGTTTTAGTGTAAACACAAGTTTTATTAATCGGTCTTTTAGAATCTTTATTATAAAAAAAACTATCTAAGTATTTCAACTTTGAACAAAAATATCGCAATCTTTTGCACCACAAAATGTTGGGTTGTTGAAGCAGTTAGTAAAATTGAATAGAAAAGGAGGGAGTTTTGAAAGCGCGTGAGGACACAAATGTAAAGAAGTGGGGGCATATATGTATATAATTCACGTCCGTATTATTAGAGACCCTTTTTCCTCTTTTTCTACCTTTTTTTTCCCTCTCTCTTCCCTCCATCTCTCCTCGCATTTTCTCACTCTCTCACCTCTTTTTTTCCCTCCCTTCAGTCTCTGACCTAATTGTCTCCTCACCCAAACACCCCCCCTACCCCCACCCCTCCTCCATCACAGCCCAGCTAAGATCTCTACAAATCTAGTAAGTTCTCAATATAAGTTCTTCTTCTTCATCGCTATAAAAGATCCGCAAGAAATTTTACATATATACATATATATATAACTTTGTGTGTGTATATATCATCAGGAGTATAAGATCATCAAAATACCAAGGATTTGAAGATGACACCGGCGAACATAGCAAGCCAGTTCGGAGACACAACTTACACGAAGGTATTTGTTGGTGGGCTGGCATGGGAGACTCAAAAGGACACCATGAAGAAGTACTTTGAGCAGTTTGGTGAAATCTTGGAGGCCGTCGTCATCACTGACAAGACTACTGGAAGATCTAAAGGCTATGGATTCGTATGTTGTAACCTCATGTTAATTAGCTATCATCTATATATCTCACTTTCTTTTCTTGAATATACTTGAAGATCTATGATTTGGGTGGGGTTTCTTAAGATCAAATATTTGTATGTGTATGTGATTAAGCAGTTGTATGTATATCTAGGTGTGACTGTGTGAAACTGTGTGAATCAGGTGACTTTTCGTGAGCCGGATGCGGCCATGAGAGCTTGTGTTGATGCTACTCCCGTGATCGATGGGAGGAGGGCTAACTGCAATCTTGCTTCCTTGGGTGTTCAAAGATCTAAGCCTTCAACCCCCAAACATGGTATTTAGCACATTCTTGATTAAATTTTCGCATCAAATGGGTTATTTTATGCATGAAAATGACCCCAATTAAAATTACCATTTCAAAAAGTTATTCAAATAGCCATTGTAATTGATAAAATGGTCCAATTGTTTGCTTGTTTGTTGGGGTTTGAATGAATGAATGAATTATGACTTTGTGTGAGCAATTATAAAAGCTTTTTACGACCGCAAGTAGTGTATAGTTGGCCACACACACACACACACAGTAGAGTGGTGGATATGTTTTAGAAAAAAGGCAGGCTGACAGCTCATATCTTCTGTGAAAAACACACTTTTGCTTTATTGTTGTTGGTGGTATATTTCTTTCTTAGCTTTCATTTGGCTAGTCTAGCTGTACTAGCTGTCCAACCAACATGGAAAAAAAAAAATGTACTTAAAACTCCACATTAACTAAATGAAGGGTTTCACTATTAAGTATTAATCAAGAATATTAATCCATTCGTTCGTTGTATATCAATAATTTTTAGTTTATATTATGACTTGATGATAATAAACTACAGGAGGTGGTGGGAGGAACATAAGAGTGATGGGAGGAGGATTTCATCATCAGGGCGCCGGCGGTGGGTTTCAGGCGGCGGCGGCGGCTTTCGCTTCGGCCACAACGTTCCCACATTACAACATTCATCAAGGGATCCCTTACAATCTTTATGGGTATGTGAAAAAATTGTAGATGTGTGTGCTGTTTTTTCTTTTTTTTTTTTGTTCGTAATTATTGTCATTTGGGTGCACGTGCATTGCCAACTCACGCAAGGGTTTCTATTCACGCATGCTAGCTGCTGCAATGTAGTGCTTTTTCACTTATAATACTTATAACTCCACCACACCCCACCATGCACCCTCCATCATCATCCCCACCATCTCTCTCTTTCTCTCTCTCTCTTTCTTTCTCTCTCTCTATCTCTAAAACACACATACACACACACATGCTGAAACCCCAATGAGTACCGACCAATAACACTTTGTCCTAAATATATATCCTTTCTTATGAAAGACGCTTGTCACGAATCACTCCAAACTTGTTCATTCTTTCCATCATTACATTCAAAATTAGAATTTACGCAAAGTAGTACGTATTTTGTATGTTATGCATGGTTAATATATGTTACTGTGCACATGAACATAGTTATAAATGCGTGTTTTGGGCGTCGCGTATATATATATATATATATTTGTCTCCAAAATTGATTTATATGTGAATATAATTGATGATTGAGATTCTAATGCTATGTTGTTTTGTCTTTGAAAAAACCTCAGGTACTCTCCATACTCGGCCGAATATGCTTACCCTACGGTTTGTACACAACTTTCCTTTAATAATATTTATCTTGGCCCACTAATTAATTACAGCATTTCCATTTAATTCCTTTTCAAAAGCTACTACGTATGGTTTACTACACCCGTAACAAACTTAGGATCCTTTCATTAATTCGGAAATGCGTGTGATTGAATTATACGGTATCCACATAATTCTCTTTCTCTCTCTCTCTCTCACACACACACACACATAATGTCTGTCTCCTAGAACTAGTTGTAGTCATTATGTTATGTTTACCACTAACCTCTAATTTAGTTACTAAATATTTTGGCCACGAATTGACTTTGATTACATTAATGAAAGTCAGCTCTTGTGTTACGAATATATATTTGTTGCTCTCACATCACGACACATACGATGTCGTTGTTTAATTTCCAACATATATCTTATCAAGACTCAATATTTTTAGTCAGCTGAAATGCTTTGATCGAGCACGCAGTTATAAACACATATTTGGAATATATCCTATCTAATGACGTCTATGATCCTTATTGGAATGGTTCAACACATTTTCCAAGAGTAATATACTCCCTTTTTCCTTTTATTTGGTACAGCTTACCTCCAAAAGCTATTTGTAATTGAACTAAGCCCATAAAATACTAAAAAATATTCAACTTTTCATTCATCTAAAACATTGATTTTCAAAATTAGACATTTCAACCGAGTAAATTTGGGAATTTGAAAAGGGGAAGACCACATAATTAATTCTTTAAATCCATCATACACTTTACTAAGCAACATTTGCTCTTGTAATCAATTCTTAAAAGCATGATACTGTTACATACATATGATAAAACAACAATGTACTTTGTTCCTGTGTGTATAGAGCTACTACGGTGTTTATGGAGGAGCCGGCGCACAGTATCCGTTGTACGGATCTGGGAGCAGCGGACTCGTATCTGGTGCTGCTACAGCCGCTGCTTATTACCCGTATCTGAACTTGAGCGAGGGGTCTGGTGGAGCAACCGGCTACTCTGCAGCCAACCAGGGCTATGGCATTCAGTATCCCCACCACCTATTCCAGTACTCGGCAATCAACTCGACTGGCATTTACCCCCCGCATTATGGCACCCCTGTATCTCTCGCGCCTCCAACTCCACTTCAATCAGGTAATTTGTGGATCATGACCTGTCCAACATTAGTAAGGATGGAGTCAGAAACTTTTATTGATCTGATTAGATTAAATTTCTACAAAAATATAAAAAAATAGCATATAGAAGTATTATTATGTATTGACTTGGGGGGCAACTGTCTATACAAGCCCTTGGCTCTGTTCTTGCACGCTAGAAGCTTTGTGTTGTTAGGGTATTCGTTGAATTTCTTCGGATTTTTAGTTTGTGAAATATGTGGAGGGGGTACTAATATCTTTGACAGTTTGCTTTGCTGTGCCGCAGGCTTAGGCATGACTCTGCACGCACCAATACCTCATCGTTGAGAGATGTCATGTCCACGATCAATATCAAGCAAGATTCATTCTTCAATTCAATCCTGCTTCGCTTCATGCATCTTGAAGTGCCTTTGGCTTAACCATGGTTATCTTTCCGTTTCTCTCTCTCGCTCTCTCAGCCAATGCCATGTGGCGTATGGCCATTTTCCGACACACGGAAGAAACCCCCCATAGGGGTAATGCACGTCCAAAGTTGGACTCCACATCCTCCATCTCTTTGTAGGAAAGGTTCCTACAAGAGAATGGAATTGCATACACATGTGCATATGCATCTCATCCCCAACTCGAGCCTCACTTGAAAAGAAGGCTAAGTTGGTCATGAAATTTGTCTCTTCGGCCCCGGAAAGGCTTAAGGGGAGACCAAATCATTTTCAAATTTCTGCCTCTGAAGGGCGTTACAAACAGTCTTTTTATTCATGTTTGTCAAATATGTTATATTATATAACCTCTTCATGATGAAAAGATGACGGTCTTTTCATTTTCAAAATGTTGATCTTGAAATGGCTAATCAATGTATGTAGATGTTAGTAGTAGATAGGATCAAATCGGGGCAGGGGATGCCCCGGATTTTGTTTTATGATTAACCCTAGTCTCAGGATATTAGAAACTATGACTAGTAAAAGTTTTTCAATCTCTTGTTTGGAAAAATGTTTAATTTTAGAAAATGGGATCATCTCTTCTTAGGGAAAGAAGGATGATCTTTACTGTAATCTCTGTTTTTGTTTTATGTAAAATATTTTACTCTAATGGTGGGTGAAACTTTTGGAGTTGGACCCCTCCAAAATAGTGTTTAGTATCATTGTTCCCTTTTTGAAGGGGGTGGTACGTAGAGTTGTTAGATAATTTCACTTAGCTTCTAAGAAGCTCCATCAATGGCTGTGGAGCTTTGATGCATTTGAAGTTACCCTTAGATATTTTTGGTCTCTATGGGTTCTTCTCCCCTAACACACCAACCATGGTTAGGACTCAGGTCATCTTCATCTTCATGCCAATCTGATCTCTTTCTCTCTCTCTCTCTCTCTCTCTCTCTCTCTCTCTCTCTCTCCCCCCCTCCCTCCCTCCCTCTCTCTCTCTCTCTCTCTCTCTCTCTCTCTCTCTCTCTTCAAGAACTTTTATGTTGGAAGCACTGAAACTTGACGCTCTTAATTTCTATTATGGTTTGTAATTGTAAGCTAGGAAGAAGACGACTCATTTCCGTTGAAGTAATTTAGTGACTGCTTGTTATTTCTGACTCTATTTTCAACTTGCGCAGCATAAAATCTGCTTTCCTTAATTTATTCTTGAAACAATGTTGAGATCTTCATTATTGCGGATTTCAACTGAAACTCTATATGGATTTTCTCATTTTCAGAATACAAGCATGCTTCAACTAGAAAGATGAACCGTTTTACTGCTCTAATTTTTTTCTCAAATGTTGTAATCCAACAAAGATTTAAATCAAATAATGTTTCTCGTGCTTGTGTTCTTCAATCTTCTGACTGTAGGAACCCTTCATCTGGGCTTCTTCCATTGATAGTTAAAGCTAAAAGCAGAAATAAATGTGCATATGGATGCCTAGGATGCACATAATCGAGCTATCAAAATACTTTTTGACATCATTATACTCAAATTCAACACTTACCAATCAAATAATACATAGGTAGCATAAAATTTTCCAAAAAAATTGAGAAAGGTGTGTCAAAACTCGCTAGAATCATTATTAACTACTAGAGTCCAAGAAAATGGATGCTAGTGCGTACATATATGGCCAGTTGAAATCTCGAAGCTCACTAACAGGAAAACAAACACACACACACACACACACCCCAAATGCAAATAATAAATAATCAAACCACACAGTTGCATACAGTGAGAGTAAGTTAATCCGCATAATTTAAAACCTGCGGGCGTCACGTTCAAAATCGTCAATGTCTGACCTATCATTTGCATCAACCTACTCGTACAAGTACAACGCCTCCCCACCTAACAAATTTAGAAATGTGACATGGGACATGATCAGAAAAGAAAGATTGTTAACCAGCCTCATCTTCAAAAGACCCATCCAAATAGATTCAGATAGGACTGTCAACGGTCGGATTTGGATCCTATCTAAAAAATTCGAATCTAAATTTGATGAGTTATTTTTTTTCATTATTATTATTTTAATATCCAAATTCAATCCGAATTCTGTAAAAGGGGCTTATTATTATATCTTATCTAAACTCATTTATTGATATTATACACATAAGGTTATTAATTTAACAAAAAAATTATTAAAATTCAAATTCGAATTTTTAACAAATCGCACGGATTGACAATTGACTTTATATCTCACCCATTTATTTTGAATTACTGATATTCATAATTATATTTGATCCATTGAATAATTTAGTTAGTTAAATAACTTAATAGATATGTGTCCCATCTTTTAAAGGCTTAAGAAGTACTGACAATGGTTTAAATCTTGACAAGTGTACGTGGGTGGAGGCAATTGTGCGTGCATATTAAAAAAAAGGCTTAATTATATCTACTACTCCCCTAAAAATATGAAATTATAGTTAGTTTCTCAAAAATTTTCAATATTACGAACTCATAGTCTAAAGAATTTCAAAATTACAAATACCCTATGTCAGCCAGTTCCTGGTCATATTATGCTGACATCATCAAAATTTTTTATGAAATTTCAAAATACTTTTATCGTTCCCGATCCTAAAACTTTTTAAATTGAAAAATATAGAGGTAAAATCGAAAGTTCAAAAAACTATGATCAGGAACAGGCTGATCAGGGGGGTATTTGTAATTTTAAAATTTTTTAGGGTATGGGCTGGTAATATTGAAAATTTTTGAGAGATTAATTATAATTTTGTAACTTTAGAGGAGTAGCAGATGTAATTAATCCAAAAAAAAATTCGACTCGGGTTGAATTGAATTAAAATCCTTTCGATTGACCATTTGATGAATTGAGACTACTATAATAAAACTCTAAACTTCTGACCAAAAAAAAAAAAAAAAAAAAATTAAAACTCTAAACTCTAAATTTCTGGATCGTTATATCCACCCAATTGTTAAGTGGACTTGGGCTTGAAAATCTTCTTCCCCTATGGGCTTGATGTGATACTTGAGGGACCACAAGTTGGAAATTAAGATAAAAAGAAAAAAGAAAAAGAAATAGATGGCGGGGTCGGCAAAATTTTCTGGTATAAAGAGCGGCGTTGTCGGAGACAAAGAGCCCGCCCTTCATCGGAGAACAAAACACAAAACTCGAGTGTTTGTTTAGCTCTCAATTCTCATACTTTGCTCGCCCGCCATGTTCAAGCTCTCGAGGCTGCTTCTCCATTCGTCCAGGCAACAACTTCTTCCCTTTTCTACTGTATTTGAAAGAAAATGCACTTAAACCCAGCTCTACTGTTGTTAATTTCTCTTGGTTTTTCTTTTTTAATTTATTTTTCTTGGGGAAATCTCTGAATAGATATGCAGATGCAGTAACCTTTGGGGACCCAAAGTTTTGGCTGTGATTTTGCCATTTATATTTGGTTAGGTGTTTGATTTTGTTTCTAGCTTAAGCATACATCGATTGTTTGTGTTCCGGGTTTGGGGTTTATGTTTCTGCAAGAAGGGTTTACTTTGTGAAGGCCACATTTTAGTTTGAACTGAGTTGCTATTAGGGTGGACCATTTATTTGCATTATAACCTTCACAAGCTGAGGTGTTGGTGCCTTAATTATAGCAAAAGCTGTTGATACGTGTGCCCACTATAACGAGTTTATGTTTTTTTTTGTTAGACTAGGTGATTATCAAGAAGCAAATATATGGGTTCTTGGCAGTTTATGGTTTGTTTTCGCTTAGACTGGGTGATTATCAAGAAGCAAATATATAGGTTCTTGGCAGCTCATAGTTTTTTCGCTTAGACTAGGTGATTATCAAGAAGCAAATATACAGATTCTTGGCGTATTTGACTAAGTGCATTTCTTTTAAGGTAATCAGTTAGATGCGTCTTGGTGAGAGTTATTTTTTCTTCTTTATGTTACAGGGATTCCTTGTCCCGGAAGGCTCTGTTCGGTGAAGTGACTAGTGACTTCAAATCATTGCGTGGCATGGTCACTCAGACTGCGATGTCTACTGCTGCTTTGCCAAATCTTCGCACTGATGGTATCAAATTATTGTCGAATTAAATTCCCACTTTAAACGTTCATTAAGTTGATTCATCTTTCTTATGTTTCTGCTTGTTCTGTGTCTTGATGGAAATTTGCAGCTAGAATATCTGCTCCTTATTCAATTTACAAGGGAAAAGCTGCGCTATCTGCTGACCCACTCCTACCGACTTTTAGTAAATTGGAAGTATGATATCAGTTAACACAGTATAGTTATTATCTCTGTTAAGATTCATTCTTCATTTTTCTTTTTTCCATTTTCCCCTATGGAGTTGGATGACAATGCTGTTTTTTGCACTCCTTTTATGCAGTCAGGAGGTTACAGAGTTGAACGCCGTGGTGTTATTATGTTGACATTCTGGCCTGCTATTGGTGAACGTAAATATGATTGGGACAAGAGGCAGGTAATCTCTATACTTATTTTTCAGCCTTTTATCAGCCAAAATATTAGCGACTTGTTTGACTGAACTATAAGTTTCTTATCGTTAACCCTACTAGAATGATCTGTGACTTGTCTGACAATTCTTGCGCATACTTCAGAAATTTGCTTTGTCAGCAACAGAGGTTGGATCCTTGATCAGTTTGGGGTCAAAAGATTCATGTGAATTCTTCCATGACCCATCAATGCTATCGAGGTTGATTTTCTATTTTGTTATGAATTGAGATTTCTTTCACATTTTTTATGATTTGTGGTTCCCAAATTCCCATCTTATCTTTTTTATGATATATTTTAGTTTGGTTTCAGCTTTCGTGCTAACTGAATTTTAATCCACAGTAATGCAGGTCAAGTTAGAAAGAGTTTATCAATTAAAGCACATGCTGACGGTAGTGGTTACTTCATTTCATTGAGTAAGTACTTTGTTATCAAATAAAGGACGCTGAAACTCAAATATTCATGTTGATGTATTAGAGTAAAATGGAGCTATATTTTTGTATGCTCCAACTAAGTACCTCATCTCACACCCAAATGAAAATGAAAGCAACAAAATCTTTTCTGTTAATCGTCAGTACCTCTGTCTTCTATACTTCTTTAATCTTGAATCTTCAACAAACTACTCTAGGAGAACCTAAATGATTCTTAATATCAAATGTGCTTTTGCTTTTCAGGTGTTGTCAACAATATCCTCAAATCAAATGATCGGTTTGTTGTTCCTGTCACAACGGCTGAATTTGCCGTCATGCGAGCAGCTTTCACTGTATGGGACTATCTATTATCATGTTGTTTTTGTCATTATCTAGTAAAGGAAATGAGTAGAAAGTACTATGTTGTTGCATTTCTTGATGGCTAGTGGATTCCTAGCATATATATCCAAAAAGCCTAAAAATTAGAGTACACAAAATTTCTGCTTTCTTTTTTGTATGGTCAAAGAGAAAAACATCCTACTAGATATATAGGCTCTGAGTTGGTATTTGGAATATTTGCCATCCATTAAATTAAGATCCCCATTTATAGAAATTGATCACAGAAAGTATGAAATAGAGAGGATGAGAACTTGTGACAGAACCAATACTTTTCTATTTAGGAGTTTAGTAAACAAGAAAATGAAGAAATTCTGGGACTTAGACAATTGGTGAAGTCTTTTGTAATTTACATAGGACCAAAATTGTGTGTGGTTTCCTTTTTCTCCTTTTTATGGTGGTTAAGAGTGTTACTGGGAGAACTCAGATTGTAAGGTGCCTGATGTGAGTAATTGTTTCTGAGAAATTGGGACTGCCTGCTAAGCCAAATACTAAGAATTATAAACAGATGCCTCCTGAAGGTTGATCATGAAATCGCACTCAGTTGCTGAATTCTGGTGTACCTTTCATTTGCTTGCCTGTTGTCATCCGCTAAAACGTGAATAAATCATTTAGTGTGACTTTATTTCATTTGTGCAAGTAGTTTTTTTCTTTAAATAATCAATGCTCATTTTCAGTTTTCCCACATTGCTTCTGCTTATTGATTGCCTTTTTTATTTTTCTTCTTGTGATGCAGTTTGCTTTGCCCCACATCATGGGTTGGGACCAATACACCAATCGCATTCTAGATCGGGGCAATCAGAGTTCATCCAGGCCGATTGCCGAACTTCAGAGCTCTGAATGGGATAGATGAATTACTGTGCATAATTGTCAACTATCATTGTAAGGACATCCACTTTGTTCACTAATGCACCCTAGCTAGCTTCTTTGGCTCATAAGACAGTGATAGTCTATTTCCCTACCAATTGCTTGATGAGTCTGTAAGTAGCAGTCAACTCCGAGGTGGCGTTGCCAAAATCTGTAGCTTCTGTTTGTAGTAATTAAGTTGGAAATTCAGCACCTTGTTATGACTATTTTGGTGTCCTTTGGTCTGTGGATTAGTTTGATGAGTTTGTTTCCTAATGCTATCGAGCTCTGTTTTCATCTAACATTTTCTTTCTTGGTGCCCTTTTTTACATCATAACTAAACTGATTTGTTAGGTTGGTGTTATGAGTAGGATTCAGGCATGAGGCATTCCATGTAAGATCCTTCGATTTATACGTTGGAAGAGAGAGGTTGGTTACTTGGGGTTTTAACAATGCCTTTTTCGTTTTATGATATGAATAATCATTTTGACAAAATAGCATAGCAATCCATCAAAGCAATATCTAGCTCAGTACTGAGGCCAGCCCTTGTCCTAGTGAAAAGGGGGATGCTATCTCATAACCACAAGGATATGAATTTAGTTTCGTCAATGTGTGTATTAGTCTGTCAAATAGTAGCGTGCAATCTTAATATAATAGTGTGGGTGTTTTTTTTTTTTTTTGGCAATTCATATTTATTGATGATTGAAGTGATAGTTTGACCTACATTTGAGAGTATTGATGGAATTGATTAGTACATAACAAATCGTTTCTCATCAAGGGGGAAAAAATATCCTCTAGTATTATATTGACACACTCAACAAACAAGGCTTATCCTCTTATATCATGTTATTCTACTTTGTGTATATTCAATTCAATATGGACGGCTAAATCATGCATGGTGACGTGAATATTTTGTGATCAACAATCATATTTTTATCTAATAGTTTATGATTTATGAAATAAACTAGATATCTTCCATGTTATACTACTTCAATGTGTGTATTCAAGATCGTTAAATCGTGTGATAATATCTATATTTAACTTTATTCCATGATCATATTTTCCTGTAATGGTTTACAATATAGTTGGACATATGCACACTCAGGTAGCATCACGTTTATTTATGGACGGATAGACCATTTTATGGCTCCAATGAAATGCGAAATATGTCAACTAAGTTGCCAAGGGTTGAAATTGGCTAGAAAATGAACATGCCATAAGCTGCAACAACTCAAATCACTGTGCCTCCAAACTCTTAACACAGCATCCATGCTTGCAAACTAATATTCAAATAAACTGTACAGAGTTCATTATGACGACTTAAGAACCTGAAATATGGCTTGTAACTTCAAATGTACATTGCATAGGTTTCTACCTTTGAACATATCCATATGCAAAAATCCAACCATATTCTTGGAACATTTAAATCAAAATTCACACGAGATCTCCAAGATCTTAAAACAGGATTTCTCAACGAATGCATTCTATACCATGGCATATTACTAACCAAATGACGAATAGAACAACACAAACCGCAGCATCAATGGCAAGTATAATCCGCACTTGTCGGCACCACTTCTTGTGCAGATTTTGTGAAGTAGATTTAATCCTTGTTGAACTAAAATCCTTTGGTAAAGGAGAAGACGATGTCCCTTGGTTGTTCAAATCCAGCATTTCTTCTGAATCAATCTTGATTCCTCTATCTGTGGATCTCCTATTCTCCTTCATCTCAATATCCTTCATAGCAATTACATGATCCTTCATTTTCTTCTTCTCTTGTTTGCTGGGAGGCCTTCCCAGCAACGGGGCTTTCGTTGAAGCACCGCCACTACCTTCTGTGTCCCCATTGGCAATATCATTACTCGGTGAAGGTGTGAGTTCTCCATATAGTGAAGCATTCTCTAATGAGGCAGCCAGGTGACGAACAATGGGAAGCAATTGTTCTTGCAAACAGAGTGAATTAAGAGTCGACACACTCGTGGTCAACCCCTTTTTACCAATTCGCCTAAATTCATCTCTCAGTTTGTGCAGAAACCTAAGAACTTCTGAGTTGCCAAGAGATTCATTCACTACGGTGAAATACACAAAACCATCATCCATCAAAAACCCAAAAGTCCTTCTACCCATTGTTTGAAAATACCATTTGTGATAAGGTGGAGCCATCTCCAAACACAATGCAGCCATGTTCTCAATCTCATGGTCACCGCTGTTGTAACTGTACAAAACTCGACCGCTCCTCCATACACAGCAGTAAACAACAGTATTTTTAACAGGATCCATTGGGAAAGACCAAAAGCAAATTCAAGAACCGAATGAAACACGGATCCTGCCCAAAAGAAGAGTTTCAATTTTTCCAGAACCAAACAGACAACTCTGGATCTTGGATAATTCTAATCTAAATAATCAATATTCGGCAAAAACCTAATTATTTCTTCAATCACGAAGGCGAGAAACAACCCGAGAACCAAAATTTCTTCAGCTACGAGCGCAAAAGCATCGAAAAAGTACCAAAACAAGCCTTCCGCTAAGTATTCCAAGTCAAGAATGAGGTCTCTCATGCTATATCAAAAGGGGTTTTCTTTCAGCACAGCGAAATCCAAAAAATAAGGCTCGGGATGATAAATTTGACAATTCCAAGGAGCTATGCATATAGATACACACACCAATTGCGGGGGAACCCAATTGAAAAGTTGCGAATTTGGACAAGATGAAGAGGAGAAGAACAGGTAGAAGTTTGTGGTTAATCACGACAGACATACGAGAGCTTACCTTAATCGCAGCGCCGGCTATTTGAATTATTGACAAGGAGCTTCACAGAGAGAGGGAGAGACAGAGAGAGAGTCAATTGGGGAGGAGGATTCTCATTAGTACAGATGACATGTTTAGAGAGAGAGAGAGAGGGAGAGGGGAGAGAGAGTAGTCGGCAGCAGCGACGTTGTCATGTTTGTTAGGCTGACCCAGTTGGTTATTTTAAAAAGTCTTTGTATTCTGGGCCTTGACTCTTTCCTCTCTCTCTCATTGAAATCAGAATTTAGAGGGTTTTAGCCTTTTAATACCCACTCCCAATTGACTTGTAGTATGAAAGTCTATTTTTGTAAACCTGTGAGCATTGCTGCATTTTTCTATTTCTATTTTTTTTTATTTTTAGAGAATTAGGGCGTGATATATTTAGGAGCACGTAATTTTAGAGAAGTTAAAATTGTAAGAGAGAGATTTTTTTTAAAAAATTAAGTAATAAAAACGTGTAGTGTTTAGAAAAAAAAGGTGAAAAGTAATGGGTGAATTTTGAAAAAATAACTAGAGACAAGAAACAATAACCTGAAAGTTGTTTCCTTCAGTAGAAGCATAAAATCAGAACACTACATTTTTGTTTTTTTCAATAGAAGAAGGAAAAACAATTTTTTTATATATATATTTACGAACACCCCGTTAGTCCCATACTTTATAAAAAAGCAGATTTAGTTCTGTTTGGCATTAAAATTTTGCAATGTTGGCTCCATCAAATACTAAATTACCATAGTTTAGATTTTATGGGGGGGGGGGGGGTTGTATATATATATATATTAGGACTAATAATATGAACTGTTGGATGTTGATGAAGATAAATCTAAGCTGTTAATTACTATTTTATTAAAGTTATATATATATATATATGTACGTATATATATGTAAATATTTTATAAAGTAAAAGATTTGAAGTGTTTATGTTTATTAGGCTTAGTACGATGACGGGCTGTGAAGCCTGCGATCACTATAAACTAAATTTGAATGATTGGGCTATTTGGAAACTAGTTAACCCTAAAAAGGAAGAACGGAAAGACATAGACATAAATTTATCTTGTGAAACCTGGGCCAGTATTAAAATCGAGCATGGTTACTTTGCCCATAACTTTAAGAGAGTTTCTAATGGGCAACCCTTTACATATTTTTTTTAAGAAAATAATCCTCAAGTTTTAGTTTTTAGGCAGACGATCTTTTTGTTAATTAATCGTACAGACTTAATTATTAATTAAACCTAAATATCATTAAATTTGATTATTAGTATATCTTTTATAAATCTATTTTTAACCCCTAAAATTAAATATTTTGCAAATCGCTCGTTTCAAACCAAAATACCTAATCGCCTCCTTTCTTTCTCTTTGTTCCTTCGATCTTCTTGCATGTTCTCTATTCTCTCTCCATTTTTAGGTGATGTTAGCCAATTAAATCTCGTAAAGAGGTTGCAATATTGGTTGCTACAACAAAGGAAGCGTAACTCCCCACCCAATTGCAAGATTAAAGTTGTTTGGTAACGGTTTCATCGACAAACAAAGCATTGGCAACATTTCTTAAAGGTAAATTCTGATTCGAGCACTAAATAGGCAGTGGACATTCGAGAATCTACCATAAACGTAGATTCCATTGGTGGGCTGCTATGAAATCTTCAATTTTTTCAAAAAAAATCGATATTCGCTGTGTTTTAAGGTTTTCTACATGAACTTGAACAAGCGATCTCTTAAGCATTTGGCTAGGTTGTTTTGACACTTCTCCTTTCTCCAAAAAAGTCCTATTTTGCTTCTATTTTTGTCGAGGTGTGTTATTATTGTGCTGTCGATAAGTATTGAACTGTCTCTTATGAGATCACTGTTATCCATTAAACGTTTGTGCGTATTTTCTGTGAATTTTTTAGAGATTGTTATCTTCCGTTAAAAGATCACGCATCATTTTTCTTTCATTGTTATTGGGTGGTGACATTGTCTCTTAAGAGATCACTATTATCCCTTAAATATGTGTGCGTATTTTTTGTGATGTTTATAGAGATTGTTATCATCTGTTAAAAGATCATGCATCTGTATCATTTTTCTTCCTTTGTTATTGTGCTGTGACATTGTCTCTTAAGAGATCATTGTTATCCATTAAACATTTGAGCCTATTTTTTTTTCTTTATTTTTAAGATTGCTTTCATCCACTAAACGATCACACATAATTTTTCTTTCTTCTTTGTTATTGTGTAGTGACCATGCAACCATTTATTGTTGGTGTTGAATATGGTGAGTGGGTGGAGGAAGATAATTCTTGGAAGTGGTGTGATAGAAGAGTAGTTGCTACACCAATTACGGTGACCACCGAAATTACTTTTCAATTGTTGGTTAATGAAATTATTAAAAGGATTGAGTTAAACTATGCACCGGGTGATGTACGTTTAAAGTATATCATAACAAATACACTTCCTATATACAAAGTACATCCCTTTGAAATAAAGTTAGATGAAGACTTGAAGGTGTACATGAGTGATGTATCTATTGATGGTTGGAGACTTCTTTTGAAAGTTTTTATTGTTGATAATGTATGAGAGAACAAATTTCAATTTGACTCGCCGAATGTTGGTACTAATCTAGAAGATGATAGCATACTTTTTTTAGTTACTGAGAATTCTAAAATTGATTGTAAGTTGGGTGATAATTGTGATGACATACTGGATGCAACAAAAGACATAGCAGAGGATATACATAATTACAATGTAGAAGATACTAGTAAAGGCAGTTGATGTACATGAAGAATAACACAATGACAAGCACAATGACATTGTGGTTCACGAACATACAAGTGGAGATGTTGACGTTCAAAAAGTTGATTGTGATGGGGAGGAGAAAACTGTGTCCAGTTATAGAATTCTTGCGGAGCGAACAAAAACGAGATTAGTAGGAAGCAGGATACATAGTAAGTGGGACGATGGATTGGAATTGTACAAAAGGTATGTGTTCAATAACAAAAGTGAAGCAATGAGAAAGCTAAAACTTCTTGCTGTGAGAGGAAACTTCGAATACGAAGCCGAGAAGTTTACCAAGTCATTATATGTTATTGAATGCAAATATCTGAATTGCACTTAGATGGTTCGTTGTTTGAAGTATGAAGAGTCAAAGAAATTTGTTATCAAAAATATGTTCGTGAACACATATGTGGTCTGTAAGATATTTCAAGACGACATCACCAAGCTTCAACCAACGTAATTGCGTAGTGCTTTAAGCAATTATTTGTTGATGGGAGTGGCCCTTTTATTGAAATGATGAAAAAATTAGCGAAATAAAAATTGGGATATCATGTTAGTTACTAAAAATGTTGGAAAGGAAGAAAACATGCAAAGGATTTTGTGAGAAGTACACTGGAGCATGGGTATGCAGTTCTTGAAGCATATCGTTATGTTTTAGAATTGAAAAATGAAGGAAGCACGACAAATTTGGTTGTTGACTCCGAAAACCAATTTATGTATTTTTTTCGTAACTTTTGGACCATGCATAAGGGGTTTCGCATTTTTTAGACGGATTATAACTATTGACAATTGCTTTCTAATTATAAAGTATGGTGGCGTGTTACTTGTGGCAACAACACAAGATGGTGAGAACCATACATATCCTATTGCTTGGTTCGTGGTAGACTTAAGAGAATTACCACTCGTTGGAGTGGTTTTTTGATTGTCTCAAGGTAATAATGCCTGATAATGCACATTTGTGTATAATTTTTGATAGACATGCTACCATCAAGAAGGCATTTGCCATTGTTTACCCTAAGGCACATCACGAGTATTGCATGAGACACCTTGAAGAGAATATAAAGCAAAGGTACACGTGCGGCAAGATCCTCGAGCTATATTATTTGGCAGCCAAATCTTATAAAATTGAAGAGTTCAATGAGCATTTCGATCAAATTCACCGTGATAATGTTAAAGTAGCCAAATGCCTTGAGCATGATGTAGGTTTCCAATAATGGAGTAGGGCTCATTTTCCTGGAAATAGGTACAATGTTATGATGACTAATATTGCTGAGTCTATTAATGCAAGACTTCTAAGAGAGAGAGAAAGAGAGTTTCTAGTAGTTGCTCTTTTCAGTGCAATCCAAAAAATATTATCTGAGTGGTTTTTTGTACGTCGTAAGGAAATGGATCAATGTACAATTTTGGTTCCTTCCAAAGAAAAAATATTACATGAAAATTTGGATAAGTCCACAACACTTGTAGCAACCCAATTGAATGTGCGTGAGTTTGTAGTGCATGGCCTCTGTCCGGATACAAAAGTTGATCTCTATAATAAACTATGTAGCTATAGAGTTTTTGTTATTGAGATGATTTCATGTCCATATGCAATAGCAGCTCTCAAAATACATGTAACTACCTAACTTTGGTGGGCGAATATACACATTGTACTCATGTGTGTTTGAAGTTGAATATGTTTTGCATGCTTACATCAAAACAATACATCCTGTTAAGCCAGAAGATGAGTGAAAGATTCCTTAGACAAAAGTAGAAGTTGTAATTGAACCACCACTTGTGCAACCATCAAAAGGTAGAAGAAGCGTGAAGAGGATAAGAGTTGCATGTGAGGTGACCTAAAAAACAAAAAAATAAGTGCTCACAATACGGTGAAACATGCCACAAGAAGCCAAGATGTCAAAAATCTCTAGGCAATTCATGTTAAATCTTTTTAATTTTTGATGTTGAAAAATGTTGCCAAATTAACATATGAAATGTGTTCATCATATCACTCTTTATGTGTTTGTAAAATGTAAATGAAGTGTGTTTTTTTTTTTTTTAGAGATTTAGACTATTGTCATAATTTTGAGTGACATTTCTCTTTAGAATAAAATTGAAATTTAAGTGAACATACGTAACGGGTTAACCATGAAACTGCGGACGGCTGCACTTATATGGTAATGTTTAAGAGACAAAGTGATCATTGAAAATGTTGTGTGATCAACAGTCAAGTCATCCACGGAAGTACGACCGTTGTCCTAACGTTGAACTGAAACAACTCTGTTGTTCTTTATAAACAACTATTCTTACAACTACTAAGGTCTCTAGACAACACACCATATACAACGGGAGAGGTGCTAAAATAAGCACGGCCGTTCAAAGCAAATGTTTAAGAGATAAATGTTAAAGCTTCAAAGATCCCTCTCCACGACCAAACTGTTGGCCAGTGATGGGCCGTCTTTTATTGATACTATATATATGTCTTCGTGTATGCACAACACAACACAAAAGAGGCAGGATAATATGGACACGCGATCGTTTTACTAGGTAAAACCATAAATTTTAAGATATTGGCCCTTATGTCAAAGAATTGAAATATCTCTGTCGTTCCTTACAAACGACTGTTCTAAGAAGTACTAAGGTCTCTGGACAACACACCACATACAACGGGAGGGGTGTTAAAACAAGCATGTCCGTTCACAACAAACATTTAAGAGATACATGTTGGAGCTTCAGAGATCACCCTCCACGATCAAACCATTGGCTACTAATGGCCACAATTTTTAAGAGATTAACCCTCACGGCTTCAGAGAACAACCTTCACAATAACACTGTTTTTCCAATAATGCCCTTTAGTTGAACAACATTGTCTAAGAGATTTGTTGCTAATGTTTCAGAGATTATACCTCATGGCCAGCTCGTTTTCTGTGTACAACCGTTTTTTGTGCATACTGTATATATATATATATTTATATATATGTTTGTCGTTCTAAACGGGATATCTAAAGCATAAACTCTGAGCCCATTCGTCATTCTGTGCCAGAGAAAATTCTTGTTCAAAGATATAATAATTTAAGTCGGCTAACCAATTCAAGGATACTCTCCTTTTCCTGTGAACTCATTTTTCAACTATTTCCCTTAAGATTTGCACGAACTGTGCCAATCCTAATTTTTTTTTAAAAAAAAATTGCCTGTCAAGCGTTCGACGTAAATCCTACCAGAGAAAAAACATGGTTACAACAAGGATTGCAGAAAATATTGGCTCTCAGGGAGCGCAACCACTATAAAGAATGCAAGAACCTCAAGAATAGTCGAAGAAAAAAAAGCTTACAACTGCTTTTTCAATGCACTTATTCGTAAATATGGTCCGTGTCATCAATGTACACATTTGTAGTCAAAATCTATAATGCTTATTTTCTCAATGCGCGCATTGTCTTTCAATGCAATTCCGTACTTTACTTTTCCAAACTCTTTCGTAATTTTTTGAGCGCTAAATTTTTAAGTCCTACATTTAATTGTAGACAAGTAGAACTTTAGTTGTAGTGTTTGTCTAATCTGATGCAATTGTTTTGAATTGGAAGATAGATTAAATGTGCAACTCACATCAAAAAACTTCATATTGTGCGTTTATTGCATACTAGCACACCCACACAAAACACAATCTCATTTCAAAATTGTTTCCACCGTCGAATTCAGTGCCCTGAATTTTGAGCAAACAAGCAAGGTTGCTAACTTTTTTATGCAAAACATATATCTTTAACACGCGTCGGTTGGACTACTAATCTTTTAAGAAACCAGGCCAGTAAGTAGGACTGCTATCTTTTTGGCAAACATGATGTTGATAATAAATAGTTGATTGCTATTTTATTAACTTGAAATATTATATATATATATATATATATATGATTTAAGTATCTCTTATTCATGGCTAGGAGTGCTGGTATGTACAAAGAATTATATTGCTTTAATTGGGTGAGTATTGTCTTCCCCCTTGCTAGTCAAGGTAGTAGTAGCAGTTTCAATCGAGCCCCACCAGAGCAGCTATGTTCCCACACTACGCATCTTCAAAACTTTCCATCTTCTTGCCAATATAAAAAACACCTCTCAATGCTCTCTAGATAAACCACTTCTCCACCTGTTCGAACTCATATTTAGGAACCATTACTTTGACCCTAGAACTGGTTGAGACCTTGCTAGCGAATACATGACCGAAAGCAAAGAAGCTACCCTTTTTCCTCGTGGGAATCATCTTAGATATATACATCATGAGAGGTCCCTCGGGATCGAAGTTCTTGATAGCGGTAGCATAAGCATCATTGAGAGGACCCTCGTACATCTTGTTTACGCGATATTGCTGGAGAAGGAATCCAGCGTATTGCCATTTCCAAGACAGTGGTACGAGCAGGCTACCAGGTCTGCATGACGCACTCTATCAGATCTTCTCAATTCAACAGCCCATCCTTAGGATTATACTTGATGCCATACATTTTCTATATTTGAAACAACAGATTTTTCCTATTGAGATTGGCAAGACAAATGATGAACCTCAACATAATGAACAAAACCACATAACCTAGGAGAGCCGTTATGCTTGGTGCTCCACCTCTTAGTATCCAAATTCAAAAAGTAATCTCCCTATAGCACTAGCAATAGGAACCTCGAACTTATTCTCATACATCTCAGCAATGTTCTCCAAACTGAAGGCCCAACCTTGTGAAGCAGAAGCAAAGACTACATTACTATTGATCGGATTAAACCTTCTCTCCCTTGCCGATGCAGGTATAGCGGAATTCATTCCCTCGATCACATTGTTTAACATCTCAAAAACTCTCTCGTCATCCATTATAATATCGAGGTCTGAGAAACACAGGTCTATCTTGTTAACTACCAACACAGGAAAAGTTTTTTCTAGAATAGCTTATGCAATGATAGCCTATTTGGCCGGACACCTCTTTAAAGCAGTCTACCACAACCAAAGCACCATCATACATCGGAAGATCAACACCATCAACTTCTTCAAAGGGATCAATAAGATTGATGAGGTACTCATTTCCATCTCGCTCGTTATGAGGTACTTGTTTCCATCTCGCTCTTCCTTATAGCGCCTCAATGAAAAATCACTGATTGCATGATATAATTGGATACCGCCATACTGAATAGAATAACCAAAGACAACTTCATTAACATCGCCATCTTTGTTGGCAATAATAGCGGTAGTCTCAACGAGAACATCCCCAACAGTGGTTTTCCCTGCCAAAACGTCATGTACAAGAATTACCAGCAGAGTCGAGTCCAAAACACGTTTGAAAAGTAAGATGGAACCATTGTTTATAAACGCATCAGTTTTGCTTGATTACTATTATTCTCATCACCAATTACAAACACATTGCGAATGTTATGCCTTTTGACAATTAGTTTGCGGGGCTCATTCAACGTTAATTTCAATTGTGCAAATAATAATCATCACATACTTAATTGTTAAAGCCCAATACATAATTCGAAAATGTTAAGCCAAGAGTGAAATTAAGAAGCAAGATGCTTACCATTTTGACTAGTTAGTTCACAACCTATACAAAATCTGCAACTGACAATATAAGAAGCAATTACTTGACAAAACAAAAGAGAAAAAAATTAACGCCAAACAAGAAATTTTACTATGAACTGCCTAAAATATATTTTTTTGATAAAGCATCGACAAAAAAAAGAAAAAGACAAATAAAATCATATCATAAACAAAAACAAAAAAGCAAATTTAATCAACTTCAATTGTTCAAGCAGATTTAAAATCATTTGCCACAGAACGCACCAAATCAAAGGAAAAAAAGGGTTGGATAATGCAATTGACACGTCTAAATAGCATTTCATATCAAGATTTCCAAATATACCGACGATCAAAATAATACCATTTACCCTAGGTTTGGTTCTTGAATTTTGATGAGAAAAATAGGAAGAAGATTTTTCGTTTGCAGTAATTAGTATTCATTGCTTTTGTTAGAATAATTCTAGGGTAAATCAATTCCGTAAATTATATTTCATATATTAGGAAAGATTTAACTCCTTCCATGTATAGGACTCTTGCTAATCTCTATATAATGAGATTAGGTCTTTGTTAATAATACACACAGAAACCTTTCTCCTTTTTTTCTTTTCTCTTTTCACATGGTATCAGAGCACGTTCTATTACTCTGAAAAAAAAATCAAAAAAAAAACCCTAACCATTTTTTTTGGGCTGAAACCCTAGATCCGCCGCTGCATGCCCCGTCGGAACACCTCCCTCCGGCACTGTGTCCTCCTCCTCATCGTGCGTTCCATCACGCTCTCTTCCCTCCCTACTCCAGTTGCCCAGTCGCGCTCTCCTTTCTTGCTGCTCGTGCGCCGCCCAACCGCGCCCACTTTTCTCCTTCCTCGTGTGCCGCCCAGCAGCGCCCTCTTTTCCCTTTCATCGTGCGCCCCTCCACCGCGCTCTCTTTCATCGCGCTCTCCAACCGCACCTTTTTCCATCGCGCGCCGTCTAGCCACGATATCTCTTGTTCATTGCGCCGCCCAGCTGCGCTCTCTTGCCTTGTTCCTCACGCGCTGCCCAGCTGCGCTCTCTTCTCTCGCCCCTGCATTTCTCTGCTCTTGCCCTTTTCTTTTCTCCTTTTTTTTTCCCTTCATCTCGTAATTGCCTCTCTCTCTTACAGATTTTTAGTCTTTCTTTTTCCCTTATTTGCACAATTGTACTCATTGTTTTATGTGGGTATCAGATTTACCTCACACTTCTCATGGCAACCTCTTCGGAACCCAAACCTTCCATGGGTACCTCTATTAAATTGAACGGGCGCAATTATCTTCTTTGGGCCCAATCCTTTAAACTGTTTCTTGGGTCGAATGAGAAATTAGACCACATTCTTTCGGATCCTCCAGATTCCAAGGACGCTAAATTTAAAGAATGGGAAAAGGATGAATATGCTATCATGGCCTAGTTATTGAATAGTATGGAAGAATCCGTCGCTTCTAATTTGATATTTTTGACCTCCGCCAAGGAAATGTGGGATACCGTCCATGCCATGTATGCCAACGAGAAAAATATATCTCGAGTCTTTGAGTTGTATGAGAAAGTGTTTTCCATGAAACAGGACGGTAGAAATGTGGCCGAATACTATTCTCTTATCAAAGATGTTCATGATGAGATTCTTCTATACCACCCGTTGAACTGTGATCTCGAAACCCACAAATCTCAATGGGAAGAATTTTGGGTGACCAAATTTCTGTCTGGATTAGACAGCTCTCTTCAACCAGCTCGTGATCAAATTTTAGCGAGTGATACCGTTCCGACATTGCCCACTGTATTCTCGCGAGTTTTGTGTGTATCTACGGGCGTCTCAGGATCCCACACTCCTACTGTTGAGGCCTCTGCCTCGGCTGTTCGTGGCCGTGGTCGCAGCAATCCCAGGGGTAACACATCTAATAATGGACGCGGTCGTGGTGGTTGTGGCAAATTTCCTCCCTGTACTCATTGTGGCCGTACAAATCATGCATCTGATCACTGTTGGCAGAAGTTCGGTAAGCCGGAGTGGGCTAATGTTGTTCCTCACGAAACTCATCCCTCTCAGCCTACCTCAGATCAGGTCCTCATAAGCCGTGAAGAATATGAAAAGCTTATGCAGACTTCTCCCTCCACTGCCTCTCCAGTTTCCCTTTCTACAGGTGCTTTCATGGCGTTTTAGGGTGAGTCCTGGCTATTAGATTCGGGTGCCTCTACCCATATTACTGGTACTAAGTCTCATTTTTCCTCATTATCTTTATCACCATCTCTAAATCCTGTTCGCTTAGCCGATGGCTTCTACTCTCCTGTATCAAGTTCGGGTATTGTTACACCCACCACTGCTATTACTCTAAAAAATGTCTTGTTTGCTCCAAGTTTTCCTATTAGCCTATTCTCTGTTAGCCAACTTACTAAGTCTCACCAATGCTCAGTCACTTTTTTTCCATCCCATTGTGTTTTTCAGGATCTATACACGGGGAAGACGATTGGTGGCGGTCGCGAGCGTGGTGGTCTTTACTACTTACATACGGTGGATACCCCTGTGGATGCTCGAGCTCTCTCTGCTTCCATTATACCTTTCAATGGCATTGTCGGTTAGGTCACCCCCCTTTGTCTACCTTAAAATGCTTGTTACCTATGGAGTCTGTTAGTTTAATTTGTGAGTCGTGTGAGTTAGGAAAACATCACCGTGCTTCCTTTCCACCCCGTGTCGAAAAGCGTCGTTCCTTTCCTTTTGAACTAGTTCATTCTGATGTTTGGGGTTCTTGTCGAGTCGAGTCTGTTGGGGGGTTTCGGTATTTTATATGTTTTGTTGATGATTACTCTAGAATGACTTGGGTCTACTTGTTAAAAGATCGGTCTGAAGTCCCTATTGTAATTCAATCCTTTTACAATGAAATAAAGACTCAATTTTCTAGTCCTATTCGGATACTTCGTACTGATAATGCTTTGGAGTATGTTCAAAAACAAGTGTCTCTCTTCTGTAACCAACATGGAATTATTCATCAAACTACTTGTCCCTACACGTCTCAGCAAAATGGTGTAGCAGAATGAAAACATCGACACCTCTTGGATGTTGCGCTTACCATTTTGACTCAGATGAATGTTCCTAAAACCTTTTGGGGGGATGCTGTCCTTACAGCCTGCTATCTTATCAATCGGTTACCCTCAAGTGTTCTTCGTGGGTGTATCCCACATTCGACACTCTATCCTGATCGTCCTTTGTTTCATGTCACTCCCCGGGTTTTTGGGTGCGTTTGCTTTGTCCACATCTCTTCATCGGGTCTTGACAAACTTTCACCCCGTTCAGTTAAGTGTCTTTTCCTAGGGTATTCTCACTACTAGAAAAATGGCTTTTAGCCACGGATTTTAGCCACAGATTTGGCAAAAAATCCGTGGCCAAGGAGATTAGCCACGGATTAGCCACGGATTTTTTCCGTGGCTAAAAGTGGCGTGGCTAATCTTCGCCACGGCTTTTTAGCCACGGCCGGGCCGTGGCCAATCCGTGGCTAATAGCCACGGTCAAGCCGTGGCCAATTTTGGCCACCTTTTTGTTGGACGGGCGTGGCCGTGGCCCTTAGCCACGGATTGGCCACGGCCTGGCCGTGGCTAATCCGTGGCCACTGAAACAAAAAAAAAAAAAAGCTAATCAGACCGTACCCGCAACCCTACCCGCATCCCACTTGTACTGCTCACCCTCTTACTAACTTTATGTCTTTTGATAACCTTGGTCCCTCGTATCGTAGTTTTGCTCTCTCTTTTTCTACAGAACCAATCCCTTCTACTTACCATGAGGCACTTTAACATCCTAAATGGAAACAGGCAATGGACGAGGAGATGTATGCTCTTATTGATCGGGGGACGTGGGAACTTGTTGCTCCTCCCTCTGATGCTGATGTGGTTGGTTGTCGATGGGTATTCACCCTCAAGTACCATGCTAATGGCACTATTGACCGATACAAGGCCCGCTTGGTTGCTAAAGGCTTCACCCAGACTTATGGAGTGGACTACCTTGAGACATTTTCCCCCGTTGCTCGTCTTAACTCCATTCGAGTGCTGTTTTCATTGGCAGTTAATCAAGATTGGCCTATGTTTCAGATGGACATCAAAAATGCCTTTCTCTATGGTGACTTGCAAGAAACAGTCTTTATGGAGCAACCTCCAGGGTATGTTGCTCAGGGGGAGAGGAAAGCTATGGTGTGCCGGCTAAAGAAGGCAATTTATGGACTGAAACAGAGTCCTCGTGCCTGGTTTGACAAGTTCAGCCAGGTTATAAGTGATTTTGGGTTCCACAGGTGTCAGACAGATCACTCTGTATTTGTGAAACGCAGACCATCAGGTGTTGTCATTCTAATTGTGTATGTTGATGATATCCTAGTATCTGGCAGCGATGTCGAAGGAATAGAGGTCACTAAGGAGTACTTAAAACAACAATTTGTTACTAAAGACTTGGGTCCTCCTCCGTACTTTCTAGGCATTGAGATCGCTCGTAGTAGGCATGGAATTTCATTGTCTCAGAGGAAGTATGCGCTTGACTTACTACAGAAAACTGGCCTGCTTGGAACCAAACCAGTTGACACTCCTATAGACTTAAATCCAGATTTATGGGATGATCATGATACATGCTTAGAAGACAAAGCAAAGTACAGAAGACTAGTGGAAAAGCTGATCTATCTGACTATAACTAGACCAGACATATCCTTTGTAGTTGGAGTGATTAGCCAATTTATGGACAAACCCTGACCTATTCATTTAGATGCTACCATGAGGATTTTAAAGTACATAAAATCCTCTCCTGGTAAGGGTTTACTCTTCAAGAAACATGGACATTTGAAGATCAAGGCCTATTCAGATGCAGATTATGCTGGGTCTAAGGGAGATAGAAGATCTACTTCTGGCTACTGCACGTATGTTGGAGGAAATCTGGTGACTTGGCGTAGTAAGAAGCAGACAACAGTGGCTCGGTCTAGTGTAGAAGCTGAATATCGGGCTATGACACATACCACGAGTGAAATGTTGTGGCTCAAAAGCTTGCTAGGAGAATTGGGGTTCAATTACGATGAACCTTTACCCATGCATTGTGAGAATCAAGCAGCCATTCACATTGCCAACAATCCAGTCTTTCATGAAAGAACGAAGCATATTGAGGTCGACTGCCATTTCATTCGAAATGCCGTGATGAGCCACATCATCAGTACTCCTTTCACTCTGTCGTTAGAACAGATTGCCAATGTATTTACTAAAGCCTTGGGGGGAAATAAATTTAAAATCTTTTGTAACAAGCTAGGCATGATTGATATATATACTCCAGCTTGAGGAGGAGTGTTAGAATAATTCTAGGGTAAATCAATTCCGTAAATTATGTTTCATATATTAGGAAAGATTTAACTCCTTCCATGTATAGGACTCTTGCTAATCTCTATATAATGAGATTAGGTCTTTGTTAATAATACACACAGAAACCTTTCTCCTTTTTTTTTTTTTCTCTTTTCACAGCTTTCATTTTTGACCTTTTATATTTTCTTTTTATTTTTTCTCGCCAAAATTCTTATTCCAAACACGACATTAATATCGAGATTTCTAAAGATATTTTCCAAATATATCGACAATCAAAATTAGGAATGAAGGAACCATATACGGACTACATGGAAAGAGCGTAGTGCCTATTAAGTAAATCAAAAGTATAAAGCGATAGGCACATTAAAACCTGATAAAGGGATAACCAGCCTTGATGAAAATATAATTTTTGTTAAGTTAATGCATATCTCAAAAGAGTATTTTTAATTTTTAAAATAGAAGGAACTAATTTGTAATTAAGCACGGACATAATTTGTGCTATACTATATAGGTCGCATTTCTAGCCATAATCATTAGCAACAAAAGAAGGTTTTTTTGGTAAGCAACAATTACATTAAAAGGCATGACATTAAAAACTAATACCATATTTACAAAAATGAAGTTTAAAAATAAATAATGTTTTCATTTTTCATTCACCTTTAATTTGTTTTTTTTTTTTAATAATTATGTTCGTCTACATGCCGTTAAACAACTAAAAGAAGTGTAATTACTTATCAAAACACACACGCACGCGCGCGCACATGCACACACACACAAAATAAGAAAACAAAAACAAGAAGTGTAATTGAGGTTGAGAAAACAGCTAAAAGAAGTGCACAGCTATAGTTATCGATATATTGCATTTCAATCATTACATAAATATTTCAAACTCAAAAAATTCAAACAATTGCAAATTCATACAATTTTATAATCAATGAACCATGCAACCAAACTGTCTACTGTATAAATAGACTTGAACACAAATATACGAGACTCACATCTGACCTGTCTAGTTACGGACCCTCCACCTTACCGTTAAGGCAAGACTTCATTGGCACCTACCTTAAATTTGCTAAATCCATTCCAAGTCTTCAATCACTCCAACTCTACTTAACCAAACAACAACCTCATCTGCAAACATCATCTGAGCCAGCAATCTCCATGCATGCACTGTCCCTTGGTGCATTTACCACAAATTATACCAACTGCTACAAGTTCAGGACATAGATTTCTCTAAAGAAACATTTATTCAAGTTCCTGAGACCTATTACTGACTACATAACAACAGTGCTTCTTGGTATCATTTTACATTCTCTGTGTCCCTTTCAACATCATCACAACGGACATCTCTATCCCTTTCACTACTGGTTTGAGCAACTCTTTCGTCTGGGTCCCTAGACTCTGAGGGTTGTTGACTAGTTTGAGGTTCTTCGTTAGTCTGTCTAACATTTTGACGAGATGTTTCGTCACCTGTCTGAGCATTGAAAGCTGCGGTGTTGGTTTGCACACGGTTATCCGGTACTTCATGTGCACGAGGAGATTTAGTGGAAGCAAGAAGGGATTGGCGGCAGAGTGGACAAGTGGTATGTGATGCTAGCCAAAGGTCGATGCAATGCATGTGGAATGTATGCCCACAGCCCGGGATCTGCTGAAGTTTTTCTTCTGCTTGGTAATCGCCAAGGCAAACTGAGCATCTACCATTAGAAACAAGGAGTTCCCATCACATAAGGATGTTAGAATTAATGAAAATCAAACGCAAGCATGCAAAGAGGAAAATGTTTTAGAAGCATTTCTGTGAATCGGGAGGGGTGAGATAACCTCTTCATACAGAAATTCTTAGAAGCCAAAGTGCCCCTGCATCCCCACCCCCTCCCCCGGGGTCACATTTTGTCTGCAGCATATATATTAATGAAATCCAAAGTAGAAAGAGCTGGATGGAGTACCCCAAACAAGAGATTCAAAGATGTACACGACAAGCTGGAGTAAGTGAGTTTGTTATGAAAATCGTAGGCTTTCCTAAATTAGGCGAGGCAAATGACTAGAGTTAAGATTCACAACCCAGTAGTTGGACTAGGTCAAACACTCTTCAGTCCCTAAGGTAGGTCAAACACTCTTCAGTCCCTAAGGTAAAACTTGATTTGATCTATTTGTTGACTACCCTTTCGACCATCTCCATATGGTAGGATATATCATCAAATTCAGAACCCAGTGCCCGTCTCCTATCAGAATATTAGTTTATGATCTTTTTCGGCCTTCGTTCCCTTTCGCAAGAGTTTAAACCTAGACCTATCCACTGAACATCAAAACAACCTGTTGGAAATAATAGATATGTGATGATTCTCCTCTCTATCAGGCAACAGCTTAAGCTTTTAGATGAGGTGGTTATTTAACACAACGCATTATGAATTGTTAGTTATACATACCTTTCACAAATATCTCTGCAATATAAAATGGACTATCAAACTCGGATCACATGCAAGTCATGAATTCCATTTGCAACATATTAAGGCAGCTAAAAAGTTAACTCTTTTAAGATATTAGTAACACCCAGTGCCCTATCATGTCAAACTTTTGATTCCCAAGTCAATTAAGCTGCAAAATATCTCATCCCCCTGCTATCTTCAGCAGATTGGTATTAAACACGACGCAACTTGAAAGGAAAAATCTCAACCACAAATCCAAGAAAGGAATAAATTTGAAGAACTAAAAATGAATTAACAGACTCCATAAAATTTATTGAGCAAATACAAAATCAAAACAATTTTTAATTTTCTTTTCTTCTGAGAGAGAGAGAGAGAGAGGACCACTTACTGTGTGTCCTTGACAGAAAAGCTCTGCTTGAACACGATAATGGGCAGCATCTCTCGCAGCTCTTTCTTCATCCCCAATTCACACTATGAACCCACAAATGTAAACACGTAAAACAAAATAAAATAAAAACTAAATCAACATAATAATATAGCATTATATCATTTCCTAAGATTGATTCAACATAATGAAATAGCTACCCTTGAGATTTCATCAACACTTTCAGAATTTGGCATTGAATTACTGGTCCTCATTCTGAGAGAAGACCAGTCCACCCTCCGGCGGCGGAGATAGAACATATAAAACAAGAAAAGTAGAACAAAAGTGAAGAAAATTGGCACCGAGAAGATGAAAGTTTGGTACAATTTCAACTCAGATGAGGCTCTTGAGCAACAATTAGCAGCACTGCTAGTACCATTATTGGCTGTTTCTTGGTCAGAAATGCTGTTTTTAACACTGTAAGACATCACAAACGGAGTGTTGCTTTTTCCCTAAAAACCCCAGCTTCTTGTAACAAATCAGACTCATCCACACTTGAAATTAACCAAGAACTGGAAAAGCCCAGATGAAAAAACACACCAAGATTGGACTTTTATGGCTGATAAAATGGATCTGAAGATTGTTTCTTGCAAAGATATACAAGTGAAGTGTTTTGTTTATCTATAAAAATGGTAGTTTTGTTGTGAAGGGGCTGGAGATCATGCTATGTATAAGGTGAAAACCCCTTGAAGAAATATCTGAAAAAAAGGGTTGTCTGGTGAAGAGAGGAAATGTTGCGCAGACAGTGACTCAAAGGATTATTAATTAAAACACGTATAAAATAATATATATATATATATATATATGGAGAGAGAGAGAGAGAGAGAGAGAGAGAGAGAGAGAGAGAGAGGAGAGAGAGAGAGAGAGAGAGAGAAGAAGGGCTTTTGCACCCGTTTGGTGATAGTTTCTGTACCAACATATATTTTTTCCCAGATTTTATTCATATATCTTTTTTCATGTTGGATATCTGCTGAGATTTACTTGCATATAGTTCGCAGTAATAATGTTAAAAATCAATATCTAAGATCTGTTATTCTCAAGTTTATTTAATAGCAAAATATGGAATGATGATAATGAGATTCCCAGATATTTGATACAAATTTTTAGTAGCCTATTGCTTTTTCTTCACTTTGTTGTCGAAATAGAAATTAACCAGAGACAAAAAAATGCTTGTCAAAAAAGGGATGCTATGATGGCCCTTGAGCAAGACTAGGAAATTCATGTGCGGGCAATAAATAAAGATATCATAAAGATACTAATAATATCTCTATTAGTTTATCCGTACGAAATTAATACTAATATATAAACGAGCAGGGCAACCTAAAACCTATATACGTCACACAAAGGCGGATTGGTGTTCTTATGGCAACCAAGACCCTCGTCTTCACTCAATATGAGATATGCCCCATCACACTCAATGTTTGAATTAACGAATTAAGTGCTCAGAACTCATTTTAAGATTAAAATTTTTTAAGTCTTAAATTTTATTAATTTGCGCACTTGTATTTTAGATACAATTTTTAAAAAAACTGACTAAAGATTTGCTATTCACTCAATAAATAAACTTAGCAACTTTTTCTGATTTTTTCAGTTTAGTCTTTTAAGACAAATTAATGCATACCCTAAGTAACTATTGTATAACAATTTTCTAGTGCTCGCATGGGGTTCGCAACACCAAAACTAATCGTATGGCGAATATTTTACACTTACTATATTATTGGTGTATGATTTAGGGGGAGTGATTAACACATAGCAAGCTTTAATACATTTCCTACATGATTGATCAAATTCAATCCGTCCGAATCTAGGATAGAATTTTCCTTGATGCAATTAGTATCTAAAATTTTAATTGCTAAATAATAAGCAAATATATACTAGGATATTGAACTAGTTTTTTTTTTTAAGGCATTCATGCGACTAGTTTTGTGTATAAATTATACACATGTATGATTTTTTTTGTATATATTTTGAGAAGAATTGGCAAATGTAGCCAATTACATTAAATTTTCAATAATGTAATTCTAGTGTAATATTTAATAAAATTATTTTGTACATGCTCACTCTTCAAATGCTTTATATTGAATATGTATAATTTAGTATTATATATAAAAAAATTCGTATATAACCAATGTCAAGGCATGGGGAATAATTTTTTATTTATATATTATAAAAAGTTTTACTAAGTAAAGATAAAATGGAAAAGTGTTGGATTTTGTTGCATAATTATAAATAATTACTACATATCCGCATTAAAATTTAGAACTTTTATATTTTCGCATGGTCACAATGAAAGCATAATGAGGTTATTCAAATGTGCGCTTACTTTGATGGCCTGGAGATTTTTTAATTGTACATTTATGCGTGTCACAATAAATGCTTTAGGGCTCTTTCGCCTTCAATTTGTTTACAAATTTTTATGTTTTTCGTGCATGCGCACTCACTTATGCACTAGCATGAATGTATATAATGGCATAAGAAATAAAAATGTTATTTTGAAATAAAAGATCCAATCCACGATTTATATGGGCTAGGTTTTAATGTGTCACTTTTTCTCCTAATTCATCTCTCTCTCTCCCCTCTAAATCAGCGTTACTTTTGTTTTTTTCTTACTTTTTCAGTATTTTCCCTCCCTCCTTTCAATTTTCTTATATGTTACACTACTTAATATATCTAACTCTTTTATTTAATTATTCTTTAATCATATAATTTTATTTCATTTTTAATATATCAAAATTTAAATATATATATATATATATATAAATTTCATTTCACACACTTATGGAATGTGGGTAGATAGCTACCATTTGTGAAGATAAAAAAAATACTAATTCAACCGCGGCGAATCGCCATCTAATGCAAGGTTCTCCACCTTCCTCAAGTCATTGTTATTGTCCACCCGTGAATAAATAAACTTACAAAACCTCATGGCAGTACATCATTTTCTTCTTTTTATTTTGTTGAATAGTATTACTGATTACGATTAGGGCCGCTAACTTTCATTTTCTTATACAGCTAGCACATGTTCCGAAATGGACATTTATTTATCTCATCAAATCATAAACCAATAGATACGTTATTTTGGTCAAATTTATTTTCATTTTTTTATTTTGGGACCCAAATTGTAAAATAATCACTGTATATATATATATATATATATATATATATATGTCAATGGAGTAGCATCAGTACAGATATTCGAAGAATTATTATATAGGTGTGAGGCTAAGATTTCACTTAAACATATAAACAAACTTGGTTTTCTTTTTGACTTAATTAATTTTTATGGGGGTGAAAGTTTTGTTATATCCGGGAAATAATGCCGGACATCTGGACGACAATATGTTAATAAAATTTGTCAACATTTATATCTTTCGATAAAACAGTATAAAAATATATATATTTTTTTAGGTTAATTCAATATGCGACTAATAATATATGAGCAATTTTGTTTTTGATAATTAAAATATATATGAACAAATTGATAGAGATGAAGAAATTATTTTTATTTTATTTTGCCACAAGGTTGTATTTCAAAAAACACCCTTGTAGTTCAATAAAATTATAAAAAAACATATCTTCACGTATGAAAAATATTATTACCCCTTCAGTGCATGGAGTCAATGATATATCCAACAAAATGAAGAGAATATCTAATTCTAAAGGAATCTTAAAATATCCATAATTGAGTGAAACAAAAGCAGCCTTCACGTGCGGGTATTTTTTTATAATTTCATTATATCTAGAGGTGGTAACTTAATATACAAATAAATGCCACAAGTACCCTAACAATTAAACATTCAAATATATATATATATATATATATATATAATTTTTTTTTTTCATTTTTCATTTTTTTTTTTTTAAATTCTATCACCTTCTTCATTCCCCAATCCAATTCCTCCTCCCCACCCTCCACCTCCTCATTCTTACCTCATCCACCAACGACGCCGGCCACCACTACCACCACACTTTCTCTCTATCTCTTGATCACGAGCCACACTCTCCTTCTATCTTTCTGCCAATCTCTCCCAATTCTAATCTTCCTTTCACCACGACCACTATCTAACAGACTCTTCGCGTTGCCTGTGCTCTCCTTTTCTCTCTAAATCTATATCTAGAAACATATAAAGTATATAACATCTTTAAGCGTAAATGTTGTCTTTTATTTATAATTTACTTTATAATTAAGTAAATTCTATTCATAATACTTATTCAGGAATTAAATTTTTTAAATTTTTATAAAAATATAATTTTATAATTTGGTGAAGTATACTATTTTCTCTTTTTGCAAAAATAAATTAAAAATGATGATACAAAATTAAAATTGAAAGCGAAATTTCATAGTAAATATATTTAAAACTAAGCATTATAACATCATATATAATTGTATACAATTTGAACAAATATATATACACAATTGTTTATACACAAAAATAACAAGAATATTATATTTAACCTCTTATGATTTCAATGAATTATAATGTCGTACTCCAAACTATGAGGCATAATAACAAAAATACCCCCGAGGGCGTAATAGTCATTTCATCCCAATCAAAATACCATCTTCACCTTCAAAAGGGTTTTTTTCGAAAGTTTATATAGGTTGACAAACAACGGTCATTAGTCAACTTAATGATAGGTATAAATTATTAGACGGTACATAACATTAAGGAAGCAATGGTAATTTTTCAACATAGGGGGCGTTTTTTGTAGTTTTAGTACACCTTAACGGCCGTAACTATAATTTGCTCTTTCAAAAATTATCAATATCACCCTCACATTTGTTGTCGTTTAATAGAAAACCTAGTCGTTAGCTATTGTTAGGGTTTCTAACATTTTTCATTAAAAACTATATTGATTTTTTGAAAATGCCCTGAACAATTTTTTTGACCTTTTTGGTGAACCAAAATGCCCTTTTGGGAGCATTTGTATGGTCTTATTTCATATAGGGGATTGGTTGTAAGTTTCAAGATTATTTAAGGGTGTTTTTGTAATATATTTAAATTTAGAAATCTAGAATTTTTTTTAAAACACACAAAAATGCACACTATAAAATTAATCAAAATTTATTCAATCTCAAGATCGAATGCAAACTTGACATCCACATCGTGTGAGGATTCATTTATACGATGACACATGAGGGAAGATGGTTGGAGGCAGCGGAAATGTATCCCGAAGATACAAGACAAGCAAAGCGCCCAGTCCTCTTCTCTTGTGTCCCATCTGCGATTCCCTCACTTGCTAGCAACCAAACCAAATGGGATTTAATTCTTCGATTCCCTTCTCTTCTAGTTAGCAACTAATTAGCTCTTGTACTCGGTACTCTCTCCTCTATTGGGCTTTCAAAGAACGAACCGAAAAAAGGGAATCAACCACTCTAAATAGAGCCAAAAAAGATGAAAAAGAAGTGCCATTGGCCCCACCCAGGCAACTATATGTGCACGAAACTAGGATTGCTTCTATCTCAACAACTCCTCAATCAACAACTTGAGGAGAACTATAGGGGAAGTCTAAGCTATATTGAACAAATGAATATCTAATTCGGCCTTAGCCAGCGGAGTGGAGCTACTGCAACACGACCTTACCTTAGCTGGATCTCGTTGGTGCTAGGGATGGTAATGGGTCCGGGTAAATCGGGGACTCGCCCCGGATGGGGCGGGTTCGGGCCTGAAAATCGAGTCTGTGGGGCGGGTCTCGGGTCCAGAATTTTTGGTGCTAGGGATGGCAATGGATCCAGTATAACCCGCCCCGAACCCGTCCCGATACTATTATTAATTTATTATATATATTATTTTATTAATTATATATAAGTTAAAAATTATTAAAAGAAAAAATCAATTTTCACTTTTCACATTTTCACTTCATATCTCAGATCCCAGATCTCATTCTCTCTCTCTCCCTCATTCTCTCTCTCCCCGGCGGTTCTCTCTCTCTCTCTCTCTCTCTCTCTAGTCTCAGCTAGCTCTCCGTGTCTCTCTCACCAGGTGAAGGCGTGAAGCCGTCGCCCGTCGCCCGTCAAGCTCCGTCGCCGCTGGTCGAGCTCTCGTCTCCAGCAGTCCGCCGCCAGTCAAGCTGAAGCTCCGCCGCCCCTCACCCGACGTCCGCCGCCCGTCGCTCTGTCGCTCGCCGCCTGTCGCTTTGTCGCCCACCACCTGTCGAGCTCGTCTCCAGCAGTCCAGGTGAAGTTGAAGCTCAGATCTCTGGTCTCCACGTTTCTAGCAGTCCAGGTGAAGCTAAAGCTTCTCGGCTCCAATAGTCGGCTCTCTGTTCTCCTCTCTCTCCCGCCGTCGGCTCGGCCCATCACCAGTTAAGCTCAAGTCTTGTCTTCTTGTTACAGTAGTTATTGTATATTGTATATTTGGAAATTTTTGTTGTATATTTGGGAATTTTTGTTATATATTGTACAGTAGTTATTTGGGAAGTTTTTGTTGTATACTACTTGAGTTTTATTCATTGATGATAAAGGAATGCTATTAATTGATGTTAATTGTACATCAGAGATATTTTTCAAAAAAAAAAAAAGGGGGGGGGGGGGGGTCTGCTGAACTGCCGGGTCTACCTGGACCCGCCGGGTGAGGGGCGGGGCGGGGTCGGGGCCAAAAAGGAACCCGGGCGGGGGCAGGTCCGAGTCCCAACAGGGGCTGGCAGGGCAGGTCCCGGGTCCTGCCAAACCCGCCCCGTTGCCATCCCAAGCTGGTGCCACCTAAACGGTAGGCGAGCGACAGATGTGTGATGTTTGGAGTTGTCATTGGTGCACCTGTCCCCAATGGAAGAATGAGTGAGATTTTCCCCTACATATCATGGCCTTACCACTGGGTCCCCAATGGCCAGTGGGGGATTCAGTATAGTAGCTTAAGTTCGTTTGCGCTAAGCGTTCCCACTGGACTGGACACATCTTAGCTGTAGGAAGTATGGTCTCGAAAGTAACTTTGGTTCACTAGTTCAGGCTCAACTCCTCACTTTACGTTAATGAACTTGTAACCATTTCCACCGCACGCCTCGATCATGGCATTTCTGTCATCTCTAGTTGTCTTCCCTCTCATTTTCTTGCATAAATAAAATCTTTATTTTATGAAAAAAAAATCAAACATGTGATCAATTTTAAGATTCAATAAAATTCGAGTAGTTAATTTTGTAGTGTGTGTTTATGTTTGTTTTGATTTTTTATTTGTTTTCTTCGGGGCGGGGGGGGGGGGGGGGGATGTGTGTGTGTAGAAATTGCCATTAATATGATAAGGGTATTTTGGAATTTCAATTTTCATTTACTATATATATATAAGTAATTTTAAGTAAGAAAAAAATCAAGAGGCAAGACGAATATTATATCAATACCATCTAATTTAACAATAAGGGAGTAAAATTCAAAGAAGTGCTGTTAATTTTCGAAGCAATGATAAAATTAATGGTAATTTCATATAAACTCATGGGAAGTGAGTGCTACTGTCCCTTTTTAAAGCTAAGTTATTTTATATTTGAATATATTAATTTGAAAATGCTTAAAAACGCCTTTTAATTGCCCTTCTTTTAACTATCATTTTCTGAAAGTTACTCTGAATAACTCAAAAAACAAAAAAACGGTTGAAACCCTTTCTTTTTTGTTTTCCTAAAAAGCCCAACCAAACATTGGTATTTTTCATTGAAATGCTTGCGTACTCTTTTTTTTCCCCCTCCTTTTAATAAAATAAGTGCTTTTGTTCTGAAAAAAAAAAAAATCCATTCAAACGGATACTAATCTGGTAAACAACCCTACAGGAGTGGTAAACTAATAATGCTACCAATCAAAAGCACAACAATAAGACAATGCCAAACATAGTAAACAATCAAAAAGATTCATAAGAATAATTCAAAACCCTGTTTCCCATGAAGATTTCAACATGTACACCTAGTTAGGATACAATTCAACAGTCATGTGCTTCCCATTTACATACATTGATGCTATGTCAACCTTCGGTTATGTACAAAGTGTTAGAAATAAGGACATTTCAGGTAAGCCCCTTCTTATTGCAAACAATAGCAGTCATACATCCCTGACTTTTAGCCTGACTTCAGTAGGAGAGGTGAGTGGCTTTCTCGGGCTCGATGTGACTATTGGGCTCGAACTGACTATTGGCTTCTTTGGACTTGACGGTTTGCTGAATCTACGAACCAAGATCTTGAAACATGGCAAAGACAATGGATACAGGGCTCCTAAGATAAGTGGTGCAGCGACAAGCCAGCCCAACAACTGTATGTATATGAGCGGAAACTATAAATTGCTCGAGTAAAACTTAAATTGCTGAACAGGCGGCGTTATAAAAAGATTAAGAACACATGGCATTACATAATTCGGTTATGCATCAATACGAATGTCTCTGCTCATCATACCCTTTCTAACAGTATTCACTAGTTGCATTTCCGATATCATCATCAGAACAGATGCAGATAGCCATGATCGAGAATTATGATGAAGCCATGAATAAATGCACAACTAAGTCCACTGAAATACATTTTTAATAAATTGTTATATTTTGCTCTTGTTATTTATAGTAATTTCTGATATGAAATTTTGACTCAATTATATATAAAGTAACTTCGGAACTAGTCACAGACTATATCTCTATTTGCATAGGAAAATGAAAGATAAAGGCTATTGAGAATTCCAATATAGACATATGATATGATTAGCCAAAGACACATTTAACCAATGATTTCTCTAATACCTTCATAAGCATTCAAATTAAGAAGCGCATAAACAAGGCAACGCCTTATGGCGTGTATTCCAAATCCACTTTCACAAGAATAGCAGAACGAGAGATGGACATGAATGAAAATATCAGATTGGTCACATTACCGCATGGAAAATGCTCTGAAATACTTCCGTGGAAGCTTGTCCAGTCAAGACCTTCTTAAAAGCATCAGAAGTCAATGGAAAATGAGGCCCACCAGAAATGAATTCACCAAAACGTAGGAATGGAATGATCAAACTACAGGAAAAAAATCCACAAAAAAAGATCAGGATATTTGAGTTGTTCTTTAAAAAACTATAATGCATTGAGCAATAATAATCTGAAGAAAACCATAAATGTTAGAATAAACAAGCTAATCACAGCTGCTGGAAACACCTATAACATGACAACTTACTCCTAGTACTACAATGGAAACTATCCCCGCACTCCTCAAGAACCAAAAGTGTTATTCAATACTGAAAAGGTCAAGTAATACGAATGGTATTTGTGTAGGCATGAACAAAAAAACAACAAGATAAGCAGAATTAAAGGACTAAGACAGCTTTAAGAAATTAAACCTGGTTTCTCACAACATTTACAACCATATGCTTGAAATCATAAACCAATTAAGTAATACATCTCAGGAAAGTCTTTTGGCTTGATGGTGAGAGTACAAAACGAAACCGTCATTACAGCTATTAGTATTCTGCACTGTAAAATGTAAAAAGTCCTTGTAATGAATATGAACCAGAGTGAAAGGGAAGATATCAGTTTTCCTTGGCCAACACACACACACGCACACACACAGATATTTTGATGAATAAGTTAATGAAATTGCATCACACTTTGTTCTCTCTGGTGGAAATTCAATACATAATGGCTGGAGAAAGAGTGACATAATCCTGAAGAAAAGATTACCTCAACTCAATTGGAGTAGCAATAAAATTAGCCAGCATTACAGTTGGAGCATGACAAAGTGGTCCGAGTACTGCAATAGCTATCCCGCATAGAAACACAGTAATCCCTAGTAAAGACAGTAAAAGTCCAAATATAAGGAGGCCATTCGAATCATACAAGAGAATCAATCAACAGTGCAACATATACAGTAGCCTTGCAGCCCAAAGAAGATGGAATATCCCATGAGTTACATTAGCAAATAGCAGGACATGGTGCAACAAGATTAGCCGAAAGTTCCAAAAGTAATTCCCAAAAGCACCAAATCCCAAAAACAAGTACTTGTGCCTTTTTCAGTTCAGAAGCAAATGAACCTAAAAGATTGTCCATTTTTAGCTCAGAGCTGAATAAAATGAATCCTAAAGGAAATATATATATATATATATATATATATATATATATATATCAATCAAGAAAGCCATAAATTATGACCTGAACCCAATCAAAACATTAATTGGCGAAACAAAATCGGATAACTTACCACAGATAGGAAACACTCCCAAGGTGATCCCCAGCGCAGCAGAGAATGCCAACTGCCTGGGCTCGGCTCCCCTATTAAATTGGTAAAAAAAAAAAATCAGTAATTACAGCACTGTAAATCCATATTGGGAAAAATGGGGGAAAAAAAAGACTCAAATTAGGAAATGAATGGATGAAAAACAACCTGCGAAGGATTTGGATAAGAGGGTCGACAATTCTTGCATTCAACCACGAAACCAAGAAGAATCCGAAGCGTCTTAGCATGATTGCTTAAATTGCAGAGCCAAAGCTTCAATCTTTGAGATTGAATCTTGAGTAGCTTGGGTCTCGGCGGTATTCTCGCAACACCCCCCCAGCTGCGCAATTCACTATTCACTTGGCCCAAGGAATGAATTGCATTTCGGGGGAGAAATGGTGGGTGATGAATTGGGGGTTGCAGATCACGCAGATTTCAAAAAATACCTGCTACAGCGAAGTTTAGCAAAGTGAACTTTTTTATATACGTATTTTTTTGTGAATTTGTTGATGGGATTTCGAGTTTCGAAGCGCCAGAACAAGGGTGGTTTTAAATTCTCGCAGCAGCTCTGCACGTCTGCTGAGACGGTCGGTTGGTGGAAATTTGGGAATTTGATTGTGAATTTGATCTATTCAGCCAAAAAAAAAACAAGATTGTGAATTTGATGCTTTTATCTTTTTTGTTTTTTGGTAGTTTGATGCTTTTATCATCGATATCAGAGAATACAAATAAACGGTGTCGTATTCTAGAATTTCCTACGTGTTCCGCCCTAACGTGGCAGGCCACCCACGGGAAATTCTTGTACGACCCCGGGCGTTTGAGCGATCTACAAAAACTTAGGCTACGTTTGCTTTCCGAGATTAGTCGAGAAAATACCTTCACATCTCGACTAATCTCGGTTAATTTATTATTTAATTGCTAAGATTATAATTACGGGCCTTTACCTAATTTTATAAAGTTCGCAATATAATGACCTAATCTCGAGATTATAATTTCATAGGGAGGGGGTGAGATTGAGTCTTGGCTTCCCAAGATTAACTATTCAAACACTTTGAATTGATCATTTTGTCCTTTATTTTATCCTTACTTTTATAAATTTATTATTATTAATTATTTTTATACTTTATAATAATAATGAATTAATTTTATAGTTTACAATATGTAATATTATTAAATAATAATTAATTAATCTTATAGTTTACAATATGTAATTTTATTAAATAATAATTAATAAGAATATTATTAATTATCAGTAATAATAATAATTCTTATTTTTATAGTTTATAATATGTAATTTGATTAAATAATAATAATAATTAATATTATTATTTTGATTAATTATCAGTAATAATAATTATTATTATTTTTATACTTTACAATAAATAATTTTATTAAATAATAATAATTAATAATATTATTATTAATTATCAGTAATAATAATAATTCTTATTTTTATACTTTACAATATGTAATTTGATTAAATAATAATAATAATAATTAATATTATCATTTTGATTAATTATCAGTAATAATAATAATTATTATTTTTATACTTTACAACATGTAATTTTATTAAATAATAATTAATAATATTATTATTAATTATCAATAATAATAATTAATTAATTTTATACTTTACAATATGTAATTTTATTAAATAATAATAATAATAATATTATTATTAATTATCAGTAATAATAATTCTTATTTTTATACTTTACAACATGTAATTTTATTAAAGTTTTATAGTTTACAATATGTAATTTTATTAAATAATAATTAATAATATTATTATTAATTATCAGTAATAATAATAATTCTTATTTTTATACTTTACAATATGTAATTTGATTAAATATAATTAATATTATTATTTTGATTAATTATCAGTAATAATAATAATAATAATTATTTTTATACTTTACAACATGTAATTTTATTAAATAATAATTAATATTATTATTATTAATTATCAATAATAATAATTAATTAATTTTATACTTTACAATATGTAATTTTATTAAATAATAATAATAATAATAATAATATTATTATTATTAATTATCAGTAATAATAATTCTTATTTTTATACTTTACAATATGTAATTTGATTAAATAATAATAATAATTAATAACAATATTATTGTTATTATTACTAATTATCAGTAATAATAATAATAATTATTATTATACTTTACAATAAGTAATTTTATTAAATAATAATTAATAATAATAATAATAATATTAATTATCAGTGATAATAATAATAATAACTATTATTATTTTTATACTTTACAATATGTAATTTTATTAAATAATAATAATATTTATTATCAGTAGTAATAATAATAATTATTATTTTTATTTTTATTTAATAAAATTACATATTGTAAAATATAAAAATAATAATAATTATTATTAATAATTATCAATAATAATAATTAATTATTGTTGTACTTTATAATATGTAATTTTATTAAATAAAAAAAAAATAATTAATATTATTATTAATTAATAATAATATTATTATTAATTATCAAGGGTAAATATGTAATTGTACTCTAATCTTACTTTGAATCTTATTTAATTGTGGATACCAAACGGCCACATACGCTATATGTACGATCATCCTACTCAGTTAATCTTGAATACCAAACAACCATTATAATTAATCTAAATCTCGACTAATCTTGAGCCAAGAGATAAGCTCCAATTAACGAATCTCGCAAAGCAAACGCAGCCTTAATGTATAAATTTGGTATTTGAGCTATGAAACATTCTTATATCACCATAATATTTGAACTTGATAAGTTATATAATTGAAATTGTACTATATTTTCTCCTAAATGAATTATCACGTGTTATTTTTTATATGTTAGATTTTCTTTTGAACAAAATTAATAATGTAATAAAATTTAAACCATTTAATACAACGTGGGGCCCAAACTTGTGTTGTGTATATCCCGTTGGCTCTTATATTTTGAGGGATCTCCTTTTCGTTGATTTAACTGGAATAATCAATAATCACACTCGTAAGCCTTCCCGTGTTCAGGGTTAGATTCTAACCATCTCCCAGTTTTAAAAGAAGTCCCGCTCTCTGAGATAACTATTTGAAGAATAAACAATAATATAGTTTTATACCAAAATATAAAGAATGAGCATAGATAGCAGCAACCCACATAAACATAATATTTCTTCTTATAAAAAAGACAAATACAATGATTATAGATAGTTACGTTTTCTAACCTGTACCCTAAAATTTCTTTGGCTTGATCAGTAATTTCTTGATTGCCTTAGAAAAAGGTAGATAAAAGGTCGAGACATGACAAAAACGCTCGTCTTTCTGGTCACTCGAATTGGGTAATACTTCACTGACTGATTCTATATAATTTTTTTAACTGCTTTTCGTTGTTGCTATAATGGAATTACGGAGTATCATTCAATCAATGTGCACTATTTCCCCACTTCTGCAAATACATATATCAAGTTCGTGTAAGACTATTAGTAGAAGAGAAATGTATTGGACTGGATTTCAGGGCATTGCTTCAACAATCTTGCCTATTCTCAAGAAGCCAATGAGAAACCTTCTTCAAAGCACTTTGTTCTGAAGTCTTGCATAACACGTTGTAGCAGAGTAGGATTACTTGTGACCACAGCATCCACACGCTCCAACAACATTCTCTGCATCGACTCCTCATCATCAACAGTCCACGCGAAAACCTTCTTGTGCCTCCTGTTATCGGATATTATATCTAAGACCGGTGCAGCCAATACATATGGACAACAAAAGGTCGAAATATATATCTCACACACTTGGAGTTCTTACCTGCGGAGGATTTTCACAAGTTTTTCATCAATCAAAGCGTGGTACACACCAACAACCCCAGCACCTTTCATCCTCAACAATTTCCTCCTAGTTCCAACTGATGGATCCACCATTACAATGTAGCCCACCTTCAGAACAATCACCAACATTAAATGAACATCAGCTACAGAATAATGGCACTGAAATGGGAAAACATTAACCAAATAAACTCCAAACGAAAGTCCTCTAGCAAGCATCCCACAAGGAAAGCAACGCAAACTAGTTGTAAATGGATTTAAACTGAGCTCTGGCGAAGTTTTATCTTGTTCAACATTTGGCATAATTAACAAGCATATGGCAGCATTTAACAAACAATCAGGAGTAATCATGTCACACGAACAAAATGAAAGAAAATCCTACAGTGAAAGCCTACCTATCATATGCCCCACAATCTCTCTCTCTCTCACTCACACACACACAAAACATGCATGCGCACACACACACAGACAGAATCACACACACCAAGTGCTATTCAACTCTAATGAGGGTAAATAAGAGTTACAGCATTGGCTGTGGTCATCCATGTTCACAGGTAGGCTCTATTGCAAAGGTCAAAAATAGAGAGAGTATATCACATCACAAAAAAGAAATTAAAGAAAATCCTGAATGAAAACCTGTCTACTGTATTACAAAGTCATGCAGAGTCTCTCTCTCTCTCTCTCTCTCTCTCTGTGTAGAAAGTATTAGGAACTTGGGCCTAACTCAACCTCAAAAGCTAACTTAAGAGGTGAGGATTGCCCAAGCCATTATAAACCTCACCACATTTGGTTATTTATTCAATGTGGGAGATAGTTAACACGCTTCCCTCACGCCCAGGCCCGAGCTCCGGGAAACAACTTGGAGCGTGAAATTAGATAGTGGTAGGCGCAATTAGAACGCCGGACATAGCCGGCTCTAATACCATGTAGAAAGTATTAGGGGCTTGGGCCTAACTCAACCCCAAGAGCTAGCTCAAGAGGCGAGGATTGCCCAAGCCTTTATAAACCTCACTACATTTAGTTATTTATTCAATGTGGGAGATAGTTAACACACTCTCTCTCTCTCACACACGCGCACGCACGCACGCACGCACACACACACACACACACACACTCTTCCCGGTTCACTGCAGAAGACATCAAAGTAAATGAGAGTGACAACAATTGTAGTGGCTATCCTCCAAAAGAAGAGTGAGCAAATGCCTTTCCTACCTTTTCATTTTCGTTTTATCAACAAATAGCCTCTAAATCCTTTCATACACTCATAAGTCTTCGATGGTGTTTGGCCAAACTTATTTGAGTCATTTTATAAGCTCTTATATCTCATAAGATGTTTTAGGAGCTTATAAGATGTTGGATCTTATTTTAAAAATAAGTTATTTAAGTGTGGATAAATGAGATTGGGTGTAGCTTATAAGATGTTAGGGATGACAATGTTGTAATTAATTTGGTTGAAAGCAAAGGAGTTTGGTGGTATCTTAAAAAATAATTTGACACCTCCTTACTTTTCTAAAAAGAGCTTTTAAACTTCTAAACATCTTATTGTAGGAGCTTATAAGCTCTTTCCCCTAAAACTTTGCCAAACACTTTATCAAATCTTATAACCTCCCAAACACCTTATAAGATGTTTTGAGGAACTTATAATCTTAGCCAAACACCCTCTTAAAACAAAAAAGGAGGGAATATATCACCAAGTTGGAAATATGACCATAAATGACTATAAAAGATGATACATACAGGAGCAGAAACAAAACTTGGGGCAGAGCAATAATGTAACCAGCTCTTACCATTGTATCTCTGGATAATTTTATTGTATCCCTTGCTAGACTATCACTTTTTGCCCATACAAGGCAGTTCTTACACTTGGTTCTTTCAACCTGCAAAAGTATGCTGCTCAGCTTACCAGTCATTTTGGATCATAATATCATTCATATTTTCATTAGAATAGGCAGATCAGTAAGAAAAGTAGGATCCATTTACTTTGCACAGTCACAAGAATGGGATAAGTTATGTGTAAAACTAAACTGCTAGAACAGACAATATTGTATGGACAGAATAGGATGTTACGCACAAAATTATTGACAAGTTTCTGAAATTAAATCAACCCTGAAATCTAAGCCAATGCCATCATAACATGGTAAAAAAAATAAGATTTAAATCGGTGATTCAAATAAAACGGGAATTGTGCTTGTAGTTTGTTCACATTCCACAATTTTCATAGGCCCTCGCTAATTAAATTACTACCATTTTCAAACAATAGATTTTCAACCTATGCGCGTGAAGAATCTTCAATTGGAATAAACTCTATAAGATTTAAACCACCCTTCCAATAATATAGGTAACTTGATCACAGTTTGAAGTTCATTGAAGTTTTAAAGATTCTTGTACTCCTTTTTCAGTGTGTAATAGAAAACATATGACAAACTAAATCTAGAAAATAATCCAGATGAAGGCTGACTAAATATGGCTGCACGTCAGGTCCCATCATATCAATGATCCATAAACCTTTTTATTGAGGTAGTAAGGAGTTAAAATTCCATCTGGCCCAGTCTCATTCCTTGTGTAGGGCTTTAATGAACAATCTAACAATCTCACTGGTATAAGAGAGAAAACCTTACACAGGCAGTTTAAGCATTTTTAATTCCATGGTTCATGACACATCAATAACCAAAACTGGAAGCCAAATTAATTTTTCATTATTACTTTCAGTAACTCAGGAAAGAACGAATAAAAGCTGGTAGGCAATAACTAAACAAACTTACAACAGACAGGATATCCTCTGCGAGCCCCTTCTCGTATAGTGGAGGCCCAACTTTAGCATCAAGAATCACCTGCCTAACAGAACCTGATACCAACTGATACACAACAAAACTAACTTTAGAACATAACCAGAAATAGAATTTTCCAAGAGTGAATGAAAACTGACTCATGAAGATGCTTAGAAGCATGATGATATCCGTTTCAATTGATATTAGTTATTTCGACGATGGCTGTAACAGAAAATTGTTACTAGTGGCATGTAAAACAGCCTAGTCGTCGTGCCCTATTGTTTCAGGTCAAAGATCAATTCTAGAACTTTTCATAGCTTTTGTTAAAGAGGCAGCAACAGAATGCTGTGGCGTACCTTTAATGCATCTTCAAGGGTTGGAATGATTACATCATGCTGATAACGAGAACCCAGATCTGTGATCTACAGCCACGGTGTAAAACACAATCCTAGATTTTAACCAACATCCAAATATATTGATGATTGCAAGTACTATACATCAGCCTACCAACCTCTTTCGTGCTAAAATAACCAACTTTAGAAGTACTGTTCCGAGTTATTCGCTGCAGATCCCTGCCTGTAACATGTGAGAATCAACATTCCAGACAAATTTAAAAACAATTCACAAGTTGAAGCAGTAAAAAAAAGAAAAAGTATGCAAAAACACTTCCTTTTTTAGGTTCAAATAATTCATTTCTGATTTTCAGTGCATCAATTGTTGACTTTTGGATGAATGGGAAAAGGCAAAATGCTACATTTAACTAACTCAATCTATTTCTTCTGTTGTGTGTGTGTTTAAGAAGAACCATTTAATACATGGCATGCGTTCAACATGTTTTGATTTAAAAAATTCCAGAGACAGACAGTAAATACTTATGCAAGAATCATCAGGAAGTGTCAAATACAAGAGGGATGAGGTTATTTTAACTTAAAATAGTCAAACCAAAGATAATTATAATTTAAACTCATGTCCAGCAATTATGATGTCCTTGAACCACCTTTAAATCGTTTTAAAATCCATGTTTTTCCTTCCAGTTTCAATCCGATAAGTCAGAGTGGTGTCATCATATAGTTATCATTCTGTATCCAGTTACAACTGCATTTCCTTTACACCCATTTAATTTTCAGAAACCACCTTCTAAGCTTTTTGGTTCATCTTGTTGCCCTTCACTTAAAATTGTATATTCTGCTGGACCCGTGTCAAACTGGATGTGAGCCTATCGTACTGAAGATTATACACTACAAATAGTTAATTGTCTTGCAAGTTCTATGACTTTCTACTTCATAGTACTCAGGCAGTGTGTGTTTTCAACTGAATGAACCCGAGTAAGCAGAGCTCATTCAGCATGCCAGAAGCAAGTTTTTTCAATTTCTTTACGATATGATAAAGGAGAAAATCATGATAAGCAAGAGTAGATCAAAGAATAGTCAACAGAGAAACAGCAGTGAAAATGACACAAATGTTAGTAATACCTGTCATGAAGAGCGAACAACACTCCATCTGAAGAGCGAGATACATCAATCTCCATGCAATCTACTTCAGAACTTAAAGCAATATTATATGCATACATCTGTCAGAAGCAAGACAAACATTTAGAGATGAAGCCACTGGAAATATTGTAATACCAACAATTCTCAAGCAATTTATGGTTTCTCGTGTCTCTCCCGGTTGTTCTTAATAGCTTTTGTCTTCCCTCATTAAGAGCTGCCTGACTGGCATGGGTAAGGCCAAGTAAGGGGCATACATGATGATACTGAAACATCAGTTTAAAACAAGCAACTAATCAATTTACATTACTCCACATTAAGTTTCTCTGACGTTGCTTTTGCAATTTTTTGTTTAAAGTTGTCTTATATTTGCTATATTGTTATTGCCAAAATTGGTAAGATTTGCCAAGAATTGGGGGTGAAGTTATAGCAAATGACTCACAAGAGCCAGTTTAAGAAAGCAGACCTGCCAATGCCAATGCATCAATCTCATATTATCAACATGCAACCAATCACTTCCCCTCCCTCCCACCAACAAAAGAGCAATTTCGCTTGTATTATGCTCCACTAGATATACCATCAAACTTCAATGAATTACTTGACTAATCTACCATCCTTAACGCTATTATTGGTCCATGGGTTTCAGTAAGGAAACCCCGAAGGATTTTCTTTCCACACATCAAATGATGGTACTCTATTAATTAACTTTTTATCCTTTTCATTTTTCTTCTACTTTACGTAAACAAAATCCACCGGTCCAACGTAGCATAAATTTTCAATTTCTGAAAGCTGTACTCTCGTTCATTTCAGTAAGTAGAACATGCCCTGCAAAATTAGATACTGTTGACCATGTTTGAAAATTGATGCTGTAGATTCCGAAGTAAATATGTGCAGAAAAAATAAGTCAACTGAATATGAGATACCTACAGTGTTTGGGAAGGCCTTAGATGAATCACCCCCGTGAGCACACACTAGAGGAGGCCGTTTTATCCAACTGCATTTCCTTAATTGCATCTGCACATAAATGGCAAAATATAAATGAACAGATAATGCAAAAGGCCACACATATATCTCGAAAATAAATTCAAACTAAGCAGCCAAATAAAGAGATCAATCACTTTTTCCCCGATATAAATGTAAAAGCCATTAAACGTCCAATTAAAATTGGAAACAACACGCACTTGACAGAACTATGAGTCCTGTTTAAGTTATTAAATCGATGGTATGATTACAAATACGATCACATGCCAATTCTGCACGTAATCACAGCAACAAGCTTTAGAATGTCACTTCAATTATCACTAATGCATACTATCTTGATAAAGCAATAACTGAACTTGTCTAGGTCATGTAAAACGTATGCGGATACAGCAAAAGACAATCACAACATAGTTAGGCTTTAAAATGATAAATCGAAAGAGGAATGTGGACCTGGTGGAAGCGACGGAGGCTGAAATGGAAGTAAAGAGGGGGAAGGATCGCGATAATCACGAGGCTAACGAGGAGGACTCGCCATCGATTTCTCCTGGAGAAGGAGAAGCCGAATTTTCGCGAAATTGGGCCGCGCCGTTGGAGGCGGAGCTGCTCGTGCTGCCGATCCCACCTCGAGATCACCGTCGCCATATCTTCTCCTCCTTCTTCGACAAGATCATGTAGTGGTAATTACAGTAAATCTGGGCATTCTCACTGAAATTCCTAATTCAGTTGGGTCTCTTTGGTTCAGTAGACTACAAGCAGGCTATTAGCTGCCGTCGCTTTTAGATTCCAATATTACCCCTTATTGGGCCACGTCATCATTTGCTTTACACCTCACCTGCAGGATAATTTTCCTCCGTTTCCCTCCAAGCCGTGAAACTACCCCGCTCCAACCTGTATATTTAACGGCTCTCTGCACTCCCGACATTTCAAATTCCAAATCTCTCTCTCTCTCTCTCTCTCTCTCTAGGCAATCAAGGTACGTATGATCAAAGAACTTGGAAGGTTCATTATTGATTTTTTCTTTTCTTCGAGTCAGTTCTCTCTCTCTCTCTCTCTCTCTCTCTCTCTCACGCACACGCACACGCACACGCACACGCACACACACACACACACACACACACACACACTGAAATTCAAGTAGGCTTGATGAATCATTTCCAAATATTTAATATACTCATCTTTTGGCTTTAGAAATGAAGTTAATGTTGAATTGGACGCCAATATAATTTGTTTGCGTCTATGTGTGTGTACAGGTACAAGTGTCGATGGAGGAGTTATTTCAGTACATGAAGACTCTTCGCACTCAGATTAACGGTGCTCTCTTCTCTCTTTTCCCTGAAACTCAGAAAGAAATCGTCGGTGAAAAAAATAAAATCAGATGATCTTGATTTCAATACAGTCTTCACTTTGAACGAGTGATTATGATACTTTTCATTGAAGCTTGAGTTATATTGGGAAAAATAATTCTCCAGGATAAGTTGATGATTTGTTTGTTATAATACGAGGTTGAAATTGATATTTAAACATGCTCCTGTGATTTTCAGATGCGGCAGATCAAGCAGCAAAGATATCAGTTGAAGAGCAAATGCAGTGCACCACTATTCAGACTCTCCAGAAGGATCTTGATTTAGGTTATCTGCCGGAAAAAGCTTTTTCATCTCCTGTTCTTTTGAACTCAAATAATAGGTTTTCTTATGCTTAAATTACCAAATACACTTAACTGTTCAGATCATTTTCCTTATTACCGTTTTTATGCTTAAGCTCTCGATTGATACTAGACTATTCTTCCTCTTTTTTCCAGTATATTTTGTCAAGAAAATGTTCACATTCTGTGGATGTTTTACAATTTGGCTTTGAGATTTTTCATCTTGTGGAACAGTATTTTTGTGATATTGGGAATACATTGCATCGAATCTCTGCATTCTAATAATTTCTTCTCAACTAAAACGCAGTGAAGAACCAAACTAGGCAAATCAAGGAGGAAACTGACCAGATGACCAATGCAAAGGGGCAGATCTGTTCGCGGATTGTGGAAAAACAGAGGAAAATCGCTTCTTTGGAATATGATTCTTCCACCCTCAGTCAGGTAGAGAGAATTTGTCCCTACTTATATTCATGTGATTGATGGATGTTGATCTATATTTCCATTCTTTCACATGAACTAACATACGACTTGTAAATGTACTTTCCTTTTCCAACAATCCTGTAGTGTTTCAATATACTTCTTATTACATTAGAGTATGACACCCCTACTAGTTTGAAAGATATACACTGAAGCTGGTATAGACATCTGAAGCTCATGCTTCGAGTATTTGAATAGTGTGGATTAACCTCTTTCCTTACGTATTTTATTACTGAGATGAGTAGTAGTTCCCCACCATGTTAATGGTTTCTGTCATTGTGTAAATTATGTGCGCTTGACTTGTCATCTCATTTCCCAGAATCACTTCTCTGCTATGGATATAGTCCTTGTTTGTGTTATTTTGGATCCTTTGTTGTGTGTGAGGGGATGGGTGGTACCTATCTAATTCTAAAATTCCCCAAATTTTCTGGAAATTTCATAGCAGCTTAACCAGAATGCGGCACTGGCAAAGAAGTATAACTATGGATCGTGGAACAGCACATGGCATCGTTCAACTTGTAGTAAAAGTTTAGTTCTTGCTTTTAACCAGTCTGTTTCCTCTCGACATGCAGACATTGGAGCTTATGCAACAAGAAAAGCTATGCGTGTCAGCAAAACTTGTCGATCGAAGGTGACATGTAGATCTTGTGCCATGATGCCATGAAATAATATGTTAATGACTTATTTTATTGTCATAACAGTGCATATTATGAGAAGGTTGATAAGGATATTCGAGGACAACTAAAAGAACAGCAGGTATGGAATCTTATTCTGTCCCATCCAGATAATACATCAGAGTATTTGTCATTATTACTAGATTAGAATTTAATTATGCAGGAGTGGGTCAACACTCAGAGGTTTAGTTCACAAATCAGAGAGAGCTCGGTAATTACTTGACACTTTTGTTTCACTTAGTTGTCAAAAAACATGTTTATGGCATCAATTATAATGATTACAAGCTTCCTTTAACAACATCACTAATATTTTAATTGTCCTGTGTAAGATCTAATAGTTCAAAAACAATACGAAATATTTGGGATGTAAATGATTTTGGATGAGTAAAAGTGCTTCTTAAGTGTGACACGAAGCAGGCTTAATTGCATTTGTCCCTTCCAAAATAGCCAATAAAGTACTTCGCTCACACTAAATTACGGGTGTTAGTGCTAGTTAATGTTTTATTATTGAACCAAGAGTTTCAATTGAGGAACTATTATTCTGTCTCATGCACTACGTGTGATCCACAAACCTCAGCTCTTTCTTAAGATTGCTCTTTCAATTTCAATGAAAGCTACATAAGTGGCAACACTAAGTGTTAGGTCTCGCCTTGTTTTCCTGCTGGTAGCTTTTTATAGGGTGGATCAATCAAGTCCTTCATTTGCTTGTTCGATCTTAAATAACATGCCGTTCATTCAGATCCTGAATTGTTCCTCTTCTTGAATACATAAATCTGGTATATAGACTTTATATTTATGAGAATTTACTTTTAAAAATTGGATCTTAGGTCAAATTTCCATTTTCATGAGCAAGACATACTCAGTCACTATTAACCATGCAGGTAAATGAGAAAGCAGATGTAACAAAAGGTAAGAAATTACAAATTCTCACCATTTCCGATATACAGTAATAATTTCTTTTTGTTCCATGCCTCCTAACATATGTAAACTACTAAGCTATTATGAAAACTAGATGAATGCTTCTAAATGAACTATGCAAAACATAGCACCTAATACATTACATGCCGTAACCTTCAATTGCATTGTGATGATTGACAGGGAATGTTGGAAAAAATTTTAATTGATAGGACACATGCACTTTCATCTGCTCGGTGATCTCATAAACTGAAGAATCAATTTATGTTGTATGGAACCACTTTAGTAGTTTCCATCATTATGGATAGGGTGTCAAAGCAAAAGTTTCTAAATTATCAGACCTTTAATAATGGTGCCCATTAGATAGCATCATTTCATAACTTCTAACATTGTGAAAGATGTTTAGGCTAAACTTTGGAGCTCTATCACATCGAATATAAATCACATATAGTTTCCAAATTCTACTGGTCAGAGATTTTTCTAGTCCATATTATTTTAGTGCTCTTACTCAGATATCCTTTAAAGACTGATATGGATCAATGTGATTCTCTGCTTGCATTAGTTGCTCTAATTCCAAATAACAAAACCTTGCCAATTTCCAGAGTTCCAGGATGACGTGGATCAAAGTGTGATGATGCATTTTCAAGCTGCTCAAGCCAAGTTTGATGAGATGGAACAACTAAAATCCAATCTTGTTTTGGAGAATGCCAAGGTTTATATAACCATATCTTAGACATTCTTTATTTCCTTTCCAACTTTCAACATTATGTTCAAAAAAGATGCATCACACCTTTGGAATGAATGTGAATGGTGCCTCTGTGATTTTAGCGCAGACACATTACAGAACTATGGATATAAAATTGGCATTCTTTTCTGATCCTTGGGACGACTAGAATTACTTTTCCACCCTTCAGAGGGATGATTATATGAATTATAACTGTTTAGCTCCATCACTAGACAAAGACTCAAGAAGAAATGGAACCTTAATATTTAGCTGAAGTGATGTTGCAGAAAGTTCTATCGATTGTTGATTATTGGCTAATTACAGGAATTACATTTGATATTTTTTCATGACTATTTTGGTGCTGCAGCTGAGGCAGTCTGTTCAGCTAGTGAAGACTAAAATGACTGACTTTAAGGTGACTTGTAGCAGTCCCTACATTTCTACTCATTTTGTCGCTTCTATAGATCTGATTTTACACACAAGGAAGACAAAAAAGTTAAAAAAAAAAAAAAGGTCATTTGTAGCCAAAAAAGATTTTCAATATTCACTACTAAAGCATTAAAATCACAGATTGTTGTTCTGCGATCGCCAAGTCATGAAGCTTAAAGGACATTTTTAAATGCTTAGCACTAATGCTAAAGTCTGAGTCTAATTATAATGCTATATGTTTCTAACATCATCTTAACATGGCTGACTGATTGCAGCTGGAGCTTAGGGAAATGGAAGAGAAAAGCTTGGAGGAGGAGCTTCAAGCACTCTTATCTGACAAAACTGGAGAAGCTGAGTATGTGGAATCTCTGCAACTCCAGATTATGAGATTGAAAGTGAGCTTGCCCACTCTTTCTTTATTTTGTCAGTTAAGCCAGGCAATTACCAAGCTATCTGTGTTTTTACTATGCTCTTGGCCTTATAGTTGCTAGACAATTTTTATATTAGTCACTGTAATTTAGGAGAGAGCTCTCTAGTAGCTTATTCTCATTCTATCTTATCCAATCTAAGAGGTAATACATATAAAACAACAATGTTAAGAGAAAAGGAAAGAATAAATCCTAATCATGCCTAAAGTGTATATTTCCTGACTAGATAATATTTACATATGTATATATACTCTTCACACTCCCCTTAAGTTGGAGCATAGATATTAATCATAGCCAACTTGTTACACATATAATCAATTCAAACCCCAGTCAGACCTGTTGTGAAGATATCTCCTAGTTGCTCCCCTATCTTGGCATATGCTGTCGAGATCACATTTTCTTGAATTTTCTCACGAATGAAGTGACAATCTATCTCAATATATCTGGTTTGTTCGTGAAACACGAGATTAGAGGTAATTTGAAGAGCAGCTTGATTGTCGCACCACAATTTCGCTCGCAATGAGACTGTAAGACCAGCTTCATTCAAGAGTTGATATATCTGCCTAACTTCACGCACAGACTGTGTCATAGCTTTATACTCTGATTCTACACTCGACCTGGATACCACATTTTGCTTCTTATTCTTCCACAAAACTAAATTTCCTCCAACAAATACACAATAACCTGTGGTAGACCTTCTATCACTCTTAGAACCTGCCAAATCCGCGTCTGAGAATTAATGAATGCTTGTGTGTCCTTGATTTCCATATAGTATACCTCATCTAGGAGCACCTTTTAAATAACATAAAATATGTTCCAACACTAACTCAATGGTTAACTCAGAGTTGTCAAATGGGTCGGGTTGGGTCGGCCCGGCCCAGGCCGCCCAAGTTTGGTTACTGTAGCGGGCTGGGCTGTGCCTGTCTTGAGGTGGGCTGGGCCTAGGCCTAGCTCGGCCCGTGAACCCAAGTTTGGTGGGTCGGGCTGGGCCGAGGCTTTTCTAGTTTGGGTCTGGCGGGCTTGGTGGACTGGGCTCAGTAGGCCTACCTTTTTTCTTTTTCTTTTTTTTATTTGTTTCACTTTAGAAAAATGTATTTTCTTCGATATTTTATGTCCTATATCTAAATATTAACTATTATTTTTTTTTTTCTTAAACTTATTCAAATACTTATTACTTTTTTGTTATAGTTTTTAATAATAAAATGAAAATGAACCTTGCTATATAAAAAAAAAGTCTAATAACTTTTATTAACTTCAAAATATTGGAGTGTACATATAAGAACTAGAAAAAATATTACATAAACATTTAATAAAAAGAATCATTTACTACATCAAGAACTAATACAACTTTAATCCGGAATCATCTACCAACATCTTCATATATACGGTATTAGATATATACAAATGTCAAGTATATATATCATATATATATATGTGTCAATTTATGTATGTCAATATGTATCTATTAGATATATGTCAATTATATATATCATTTATATATATATATATATCAATATATGTATGTCAATACGTATCTATTATATTAATTATATATATATATATCTAAACATATATATAATATATATATGTGCTTATATATCTCATATATATTAATATATTATATATCTAATCCTCTATAGTCCATATGATATAACTTTATATCGATATATTATATATATAATATATGTTATATGTATATTCTACGTATATATCGAATATATTATCTATATATCTAATCATATATATTATATATCAATCATCTATATGAAATAAACATATATCAGTATATTATATATGTAATATATGTTATGTATGTACAAATATATCTAATATATGTACATTTAATTATATGTACATACACACACACATATATATAAGTATATCTAATTTTATATGTATATAATATATCTAATCATTTATTATATAGATATATATCTATATAATATACATATATTAGTATACATATAAAATATATTCTGAATTAATATAATGGGCTTGGGCTGGGCCCAGGCTTGGGTTGGGCCGATATGGGCTCAGACTTTTATGGGCCTAGGTCAGACTGGGTTGGGCTATCTCCATCAAACCCTATAGGAGCCCACAATGCCACTTTTGAATCGGCCTAGCTCGCTTTTTACTGTTCGTGGACCTGGGCTGGGCCGGGCCGGATCGGGTTGAGCCACACGGTTCGTGGGCTGGCCCTTCCCATTTGAGTCCATACAATGTTTTCTTCAATTTGCAGACCATGCCTTTTTCTGTTGGTGAGGCAAAGCCTGGAGGGATCTCCATATAGATCTCTTCTTGAAGCTCACCATGGAGGAAGGCATTCTTCACGTCAAACTGTTGTAATGGCCAAGAATAATGGGCAGCTAATGACAACAAAATTCGGACCGTGTTCATTTTAGCCACAGGAGCAAAAGTCTCCAAATAATCAACCCCATAAGTCTGAGTGTATCCTTTAGCCACTAACCGTGCCTTGTATCGTTCTAAGGTGCCATCAGAATTATACTTCACAGTGAACACCCATCGACATCCAACTGGCTTCTTCCCATCGGGTAGGCTAACCAGATCCCAAGTGTTGCTCTTCTCAAGTGCATCCATCTCAACCTGCATAGCCTTTTTCCAATTTTCATCCCCTAATGCCTCAAATAATGTCTTTGGAATAGGTATAATATGGAGATTAGTAAGAAAGGCTCTATGGTGATGAGATAAAGAAGAATAAGATACATACAAATTGAGGGGATGTTTAGTACATGTTCTTGTTCCTTTCCTAAGAGCAATAGGAACATTCAAATCATCAAAGGAGAAAGGACTCACCGGCACAGTAGTAGGAGCAGATTCAGATGATGGAGCGCTCTCAGTTGTAGGTAATGGTTTCTCTCGTCTTGAATAAACCTGCAATGGACGAATAGAATTTCGAGTTTCCTCTCCCATTGTTGACAATGGTTCTGACTCAGTTGTAGACTCAGGAGGGGTACTTATGGATTGATTGTTTGGGCTGACAAACCTAGGACTAGTATCTGGCAATTCAAGGAGAAAGAAATCTCTATCCTTATTACTACTTATATTACTTTCCTCTGGTGAATAAGGTTTGCTAAAGTACGGTTCTTGTTCAACAAAAGTGGCATCAGCAGTGACAAACAACTTTCGAGTAGGAGGATGATAACATTTATAACCTTTTTGAGTAGATGAGTAACCAATGAAAACACACTTTTGAGCTCGTGGATCGAGTTTATTCCTATTTGAAGAATGTACATGAACAAAAGCTACACATCCAAAAATCCTAGGAGTCAAATTATTAGATATTGGATAAGTGGGGAAAAATTGGGAGAGAACTTGCATAGGACTTTTAAAATCAAGAACTTTTGTTGAAAGTCTATTTATGATGTGAGTTGCAGTTAACATTGCTTCTCCCCAAAAATGTTTTGGGACATTATTTTGAAACAAAAAAGCTTTTGTGACATCAAGAAGATGACCATTTATCCGTTCTGCCACCCCATTTTGTTGTGGAGTGTAGACACAAGAGGATTCATGTATAATGCCCTGTTTTTGAAAAAAAGAGGATAAATTCTGATTAAAAAAGTCTTTTGCATTATCAGATCGAAATCTTTTAATCCCTACCCCAAATTGAGTTTTGATCATGTTATAAAATATAGGAAAAATATGACTCACATCAGATTTATTTTTCAAAAGAAAGATCCACGAAACTCGAGTGCAATCATCAATAAAGGATACAAACCATCTAGCCCCTGAAATATTAACAACAGTGGATGGCCCCCAAATATCGCTATGAATAAGATCAAAAGGAGTCAAAGATCTATTATTAGTACTGGGAAAAAAAGCACGTTTGTGTTTGGCCAATTCACAAACATCACAATGGAATTGTTCAACAGGTACTCCTTTAAATAAAGAGGGAAACATTGCTTTCAAAACAGTAAATGATGAATGTCCTAGCCTACGATGTTGAAGCCAAATCTTATTTTTCCTAGAGTCTAAAACATCAGAAAGACAAGCAACGGGAGACAAACTCTGAATTCTATCTTTTCCACTGCTTGGTTCGTCAAGATGATAGAGACCGTTCCTTTCCTTAGCACGCCCAATCATCCTCTTCGTGCTCCTTTCCTGAAATACACAGTGATACGGGTAGAAAAGCACATTGTAATTTGAATCATTGGTTAACTTATGGATAGAAATGAGATTGGTGCACAATTTTGGGACATGAAGAACATTTTTTAAAGTAAGAGATTCACTCAAATACACATCTCCTTGACCGGCCACAGTTGTAGCTGATCCATCGGCTATAGTGATTTTTCTATTGCTTGGACAAGGTGTATATGAGATGAATTTATGTGGGGAGTTGGTCATATGATCAATGGCTCCTGAGTCAATGACCCAAGAGTTGGGAAAGATAGTATCTGAGGCATTAAATGAATGCGAAAAGAAAATAGGGATGAGTTGAGAAGGAATACCTGAGAATACCAAAGCACTAGTACCTGGTGAAGATTGTGATTTTTGCTTCTGTAATGTCTCCAATAAACCCCTCAGTTGCTCTATTTCCTCACTATTGAAGTTGTGAACATGGGAACCAGTATTTTCCATATTCGTAGCTACAATATGTGCTTGCTCATGCCCTTTTGACTGTCCTCCCTTCATATTTTGAGGCTTTCCATGAAGCTTCCAACACCTCTCTCTTGTATGTCTGGGCTTTTTGCAAAAAGAACACCATAGAATGTCTTTGTTGGTAGCTTTGGACGAATTTGTCAGCTCAACACTAGTGGGTTGCTCCATGTTAGGACTCCTATTTTTGGATACTAGTGCCGAGCTATCTATGGTTGGTGTGTCAATCATGACCCCTCTTCTACCTTCTTCAGCTAAGACAATTGAAATTGCCTCATTCAGTGAAGGCAATTCTTCCTTCCCAAGAATTTGTACCCGCACTGCATCAAATTCTAAATTCAAGCCGGCCAAGAAATCATATACTCTATCCCTTTCAACAAACCGTTTAAGGATAGCAGCATCTTCACTGCACTTCATTTGAATGCACTGATAGTGATCCATTTCTTGCCACAGACTTTTCAAAAAGTTAGAGTAGTCTGTAACCGAACGATTACCTTGTTTGGTACTCGAGATCTTTGTTTTAATTTCATAAATGTGAGCAGCATCATTCACCTTTGAATAAGTTTGCTTAACAGCATCCCAAATTGCTTTAGCTGTTTCTAGAAACATACAAGTGTCACTAATCTCAGGTAACATAGAATTCCAAAGCCAAGACATCACCATGGAATCTTCTTCATCCCATACATCAAACTTTGGGTCCCCAGGTTTTGGACCCGTACCCAATAAATGGCTCAATTTTCCTTTTCCTTTTAGAAAAGTACGAACTAATTGAGACTACTTCAAGTAATTCTTACCATTCAACCTATAAGCTGCTTGGATTTGTTGCAATTCACTTGTTGAATTGTGAATACTATTATCCATTATATGTTTATCAGTCATGGCTTAATTCCACATAATATGCAGCAGATAGAAGCAAGAAAGAAACGGATTTTACCACGAGTCTAAAGAGCACGCCACTGTACAGTCACTGGATGGCTGTAGCAACACCAGAAACTGGCCGGAAACCTCGAGGCGACCCCGGAAAGTCAAGCCCGACCGTCGGCCCCCGGCTCACGCGCCCCCACGCGCCGGCGCGTGAGAAACTGGCCGAAAGTTGAACTAGGCGCGTGAGGCCCACGCGCTGCACGTCCGACTGCCGAAGAACCTTTTCCCGGCCGGAAATCACGTTCCGCCGCCTTCTATGGTGGTGGTGAGAAACAAATGTACTCAAAAAGGACGTAACCCTAGAACCTTATTTTAGAGCTCTGATACCATGTGAGAAGAACTCAAAAAACCTTTTTATTGAGTCAATTTACACGGCTGTTACAAAGGCTATTTATACAAGAGAAACCTAATCTAGAAAGGAAAACCTAATTAGAAGCAAATAAGGAAAACCTAATTACAAGAATATAATACCTAGAAATTAGGAACAAATAAGGAAAAAACTAACTAATTTCCCACAAAATTCCTTCATCGTACTACCGATATCATCTACATACACCACAAGAAGAATAATGCCAGTTGTAGAATGTTTATAGATCACCAAATGATCACACTTGCTATTTTTCAACCCAAATTGCTGAACATTTCACTAAATTTTCCAAACCAAGCTTGCAGACTTTGCTTTAAACCATACAAGGACTTCCGAAGGCGACAAACTTTTCCATTCTCCCCCTGAGCAACAAACTAAGTGGTTGCTCCATATAGACTTCTTCCTGAAGATCACCATGTAAGAAAGCTTTTTTGATATCCAACTAGTGAAGAGGTTAATCATAAAGAGTTTCCATAGAAATGAATAATTGACTAGAAGTGAATTTAGCAACATGTGAGAAAGTATCGGAATAGTTCACACTAGGTTTGAGCATATCCCTTAACAACGAATCGTGCTTTTAGATGAGCGACTTACCCATTCAGATTCATTTTCACTGCAAAAGCCCATTTGCATCTGATAGCTTTCTTCCCACCAAGCAAATCAACCAACTCTTTAGTATCATTGCCATCAAGGGCATTTATTTCCCCTATCATAGCATCGCGCCAATTCGAATGAGACAATGCTTCCTGAGCAGTTCTAGGAATAGAGATAGAATCTAGAGAGGCAATGAACGAACAAGAAGATGAGGACAAGTGATCATAAGAGATAAATGAAAAAATGGGATAGGTGCACTGCTGTTTACCTTTTCGAAGAGCAATAGGGAGGTCATGATTACCTGTATCTAGATCTGATGTCGAAGGACCTAGTACAGGTCGTGTATCTAGCAGCTTTTGTCTTCTAGAGTACATATGAACAATAGCGGCTTAGCAGGTGCAAGGGATACAGGTGTTGGAGCCATTGGTGGACGTTCAGAAAGTGGTCCTCTCCTTGATTCCCATAAGTGGTAGAGATAGGAAAAATCCAGAGTATTTTCTAAGTAACATTAATAGACACAATATATCGGTTAAGAGTAGAACAGTATAACCTGTACCCTTTGTGAAGACGAGAGTATCCCAAAAAGACACACTTTAAAGATTTTGGATCCAACTTTGTGACCTAGGGATGAATATCATGAACAAAGCACGTACTACTGAATATTTTAGGTTCTATAGGAAACAAATACTTGGTAGGGACGAGGACATTATATGGAAGCTCGCCACTATGATCTGTTTATGGTATACGATTAATCAAGAAGTAGGATGTGGAATCGGCATCAGTCCAAAATTGTTTAGGGACTTTCATTTGAGATAAGAGAGCTCGAGCTGTCTCAAGGAAATGTTTGTTCTTTCTCTCAGCCACTGCATTTTAAGATGGGGTATCAACAAGATTGATGAAGAATAACATTCTGAATCATATAGGCCTAAAAAGTCTGTGAAAATTACTCTTTAGCATTATCACTTCTCAAAGTTGAAAGAAAAGCAAAGAATAAATCCAAATAAATGTAGAATTATGCCTAAAATATATATTTCCTAATTAGATAATATTAACATACATACATATACTCTTCATGGTCTCTACTTTATCGATCTTCACTATAGGCAAGTTGATTTCATATTGATTAAGGAAAAACTATGCTCCGAAACGTAGCTAACCTTTTTAGTTCAAATATTGTTATTTTGCAAATCTAATTTAGGGTACTTCCCTTTTTCAGGAAATTTCTCACACAGTTGCGTGCTCTTGTGGTGAGGAATACAATGTTAAGCTGGATATATGTGCTTCGCAAGTCAGGTGAAAAAGAAATAGGCAAAGTTATATGAACTTTTATGACATATCTCTTTTGACACTTTCTTAGAAGGCAAAAGCTGAAAAGAATGTTAGAGATTTCCAGATGATCAAGATGCTAGATGTTTTGATGCTGACAGATAAAGCCCATGTATAATCTGTGTCACCGTTCAAGCATGAGCCTCAAATTACACGTCCAATTTACCTTCATCTAGGATCTTTTTCTTTCACAGTATTGAAAAAGTACCTAACTCTTTCTGCAGTATGCACTCAGTTGTGCATGAAACTCACTGCCAATTTATGTAGGGCAGCACAGATATTCAAATCAAAGATTGTCTTCTGCAGTTAAAATCCATCATATAACTCGTTGATATTCTGTTCATCCACCATTTATTTATTTATTTATTTATTTAAAGTTCTAGATAAATGTCATAAAACTCGAGAATCCAGGCCTTATCACAACATGGATACAAGTTAAAGGAGGAGTTTTAACTGAGAAGTTATATGACTCCAAAACATTCCAAGACTTTGGAAATGTCATGAACTTCAAAACCTTCTGCAAGACCTATCTTCGTTCTGTTCTGCGTGATTATGTCGTCCTTTGTAAAGCCATACTCAATATGCTCATTCATCTCACTGGCATGGTCGACAGAATCCTTAAGAATCACGGTCTTATGAAGACCTCCAAGCAAGTCTTCATAATCTGTATCTCCTCTTTCCCCCAGAAATACGATCACTTTGGAGAGTTCCATACTCCATCTGACTGATAAATATCTGCATGACATGAAGAAGTAATGGAAATTAACTTAGGTATATAATGCTTTTTGTGTTAGTTGCTATACAGAAACATTGAGCTTCAGTCATCATATGAATGATTTAAAGTTTGAAAAGACCTTAGAGCTTGGGATCTGGATGCAGATAATGGTATCACATTTAATCTTGATCCAGCATGTGTGTAGATCAGATTGCATCGCAGGCCTCTCATGCGTAACCTCTGTCTTAGGTCATCAACTTTCCTTGTCTGTCAAATGCATTTCAGTTAAACGTCTACAGATTGTTGCAAAAATTTTATAAGATTCAAGTGTTTCTTTTTTAGGCTCCATTTTATGTACTTAATTTTAGATACAAAGGATTAAAATAGTACCTTGGCTCCTGGTTTAATGCTGTATGAGTAGCATTGGGAGCTACATTGACTTAGATGCAGATCATCATTGTCAGCCCCACTTTCCAACTTTGCAAGCCTCATTACCATGGATTTCACATTTTCACCTGGCCAATGGTACTCAATGTGGGATTTGTAATCTTCATCTACTACCAAATCCCTCCACGGGTAGTACATTTCACTTCCACTGCTACAAACCAATGCATCGAACTGTTCTATCTTTACCTGGCAACTACTCAGCATATCCTTGGTCTCCACCAGACTCAAACCTGTTAACAATACAAAACCTATCTGGCTAAACTTTGATCCTGCAACCTGCATAACATTCTTGATAATTAAAGGTAATGTCTCAGCAGGACTTCCTTTGCTGTCATAGCTGTCAACAGCTACTACATAAAGCCACTGCCTTCTCCCTGGACAATAAATATTCATGGATTTCCCATTAAAACTTGTCTTTTGCAATAGAAGATCAATGACTTTCTGTTGAGTGCTAGCTGCATCAAGTTCACCGTTGGCCTTTACATCTACATCAATGGAGAATCTCAAAGAAAGGTCTTCAATGCCCCGAAGTGATTCACTGAGTGGCTCCTCAGGAATTGGCATTACCGAAAGATGATTGGTCGGGTGGTAGTTTCTGCAGTGCTCAACATGGGAGAGGTATTTGCGGCAGTGCTCTGGCCATGAGAACTTGTGAATATTTCTCAGGCCATTTTTTCGGCAGTCATGCCAAAGGTTTTTCTCAGCTACAAGCTTTAGAAGAGCATCTGATATGGCTTTCTGGTCATGTGGATCAACAAGCAGACCATTGTTGAGTGCCTGGTTGATCAATATTATTATTAGAGATATTAAATATTTATTTTGTCATCTCTGAGAGCTTAAACTTATAAAGAAGGCGGTTGTTTAATATCATAGCTGAGATAGGGTAAATGAGAACGAAGATTCTAGTTTCAAATGTCATTGCCACCCATCTGTCAGAAAGAGTTCGCGTGCATGTTAGAGATATTAAATATGTTATGTGAGATAGTCATGCGGGAAATTATCTATTGGAATCACAAAATAGATTTAATAATGACCCTTGTATGAATGCGGCACTGTGTAATATGTATATGACCTTGAGTAGGATCTCAAAATTGTCAGAAATTGAACTCTTTGAACACCCAACTAACGAAACTTGGGCGGCTTTGCTTTCAAGTCTTCATAGAGAACGCTAAAGAAAACCCATAAGAATTACCTTAACTATGTCGACAGGTCCTCCATTTTTTGTGGCGACGATGGGTAATCCATAAGCTGCAGCCTGCAGGAAAGCATGGCCTGAACAAAGTTAAGATACTCCCCATATTTCAGCTGTAGCATCAGTTTAGCCTGTTATAAGTTAAAAAATAGCTATCAGGTAACAGACCTCTATGAGAGTGAGACCAAATGGTTCGACCAGGGCTGGATTGATGAAAACTCCCTTCAACAGAGTTCCACCACATTAATGTTACTGTTAGCAGTATTAGTACTTTAAGGAAAAAAACTCAAAAAGATCCACTAGTAAATGCTACTAGATAATTTATATATATATATATATATGTATATTAGTCCTAAATAGACATAAATAGGCAGATATTATTGTATTGATGCACTAGAAACTGATGATTCATTCATTAGATGATTCACCTTAGTTTTGGCAGCAAGACGATATATTTTAGGAACTTCTGGTTGCTTATGACGTTTTGGATATGCCACCTGACCATACAAGTCATACTTGTCAATGAGCTTGAGTACTGTTGTAAGAACAGATGAGCTGCTGTTGGACATATCTTCAATGTCATCTCTGTTACCAAGTATTAGTGTCTGCAGTAAAAATTTGGCTTCAATATCAGAACGTCACTGTCTGTTCTAATTTTACAGAGTCCAATTATCCATCAGATAAGTTGCAGATAAATGGGAGGTTACCAAATTTGCCAGTTTTCGAAGGGGTTGACATTCTCCAAATGCCTTGAGTAAAGTGGTTACATTTTTCTTTGGATCCGGACGAGATAATGCTAGAATCATGGGCTTGTGAGGATTTGTGAAGAAACGCATAATCTGCATTGAACTCAAGTTGGAGACACTACGTCAAAAAGGTAATGACGTATCATCTATATTTGCTTGCATTATGCATTTCATATAATTCTTAGGCATAATCAGCACCCATTGATTGGCATGTTTTGGAAAAACAATGTGCTTATGCTTTTTTCTTAAACTAACAGAGTCTAACCTCGGACCATATTGGAGGTATAGGTTGTTTGTCGCTCTTGTCTGTGCCAATTAATGATTTGAGATCTCCATCCCCATCTAATGAATCTTGTGCTATCACACTGCTGAAGTCCATACCTGGTGGTATAACCTGGCTCAACAGAAACAGCATTTATTAACTTCCTTCACCCCCGCAAAATGTGTGTATATATAGACATATATATATATATATATATATAGATAGATAGATAGACATACATACATATATAATTTGTGAACCTAGTGCATCAGAGGGAATTCACATTTTGGAAATAGAAATAATGTAATGGAGGGAAATCATCTGTAAAAGTGATGTGTAAAATCATTACAAAAAATTACGTGTGAGTAGTTAATTACACTGTCCCTCTTTTGACACCCACATTTTGATCAAAATATTAAAATTTGTCAAGAAACTTATTTAAAGGGGTATGTGTGTCATCCTAGAACCAAGAGGGCATACTTGTATAATTGTATATAGTTATTGGGGAGGACACTGTAATTATTGCTAATTCTTAAGGAGTCATACTTTTTAGCATATATCAAGAATTATAGCAGAGAAAAGCATGTCCTTACCACCATCCTTGGCATGTATCTTCCCAAGCAGCTTACTCGTCTCTGTCTCCTAACCCGAAGTTTCCTTTCCAGTTGAATATCGAATCCATCATACAAGCCCCACTGCTCGTCTATCTCCTGCCTCGTGCTTGTTACTACCATCTCAGCAGAATCCAACCCCAACTCCTCTGCTTCAATTCTCCTCATTATCTTGTATGTGTTGTTGATGTCCTCCCTAGAGAGCCTACCCTGCTTAAGCAACTGCTCTAATTTGTTCCTCCCCAGGGAGTGTCCTGTTAACACCATGGGCACATTCAGGACACCGGATAAGTGCGCCGCCACATCCGCTGCATCGGCATAGTGCCCGTGAATCACATAAGGCCATGATGGTTTTCCACCATTGACCTGATCTCCTAAAGCTCTGGCCATGTTGACAATGTGGCCAAGAGCACCATCGACAAATTCCGGTATGTAAGGCCAGAGTGACTCTTTCGCGATATACCTGTTGCATGAAGGTTCAGAAGCAGTTTTACTATTTCTAGTTTGCAAGGGCTTTTGCATTTTTGAATTACTTAGTTTTTGAGATTATATTGAAAGTTATTTAGTATGCATACTTGTCAGGAGGACCACAAGGGATTCGAATAATATAGGCACCACAGCTACCGAATCCATCAGAGGGGCATGAGAGCATCTCAATGGGTTCACCGTAGGTGGAGTCGACCTCCGGGGATGTGATTTGTCGCGTCAGAAGATCCACTCTGTGTACACCTTCCATGTTCACTAGAGCTCGAGCTAATTCCACCACGTATTTCACCTGATAGAAGTATACACAAAGAACATAAACAACAGCATGCAATCAGCACCTCCATGTGGAATGGACAGTTGATGTTGCAGCATGAGTATTACCTGACCACCTGTGTCAGAGTCTCGCCCGAGTTCCATGTTTTCTCCCCGCACCAATCCATGAAGACTATATACATCATAAACATTATACACTCCATGAAACGAATACATCAGTCGGTTGGATTTTACAAGTGCTATATATGTCAAAAAGTTGACAGTTTAGTTACCTGATCAAGACAATGTATAGTTTCCTAGATTTATCGTCTGACCAAATCTGTGTATCAGAATTTATTCTTGGCATGTCTGTAACCGAGTCTGTTTGATTAGCCTCCCCTTTCTCCTTCTCACCTTCTGAGAGCTCAGAAAGATCTTCTGCAGCATCATTACGCCCCTTTTCTCTCTCAAATCTTCGTTTTACCAGTTTTTGAGTTGAATCCCAAGCTATCTGCAAGTATAATATGTACTCAATCTACTCTGCATCATAATCTTGCCATGGAAATCCATTAACAGGTAATATTTTTGCGGGATTCTCTTCAATCGAGTAGCTGAAGGGTGCATGTATGTAGAGCCTACTTTACAATAATATGCATGTATCTAACTAGTAGCATGAAACACATTCTTTCCAGTGACAGGTGACATTTACCAGTTTCATATATACGCATACATTTGCTTGCCTGTACTTGTATTATGATGGGTGCGTGGCAGATGGAAAGGCCGAGTACCTGTTTCTTTCTGCGCGCAAGATGCCAAATGCGCCAGCACATATTCTCGAGTCTGTTATTGCACTGCCGAGAATTCCTGGTAGCTATTGCCTGCCCATCAATTCACTCGACATCACAGGTTATAATTTCACATTTTCAATAGTTTCTTGAACAGATTATCACACACACACACACACACACACATATAGATAGATAGATCATATTTTCCAATGTTATATATAGTGATGGTGAAGGCTGATCTACATACGTACCTTAATCCAGGTCCTGTGAAGGTCAGCCTCATCAAAGCTATTGATAACTTCTTCAACAAAGTACTTGGTGGGACTGAATAGCTTGTCTTCTTTCTGTTTATGGATCACCATCTTTTCGAAGTTCAACTTGTCATCATCCAGCTTCTTTCTTATACTATTCTTAAGGCTCTTCTTTTTGCTTCTTTCAAGTTCATCACTGCTCTCTGTCTCTCTTTTCCCATTCCCTCCCGTTCCTACATCCAATATTGCCTCCAAGTACCCATTCAGCCACTCATTTTCTCCCATATCCACCCCTCCTCTCCACTGTCTTGATCCTTATGAATTATGAAAACTAAATAAAACCTCGTACAAAGCAAAGTTTGTTTGTTCTTCTTTTCTCTTTTTTGTTGTTGTTGTTTTTGTTTTTTTTGTTTTTATAACTTAAAATGATTTGGACTCAACGAGTTGGAGAGCTTTCAGTTGGAATTAGTTGAAAGAGAGAAGCTGGGGGACACATATAAAGTCCAAAGATATCAAAATCTCATTATTTTCTTGAATAGACGCATGTTGAGAATAAGATGTAAAGAACCTTTTGGGTCACTTTAGAATTTTGGGTGGTTTTGGTTATTCTATCTTCATTTGCGTGCATGGGGATTATACGCATATTACCCAAATATCCACATTCTTGTGTTAATAGTTAGCAAGTCATATCAAGTTGTTTTTTTAATCTCGAATTTGCGAGTTGTTCCCGCATGCAGGCTTTAGAGAACTTAGTTTAGTTCTATGAGACCACACTTGTTGACTTGATCTGTCGATTTTCGAACCTGAATTTGCCTCGTATTTTTTGATTGCCTACGTATTGTCAATATTACCACCTTAATGTATGAGAACACAACTCCCGAAAATTTATTATCCAATTCATAAACTTTGTTAAGATACAACCACTTGACGCCAACAGCTGCCTAGAAAAGTATTTCGCGATACGGATATTATGGAAAAAAAAAAAACTACAGTTCTTCCACAATGATAAACAATTGATTTTGACAATTAGTATCAAAGCAGCGTTATGAATTTGTGTGCCTCGCAACTTGATTCGGGGAAAGGAGGGTTGGCTATTCACACTTAAAGTCAAGAACATAACTCTTTTACAATTAGCTATCCAATTCACAACCCTTACAGGTTGTTTTAATAAGGGTTGATGTGTAGCGTTATATAGATATCCCATTTATAATTATATTTGTTAGAATTTTTTTTAATCCTTTATAAAGCGCTAACCTGATTTTTTATTGGGGTAGCGCATCCCACCATCAAAGTGGGATGTGTAATCCAATTCATTTGAATTTGATTGATAAAAATTGTAATTTACTATATAGTCCTTAAATAATGCACGATGAGGCCCAAATTAAAAAATTTTGTAATTTGTTTCTAATCTACATAGTAAAAAAAACCCTACCAAACACCTTCTAAATGATATCTTATAAAATAATGTTTACTACCAGACAAATTAACACAATGAATTGATATCAAATGAATGACATTTTCTTTTCCACTTTTGAGTCAAATTCTCTCCGATCTTCAAAGTACACTCCACCAAGCAATGGTGATATTTCCATCATTCACTTTGTTTGCGGATTCAGAGTCAATCTTTTCGATTGATTGGCCTTATTCCCTTTCAACATAGAATATGGGGGTGCTCTTAGCTAGCCTGGAACAACCTTAGCGGAGTCCAGAATTAAAATACGAAGCTTCAAACCACGCATATCGTTTCCAATGTTTCATCCTCAGTGCCTAACATGTTTGAACTCTTGAAATGCCCATGACCCCGCCACCCCAACCCCCTTTATATATCAAAGGAGCATATTATATTCAAATCCGTCCATTCAAGCCACATACATGCTTGTCCATTCAAGCCACATACATGCTTTCCAATATTTAACCCTCAATGACACACATGTTTTGAACTCTCATCAGCCCATGAATTTTTTATTTTTAAACCAGAGGAGCCTCGGTCATATTCAAGCACCTCCTCTCAACCTGCCCACTGTGAAAAGGATAGAGAATAAATAAGCTTCTATTCTACTATTGTCATAAAATCCCTCGATAAAATAAAAAACACAGTCAAAATGTCAGCGGAGTTTGGCAAGGTGCTGATAATTTAGCTCGTTTAAGTAGGCATCAGATACCCATTATCAGTGACACAGATAGCATCTGAATATGATTCCCCAACACAATTAAATTCTGCATTTTCGGCAAAGGAATTATTATAAGAAAAGAATCAATAAAAGAGTGTTAAGGAAAAAAAAGGCAAAAGAAAAGGGAAAAAGGCGTGACCCAGCAGGCACCAAAGGGTAATTAGTATCGAAGAATAGACTCATTAGATGCCACTCAGTTGGGTAGTGCTCAACTAATTCTTTCAATCGTTGGATAAAACATGACGAACAATAATTTCATTTTTTTAAAACTCTTTTTAACATCATTATATTCGAATTCAACGACTAAAAACACCAATCAAACAATGCTCAATTGAGTAGCATGAAACAATTCAAAAGAACAAAGGGATCAATCCACGAGTGGGGCATATAAACATTATGAGACTTGAGATATGGTACTCCCATTGGATATTTGGTCGAATATCCAGAACTGGGTTAACATTCGTATCTCTTTTTGAGCCATTCAATTCTTTGTTTCATATCTTCTTCTCACCTAAACGTGTGTTCCATGATTTTTTATTTTTATTTTTATTTTTTCTCCTTAACTTTCAGCCTGAAAATTATTTTTTTACTATGTTCAGGGGACTCATGGTAGAGCGCCATTAAAATGTCAAACCACCAAAACTAGACTAAGTAATGAGAAGTTTAGTGACTGTACTAAAACATAACTTTGCACAAGGATACTGAAATTGGAGAGATGATCCTTTTAAATTGACAAACTTACAGCAACACGAATTCTTATTTATAGAACTGAAAAAAAAAAAATCAGCGAGAAGCCATCTGATACAATAAATACCAGTAAATCAACAGCGCATATTAGGACCTCAAAGCATACACCGCTGGACCTGAGGATTAAGAAAATAGTAGCAACTATCAGCTTAGCAAATACACAAAAAGCTCCTAATTTATATTTTGAGTCCTTCAGTATCTTCAAATTCATCAAATTACCTAAATATAACAAATGCAAACATCTGCACCTTCTGTGACATATCCTTCACATGAGATTGTGCATCTCTATCAATTCAAGAATATATATATATATATATATCTCGCAAGGCACAAAAGTCTCCCTTTTATTTTTGTCATCATGACCTTATTGTTGGAGCTACCTTTTTTACTCTATTGCTATGTTTGGAACAAGAATTTTGGTGAGGAAAAGTAGAAGGATAAAAATGAAAGTAAAGAGTACTATCATTTGAAGCAAAGAAAAAAAATTCCTTACCAAAATTCAAGAACCAAACATAGGGTAAGTGTCTTACTGGATTATTCACTTCTCATCTTTCAATTAGACATGCAGTCGAAAGTGTAGGTGCTTTGTTACTATTCTTTCTTGAACACTCTGAAGGCCAGAAGCCCATCATCTAATTGATTCATTCGCCAAAGATCAAGCAGAAAATGTGTAGTGGTTCATCAACACAGCACAAGCCTAGATGATCTATCCAAAAAAGGGGCAGAGGGGCGCATTTTTTTGGGGGGTGGGGGGTCGGGCCGCTGATGCTGTAAAAGCAAACCTCAGAATCACAAAGTTATGCACCCTAGGTGAACCTAACCCAAACATGAAATTCGACATGGTTTACAGTTTTTCACTTACGTGCAAAATCGGCACGAATATCAGCATTGCAGATTTGATTCAACAATTTCAATCAGAGCAAGATCATCAAGTTTTTGACATGTAAATTTTCTTATGCTCTGTCTTGGATTTGCTCATTAAGAATCTAAGATCTGTTATCTGGGATGTTAAACCAAGGGGAACTTATCAATATTTTTCAATTAATAGATAGTCTGTTTCATTAACTTTGAAGAGCAAATGACCCATCTTTTCACTGAAGAGTATGTGATGTCACCAGGGTGGGTGTGGTAATGAGGGACAACATAAAGCAAAAACTAACCTCAGGTCTATTTTCTGGTCTTGTCAAGAACTTCAATATATCTCTTTTGGACCCCATATTGTTCGACAAGATGTTTCGCAAGATCATCAATGACACCACCTTGGACCAAAACCTCAAGCCCCTTTTTACCTATGTATTTAGATTTAAGCAAATTCAGTACATAATAGTAGAAATAACCCAAGATTCAGGTAATAGAACAAAGATCTCGGAGACTCTAACATGGAGAAAGAGCATGTTAGAATCACCTAAGATGAAAAATGGATAAGAAATCACTTTCAACATCTTAACATGACAAATAAGTGTAAAAGCAGATGAATTTGAAAGGCGCAAAAACTTATCACGTAAAGCAGCAAACAAGTTTTACTCACACTCGTAGAGGGCCAGACTCCATAAACTATCAAATCAAATTTAACCATTTTCATGATTCCATAGAACTCGCACAATAAGCTGCTATGAACATTCAAAACCAACATAGCTTAAGGACTTTTAGGTGGCTTTGTAAGCATGATCCATACAGTGTCTAACCAGCCAGACTCACCTCCAATCTATTCCCCTCACCCCAGCCTATCAATACTCAGTTCTTAAACATTTGGATGTTCAACAAAAAGGGACCCAAATCAATTGACTAACCAAATAAGTTCAATGGCATCAGTAATATATGGGACGGAGAAGCTTGTACAGACACATGGTTATGGTGTGAATTTTTAACAACAATTACGGTAACAAGGCCCATTAAAGAGAACACATGAAGATACGTACAATTATAAGCATAATTGAAGCAAAATGGAGTAAGAATAGCATATGTGAGCGAGTATGTTAGTGCACGTGCTGCTCCTATATCACTCTTCCAAAGTTTGAAAACTTCTAATAATCTGTCAGATAATTTGATCATAATGTGATACAAGGTTGAGCCTCTCATTTAAGAACCACTCAACTTGCTTCATCTTCCTCATTTTACTTTGTGGGTTTTTAAATCAAGATGCTTCACTTCCAAGTGATAATTATATGAGATACCAATTGATTATCAATTTATTACGATCTTTAATAATGAAAATACATAAGGCAGGGTTTTATACTCATTTGGTATGTCTTATGCCCAAATAAGGATAATTTCATCTTAAGATAAATTGAAATTTGATATCACTAACATGATGCAAAGTTGCGCCTGTATATATTTTTGTGGATAATGGAGGTATATACTGCATTATCATATGAACAATCAAGATTTTGTGACACAAATTAGGTACTGGAAAGAAGTACAATATTTAGTGTCAAAGTGGATTAGTAATTGTCAAACATGATATGAAGTGCATCATAACAGAGTGAAAAGAACGAGTATTTTGTTTCAAGTTTTAATGCGATAAATAATCCAAGCAAACTTCCAAGGATTTCAAACCGAGATACTAGTTAGGATTAGTTCTTACTACTCAAGGTGACATTGACATCCAACACCTCTGATCTTCACCAATTTTTTGATTTAGTTATAAAAGACATGGATGATCATGCAGGGTGTGTATCACATCATGGACTATGCAACACTCTAGATCAAGCTCGCTACAGGTTCTCTATCATGGTTCATACCCCAAAATTATAATTGACAACCACCGTAAACTTTCTTCATGTGCTACTATTATCCTGAACACAATAATTGAAGTTTAATTTCAACAAACATCTAGCACTTTTCATATAGAGCTGTCATTCTAATGCTTGATAAAAGTCATAAGCATCACTTCATGCTTAGAAATATGTCATGAAAAGCAAACTGGGTCTTTGTCATCAATTTTGTATGCTCTTACTGTTACAGATCAAATGTTTGTACCAGTTATTTTGACAAAAAGACTCATCGAAACCCTCAAGCTTAATTTTTCCTAAACTACTTCCACCAAGAAGGAAGAGTAGTAAAATATATGAAGTACCTCAAGCTAAATTTTGCCAGGACTACTTAATTTGTTTTCCTCACCTGTCCACAATTAATAAAACACACCCACAAACACCACACCCAGATGGCACACAACTATGTATATGTGTGTGTGTGTGTGAGACAGAGAGAGCGAGCGATTGAGAGAGCATAAGAAGTAACATACGACCATTAGTATAAAGCCATACCAGGAAGTTCTGATACTGTAGTACTACAAGCAAACTTCTTCTGCAACTCTGAAGCCAATGTCTCTGCATCTATCAAGAAAGATTCTAGACCAGAAAGTTTTGTAACCTTTTTGTTACCTTGCCTTCGTTCTGTCACCATTTGGAGAGGCTTAAGCGCACCTTTCCGTACAACAGAGTCATTTCCTCTTGTCACTACATGATGAGCTTGCATTCGGTTTATAAAGGTTTGCCCCACATCTTTTTTATGAATTTCAGTTGGATACATCGTACCCTTTTTAATAGCACCCTTAAACAATGCATCGCACAAAGTTGCATCTAAAACCACCATGGACTTGTCTGCTTGTTTCACTAGCTTTTCTTTTTCAATGTAGCCAAAGACAATTTGTGCAGCTTCTGAAGCACTATACAGTTTCCCTGTGTCTGCTCCAATAGCAGCAAATATAGGGTTGACATGTGAACTTGGCTTGTACAGCTCCATAACATCAAGTAATTTATGTGACTGTCCTTCGCTGGCAGTATTTTTCCCAGATTTCTCATTCTTCTCCACTTTCTTCTTCTCTGGCTTGAAAGATGTGTAGTCAGGATGATTGCGGTTTACTGAGACCAGTGTAACCTCTTTTTTATGCTTATCCTCTTTAACAGTAATCTGGCAATCAGTAAAATGTACAAGACACAATATTAAGAAGTCAAATCCCCACACTTAACTGATAATGAATTAAACTAAAAGCAAACAAAATTGTCAGAACACCAGAAGTGGAGTTTCAAAAGCAACTAGTTTAAACAAATAGTTAATGAGTTGATCTACTCAAAAAAAATAAATAAATGTGTTGATCTACAGCTCCTCGACAAACTAAATAAAATCAAGTGACTTGAGACTTGAACGTCATGAAAATGATTGGCTATTTGGTGAAATAACTATTGAACTGGTAATATTTAATCAATGAAGAAGAGAAATTCGAAGCTAACCAGTCCACTAGCAGCTTTAGACTGTAGCCACTTGGACAGCTTCTTGTAAGAAGACTTCTTAATGTCTAGTGTAATACCCGAAGGCCTGCAGGGCAGCACATGACTGGACCTGTAATAGCACAAAAAACCAACCTAGTTATTAATTGTCATACATCAAAAATGAACACAAGCAACGGGTATCATAAACACACAAAATAAATCCAGCAGCGCCAGACTGCATTAAAATTGAGGATGGGCAAGAGAAACATGACAAAAAGAACAGGATAATAAAATACACTTCGGACCTTATTTCACCTCACTACAGGGAGCTATATGTAAAGCACTACCCCTGGATCATCTATGTACTCATATTTCCTAATATTTTATTGAATTTTCTCATTGAATCAATGAACCAGCTTATACTCATGAGACCAGCATATTATCTTTGGACGTAATCAAGGTAATTTTTTCCATGGAATGACAAGAACAAACAACTAAGAACTAAGGTGTTGGCATATTTCCTTCTTGTCTGCAAACAACCCAAGCGGCCATCATTCTATTGTGAATGGCATGAATATACACAAACTTATATACACTGTTGAATCGTTCAGTGCACTGTCACCAGAAGATGCAAGTCATAAGCCGAAGAAAAGAGAATAATAATAAAATATAGTTACATCAGCAAGCTACTGAACTGAAAAATGTCAATATCTCAAGGTAGAACATAAAAGTGAAAAGATTTTAACCAACTCATACATTCGAGTAATGAAATGTAACTTCAGGCGATAAACAACTAAGAAGTGGTTCAACATGCCGTTACCATAATATACTTCCAGGAATAGGTAGATCTTTATCTTTGACTGTTGTATGCAAGGCTTGCAAAAGGCACTTGTCCAATAGCATATCTACATCCTCAACAGACAGGGAATGGTGGTCATCCGCATTAGACTCTACACCTGATGCATTCTCCGCAACCCGCAAATCAGCCACGGCATTGGTTATGTGTTCGCTAACTTCATTTGTCGCAGCGGTGTTTTCTGCTGGAGCAGAATCAGTGCCATCAGAAGCACTAGCATTTCCCATATGCTCATTGTTTACAGCACTTGTCTGATCAACAGAGGAATCATCTTCAGATGAAGCAGAAGCGGGACCAGTAGGAAATAAAGCGGGGTCCTCAAACACAACATCTTCCAGAAATCCAGCATTTGGAACATGACAATTTTCTGCCGATTCCCTGGAAAATGTAACAAAATTCAAACAAAAGAAAAGAAGCATTATTATGAAGCCAGCCCATGTCTTGGATATCTATCTAATGAAAAATTTTAGTGATTAGAGGGAGTGCTATGCTGTTTTTACCAAAGTGTATCGCGGTAGTAATGACTTATTCTTAATGCCTTTCCACGCAGACCAGCCTTCACTGCTTCTGTGCTGCTCATGGTTGTAGTGCCTACCTGAGTAGAGAAATTTAATAACATGTTTGATCAGAAAACTTTAAGCCAATTTAAATACTGACAACCACATCATACTATAGCTGTCATACTATAGCTTACAGCTATTGGAGCAACATTGCCAGGAACTTTGACAGCCCATGGCTCGCCAGCAGAAAATGATTGAAGACCTTCGGCATGAATTTGGATTCCAGGAAACATCAAATCAGCACCTCCAAGCACAAATTGAGAAACCTCACCCCCTTTCAGTATAAAAGCAGGCAAAAGATGTGGTACTTTCCACAATGCGTACACTGCCATCAAATAAGATGGTGAGCATATCAGGCAGATTACTTCATGAGAACTCAAAGAATAAATCAAACAACAAAGCAAATCCAAGTACCGCGGTTATGGGTTTTTGGATTATTTCTTAGATTAGCAAATAATGAAGTCAAGCGTAGCATCTTCAGAAAGATTAAACAGACCACAATAATTTTCCAGAATGAAAACAGGATTTAGCTCGCAAGAAAGAGTTTTCTGTGATGGCACTAGATTATACTCTTCAGAAATGCAACACTTTAAGCATGGAATGAAGTTGCCTTAAACCAGTGACCAATTGCAACAATCTGTAAGTCACGACAACAACTCACCACTGGCAACAATCTTTCATAGGTTACAATTCCTATGCAGCTTTCTTTTAACAATGAGAAACCGGGTTCATCATATCTTAGATTTGCCTTCCCAAAATTTTCAATCCCTAAGTTGTGATGTTATTCATGAGCTCAAATACTTAATTGCAGAGGACTTAACTTTAACCAAACAAGAATGTCCTAATTTACATGCATACAACATGGAGCAATATCCAAGATGAGAATTATCGCTTCAACTTCCATTCAAGAAATGCCATCCGGTTTCATCATTCTCCAACATAACTACTATCTTGTTCTTCTTCCCACCATCAGTTTAGTAGCAACACTTAAAAATCTGGATGCACCATTTGGTAGGCCATGGACAGTTGACTAGGTAGGTTAACCCTTACGTGTTTGTGACACAAGACGCCAAATCCATCCAACTATTCCGAAAGCATAAAAACATGAAAATTCCCATCTGACAAGGTCCATCAGGTGATTCCTAGTGCATTCTTCAGCTCTACATTTGTATGTTGAAAAAGTACGTAATGGGAAATGAAATTAATCAAAGCACAGTCAAACCTCAGAGAAAAATACATATAAGCACTAATAACAATACAAAAGACTCCATATAAAGCATTAGATTATGAATACCTGTAGGGAACAGTTCAGAGCCTCGTCCATCACCATCAAAAAACATAGGACAGTCACCTTCCACACCATATACAAGAACTCGGTTTGGATACTTCGATACAGTTAGTTCAACCTGAAAAAGTAATTGATCATGCCAAGAACCATCAGTTTAGAGGCATATAGAATTCCATTTTTGCCACTAGAGTTTTCAACTTATTAACTCCACCAACGCAACAACTGCTCAAAAACGAATGTGCAAATATACAAGGTCATTATAGTTAATATGCATCACTAAAACATAAAAGGTTCTCTCACACTGCCAAGATACGAACCCCCTGGCGTTAACTTCCGGCGCTCCTAAAAATGGGGTAAGTTTTTGATAAATTCCGGCACTTTTAAAAATTTTAATTACGTAGTAGTTAAAATTCAAATTATAATTCGGACTGAACACGTTATAACCAAGAGGATTTTGAAAGATCTTAGATGGCAGAGCAAAATGAACGAACAAACATCCATCCGCGGAAATTCGCTTTTCGTATCAGAAATAAATTCTTCCAAAAATCATTGCCTCGTACTCAAACACGCACTACCCACAATAGACATTCAGTCATCACACAACTGAACATGAAATAAGATGCAATTGCAAACTTATAATCAATAAGAATGCAATTATGAATTGCCAGCATATAATGCATAGACCTTCGGAGGAAGTAAAACATCCATATCAGCATCAGAGGCATTGGGAAATCGCTCTCTTATTGCTCGTTTCAGTTTCTTCCGGTCGGCCCCTGACAGTCGCTGTTGAGTTTTCGCCTCCACTGCCTTCTTGAACATTTTTTTTTTCAAGTATTGTTATCCTTCTCTGGCTTCAGATGGTTGTTGACAATAATCTGATTATTGCTGATATTTATTCACCGTGTGAGCTTCGAGAAACTCCGACAATACGCCGGTGGCGAAAACGAAGGATACTAGAGGGCAATCGGTCTCGGCCTAAGGCGGTGGAGGGAGAGACAGTGTTACCCTTGCATATATATATATATATATACAGAGAAATTATCTTAATTATCTTAATTAATTTAGCTATATACTTTTAAAATTCCAAGAAATATATACAGAGAAATTATCTTAATTATCTTAATTAATTTAGCTATATACTTTTAAAATTCCAAGAAATATATATATATATATATATATATTTCAATAAATCTTATTCTTTTGAATATGAATGAATAAGTATATCATTGTCCAACTTTTTATAATATAAACTTGAATTTAAGTTTGAAAAATAAAACATAGTTTTTTTTTTTTTTTTGATGGGCAAAAAATAAAACATAGTTATTTATGTTACTTGACAAGTCCAAAATTATCTGTATTAGAAACTTACTAATTTAAACTTAAATAATTAATATACTTTTTATCTTATGCTAATTGACTTCTTATTATAGTCTAAAAATAACATTTTTCCTTATTAATTAAAAAAATATAAAGTTTACTTTTAATCTACAAAATAATCAAAAAAATATATTGAACCCAATGTAAACGAAGTATGCTATTTTTAACCCAAAAAGTTAATCTTCTATTATATATTTAATCTCGTGTTACAATTAATTAACCTTAGTGGTTGATTGTCATATTCACATTAGGTTTATTTTCTTTTCGACGATTAATTTTCACATAGAAAATTTAAATAAGTAGGAATTTATCGTAATAAACAGCCAATCCATTCTAATTTCTAACCATAAAAACTTGTTCATCATCTCTATATAAAATGAACATCAATATCTTTCTAAAACTTCTTCAGCCAATGGGCAATCAAATTTATCAATAAAACTAAAACAATGTCAACAAAATGCACAACCACAACAACAACAATAACCATAAGAATTATTATTTTTGCAAAAAATAATAAGCAGAAATAGAAAATTGGAATATTATATATGAATATTATAATTATAGATTTACTTCAACACCCCCCCCCCCACCCACCCCACCCCACCCCACCCCAAATGTTGCGTCGCCAAAAATTTGTCATAGTTACATGCCTTTCCTATGTAACATGGAGTATTGTTTTCTCAATGTTGACAACATGATAAAAATGCATAAATTCAAATTAATTGATGTTCTAAGAGTTACTGGGTGGGATTGTATAGGCATTCCACCCATAATTATGTTTGATGACAATTTTTTTTTAGCTCTTAATATAGTCTAGATTCGATCTTTTATCATACACTCCTTAAAATAGTCTATCTCATAAAAGTGGGATACGCAATCCATTAGTTTTGGACTTAACTAATATAACTTGCAAATTACTCAATTAATCCTAAACCCCTTCGATGCTACTAAGCAAAAAGAAATCAGCCACCAAAAAATTTATTGTGATGGAGACAAAAAAGATTTACTTGCCGTTGAACCAAAAAATATGCGCCGAACAAAAATCACTTTGTGCCAGACAACATCTCTATAATACCACGAAACTTTTCCCAATTTTTGTGTAACGAAGAAAAGGTTTGTCTGAATCTTCTTCCCTCCAAAAGAAAACTTGTGATACCCACTACTTCAATAAATATAGTTCTAATTTTGTAGTCTTATTTTTGTAGGCAGAATTGATTAAAGCATGAGCTTGAAAGGTATTCGCCTAGGTATGTTCAATAAAATGTCGTCGTTTCTGTAATTTTTTTGTTATATATTTTATTTCATTGTCCTTCATATGTTTATCCAGTATTGAAATTTCGCTTGTAAAATGTTTGTCCGAAAATGAGATTTGCAATTTCACCTGTATTCTCTTAAATTTTTAATATGGTTGTCGTGCATTTTTTTTCTTTTTATAAAAAAATAGTTTCTGGATCCAATATTCTAAAATATTGTGAAGGTATGTGTAATGATCGAAAAAATTGGGAGAAGAAAATAGCAATTAAACTGGGAGACCAAGGGGTAGAATTGTACCCGAAAATTCAATTGCAATATTAAAATCTTTACAAAGAGAAATGGGGAAGAACTAGAGAAAGAAACATTACAGATTACACAAAAATCTCCATATCCTATTCCAAGCTATCAGGGAGTATATAAACCTCCGAACACTAGCTCAAAGAAACGTATTATATACTAGAAAGTTGCTATAAACAGACTGGCACTTTTCCTAATGGAAACGTGTTTTATTTGTCTCATTAAATTGCTATTCTACCAGTCCGATTACAATTCGTCTTTCACGCTTTTGGCTAATGACAATCTTGCATAAAAATACTTCCAGCAAAGCAGCAAAACAAGGGTTATTACAATTGCCCCCCCTCAAAACAATCCTTGTCCTCAAGGATTGAAGTGAAGGGAATGCTGCTGCAACAAGTCCGCCCCAGATGATGACCCAAAAATCTTCTTTTGCACTCACTTCTTCATAGAGAAAGTTACTACATTTTCCAGCTCCAATGAGTTCACAAAAGGTGAACTCCCTTATCACACCACTCCTCTATTGAGGTTCTCCGATTAACCAATTCCATTTTCCCAATTTCTCCAGGAAGTGTTTCTCCAGCTCTTCAACAACCTGATGTAACATTTGACCCCCCATTTTTAAATTCATGTGCTCAACGGGGATCCACATTTCAAAATATGACGGGGGTTCGGGCGGTGGTAATGGTAAATGTGATTGCTCCTCAACTCCATTATTCGCGCTTGACTGCTTATAAACAAAATCACAAACACTTGTTTTAGGACTAATGACTCCAAAAATACCCAAACTGTTATCCCCAACATCTCTAAAACCACATGGCATTTTTTTTGGACAGTCACCTCCAAAATACCTCAAAAACTTCTCAAGCATATTATGTTTAGTCATTTCATCAAAAGTTTTTAACTCATGACTTTTGCTCACAACGTGAGCATATTGCTCACTCCTATCAAACAGTTGATCAAATACTTGTAGTTCATGATTTCCACTAACAACAGTATTTTTGTGTTCCTCCTTTCTACTAGGCATTTTATCAAATACCTCTACTTCCTGCAACTCGTTGACAACTTCATCAAGCTGCTCCTTCTCATTCTCACCCCCCATCACCCCTTCATCAAATGAAATATGCATATTCCCCATCATATTACATGATTGATGATTTTTAAGACCAAAATTAGTGTACTCCTTTCTAACAGGCATTTCATCAAACACTTGTAAGTCATGAGAGTCAACCACAACTTCAATAAAACACTCCCTTCCACCCTCCACCATCCTTTTCAACTCCTCATGTGAAGCATTTATACTCAAATTCTCAATAGATGCATGATCTACTTCATTACTTAACTCTTGGCAGTAATCGGAAACGAACTCACCATTAGTGGAAGGAAATTTCAATTTCTGAGTGAATGGCGGTCCTTCTTTGTCAGCTTCCTTACCTTCGTTTACATAAGCTGTTGTTTTAGGAATTGCAATCTCTGATTGGACCTTCTCCTCGCCACAATTGCACAATTCTTTCTTTTCTTGGTCTATCAATAAACTGCAGTCTGCAAATGAACTCTCATACTGCTTCTTTGCTTCCCTAATTTGATGTGGGCATTCAGTACTTCTAATTGACTTTTTAGGGAAAAACTCATACGGATTTCCTTTTTCAGCAATTCCGATTGGAGGAAATAATCGGACAATCAAGTCCTGAAGTTTAGCCATTCCTTTGGCTTGCTGCTCCCGCCATTCCTTCATCGATCTCCTCAAATTCGAAATTCCTCCTTGAATTTCATCATACGTTGCATCATCCATTTCTTCAGCAATGAGTGTAGCAGATCAGCGCCACCGACCGAGGATCGATGGCTCTGATACCACTTGTAATGATCGAAAAAATTGGGAGAAGAAAATAGCAATTAAACTGGGGGATCAAGGGGTAGAATTGGACCCAAAAATTCAATTGCAATATTGAAATCTTTGCAAAGAGAAATGGGGAAGAACTAGAGAAAGAAACATTACATATTACACAAAAATCTCCATATCCTATTCCAAGCTATAAGGAGTATATAAACCTCCGAACACTAGCTCAAAGAAACGTATTATGTACTAGAAAGTTGCTATAAACAGACTGGCACTTTTCCTAATGGAAACGTGTTTTATTTGTCTCATTAAATTGCTATTCTACCAGTCCGATTACAATTCGTCTTTCACGCTTTTGGCTAATTACAATCTTGCATAAAAATACTTCCAGCAAAGTAGCAAAAAAAGGGTTATTACAGTATGCTATGTCAAGATTAGGATTTTGTATGTCTTTTTTTTCTGTTTTTTTGTCCTTGAGTGATTGACTTGTGCAATTATTTTTAACACTTTTTACATCAAGTTTGGGATATGTTGTGGGTGTCCAACTTCTGTCTTAGAAATATATTCAAAGAATTATTAAATAAATTAAAGGCTTATAAAGAACAATCTGGTCTTTATTGGAAAAAAGAAAAGAAAAGGCTTTATATAATTTACATCTAATCCCTTCATAAAAGAGAGTGCAACCAAACAACCTTTTTGGAATATTTGTCGAATAAAAGTGACTACAAAATATTTTTATGCAAATGATTGATATCATATTTTTGGCCATTGTATTGTATGATTTTCATATCACACTTAATACTATGTTGCTACCAAATGCAATTTATATGTAGTTGGAAAATATCATGTCTCATTTCATAAGTTAGGGCTTATTCAATTTTAGCACTTATATTTGCATTTGTTTCAGATTTCTTTCATATTTAACAACTTTCATTTTTCTCAATGTTGGTATATCAAGAAACTTGAGTTAAGTATAAACAAAGAAATACACACGGCCCCTTTTTGACTGAACAACGCGTGATTTCATATGTGTTTCTCCGTTGAAAATTTAACAAAAATTTGCTCATAGATCAATATTGAGATAAAATGAAAGTTGTGGATGAAATATGAGACAAATATAAAAGTTGGTATCAAAATTCAAAAAGCCCTTACTTATGGAACGAAAATGAAAATTTCACCCTATATATAAGGATGGCAATGAGTCCAGGTTCAACCTGTACCCGATCCGAACCCGACCTGCTACAAATTTTGCATATGCATATGTATTATTAATATATCAATTTATGTGATATACATAGTTATAATTCATATATAAATGCGTATATACTTTTCTAAAATTCAAATAAGAGCAAGAAATTATAAAGAATTAGTTTATTTGTAATACTTTCACTTTCTTCATCTTTTGGAAAGTTATGGTGATATTGTTTTTTAAAACCATATTTTCAAAAATTTTTTAAAAATATAAAGCAGGTTTAACGGGTCTAGTGGATCCAACCCGAACCCGACAGGGGTCGGGTTTTGATCAAGGTCCAAGAAAAGCCTTTGCGGGTCGGATCTCGGGTTTGACTAGACCCGGTCCGAACCCAACCCGTTGCCATCCCTACCCATATAGGTAACTTGGCAGAATGTATAGTTCTCTTAATTATATTGGCCGAGGTCAAAACACAAAAGCCATATGTCTTGTAGTAAGTAAAACTTAGCAAATTTGGGTATATATTATGGTAATGCAAACATATATATTGCTTGAAGTTTTTACAGAGCACAGATTATTTTGTAATGAATTTTTAAGCTAACCTTATTCTTCAGCAACTGGATTTCTTGATTCATGATGCCCATCTGTGTTAGACTGTAAATTTTAAAGTGCTACATTTGGTTAGATAATAAATCATATGTAAGAAATGGAATAAATTAACTTTAAATAATTATTTGAATTATAAACAAAGAGTATTTATTGGTGTATTTATATTTATTTATACCTCTGCTGAGCGAACATGATATATCCATATCTCAAGATGTTTCGCAAGAACATTCAATTCGTCCAAGGTCATTGCCCCAGCTCCTCCTCCAGATATGAACCTTAAAAAAGAAAAGAAAATAAAAGAATGTTTATTTTCATTGTAAATAAAAGTTTGTGTAGTAATAATTTCTGTTATTTTTTACTTTTTACTTCTGGGGTTAGAGTATAAAAATCAAATTGATTTACCTTATTCCTTTCTGGAGAATTTCAATCTCATGCTTAAGCATGGCAATCTCTCCTTTTCGATCCTAAGCGGGGGAAAAAAAATAGCATCACTTCAATTAATTAAATATTGTTGTCACTTTATAGTTTTCACATGCCGTTAGTCAAACTAATAGAAAAGGCTGAAATCGGTTGGAAAAATTAATGAAAATTCATCTTTACTCCTGGATTTGTTCAACAAATATAAGTTGACAAATTTATCTTTTGGTGATATCATAACATTTTTAAAAACTTAAGATTTGCATCGCAGTTAATCTTATTCTTATTGATCAATCATCATATTCACATTAAATTTTTTATAGGGTTAATTACATTTACTGTCCTTCTAAAGTTACAAAACTACAGTTGGTTCCCCAAAATTTTTTAATATTATCAACTCATATCCTGAAAAATTTCAAAATTACAAATACTTCATTAGTCAGTTGGTTCCCGGTCATATTTTTTTAAACTCTCGGTTTTACCCCTATCTTTTCCAATTTAAAAAAATGTTGGATCGGGAAAGACAAGGGTATTTTTGAAATTTCATAAAAATTTTTGATGACGTTAGCAGAATATGACCGAGAACCGGCTAATTAGGGGGGTATCTGTAATTTTGAAATTCCTCAGGGTATGAGTTGGTAATATTGAAAATTTTTGGGTAACCAACTGTGGTTTAGTATCTTTAGAGGGGTAGTAGATGTGATTAACCCTTATTTTTATATATCTAAACCATTAATTTTCACAAACAAAATTCACTTATTTATCAATTCATCGTAATAAACAATCAATTCGTTCTAATTAGAGCAAATAATACTTCACCTTAAACCATAGGCCAGTCAAATTCATTGACAAGACTAAAACAATTGTAACAAAGAGTACCGCACATCATTAGTATTGTTATTTTTCATTCTCAATTGAGATTAGTTTTCTAATATGAGCTAAAAAACACTAGCTCATTACATTAATTGTGGTGGAGCATCGGCCCCTATCGTGAAGGTGCGAGTCCAAGGAAGGCTGTTTAGCATGATGGGGGACATGCAACAATACATTTACAATGAGTTTTGCCATTATAATTTTCACAATATCCCACTAACAATTTCTCATGATATGTCCTTGAGCATGCTTCCATACATATTTCATTCCCTTCTGGATCACATGGTTCAGGCCAAGACACATAGCATTGACCAGGTAAAATTGCCTTAGCAAAAGGGATTCCTCTTTCAACTGCATTCATACCAATGAAAAAATAACACAACTTGTAATTATATATTGGGTACAAAAAAAACAAATATTTTTCTAAAAAAATAATTGGGATATTTATAAAGTGACTAAACACACACACACACACACACACTCTCACTTTTGACTCGATATGAAGACCCTTCTATCTATTGAAATTACAATTATCCCTAATATTAAAAGATGCCGGTGCTTTTTGGAATTCGGGCAACTAGTTGTTGGTTCTGTTTGTAAGACAAAATCAGGTCTTTCGAGTGATATAAGCTGAACAGATAAAGGGTTTATTTTGTAATTAGAATAAACTTTAGAAGTTTTTTGGAAATTGTTTCTGAACAATTTATGTACTTGCATGGTGTACCAGTACATGTAGTTATGCATAAACGACCAAAGATATAGTTCCCGTGTTTACGCTTCTGAAATTTAAAACATCCATCATGATATTTGGTTTCATATTAGAAAATTTTTCAATATATCATCAGAAATAATTGGTGAAACAAAAAAAGGAAAAGGAAAAAGAAAAGATTGCAAGCTTACATGACATCAGAAAAACAAGGAAAATCATGCATAGAGGTTATTTAAAAAGCTTTGCCATCTTAAACCTTATATTGCAAATACTGTTCTATGTAAATGCTGCAAGTTTGAAACAAATAATGCAAATACTATTCTGTGTAAGGCCTATTTATATACAACTAAAGCAAGTTAATGAAAAATAAGACTTTGAAAAGCTCGCTTGGATTCACATTGGGAGAATTTATGAAAAATCTAGAATGCGCATAGTAGATGGCATGATCAAAAATTAAATTTCAATGAGATTTAATTGAATTTATCTTTTTATCTTAAAAAGTGAATTAACTTGCTCAATTATGGATTATCTCATTTGAAAAATCAAATGCTTTAGAGAAAAGTGAATGAACGTGCTTATGGATAACATCTCATTTGAAAAATCAAATGCGGTAGCAATAGCCTGATATTTTACTTTCAGATTTTCCTCTTACTTACTAATATCGTATTGATTATAACGATAATCTATCAATTATAAACAAAAACTAGATTGTCAAAATGATACACTCTAAGGACCTAATTACAAATTAAATTTACTTTAAATTGAAGGCACAAGATGGAATCTTTTTTTGGAATTGTTAAATGTTAGAAAAATGATACTGGTAGGTCATAGTTAGAAAGTAATAAACGGTCAATGATAGCATTAGGAATTTAGGCAATCCAACAAAGTAAGATTTGAATTAAAAATTGGGAAATTAACTCAATTTTTTTGGTAACGCCATGTTAAACTGAGCTCAAGATAAATGAAGTAATGAAAATTCACTACAAGAAAAAATATTAACGGCAAAAAATAAAATTACGATTTGAAATTTGTTATTAATTATATGCATTAAACGATACCCTTTATTTGGTCTTCAATTAAATCTGATATAGAAGGAATACGCACACTCCACATGGACATTCCCTACGACATGGATCAACCGGGTCACACCACCTAAAAGCTAGGTTGCTGATGTGGTGCACTCTGAACAAGGACACGTGTCTCCATATATGTTCGGATTCGAGGAGATGTAACCTCCTCAAGGATTTACCTTAGATCCTTGCGGCCTCTCACCAGGGAGGTCCTCCACCATCTCATCGAAGATACTATTGTCACTTCGCTGAGGGACTTGCCCCCCTCTAGAGCGGTCCTCCACCATCTCCTCGAAGATACTATTGTTGCTTCGTTGAAGGACTTGCTCCTCTCTAGAGTGGTCCCTCGCTATCTCCTCGGAGTGGTCCCCCAGTACAACGAGTTCTGACAGACCATTGTACCCGAAGCTTGCACTTCACCGTGTCAGAGGAATATTCCTTGTACGGACGTCGAAAAATGGGCTTCTTCAGCCGTGATCCAGCACACACTCTCTCCCCCAGCCTACTATAATAGAAGGTCTCCACTGTTCACAACATACGCTTTCTATTCTTGTACTACCCCTTCTATAGTGCATTACATTACCTTCTGATTACCTGCTTGAATTCCATTGACTTGAGCGTCGGAGGGTATTCATCGGAGATACTTCCGGCTAGACTCACGTGTGTTCCATCCTTGTAGAATAGAGACCTAACCAGCAATTCGATCACACATCCTCAGATAAGAGAAGCTTTTGCCTAAGCCTAGATTTCAATCACATCAAAATCTATTAAGTGACAACAACTCCTATTTTAAATTAACTAGCCTGTCTTCCGGGCTATGCACGAAAATCATATTCAAAAATTAAAATTAGAGTATGTATATTTATATACTCTAGGAAAAAAAATGCATTTTTTGTCCCATAATTCATACCTAGTAGCATCCTCAATTCCATAATTTTCCTAATAGTCAATTTTGATCCTACTGGATACTGTCTGGTGGCAGAAAAAGAACTTCCATTAAATTTTGAATGGAATCAACACATGACTTCTACGTGCTCCGTTACCACTCATTTTTTGGAAGGGAAAATGCACTTTTTGTCCCGTATATAGAGTTGCAACCTTGGCCCAAAAAATACATGAAATATGAATTTTTAGTCACTTACAATAACAAAAGGTGGTGAATATAGGACTTTATATGCTACTCAATTTGAAAATGGATCATATAACATCATTTTTTTCTCTCATCTCATATCACCAACAATCACAAAAATAACATCAAATCACATGCCGCCAGCCCCAATTACAGTATGTATTTCAAGAAAATTTTTTTTACATCACATGCAATTAGGAATTGGAGAGCAATGCAACCACCAATTTTATCATATTAAATATTTTACATTAATATTTTACAATAAAAAAATGATAGAACACTTTAAATGCTAATTAATTTTAAAATGAGATTATATAACATCAATTTTTTCTCTCACCTTATACCACCAACAATCACAAAAAGAGGGGGGGGGGGGTTCCATTTTTAACCCCTCTGTGGTTTCAAAATAGGGCTAACCCCCCTCCCCCCCATGGTTTAAAAATATCCAAAATTACCCCTGTGTTTTCTCAACCCTTGGCGATCGATCTTGAAAGATGTAACGCTGCAACAAGGATATCGCATTTTGAAGGAAATGTGATTGTAATACCCTGTCTTATATCGAGAATACAAGGAAAAATTGAATGCCTTATAAGTCAAGCCTAAGAACACAAATGCATCTATTGAATATATCCCTTGCAGACAAATTGTACATAGCACAATAGCAGGGTGCATTCAGTGGATTCGGAGGTAACTCTCGCATCCGAAAGGCTCACGAACCTGAGGCATGATAGGTACAAACACAAGAACTCTGCATAACATAGAAACGTGCGCGCACACATAAGAACTCTACATAACACACAAACACACACACACAAGAACTCTGCAAAACACACAAATGCACACACACATACACACTCAAACATACAGACAAGAGCACATATGCACACACACACACACACAGAAAAAAAAAACACACACACACACACACACTCATACATATATAACAACACACCCAAGAAAAGAGAAAGGAGATTGTTGAAATTTATTTAAATTTCAACTACAATTGACTCAAATACGGTTTGGGGAGGCGAGATTCAGATATGGTCAGAAGAAATAACTTCAATAAAACTTGATTTGATATGTTTGCAGGGAGATCTAGGCGTGGCGCTAGGGTTTGGGGAGGTGAAGATATCTGCAGGGTGGTGTTTGCTTGATCGGATTATTTTTTGGCAACTGGGGATGGAGGCGTGAAGATGGTGGTGAAGGAAGAAAGCAGTGGAGGAATAAGATGGTGGGAGCGGGCAGTGGCATAGTTAGAAACTTCATTCAGTAGGGTCAATATTCATTGGTTAACCAACTGTCGATAATCATTTTTATTTCGATAAATCTAATTCTTGGAAATTTCTAATGAACAATCCTTTGAAAAACATCAAAACGGATTCGATTATATTATTTTTGAATAAAAATTCTATAAAAATCTAGTATTTTTTTAGTGTATTGGAGTAGTTCACGATTCAATAACCTATTAAAGTTCAACTAAAATTAAAGATTATGCATATTTTTTTTTTCTTGAAGCCCCAATAAAGTTTTGTAGGTCTCTTATTTGGAATAAACAAACTTAATAAATTGATCTTGTTCATCACTCATGTTACAAACAGGTATGGCGTATTTGATTCTTAAATTATGATAGTATTAGTGGACATAGTCGACATATGAACACGTATGGCCGGGTCAATTGCACCCTCTCACTTAAATGTGCCTTCATTAGTGGGAGCGGGGCGGGGTGGCAGGAAGATGAGGGTGACGATCAAAGGGAAAAAAAATCTAAACATATAATTTTTTAATTATTATTTGTTATTTTAATAAGAGTTTTTTTAATGATTATTACAAAAATTAAAAAATAATTTTTTAATTTTTATTATTAAAAAGTTATTTGTAAATAATAATACTACATTGCATAGTCATAGTTTAAAAGAAAATTGAATTTATTTCAATTATTTTTATTGTTTCAATAAGCATTTTTTAATGATTTTATAACAAAGATAATTTTTATTATAAAATAATTTTTTTTTTCTAAAAACATATAAAAAAATAATTTTAAGAGATAGTTAAAAGAAAACTAAAAAGGGTTTCTTTGCAATTTTAAAATTTATAAATAAAATGAGAAGGGTTTAATTAAATCCTAACAAATTAAGGGGGCATATTTATCATATGATATAAGTATATTTAAAAATAGAAGTACATGGGTATTTTAATCAATATACTTGTAAAAACGTGCCAAATATCTCTTTCATCTTTTTAATCACAATATTTTAATAACAATATTATCAATTATATATTATTTCATCTTTTTATCTCTATTATTTCTCTGTATACAATTTAGCAATATATGAAAGTAATTTTATTATTCAACCTTTTTTTTCTTTACCGTATCTTTTATCTTTAATTAATTTGATATTAAATTGTCGATATATTCAAATTTTATTCATTTATTGTTCTTTACTTCCTAATAAACCTATTTTATTTATTTATTGTTATTTATATAGTTTCATGCTCTATGTATATTATAAAAAGTTTACATATAATGCAACAGTCTTTGACCAAAATCATCTAATAAGCACAAAATGATTTTGATAGAGGCTTTTGACTGCAATTTGGTTAATTTTGATCTCTTAAATTTTTGAATTTCTTAATTAAAAAAAATGATTGGATAAAGTCTTTTGAAATAATAATAACAACAATTGAAAACTTCCTTATTCTACTCATCCACTTACTCACACTAACATATCCAATTACGCACTCTCACATTTCTATGATTTTTGATTTCCACTAAGTAAGATATTTTATAATTAAAATATTCATTAGAATATGAATCGAGATACGAAAGGAGACAATTTAGATCATCTGCTATAAAATGGTGCTACATTTTTTTCTTCATTTATTAATACAGGCCATGCACATTGGTAAGTGGTTGAGATATTGAAAGATAAAAACTTATGCTATGAAAAATTATTGAAGTTTCTCTCTCGTTATCTCAATTGTCTGCCAATACACGTGGTGTGTATGAATAAGTAAAGTAGAAGATATAGCACCATTTTGTCGTAGAGGATTCGGACTACGAAATGAGATTATTTATTCGGGGGGAGAGAGAGAGAGAGATGAAAGGAGATCCAAAATGTTCATAACATCTAAGATTCATCTTACATAAGTTTAGGACGAAAGGTTTTTTCTAAAATGTAAAAGAAGATTCATAACATTCAAAATACATCAAGAGCACTTAGTATTTCATAATTTAATTATTATTTTATTTATATTTATATTTTTATAATTATTCTTTTTTTGTAAACTAAATTTAAATTTAATTTATATTATGATGATTCACATCTATATATATTTAGGTGCTTAAAAAAAATTATAGTATCACATCTTCAAATGTGGATAATAATATATCACTACAAGAAAACACGTGATTTTCGGCGGAATTTCCGCCGAAATTTTTCAGCGGAATTTCGGCGGAAAATTAAAAAAAATAAAAAATAATATTTTTTAAATTTTTCGGCGGATTTTCGGCAGAATTTCCTCCGAAAAATTTAAAAAATATTAATTTATATTTATTTTTAATTTAAAAAATATTATTTTATAAAAAATAATATTTTTTAAATTAAAAATTAATAAAAATTAATAATTTTTAAATTTTTTGGCGAATTTTCGGCGGAATTTCAGCTGAAAAATTAAAAAAATTAAAAATAAATAAAAATAATATTTTTTAAATTAAAAATTAATAAAAATTAATAATTTTTAAAATTTTCGGCGGATTTTCGGAGAAATTTCCGCCGAAAAATTAAAAAAATTAAAAATAAATAAAAAAGAATAATTTTAAATTAAAAATAAATAAAAAATAATATTTTTTATAAATTTAAAAATAAATTTAAAAAATTAAAAATAAATATTTTTAAATAAAAAATAATAATAATGTAATATATTTTTAGAATATATTAAAATTTATAATTTTTATTTTTATTTGAATTATTATTATAAAATTATTACTATTATTAGAATGAAATGAATTTTTGTATGTTATATATATGTATATAATATTATGTATTATATATATAAATTTTTAAAAAATTTTCAATAAATAAATAACATATTATTATTATTATTAATTATTTTTATTTGAATTGTTGTATGATATAAATATGTAATGTATGGAATTATGATAACAAAGTGAACATAGCTCAACGGTAAGGGAGTTGTTTGCCAACTGAGAAGTTGAAGGTTCGACTCCCAGTGGCCCCAAACGCTGGAATAATATTGGGCCCGTGTACTCACGCGCGCGCGCTCTGGGGCGAGGTCCCGGGTTCGACTCCTAGGTTGGGCAATTGAAATTTTATATTTTCAAAAAATATTAATTAAATTTCGGCGGAATTTTCCGCCGAAAATTTATTTATTATTTATTATTTATTTTATATTTAAAAAATATTATTTTTTAATTATTTTTAATTTTTAAATTTTTCAGCGGATTTTCCGCCGAAAACCGCCGAAAAATTTAAAAAATATTATTTTTTATTTTTTTTAATTTTCTGCCGAAATTCCGCCGAAAAATCACTACCGACGAAGGTTTTTTCGGGAGATTGAATCCGCCGAAAATCCGCCGAAAAAACTGTATTTTTCTTGTAGTGTATTATTTTGAGATCTATTAACTTAGAGTAGCTCATAATTTAACATTTATAACTTTAAAATATCTAAAAATTTTATTTATAACTTTAATTTGGAGAATATATTTAGATTTTAATTTTTTTTGATATGATTTTTTTGGCGTGAAAATACTTTTCTTTTTTCTTTTTAAATTTAAAAGCTTTAAATATGAGTAAATATTATTATTTATTTAATTATTAAACTGCATTGAAAATTATTTAGAGTAAACGCTATTTCACATTAATAGTATATTTTATTTTTATCTTTTTATGTAGCACAATAAATTATGATATCCGTGTGTAGCACAGGGTACATGTTAGTTATATATATATATATATATATATAGAGAGAGAGAGAGAGAGAGAGAGAGAAGAGACCGAGAGCGAGAGACAGAGATTTGCAAAAACGTGGTGACGAAAAGAAAAAAAAAAAGCAATCAACAAGACTAATTTAAACTCAACATGGTATTTTTTGACGCCCCCCCCCCCCCCCCTCTCTATATATGTATGTATATACATATATCTGTGTGCGTATATATGTATGTCTATGTCTGTACTATTATTTAAAAAGAGAACCTTTTAATACCTTTGGTATGCCAAATTTTTTGGTTACGTAATTTTTTTTTCTCTGTCTTCTATCACCGTCTTTTAACTTTCTCTCTTCCTCCTCTATCATCTTAACATCTTTCATATCCCAATACTTTTCAATATAATTTCTTTTTAACTTTCTTAGTGATTTTTTTCTTAATTTTTTATTTTAAGTTAATTTATTTTTACTTATCACTACTTTCATAAACATATTAAAAATAGTTGAAAATATTTTGATAGTATAGATACAATCAAAATTTTAATATGTCATTAAATTATATTATTTTTATTATACACACGCATCAAGTATACTAATACTCTAGTATATTGTGTGTGTGTGTGTGTGTATATCTCTATGTGTGTATATGCGCGCGCGCGCGTGTGTGTGCACGCATAAATATATATGTATAACTATGTGTGTATAAATACATATGTCGTCAGTGAGTTGGGGTATTTAGGAGTGCACATTTGTATTTTCATAAAAATTGTCAGGGTCTCAAGTGGTTTTCATAATTGAGGGGGTGTAATAATAATTAGTAAAACAGGGGGAGGGGCATCAACTAATAGTTGGACATTACCTCAGTGTATGTACAGGTAATTCTCCCTTTTCTTTCTTTTATCTTCAATATAATGCCGTAATTAATCTTAGTGATCAATTGTTAGATTCATGTTAGATTTTATTTTCGTTTAAACCATTAATTTTCACAGATGACAAAATTTTGATTAATTACTTATCAATTCATCGTAATAAACAACCAGTTCATCCTAATCAGAGCAAACTAAATATTTCATCACCTTAAGACAAAGATCAGTCACAAAAGTACCTCAGCAAAAGGGATGCCTCTCTGAACTGCATATATCCAATGCAATGAAAACCCTTTTAACACAACAACTTATAATAATATATGTTGGATAAAAAAAATACAGTCTCTGAAAAATGAGCAGGATTATTATAAAAGCAAAACCGCCTTCTAATTCAGGACCCTCCCTAACAGGTATAGGGGCATTTTGTAAAAGTTAAACCATCCATCATGTTTATTAGTTTCAAATAAGAATTTTGTTCAATATATCATATAAAATAATAGGTAAAGATAGAAAGGGAAGAAGAAAAGACTGCAATCTTACATGACATCAGATAAACGAGGGAAATCATGCATAGAGCTGATTGTTTCAAAAGCGTTGCCATCTTAAACTTTATTTGCAACTAATGTTCTATACAAATGTTGCAAGTTTGAAACAAATGTTGCAAATGCTATTTTATGTATGGCCTACTTATATACTGTAAAAGCAATTTAATGAAATTAAGATTTTGAAAAGCTCGCTTGGCAATATTATATCAAAATTGTGATCAAACATGTGCTATTATAATACATTGTTTTTACCATATTTATACATCGACTAATGTTATAAAAAAGCTAATTTATTTTTATCAAATTGTTTTTTATAATATAAATTTATGAAAATATATACATGATGATATCTATTTCCCGTACCTAGGCACAAGATTAAATACTAGTAGTAATAATACTATAAGCCTATTATATATAGTGGAATAGTCTGTCAAAATTTACCACAAGTGTCAGAAACATATTCATTTTTCTTATACGCCAATTGATTAGACACATTTATTACAAATTAATTAATCATTTAGTATATTTTTGAATTATATAAAGAATATATTATCTAATATATATATTTAAAATGAAGTCCATCTTATGTGTCCATCCCTTACTCATGTAGATAATGAGGGGGACAAGTTGTCCTTTTATTATTTTGCCATATAAGACGTTTGCTATATTTGCATTTTCACTCTTTAATTCACATTAAAATCTTTCTAAAATTAAAATAACACAATCCATTATTGTCAATACTATATCTCGGACTCCTTAAATTACTCATTATACTTAATTGTTTTCTTAAATATAATTTCTAATTATATCCATTGATTAGTTTTTCTGATTATTAACGCTTATCAATTAGTTCAAATTTTTAGATTTTGTATGTAAATATATACATATAAGTGTCTCAATATGACAAGTAATGTATTAATTTTAATAATGATGTCTTTGATTATTGCTTAATCATTTCACATTTAATGTCATAAATCTAATCTAATCTAATCTAATATATATTTGAAATGGAGCCACCTTATGTGTCCATACCTTGCTTATATGGACAATAAGGTGGACAATTTTTCCTTTCATTATTTTGCCATATAAAACGTTTGCTATATTTAAATTTTCCCTCTTTAATTCAAACTAAAGTCTTTCTAAAATTAAAATTACATAATACGATTATTATCAATAATATATCTCTACCTCCTTAAATTGCTCCTTATACTTAATTATTTTCTTAAGCACAATTTCTAATTATATACATTGCATAGTTTTTCTAATTATTAACGCTTTATCAATTAGTTCAAATTTTTAGATTTTGTGTGTATATATTTATGTATATATACATACAAGTTTCTCAATATGACAAGTTATGCATTAATTTTAATAATATTGTCCTTGACTATTGCTTAATCTTTTCACATTTAATGTCATAAATCTAATCTAATCTAATCTAATATATATTTAAAATGGAGTCCATCTTAGGTCTCTATCTATTGCTTATGCAGACAATAAGGTGGACACGTTGTCCTTTCATTATTTTGCCATATAAGACGTTTGCTATATTTACATTTTCAGTCTTTAATTCTCATTAAAGTCTTTCTAAACTTAAAATTACATAATACCATTATTGTCAATAATATATCTCTAACTCCTTAAATTGTTTCTTATACTTAATTATTTTCTTAAACATAATTTCTAATTTTTTTTGAAGACCAAAGGAACTATTATTCAATCAAGTGAAAAAAATCGTTCGGTACATCGCTATAAGCGTAAGCAGGAATATCAAGAACCCTTCATAAAGAAGGTCGCGTTCCTTGCAAGAATATAGGCAATATTATTACCTAAACGGCCAATGTGAGAGATAGTAAATTATCCTACTAATGGTAGCATCTCTTTGATATCATTGATAAGCACACCCAAGATGGATAAATCTTTTGCCTATTGGATGTTTGATAGAACAGTAGCATTATCTCCTTCCAATTGGATTTGTCGCCATCCCCTACGAAGTGCAAGATGAACCCCTTCATGAGCAGCCAAGGTTTCCCCTAGTTCCGGATTTGGATTACGTTGAACTCTATTAGTCATCCATCCTACACATAGGCCACGCTAATCTCTAGCAATCACGCCGATACCAAGTTCCACCTACTCGTGAAAAATGGCCCCATCAAAGTTGATTTTGATGGTGCTCAGAGGGGGTGGAGTCCACAAACTTAATCCTTGCACCGATTGGATAGATATTCAAGGGGATCCAGACTTGTGGAAATTTCGATAGAAGGCATTAGTAAAATTATTTAGTTCCGCCGGATTTAAGTAGGGACCTCTATATGAGCTCGATTCCGATTCTACCATAGATTCCATGCTAAGATGACCATTTTACTAGTGTTTTTCTCATTAAGCTCGTCCCAAGCTTGCATCAGCCAATCAATGGGGTGGTTGTTCCAATTTGAGATCACTCGCCAAGGTAGTTCAGATAGTGACTAGGTTTTTGGAGCAAAGTCACAACCAAAAAGGGCGTGCTTTTCCGTGTCCGCCATCTTGTGGCAGAATGGACATTGAGGGTCTACTTGAATATTCCGCTTGTGAACTCGGAGGGGTATTGGACGTGAATCTTTGCACAGTCGCCAAGCAAAGTGTTTGACCTTTGGAGGGAGCTTCAATCACCATACTTTCTTCCATTGGTCGTGAGATGGGCTATTGGATGTAGAAGGCCTGTCTTGGGTAAGCAGTTGAGTCGCTAAGTGGTAAGCACTCTTGACTTTGAATCTTCCCTTATTAGAGTAGTGCCAAATCTGCCTATCTTGTGAATTACCTTGGCCAAGTGGAAAGTTTAGGATTAGCTGGGAATCAACCAGCTAAAAGGTTTGCTCGACAAACTCATGGTTCCATTGTCTCAGATTATCAAGAATGAGGTCTTGAACTAGCCGAACTTCCGAAGCTTGAGTTCATGGTGTTACCAATAGGTATAAGCGTGGTTGAGGAAGCCAGGGATCAATCCATACATGGACGTTAGATCCCTTTCCCACTCGCCAGCTCATACCCTCTAGAACTGGAGGCTGGGCTACAAGAATTCTTCACTAAGTGAAAGAGTGGAGGAAGCCCAGCTTGGCAATTAGGAAATTTTCATTCCGAAAATAGTTGTGACATAGTACCCGGCTGACAAGGCTATCGGTTTCAGTAGTAAGTCTCCATCTTTGTCTGGCAAGAAGGACCAAGTTGAAAGCTTTTAAGGTTGTGAAAACCAAGACCTCCGTCCCGTTTGCTGCTACACAAATCCTTCCATGCAACCCATTGAACTTTACATTCCCCTTTACAGCTCCACCAAAACTGTGAGATCATTTTCTCAATTTCCCGCACAAAATCGCCTGGCGAAAGAAAGTATCCCAGACTGTAGGTAGGCATTGCTTGGAGAACTACCTTAATAAGGACCTCATATCCAACTGCAGATAATTTTGTCTCGGACTATGACTAGATTTTTTTTCCAAATCCTAGCATGAATTCCCATGAAAACTGTCTTTTTTGATCGCCCCACAACTGGTAGTAATCCCAAGTATAAGTCATGAGTTGAAACTTCTTTTACGCCTAAAGCATTCGCAAGCGAATTTCTTTCTTCCTGTGACATATTACGACTAAAAACCACTGAGGACTTAGCTTTATTGATCTCTTGCCCTGACACCCCTGCGTACCTTGCCAACACTGATTTAATGCAAAAGATAGTCTCAATATTCGCTTGGCATGTAATCAGCATGTCATCCATGAATAATAAATGGGAAATACGTAGGCCACTCCAGCTAATTGCGAATCCTCTAATATTTCCTTTGATTTCCTTCACCTGTAAAAGTCTACTAAAGAGCTCTACACAGAAAAAAAACAGGTAGGGTGATATGGGATCTTCTTAGCGAATCCCCCATTGAGGTGAAATGTGACCAAAGCATAAACCATTCAGCATCAAAGAAAAGTGGGATGTGGAAACGCAAGAGATAATTAAGGTAATGAAGGGGGTAGGAAAACCTAGTGTGAGTATCACCGCTCACAGGAGGGGCCAATCTACTTTGTTGTAAGCTTTGCTGACATCGTGCTCCAATGTCATGAACCCTGCTTTTCGTGAGGTCATAATTTTCAAGAAGTGGTTAATCTCAAAAGATATAAGCATATTATCAGAAATCAACTAGCCTGGAATGAAAGCGGATTGAGTGGGGGAAATTAATTTAGGGAGAAGGTTGTTATGTTTTGGCTTAATTTCTCCCACATTGCTTAGTTAAGGAACATGGGAAGTTCCTTAATGCTATAAAAGGACTTCTTCCCTTCCTTATTTGTCATCCCAAAATTTGTATTCTCTTCTCCCAAATTAAAAGAGCAGGCTACGTGAGTAGTGCTCGGAGACGTAGGCATAATTGGCCGAACTCCGTTATCAATTTTCGGGTGTGTTCTTTCCTTATCTCTTTTAGTTATTCCGCATTTGATTTGTTTCTTTTCGGTTATAGTATAGTATTCAATATTTATTTGTCGGGTTTATTTATAGTGTATTGTACTATTCATTTAGGTGTATTTTTCTATTCACGTGTATGGTGCTGTTCATGTATACACGGGTTTAGGTTGTGATAATATACTGTGCAAGTAAGTTCTGTCTAGGAGACTGGGTTTTAAGTGGGACCATTTGTGACCTCTCCAGCCTTTCCTGGGAATTTATTTGGAATGATAATTTTGTCTAAGGAGACTGCTCAGTAGTCTTTCCTGGAAATTATCGAATCAGTACAATTCACTAGTTGTAGTTTGAGTGGAAAATTACCCGATTTTCCCAACAAGTGGTATCAGAGCCGAAGGTTCGTCCTAGGTCTGTTTGTAATTTTGTTTATATTGAATACTATCATTCGAGTCTGTAATGGCATCAGAAGTTCCACCAACAAATTGTGTTACATCAAATATGACACAAGGGACATCGACTTCCTCGTCCTCATGGGCAAGGTTTCCAATGTCAAGTTTGAAGTTGGCGGTAGAGATATTTGACGGTACTGGCCATTTCGGCATGTGGCAAGGCGAGGTCATGGACTCCCTTTTCCAACAGGGTCTTGACATCGCCATTGAAGAAAAGAAACCAGAATACATAGAAGATAAGGATTGGAGTATCATAAATCGGTTAGCATGCGGAACAATTCAATCGTGCCTGTCCAGAGAGCAGAAGTATGCATTCAAGAATGAGACTTCTACACATAAATTGTGGAAGGCGTTGGAGGAGAAATTTCTGAAAAAGAGTGGTCAGAATAAGCTCCTTATGAAGAAGAGGTTGTTCCGGTTTGATTATCAACCAGGTACTACTATGAATAAACACATCACTTTGTTTCAACAATTAGTAGCAGACCTGTTAAATTTAGATGTAAAATTTGAAGATGAAGATTTGGCTTTGATGTTGTTGTCATCTCTTCCCGATGAATTTGAACACTTAGAAACTACTTTACTTCATGGGAAGGAGAATGTATCTTTAGATGCTGTATGTTCTGCATTGTATAGTCATGAATTGAGAAAACAAGATAAAATGAGGAACAAAGTAGCTACAGCAGATGAAGCATTAGTGGCGAGAGGTCGTCAGCAGAGCCAGTCAAAGGGGAGAAGAGGAAGATCAAAGTCGAAGAGCAGAGTTGCCAAAGATGAGTGTGCTTTCTGTCATGAGAAAGGGCACTGGAAGAAAGACTGTCCAAAGTTGAAGAATAAAGGGAAGGCTCAGCAAGATGCAAATGTTGCAGAATGCAAAAGTGATGCAGAGTCAGATGTCTCTTTGGTGGCATCACCTTCAACATCCCATCCAGACGAGTGGATTTTGGATTCCGGTTGTACCTACCATATGTCTCCCATCAGGGAGTGGTTCTTCAATTTTGAAGAACGTGATGGTGGAGTTGTTTACATGGGCAATGACAATCCATGTAAAACAGCTGGGATAGGTTCAATCAAGCTGCGGAATCATGATGGATCTACAAGAGTTTTGAAGGATGTACGGTACGTTCCGAATTTGAAGAAGAATCTCATCTCTTTGGGGGCCTTAGAGTCAAAAGGCCTAGTTGTGATGATGCGAGATGGAATTCTCAAAGCAACTTCAGGAGCACTTGTGATGTTGAAAGGCGTGAGAAAAAATAATCTGTATTACTATCAAGGTAGTACAGTAGTTGGGACAGTAGCAACTGCAACATCTAGTAGCAAGAAGGATGCAGAGGCGACAAAGCTGTGGCATATGCGTTTGGGACATGCTGGTGAAAAATCCTTGCAAATTCTTGCTAAGAAAGGATTGTTGAAAGGTACGAAGACTTGCAAATTAGAATTTTGTGAGCATTGTGTTCTGGGAAAACAAAGAAGAGTGAAATTTGGCACTGCCATCCATGATACCAAGGGTATTTTGGATTATGTGCACTCAGATATATGGGGACCTGCCAAGACTCCATCTCTTGGATGTAGACATTATTTTGTCACTTTTGTTGATGATTTTTCCAGAAGAGTATGGGTGTTTACTATGAAGAAGAAGGATGAAGTGCTTGGAGTTTTCCTTAAGTGGAAAGCTCAAGTTGAGAATCAGACTGGAAGAAAGATCAAAGTTCTCCGAACAGACAACGGTGGAGAATACAAGAGTGATCCTTTCCTGGAGGCATGCCAAGAGTTTGGCATAGTTCGGCACTTCACAGTCAGAAAAACACCACAACAGAATGGGGTGTCGGAGCGTATGAACAGAACACTAGTGGAGAAAGTTCGTTGTATGCTGTCTAATGCTGGGTTAGGCAGAAAGTTTTGGGCTGAGGCTGTGACATATGCTCAACATCTCGTAAATCGTTTGCCGTCATCCGCAATAGATTGCAAGACTCCTTTAGAGGTATGGTCCGGGAAACCTACAACAAATTATGATTCTTTGCATGTTTTTGGTTCTACTGCATATTATCATGTAAATGAATCAAAGTTGGATCCACGAGCAAAGAAAGCTTTGTTTATGGGCTTCAATGCTGGAGTTAAAGGATATCGCCTTTGGTGTCTAGAGGCAGAGAAGACCATCATCAGCAGGGATGTTACCTTTGATGAATCTGCCATGTTGCATAAGGTAACTCAAGGAGGAATTGATGATACTCCACAACAGGTGGAGTGTACGCCGAAGCAGGTGGAGTTTGAACAGATAATGGTGAGCCCAGAAAAAAACACCATTAGTGACTCTCCTATGGCAGAAGAAGAGTCAGATGAGGAAGAGGTTCCGACCCAAGAACCTCAACAGCAGCCAGATTCAATTGCTGTTAGAAGGACAAGACGAGAAATTCAGAAACCTGCTCGTTTTGTTGACATGGTAGCTTATGCACTTCCAGTTGTTGATGAAGTCCCATCCACCTTTCCAGAAGCCATCCGAAGTTCAGAAAATGGTAGATGGAAAGATGCAATGGAAGAAGAGATGCAATCTCTTGAGAAGAACAAGACATAGAAGTTGACACAGTTACCAAAAGGCAAGAAAGCAATTGGATGCAAATGGGTATTTGCAAAGAAAGAAGGATTTCCTGTCAAGAATGATGTTCGCTACAAGGCAAGATTGGTAGCTAAAGGCTATGCTCAGAAGGAGGGAGTTGATTATAATGAGGTATTTTCTCCAGTTGTTAAACATTCCTCCATTAGAATTTTGTTGGCCTTGGTAGCACAGTTGAATTTGGAGCTAGCTCAACTTGATGTGAAGACCGCGTTTCTACACGGTAACTTGAAGGAGGAAATCTATATGTCTCAGCCAGATGGATTCAAAGTTGCTGGTAAAGAAAATTGGGTTTGTAAACTTAACAAATCGTTGTACGGATTGAAGCAATCACCGAGACAATGGTACAAACGATTTGATAAGTTTATGATGGGTCAGAAGTACACAAGAAGCAAATACGATCAATGTGTGTATTTGCGCAGACTTCAAGATGGGTCCTACATCTACCTACTCTTGTACGTTGATGATATGCTGATAGCATCAAAGAGTCAAGTTGAAATTGACAAATTGAAGGCTCAGTTGAGTAAAGAGTTTGAGATGAAGGATTTGGGAGAAGCCAAAAAGATTCTCGGCATGGAGATAAGTCGGGATAGACAGAGAGGCAAGCTTTGCCTGACACAGAAGCAGTATTTGAAGAAGATATTACAACGTTTTGGTATAAATGAAGATACCAAACCTGTAAGTACTCCGCTTGCTCCTCATTTGAAGCTTAGTAGCCAGTTATCTCCAAAGACAGATGAAGAATGAGAATACATGGCGAAAGTCCCATATGCTAATGCAGTTGGAAGCTTGATGTATGCAATGGTGTGTACGAGACCCGATATTTCACAGGCAGTTGGTGTTGTGAGTAGATATATGCATGATCCTGGCAAGGATCATTGGCAAGCTGTGAAATGGATTCTACAGTATATTCAAGGTACTGTAGATGTTGGCTTAGTGTTTGAGCGGGATGAATCGCTTGGTCAATGCGTAGTTGGATATTGTGATTCTGACTATGCAGGTGACTTGGATAAGCGGCGATCTACAACTGGCTACTTGTTCACTTTAGCCAAGGCGCCAATTTGTTGGAAGTCTACTTTGCAGTCAACAGTGGCTTTGTCTACAACAGAGGCAGAGTATATGGCAGTTACAGAAGTTGTGAAGGAGGCAATTTGGCTTCAAGGATTGCTAAAAGACTTGGGAGTTGGTCAGAAACACGTTGAGGTGTATTGTGACAGTCAGAGTGCTATTCACTTAGCAAAGAACCAAGTCTTTCATGCAAGAACGAAGCATATTGATGTTCGCTATCACTTTGTGCGGGAAATTCTCGAAGAAGAGGAGATACTTCTCCAAAAGATTCGGACTACGGAGAATCCTGCAGATATGATGACCAAGGTTGTGACAAAAATCAAGTTTAAACATTGTTTAGACTTGGTCAATATCCTGCATATTTGAGTTGGCGTCTGAAGGCGCAAATTGGAAGCACTACGAAGACCGTTTTTTGTTTGATTGAGAAGATTTGCATTTGGTGGGATCAGAAATTGTGCTAAGGTGGAGATTTGTTATGTTTTGGCTTAATTTCTCCCACATTGCTTAGTTAAGGAACATGGGAAGTTCCTTAATACTATAAAAGGACTTCTTCCCTTCCTTATTTGTCATCCCAAAATTTGTATTCTCTTCTCCCAAATTAAAAGAGCAGGCTACGTGAGTAGTGCTCGGAGACGTAGGCATAATTGGCTGAACTTCGTTATCAATTTTCGGGTGTGTTCCTTCCTTATCTCTTTTAGTTATTCTGCATTTGATTTGTTTCTTTTCGGTTATAGTATAGTATTCAATATTTATTTGTCGGGTTTATTTATAGTGTATTGTACTATTCATTTGGGTGTATTTTTCTATTCACGTGTATGGTACTATTCATGTATACACGGGTTTAGGTTGTGATAATATACTGTGCAAGTAAGTTCTGTCTAGGAGACTGGGTTTTAAGTGGGACCATTTGTGACCCCTCCAGTCTTTCCTGGGAATTTATTTGGAATGATAATTTTGTCTAAGGAGACTGCTCAGTAGTCTTTCCTGGAAATTATCGAATCAGTACAATTCACTAGTTGTAGTTTGAGTGGAAAATTACCCGATTTTCCCAACAAAGGTGTGTTGTCCGATTAGCTATAATTTTCGAGGCTAGTTTATAAACCACGTTACATAAGCTGATGGGGCGGAAGAGGGAGATATGATCCCATTTTTTAACGTTTGGAATTAAGACAATGTAAGTATAGGTAATGTCTCTGAAGTAACCTTGGCCATGCAAAAAATTTAGGACACATGAGATAATATCATGGTTGATAATATGCTAGAATTTATGGAAAAAGAACGGAGGCATACCATGGGGGACTAGGTGAGGAGAGTGGAAACATGCTCTTAAGTGCTTTTGTTACTTCGTCAGCCATGAAAGGTTCCAATAAAGTCTGCTGCGTATCCTCGTCCAATTTTGGTTCAATGGCACCTAGGGTTTTCTCGATAAGTTCACTCGACGGTTATTTAGAGGCGAACACCGAATTAAAATGATCTGAGATAATTTGTTGAATATCTCCCACTTCTGATCGCCATATGCCATAATTATCGTGAAGTCCTTCAATCATATTATTTTTGTGACGGCGAGTCACTTGAGAGTGAAAGAAATTGGTTTCTTATCTCCCTCTTGGAACCAATGGTGTTTACTTCTCGGTTTCCACCTCAACTCTTCTTGCCTAATGATCTCTTCTAACCATTCACGGATCTCCTTTTCCTCTTTGCGAGATTCTACCGGGATTCTGCTTTCCAATGATTTAATCTCTTCTGAGGATTTCTTGAATTTTCCTTGACTCCAATCGAGAAAACCAACCTGGCAATTATCCAAATTTCTCAAAATTGAGAGATGGCAGCGTCTGAATTATTACTGGAGTCCAATGTTCCTCTAAACTCTGGTGCACTCTTCGTTATGTACCCAAATGTTTTCGAATCGAAATGGTCGCTGTCCAAGTCGTGGAGTAGCAAGTTTAGCTTCAAGCTCAATGAGAAGTATGCTATGGTCTGAAAAATTTGTTGTCACGTGATTAGTACATGTTTGAAATCTACATTAAAAATTATTGAGTTTTTTTTCCTCTATAATTAATAAAAAAAAAAATTATTTTTAGGCATATTATGAAAAATGTTATGATGAAAGTTTTTATTTAATATTAAGTTAAATCAATATAAAACTTCAAGAATTGTAAATAAAACAATTAAAGAAAAAACATATATGCTTTCTTTCTTATAATTTACATGTGCGTAATTTTGTATTAGAATTGACTTTTCACTTATTTAAAAATTTTAACAATATTTTCTTTTTAAATATCTAAAATATTTTGTATTTTTAATTATTTAAATTTTTTTATTTCTTTCATCATAATTTTTCCTATATTGTATTGTTAATAGTCAATTATAAATTTATAGCCTTTGAAATGTTATAATTTATAATTATATATAGACATGATATTTTTCTTAATATATATATATATATATATATATATATATATATATATATGTGAATGATTCAGGTTGACGTGGTTCGCATTGTCGGGTAACCCATGAAAAATTTGGGTCGTTGATAGGCAAACCTGGTGAAAAGGAAACACAAATACTTTTCAAGTATACCAATTATTTTTATTTAAATTCATTTTTTATGAAGTTCTGACTTTTTTATCTTTCATATAGCACTAAACTTGTCGCCACCACTCTCAAAATTACAAAATTGAAACATCCATTATCCACTTCTCAACTAAAGGAATCATTTATTATTAATTATTTCTCAAATTCAATCCGTGATGACTGAGTTTTTCGATTTGAAATTTGATTTCAGGATGTATAAATTGAGATTTTCAACTGAAATGCGATTACAGAATTCCTATTCCATTATTCATAATATCTATTCAATTTTTTTTTTCAAGAGGGAATATTATCTTAAAAACCAATCAATCACACTTTTTAAAATTTAATCTTCAATATTGTGTTATAATTAACCTTAGGAGTCGATTATCAGATTCACATTAGGTTTCATTTCCGTTCAGGCCATTAATTTTTACAAAAATAAAATAAAAATAAAATAATTATGAATTCATCGCAATAAACATTTAATTCATTCTAAACAGAGTAACTTATTTCGTTACCTCTACATATAATGAACATAATTAATGTTCTTTCTCTTACTTTTTAAGCCCAAGAAAAGATTAATCAAATTCATCACAAAGACTTATTTTAGCAACAATTGCCACTCATCATTATTATTCAACTTCAATTGAGACAATTTATCTAACATGAGCTCATTAATTAAGCAAAGGTTGTAGCACAATACGTTGTGGTGAAGCTAGCATTTGATCTCCTATTGAGATGAAGGTGCAAGGGCAAGAGAGGTTGTTTAAGGTGGTGGGGGACATGTAACAATACATGTACAATGAGCTTTGTCATCATAAGTTTCACAATACCCCAATAGCAAATTGCTATGATATGTCTTTGAGCATTCTACTATACATAATCCATTCCCTTGTAGATCACACGGAGCCGGCCAAGACACCCAACATTATCATTCGCACCCAAAGCAAAAGGGATGCCCCTCTCGACTGCACCCAAAGCAATTAATGAATATATAATTATTTATTGAACAAAGAAAAAAAAAAAAAGCACTTTTTAAAAAAGTAATTGGGGTAATGGTCGGAATATTATGAAATTTGATCCCAATTACAACAAGAATCAGTCTATTTACCGAAATTAAAACTAACCCTCTAACACTAATAGATATAAGGTTGTTTTTTTTTTTTGGGGATTATTATATTTTTCGTCCTGTAAGTATGGGGTGATTGAGTTTTAGTCCTTTATGCATGACTTTTGCAAAATCGGACTACAATTGAAATTTTTGTAACATAAAGGACTAAAACTCAATCACCTCATAGTTACAGGACGAAAAATGTAATAATCCCTTGTTTTTTTGGACAACTAATGGTTGAGTATCTTTTTCAATAGATGAAAAAAGAACCCGTTAGTAATTATAATTCCAACATATAAAGATTTTTTATTTTTTTTGGTGTGTAATTGGAAAAATTGCAAAAGTATTTTGGTACCTATCTCTAAATACTTTATGTGCTTGCATGGTAAATAATTCCAATGTTTAAAACATCCTTCATGGTTATGTGTTTAAAATTAGCAGTTTTTACAATATATCATCCAGTAGAATAAATAAAAAAAGAGAAAAGAAGAAGAAGAATAAGAAGAAAAAAGAAAGACTAATCTTACATGACACCAGATAAACAAGGTATATTATCCATCGAGATTGTCTCAAAAGCTTCGACATCTCAAACCTTATGTTGCAAATACTGTTTTATGTTAATGTTGCAAATACTACTCTATGTAAGGCCTACTTATATATATATATATATATATATATATATACTGTAAAAGCGAGTTGATGAAAAATAAGATTTTGAAAGCTCATATTCGGAGAATTATGAAAAAGCCAGATTGTGTATAGTAGACGACGTAATCTGATTGAAGTGAACTTTAATGAGATTCAGTGAATTGAGTACATTATTTGCTTATGGATTATATGTCATTTAAAACTGATCAAATGATGTAGCAATGTCCGAATCCCTACTTTATATATTCTTATTGATAATAACGATAATCCACAAATCATGATGGGAAAAATTAGATTCCAAAAAGGACATTATTACAAAGGTTGAATTGAAGAGAAAAGGGAAACGGTTTCCCTATCACTCTGAATCAAATAGAATTTGCAAATGGACCCTTGTTTTTCAAATTGTTAAACGTTCTTAGGAAAAAGGGCACTGGTTGGCTCATCTTTGTGAGGAGAAATTACTAAAATTTCCTTAAGATAAGTTTACGTACCTAAAAACCCATAAAATAATTTCGATTATAAAACCATTCCACACCAACTTTTGGCCTCAAAAATTCAAAAGCTATCTTTTGCCTAATTTATTGATATTTAATTAGTCAGTTATTTTGATTTATCTGTTAATTTAATTATGCTCCCCCCCCCCCCTTTATCAAAGTTAATATATAAAGTTTTTAATCTTTTTATTTAGTTCATTTAGTTTTAAAATTATGAATATTTATCCTAACTCTGCATTATAAAATTCAAGAAAATGTATTACATAAAAAAAAATGTATTTTAATATTTTTATCAAAATTATCATTAGAACAAGTCAATTTCAAAAATCAATTTGTTCAATTTTAAATTTAGAAGTCATGTATCTAATTAAAAAATTCAATTCTCGGACGTCTTAAAATAAAAAGAAATTTATCTAACAAGTCGAGAGGTAATCTAAGTAAAAAGTCAACTCGTGAACTTAGTAAACCGAAAATTAAGTTGGTTGAATGAGTTTTTTGGACTTTTTTTTATAAAGATTTTGGAACTCTAAATAAAAATCCAACTCTTGAACTTTGTGAACCGAAAAGGGGATGGAATGAGTTTTTTGAGCCTTTTTTTTTAAATATATATATATATATATATGTATATATAGCTTTTGGAATAGAAAGTTAATCCCAATAATTTTTTTAATTTACAAGTCTATTTTAAGAAGTTTTTGATACTTGTTACTATTTAGAATCTCATATAATTTTATTTTGAAATAGTTTTCTTCGTATATTATTCTTTTCACGTAATGGTAAGCCGTATATTATTTTGTGTACGTCCTTTATTTGATAGTCAAATCGAACACTACAAAATCATCTACCACATTTTCATCTACTGTACTGTCACAAAGACATACTATTCAGATTCATTGAGCAAGATGCTGCAATTTACTTGACAAGATGCTTGATAAACAAAATATTAAATAACTACCTTATCTAACAATTTAAGTTAATTATTGTGCCACAAAACTAGCAGGACTCAACAGCAGAAAAACAACAAGCTAATTATAGGAAACTATTGGACTTGGAGATGCGGGATCGAACCCCATGCCTTTCGCATGCAAAGTGAACGCTCTACCATTTGAGCTATATCCCCCATTCTTTGATTGGTCACATCCATCGATAGCCAAGAGATAAGCAGATTCCCATGCCGGGTACCAAACTATGTTGTCTTGATGTGGATTCAGACTCAAGGTGATCTTAAGAACAAGTGCCACATCCTCTTCCCAAAAGAGTCTTGGATGAGTTTCGCATCCAAGTAAATTGTAGGAAACAATTAGTCTTGGAAATGCGGGGGATCGAATCCTGTGCCTCTCGCATGCAGACCAAGTGCTCTACCAGTTGAATGTTCGCAAATAAAATTTCATGCAAACACAATATATTGAAATCAAGGAACAAATAAATTAAAAGAATTTTAATTAAATCAGTGACGGAGCGAATAGGGGGACGCCTTTTCTTCAAATTAAAATATTATAAACTCTATTAGATTTTATTTGTCTCTTCTATTCCAATTAAAATACCAAAAATTATATTAGAAATTTTCTTTTCTCTTTTTTCTGGAAGTAAGAACTTAAAAATAAACAAACCTTATAGTATTCAATTTTTTCTTCAAAAGAAATGTACAAGAAGGTATTGTGCACTAATTTTGAAATTTATATTTTTATTTATTTCTTTTATTACAAGTGATTTTTGTGTAGAGATTTTAATCTTAGAATTGTTGATATGAATCTTATTAGTTGTTTAATATTAAACTTAATGAATCTTGATGTTTATTTGCCAGGTTATTGAACATGAATGAATCTTACTAATTTGAGTTAGGAGTGATTTGAGGAATTAATTTGATGGTGGAGAAAAAAGAAAAGATGGTTTTTGAGCTTTAACTATATTTTTTAGGGATTATTATATTGTTCGTCTTGTAAGTTTAGGGTGATTGAGTTTTAGTCCTTTATGTTTGACTTTTTCAATTTTCGTCCTTTATATTACAAAAATTTCAATTTTAGTCTGATTGTGGATTATTTGACATCAATTGGGGCTTTTTTTTTTTAATTTTGCCGCCATTTTGGCTGATGTGAGAATTGTGGTGAGAACAAAGAGAGAGAAAAAAAAAATCTATTTTCATACGTTTTTAGTTTTCATCATATATCTTTATGCGAGTTTATGTCAATGTTGTTGAGGATTGTTAAAAAATTCTTTGTTAGGTATTTTTTTAAAAGCAACTCATTACTACTATATTTGCTTCTTTTGAAATATAGAATACTTGTTATTTTTTTAGTATCATTTTTTTATATATTGTTTTGATCGTATCACTTTTATATTGATCATATAAGCATAAATATGATAACTTTTTTTTATTTTATATATTAACATTATATATAACCCTTATATTTATATGTTTTAATAACTAAGGATCTTCTAAAAAAATACTCCCCCCCCCCAATATAATCAAATTCTTGACTCTATCCTAAAATTAAATAAAATAGTTAATTATACTTTGCCACCCTAACTATGTGTGTTTTTACACTTTGCAACCTCAAATTTGAAGTGTTACCGATTGCCAAAGTTTGACTTTTTTTTTATCGATTGCCACCTAATTGTATTTTTTGACCAAAAATTCTAGCCGGAGTGGCGACAAACTCAAGTTTTAAGTATTATTGATTGTCAGTTAAATTTTGAGTTTTTTTTATCAGTTGCCACCTAATTGAATTTTTTGGCCAAAAATCTTGGCTGGAGTGGCGACCAATGTTGTTGCTTCGACTAGCATTTTTGGTCAAAAAATACAATTAGATGGAAACCGAAAAATAAATACAAACTTTAGGTGACAATCAGTAACACTTAAAACTTGAGGTTGTAAAGTATAAAAATATGCATAGTTCGGGTGACAAAGTATAATTAACTCTACATAAAATATCTAGGAATACAACTTTGATTTCTTTGTAATGGAGTGTGCCCGATATTCTAATAAGAAAATAAGAAAATTACTATCAAAATAAAATATAATCCCCACATCCTAGTGGGAATCGAGCATAAAACCTCATAGTTTTAGGGTTCCAACTTTGCCAACTAAACTAAATCTCATTTTAAGAGATCCAAGAGTTGAATTTTTAATTAGATACATATTGCTTAAATTAAAATTTTAACAAATTGATTTTTGGAATTTATTTTTTCTAATGATAATTTAGATAAAAATATTAATATACATTTATTTATGTAATACATTTTCTTGAATTTTACACTGCAAAGTTGGGATAAATATTCATCATTTTAAAACTGAGTGAACTAAATGAAAAGATTAAAAGCTTTATATATTAACTTTGATAAAACGCACATAATTAAATATCCCAATGAAAATAATTGACTATTTAATTATCTATAAATTGGGCAAAACATAGCTTTTGGATTTTTTGAGATGAAAATTTGGCGTGGAATAGTTTCTAATTGAAATTAATTTTATGGGTCTTTTAGATGTCTAAAATTATCTTAAGGAAATTTTAGTAATTTTTTTCTTACAAATTTAACAAAATGAATAAAAATAAATTATTACTACATGCCAATTTTGACTGTTGGAAAGTACCACATGCTCTTTCAAAAAGAACAAAAGAAAAAAAAAAAAGTACCACATGTTTGAAAGACTTAACTACGGGTTCACTAATTATGAATATTTAGAAATCAAAATCTTGAGATATACTATAAATCAAGAAAGATTTCATTGTTTTATTAATTAAATTATGAAAGTTTGTTTAAAATCTTTCACTAATTATCAATATTTAGAAGTCAAAATCTTGAGATATACTATAAATAAAAAAAGAATTCATTGTTTCATTAATTAAATTATGAAAGTTTTTTTAAAAGAAAAAATGAATCTATTATAATCAATCAATTACATCAATAATATATTACAATCATTGCATTAATATTTCAAATAAAGAGCAAACTATTATAATTGAACATCATTAAATAATAACTAAATACAACCTGGTTTAACCTGAGGTCTCGGGTTCGAGACCCAGGGAACGCAGCAATACCTTGGTGGGAGCAGCGCCCCCAATTGGGCCCGACAGTGCTGCGGTGGGGATTAGTCTGGGCCAAAGGCCCAGTACACCCTACGGGAAACCAAAAAAAAAAATAATAACTAAATACAAACTACCATTCATAAAGAAGAAATGAGTATTAAACTAAAAAAAAATACTTGCATCGACAACTGCTGAAAGTTTAAAAATCAAAATCATGACCGATAACTCTGATTAAATAGAATTCATTAATATTTTGTTAACTAGGTATGCACATATAGAAATCACATTCGACAAATCTTTTGACTATTTAACTTTCCATTATAAGTGAAGATAAAGTTTTTTTTAAGTATATATTTGAAGATAAAGTTGCGGCTCTCCATTATTCAGTTGATGATGATGGAAGTGAGCATTATGTCGATGACCGAGCAAGGGCTACTATGATAGTTTTTTAATAATTTATATCGTCACTTATTATTTTTAAAAATGCGTTTATAATAATTATGTATCTTATTTCTGCAGGAGAGCTTCAGAGCAAATTATGATGAAAGTTTGTTCTCAAGCCACTGAAAATGCACAGGGCGGACCTATTCAGCAGCCCGACAAGTTGGAGTTAACATTCAAAAGCGTATTTATTAGATATATATAGTTATTAAAATATATATATATATATACTTTATTAAAAATATATATACGTTTTAGATTTGGAAGCAGACAGTCCGCGGTCCAAAAAAGGGTTGTTGGTCACTGCAGGAAAAACGGGCAAAAGCGGGGGAAAAATCCGGCGGAAATCCGGGGGAATTTCCGCCGGAAAATCGTAAAACCGGTGGAAAACCGGCGGAAACCGGTCCGCCGGTTTTTTTGGCGCCGGAATACACCGGGCCGCCGTTTTTCCCCCGGTTTTTCCGCCGGTTTACGCGGGCGAGATCGACCGGCGGAAAAGCCGGCGGAATATTCCGCCGGATTAAAAAAAATTTAAATTTGAAAAAACCGGGGGAAATTCCCCCCGATTTTTTCCGCCGGATAATATAAAAAAAATTAAATTTGAAAAAACCGGGGGAAATTTCCCCCGGTTTTTTCCGCCGATTAATTAAAAAAAATTAATTTTAAAAAACCTATAAAAACAAAAAATTTATTAATTAAAACCAATTTCTCCGATTTTTTTAAAATAATTATTTTAATTCGATCGCCCAAATCAGCTCATTAAAATTTTTTTATTTATAAATTTCATTTATAATATTCTAATAATATAAAATGCTAATATTCACAAACATCTAAAATAAATAAAAATACATAAAGCTAAAATAAATTGATAAATATAAAATATTATCCTATATTGTTTGAAATATAATTCAAATATGAGATACGAATTCGTCCGGCAAATAAAAACATTGTTCATACGTCAAATTAAAGTATCAAATGTGTCTACTCATCCTCCTCATCATCATCCTCAAAATAGTTGATCTCATTTTCGTTATCATCTCCGACATTCATGGGATTCGTATTTGGTTGCGGTGCGAACATGTGTTGAGCGGGAAATCCTTGATCGAGATCATGACATGTGTCGTGGGACGTATTGCCCGTGGGACGACGCCGACGAGATGACTGGGGAGCTGCTCCGGAGGCGGACGAGCGATTGCTCACAAGTCCGGTGTACAGTTGTTGCATCATTGACATTATTGTGTTATTTTGAGACTTTAATTCGGTAATCTCTTCTTTTTGAGTTGAGATATAAGTCTGAATTTGATTTCTGAGATCCGTCAACTGCGCCTGTACATGTGCTCCGAAATTAGAAGGATCAGCACGCGATAAGGAACTTCCCAATGAGTGTTGCCCCCTCTTTTCCCGAGGAACGTAGTTCAGCCCAATTTGGCGACCCTTTCTGTTCGGGGGTCCGACCGCCTGCATAAACAACTCGTGTTGAGACTGTTGTGTAGTTTCATCGCTCAACCCTGCTGCTATTGATTGTTCCTGGGCTTGCAACAATTGTTGGTAGTTCTCCTACACGAAATTAAATAAATTAGATTAAACAATTAAAATTTAAGTCATGCAAGTATGTATAATTAATTAATTAAATATGCAAATTAATATATTGTATACGTACGTGGACTTGTTTGGCATTTTGATTTAGCCAAACCACATTATTGGCCGTGCTCCCTTCATCCTCGTCACCCTGGGTCATCTCGTCTGGTCTAAGGATCTCGTATAACACTTTTGAACAACCTCATGATAGCTGACCTCACGTTCACACTCAGCCTCCTAGATAATTGACAAATAAAATTTTTAATAACAATAATAGTTATAATAAAATTGATAATAAATAACATACGATCTCATATTTTTTCGTCGCAAGTGACTTCGGCCCGCCACCATAACATGCTCCACCACCCGTTTCTCTATTTTTTTTATTCTGTTCGCTTGTTTTTTTGAATGTCTCTGAAGCCCAATAGGCGGTCAATTGATCCCATATTTGGGGCACTATCCACGCCGGTCACGTCCCAACTTCCCTGACATGTTCATATAGCTGCGACAGTTTTCTCGAACCACGGCTTCGAAAAGCCTTTTTCATATGATACTCGTGTGCAGGATCCCACTCAACATATTTCTGTATATGTTATATTTTAAAATATTACAATATGCATAAAAATTTATGTGTTACGTGTTACGTGGTACATATAATCAATATACAAAACAAAATAACCGGGGGAAAAGTCCCCTGATTTTCCCCCGGTTTACGGGGGAAATTAAAAAAATAAACCGGGGGAATTATTCCCCCGGTTTTCCCTCGGTTTACGGGGGAATTTTTAAAAAAAAATCGGGGGAAATGTCCCCCGGTTTTCCCCCGGTTTAAGGGGGAATTTTTTAAAAAATAAATCGGGGGAAATGTCCCCCGGTTTTCCCCCGATTTTTGGGGAAAAAGAAATTAATTTGTTTTCACAAATTATATTAATTATAAATATAAGTATTTTTTTTCATAAAGTAATTTTGAATATACTACATTTGATATTTTTATTATTGGAGCATATAAATTATAAATTTTTTTGGTAAAAATTAGAACTTATATGATTTTTTTAAGAGTAATGATGATCGAAAAATATTCGTTAAAGACCTTAGTCAAATATCACAGCGGAAATGAGAATAACCCTAGCTAGTATTACAACTCCAATTCAAAGATGTAAATAAAAGACTAAACTATAATAGCCTTATTAGATAGAGTCATAAAAGAAAATAGTAGAACTAATTTTTCGTATCTTAGTTCATATTATGTATTTAATTTATGAGTTAAATCTTTACATATGCTTTCGATATTTCAACAAATGTTAAATCATATATAACTATTTAAATTATCAAAAGTAATAACTAAAATAGATTGCAGAATATAAAAATATCGGGCACATATAACTTTTTCCACATTATAATCTATCCGTGACCAAAATACGTCCTATCCCTTTGATATGATCGTCTAAAACGATAAAATTATTTTTGTAAAATTTAAAAATATTTACGTTTCAAAAGAAAATATTTGATTTAATTAAAAAGAATTTAATAAAAATGTCTTGGGAAAACATAACAAAATCACATTTTGTATTATTGTGTCATGATTTTTGGGCATAAACATATTCAGTAAATAAAAAGTATTTGATAAAAAGATAATACTATTCATAAAGAATCAATGCCCAATTAACTTAAGGTAAAAAAAAAAAGGAATAACAATATATAGATATCGATCAAATGACTTCTTAGCAAGAAAATACCATTACTTAAGATTGTTACCATCTCGTCCATTTTGAGGAACATACCAATGAGGGATACGAGACAACACATACCTGTTGTCATGTACTATGGAATAAATTACAAAAAGATTCAACTATTCAGCTAACTATCCAGTAAATTAAGTTTATCTTCCGAACATTTCAAATAATCTTAACATTTCAAATCAATAAAAGAACAATTCAAATTGATTGGGGGTGGGGGGGGGGGAGGTCAATTCACTTACTTAAATATAAAATATAAAAATTCAAACACCCCAGCCTTAGTAAAAATTTCTATAAAATAATACTAAAGGTGCCTCTTAAGCAAAATGTAATATATGTTAGTTTACACATAATATATGCACTTATTATAATATTTGGTACTTTTCTATTAACGTATTCTCGTTTAATTTCAAGTAAACATGCTTTGAATGTATACTATCCTTAAACGGCTATCACTTTTCTGTCCATCACTATACTTATATATGCTCATTTTAATTTGATGTTTTAGGTTTTTAATATTATTTTATTTTTAATCGACTAGAATTGGTTGACGTGTTTTCGGATCTTTGATAGTTTGAGTTTAGTATATATTTATAGATCGTGATTTTATAGGATCTCTCAAATTGGATTGAGCAGTTGTCAAATTATGTTATCGGATTTGGATTTGGACTTTATATATCAGATCCTATAACAAAACTTAAAATTCTCTATCTTATTTATTTGTTAAAGAACACATCATAATTCTTAAAAGTACAATTGACTTTCATTTTACTTGGTTATTATTGTAAACTAAAAGAAAATATAAAAGTACACTCTAAAACAATTCAAACAATTAATTAACTTCAAATAAAAAAAATTAATTTCCACCGATTTTACATAAAAAAAATTTCAAAAAAAAATTGGGGGAATTATTCCTCCGATTTTTCTACTGGTTTTAAATTTAAAATACATAAAAAAAACAACCGGATATAAAAAAATATATAAAAAAAAACGGATATAAAAAATATATAAAAAAAAATGGTTTTCTATTTAAAAATAAATAAAAAATTATTAAAAAAAATCGGGGGAATAATTCCCCCGGTTTTCCGTCGGTTTTTTATTAAAAATAAATAAAAAAATATAAAAACAAAACCGGGGGAATTATTCCCTCGGTTTTTCCGCCGGTTTTTATTATAAATAAATAAAAAAAATATAAAAACAAAACCGGGGGAATTATTCCCCCGGTTTTTCCGTTGATTTTTTATTAAAAATAAATAAAAAAATATAAAAACAAAACCGGGGGAATTATTCCCCCGATTTTTCTGCCGGTTTTTTATTAAAAAATATATAAAAAATATAAAAACAAAATCGGGGGAATTATTCCCCCGGTTTTTCGCCGGTTTTTTATTTAAAAATATATAAAAAATATATTGAAAAAAAACCGGGGGAATAATTCCCCCGGTTTTCCGCCGGATTATAATTAAAAAAATATAAAAAGATATTTAAAAAAAAAACCGGGGGAATAATTCCCCCGGTTTTCTGCCGGTTCAAATCCGGCGGAATATTCCCCCGGAATATTTCCGCCGGAAAACGCCGTTTTTGCTGTAGTGGTATGGGGTTGCCGGTGGACCCTCTACCGTGACAGTTGAGTCTTCCGGCTCATGGACCGACTTAAATACTTGGGTTGACCCCAAGACAGAGGAGCTCACACAGAAGATGAGCAATTTAGAAGAAAAACACAGTCAGAAGCTCGTCGAGATGGAAGAAAAGCATAGTCGAGAGATCTCCCACCTTCAGAAAACTGTGTCTCTAATGGCGGCCAACCTAAAGAAACTCACGCGTCGACTAGCTCCGCGGCGTAAGAAGGGCTCTACTTCGTCTGTTCCTGTTGCTCGGGATGAAAATGCAGGCGACGATGACGACGATGATGGAGACGATGATGTTCCGACATTTGATCTTTAAAAACTTTTATATATGCATTATTATATGAATGATTTTGTATGAATTCACGTCTTAAACTAATAGAATACTATTAATTATTAATTATATATATATGCTATATGGATGATTAGTATTACATTGATACACAGTTTATTAGTATTTAGATTTGTTGGTATTTTGAATTTTGGAAAAAAATGCAGATTTTGGGGTATATTATAACAAATTAAAATTTGAAAAATTATATAAATATAGCAACCGATTTTTCGTCGCCATTTTGATTATTTAAAAAATAAAAAATATGGCCACAGATTTATCCGTGGCCAATTTAATAACGTTTTAAATTTTTTTTTTATTTTTGTCCGTGGCCATGTTTTTATTTATTTTTAAAAAAATCAAAACCTGGCCACGGTAAAATCCGTTCCAAGTTAATAATATTTTTAATTTTTTTTTATTTTTGGCCACGGACCAAATAAAAATTTTAAATTTTTTTCTATATCCGTGGCCAAATTAGTAATATTTTTAATTTTTTTATTTTTGGCCACGGATTTATCCGTGGCAATATTTTTATTTATTTTAAAAAATAAAAATTATGGCCACGGATAAATCTGTGGCCAAGCTAAATAATTGTTTAAATTTTTTTTATCGTTGTCCATGGCCAACAGGAAAATAATCCGTGGCCAAGGTCCGTGATCAGTTTTAGCCACGCCACATTTGGCCACGGATTTTTTCCGTGGCCATATCGGTCGCCGTTTTTTTTGGCCACGGATTTAGGCCAAAATCCGTGGTCAAATCCCTGTTTTCTAGTAGTGAACCCTACAACTCCAAAAAATAATGTTGAAATTTTAGAAACCGTAATTTTTGTTAAACCCTTACATAAAAGAAAATAACTCCCGAAGACCATCACATATTGTTACCAAATCGTCAATACTTTTCAGCCAAGATGTTAAAGCTTTCCGCAACGTTTTTGTTAGTGACTGTTTTAGGCGTTGTCGTTTCAGGTTTGGGTTTTTCTATACCTTTCCTGTTTATTAATAAAAAATTTATGATAAATAAATTTTGTTATAGATATTACACATTTGTGGTAAATTTATGACGAAGTTTTACTAAAACAGGGTTAGATTAATAATTAGTGACATGGTATTGTTAATTAATTTGTGATGAACAAATCAGCTCGTCAAAAAATATAATTTTGTGGCAGATTTCATTAAATTCATGATGAATTGCTTTATTAATGTGCACCATTAGAACTGATCATGTTAGCATCATTTTGGACATATTACTTCTATGTCTTAAGGCAATGCCTTGTGAAAATGATTAATAAAATGCAAATCCTGTAATTTAACCGTTTTGTTGTAAAATATCCCTAATTGTAGAGAAATGTTTCCTTTTCAGGATAATTATCATAAAGCCCCTTAGATTTGTTCCAATGACAAAAGTCTCATGTATCTGTTGGAATTACAATTACCGCCGCTGAAGTTTTGACCAAGCTTACAAATAATGTCAACCGTCAGTTACCAAATTACAAAAACCCCCTTGTTAATGTCAAAGGGTTGGATAACCATAATTTTAATAGATAAAAGAGTTTTTCTGTAACTAATGCAAACCTCAAGTTTTGTACATATATCATTTCCAATTGATTGATGATTATTTGATTAAGAGGGTGTTTGGCTAAGGTTATAAGCTCCATAAAACATCTTATAAGATGCGGTAGAGTGTTTGGCTAAATTTTAAGGGAGTGAAATTATAAACTCCAAAAATAAGATGTTTAGGAGCTTATAAGCTATTTTGAAAAAAGTAAAGAGATGCTTACCTATTTTTAAAAATTTACCAATATCTTTTGTTTTCAACTAAACTAATTGCAATATTACCATTACTAACATCTTATAAACTAACACCCAACTTAAACACTTTAATAATTTATTTTTAAAATAAGATACAACCTCTTATCAATTTTGATAACTCAAATAACAAAAAGAGGGTAAAAGGATAGGATTTTCTTCATCTCTCAATTTACAAATTACCTGTAGAAACCAAAGTGAAACTCAAACAATAAATTAACAATTTTAGCCTTAAATTAGTTGCACGCATGTCGCATGACACCGTTTCAGACCAAAAATCACCGGAAAATCCATCAGAGGGACTAAAAGTGGAATAAATTTATAAGTTCAAGGACTATAAGGTCATAAGTGGTACTTTAGGGATTACAGTGATATTAAAATGAAACATTAGGGACTAAATATAACATTTTTCCTATTGAAAATAATGGTATTAGGTCATTTTAATTATAGAAAGATTTTAATGTGAATTAAAGAGTGAAACTGTAAATATGAAAAACATCTTATATGGCAAAATAATGAAAGGGTAACTTGTCCACCTCATTATTTATATAACCTAGAGATGGAAGGATAAGATGGACTTCATTTTAAATATATATATATTAGATAGTAGATTAGATTAGGTAATTTTAATTATAGAAAGATTTTAATATGAATTGAATATAAATATGGAAAACGTTTTATATGGCAAAATAATGAAAGAATAAATTACTAACCTCATTATCCACATAAACAAGAGATAGACACATAAGGTGGACATTATTTTAAATATATATATATATGTGTGTGTGCATGTGTGTGTGTGTATTAGATTAAATTTAGGATAAATTACATCTACCTCCCTTGAGGTTTGGCAAAATTACAATTTAACCCATGATTTTTTGTAAATTACAATTGAAAACATATATGTATATATGAAAACACAATTTGAGCTAATAGATTAAAAGTTAATAATTAGAAAAAAACTAATCAATGGAAATAATTATAAATTATGTTTAAGAAAATAATTAAGTATAAGGAGTAGGTTAAGGAGTTAGAGATATATTATTGAAAATAATAGTATTGGGTCATTTTAATTATAGAAAGATTTTAATGTAAATTAAAGAGTAAAAATGTAAATATGAAAAACGATTTATATGGAAAAATAATAAAAGGACCCCTATATAAAAGAACAATACTTCTGAAGACTATCACACATTGTCACCAAATTACCAATACTTTTCAGTCAAGATGTTAAAGCTTTCAGCAACATTATTTTTTGTGATTGTTCTGGCCTTTGTCGTTCCAGGTATGGGTGCTTCTACACCTCTCTCCCTCGTTCATTAATGAAAAATTTATGATGAATAGATTCCGTTGCATATATTAAATATATCTAGTAAATCTATGATGGAATTTTATTAAGCAAAATAGAGTAATAATCAGTGATAAAATATTTAATAATAAATTTATGATGAACAAAGCTCGTAACATAATATAATTTAGTAATGATTTTTTTTAAATTCGTGATGAACTTCTTTGTCAATAGAACAAGTGCTTTTTTATAGTGTTTACCCGCAATAAATTAGTATTACGTTGAAATAGATTATTTTTGTAGCATTTTATGAGGCAAACGATTAGAATTGAAAATGGTAAGATCAATTTGGACATATTAGCTCTATTTATTAATAAAATGCAAGTCCTATAAATTACAGATTTGTCATAAAATTCCCAGACTATACAGAAAACTTTTTTTTTTTTTGGGATAATTATCAAAAAAAATCCCTTAGATTTGTTCCAATCACAAAAAATCCCATTTATATATTGAAATTATAATTACCAACACTGAAGTTATCATCTAGCATACAAATAGAATCAATCATTAGTTGCCAATTTACCAAAAAAAACCTACCAATGTCAGGGGGATAATTTCAATTTTAATAGATAGAAGATTTTTTTTTTTTTGTAATTAATGCAAACCTCGAGTTTTGTACATATATAAATGCCAATTGATTAATGATGTTGTTATTATTATTATTATTATTATTATTATTATTATTATTATTATTATTTTTTATTTTTTATTTTTTCTCAATTTCTTGTGCGCAGATGACAGAGGATTGTTGTTAGCTGATGCAAAAACATGCCTTTATGTTTATCCTACTGCGTGCCAGAGGGTGGGGATTGTAGCATGCACAAAATGCGCAACGCTTCCCGGGCTAACTAGTGTTTCTTGCACTACGCAGTTTGGTAAGCCCAGTTGTGCTTGTTTCTATCAATGCGGCACTACTCCAAATCCTTGATTTGCTATTCGATTTTTGGTCCACTTGACCACTTGTATTTTAAATCAAATTAATTATGTCAAATCAATAGTAAGAGTTTTTTTATTTTGATTAATAATTGCAACACATTCAGGAAAATGTTTTGTGAAATGTGTTACTGATAAATTGTTTAAATATCTCAATTTGAAAGTGAGACATTTATTAGGTGTTTATATGTTAGGGGAGAAATATTTTGTCCTCTAAATTATGATTAATTTTGTAGTTTACCTATCAAACTATATGTTGTCGTCGGTTATAATATAAAATTTTTGCCTTTTTATAGTTTACTTTCTATAACTAATTTTTGGTGAAGACTTTTCCCAAGGAATATTAAAAAAAAAAAATACTTTGCCTCCTACTCTATGGCTATTTTTACACATTTGCAATCTAATAAGCATGACGTTTTGCAAGAATCAAATTTCACTTGAAAAAACTCAATCATCGAGTGTTCGATTTGAAAAATAAATGATAATGAGAGCTTGGATTAGTTGAAGAGAATATGATGGATGATCCAATTTCATAATTTGAATAATGGTGGTAACAACTATGATACGACGATAAAGCTCGAATACACAACCTTACTTAATTGACATCAGACCCCTAACCATTTGAACCAACAATCATTGATTACGAAGTATCAACTTTCTAGGATTCATAAAATATTCAACGCCCAACTATTTTAGGACACTTTTTCTTGAATTTATACCAAACTGAAATAACTTTTAAATTTCCATTTTCTCATAAATGATCTCATAATTATTAACACGACTGTTAGGATAAGATGTATCACTTGAATGATATTAGTAGAATTAAAGTTGAAACGACTTAGCTATTTTGATACATTACTCCGAACTCTAATACCATAAAATATTGCCAGAACACATCAAATCATTCGACATTACTCCCAAAATCATCCATTCATCTATACATACTATTAACAAATAAAGTATTTAAGGGGTCTTGATTGTTTGGTGTCCTTTATACTCTCTCTCTCTCTCTCTCTCTCCACATATTTTTTTATTTTTTGTAATTTCTTTTCATGTTTTCTTATTGTTATGGTTTTATTTTTAAAATAATTTTACCTCTCACATATCATTAATTTCAAATAAAAATGAAATTAGTGTTAAATGATCATCTCATCTAAAAGCTTAAGCTATTAGAGAGGTGGACATCTAATTCTTTTTACATCAAGCCTTACATATGAATTTTTTTTTTCATAAATGAGTGACGGTGAGATTTGAACATATGACCTCTTGTTTGACCTGATTCTGATACTTTACTTTTTTTGTTCCAAACTCTGATATTATGCTAAGTGACCATTTTGTCTAAAAGTTTAAATTATTACAAAGAAGAGACACCTAATATTTAATATCTCCAACAATTAGTTCTAAAAAAGTATACTTTTATGAGCAAATATTTATAGTTTTATCCTACCAAAATTTAAATATTTAATTAAATTATATTCATTTTTCTTTTATTTTGCACACACATCGAGTGTGCCCACTTTACTAATAAAATATAACTAGTATTTAGCCACATACCAAGACACAGAAAATAGATATCTTTATTTATATATTTTCATAAATTTCAATTATAAAAAATAATTTGATAAAAATTAATGAGCTTTTTTATTCATAAATTGATAAATAAACATATTTAGAAATTGTATAATAACGGACTATTTAAAAATTTATGTAGAATCAAATTTTTTAACTAGTATTAAATTAAATGCTAAATATTATAAATAAAACATTAATCTTTTTTATTTTATTTGAATTCAATTTTAATCCATCTTATTTTAAATACTTGATAATTGTTGGCCTCTTTTTGACAAACATGAATAACTAATATACTTATTCAAATTTATACAAAAAGTATTTGAATTTCATACATGGCAAATAGAATTAAATAACGTTGTCAGCATATTCATTTGCTTGGATTGCCTCAAGGCTTTTTGAATTATATAAATATATATATACATATATATATATAATACGTCAACATTGATGTAATGAGTGTCATCTCTAGTGATCCATATTTTTATTATTCAATTTGACTCCATGGGAAAGAGTTGCCTCAAAAAATAATAGCATGTGTTTATATTTGAGAAAATGTACCTGCCTCAAGAGATGATAGTACGGAGTGGGAGAAAAAGATGTACAAAATTATTTTATACAGTTAAATGTATCTTTCTCTTATTTTAGTAATAACTAATTTCGTGGACTTTGAGTTTAACTTAATAAATTAAATTAATTATCATATAGTTTGACAAATCAAGTTTATAAAAATGAACCATTAAAATTATCAACCATGGTCCCGTCGATGCTGCACCAAGTGCACTTTAAACGGTAAACCCCTAGTGGTTTAATGTAAAAAAGTGTTATATACATATATATCACTTTTTTATTTTTTTTTAAATATGGACGGACTTAAACAGTAAAATTAAAAAATTTTAACGTTAAACCGCCAGGGGTTTACCGTTAAAAGTGCACCCGGTGCACTGCACCTGGTGCAGCATTGACCGTACCATCAACCATACAATCCATATGCCAAATTTAAGTATTTAATGGGCTTTTAAATAAGATGGTCATTTAATATGGTATCAAAACCAAGCCAAACAAGAGGTCATGTATTCAAATTCCACCGCCACTCATGACAAAGAATTTCATATGCAAGATTTGATATAAAAAATTAAAAAAAAAAAATTGCCTGCACATGCAAGGCATGTTGGAGATATTAAATATTAGGTGTCTCTACTTTCTAATAGATTAAACTTTTAAAATGGGGTGGTTATTTAACACTAATTCCATTTTTATTTGAAATTAATGATAAGTGAAAAGTAAAATTATTTTAAAAATAAAATTATAACAATACGAAAATGTCAAAAGAAATTAAAAAAATAAAAAAAATGTGGTCAGGAGAGAGAATATAAAGAGAAAGTAATATGTTTTGAAAACACGAAGGACACCGAACAATCAAGACCCCTTAAATGCTTTATTAATAGCATATATAGATAAAGGTTGATTTTGGGAGTAAACTCGATTGATTTGATGTGTTCTGGCAATATTTTATGGTACTAGATTTATGGAGTCACGTATCAAAATTAGCTAAGTTGTTTCAACTTTAATTCGACTAAAATGGATTCAACTGATATATCTTGTCCTAAGAATAGTGTTAATAATTATGAGATCATTTACGAGAAAATGGAAAAAAAAGTTATTTCGGCTTGGTATTAAATCAACAAAAAGTATCCTAAAATAGTTGAGAGTTGAATATTTTACGAATTGTAGAAGGCTGGTAGAGCCTTTGCAATTGAGAGACTTCGTAATCAATGTTGTTGGTTCAAATGGTTAGGGGTTTGATATCAATTAATTAAGCTTGTGTATTCAAGCCTTGGGTATGTAAATAAAAAAAAAATTCACTAAGAGAGTTGTCGCCTAAATGAGCCCCTACAACACTCGTCCCACTTATAGAAACAATTTTAGAGACTAAGAAAATTTCTAGGAGAACAAGATTACTATCAGTGTAAGTTGATGACCAAAGATGAGTCTACTTTTGTTGAGATATTTGTATAATAGAGTTGAAAGGAACTTCGCGATCTTTAGGCAAATCCGATGAAAAGGAACCTCAAACACTTTTCAATTTTTATGAAGTGGTGGAGTTTTGTTTGGTATATATCATCGTATCATAGTTGTTACCACCATTATTCAAATTACATAAATGGATCATCCATCATCTTCTCTTCAACTAATCCAAGCTTTCATTATTATTTATTTTCCAAATTCCACATGCGATGATTGAACTTTTCAAGTGAAATTTGATTCTTGCAAAAATTCATGCATATTAGATTGCAAATGTGAAATAGCCATAGATTAGGAGGCAAAGTACTTTCTCTTTTCTTTTCTTTTTTTTTTTTTTGTATTGTTTCTTGGGAAAAATCTTCACCGAAAATTAACTATAGAAAGTAAAGTATAAATAGGTGAAAAAAAATGTGTATTATAACCGACGACAACATATAGTTTGATAGGTAAACTATAAAACTAATCATAATTCAGAGGACAAAATATTTCTCCCCAAACATATAAACACAACATTTTCCTGAATGTGTAAGCCTTTTTATGATACACCATCCACTTACAACGTTGTATTGACTTGCAATTATTAATCAAAATTAAAAAACTCTTAATATTGAATTGATATAATTATTTTGATTTAAAATACAGGTGGTCAGGTGGACCAAGAATCGAATAGCAAATCAAGGATTTGGAGTAGTGCCGCATTGATAGAAACAAGCACAACTGGGCTTACCAAATTGCGTAGTGCAAGAAACACTAGTTAGCCCAGGAAGCGTTGCGCATTTTGTGCATGCTATAATCCCCACCCTCTGGCACGCAGTAGGATAAACATAAAGGCATGTTTTTGCATCAGCTAACAACAATCCTCTATCATCTGCGCACAAGAAATTGAGAAAAATAATAATAATAATAATAATAATAATAATAATAATAATAATAACAACATCATTAATCAATTGGGATTTATATATGTACAAAACTCGAGGTTCGCATTAATTACAAAAAAAAAAAAATCCTTCTATCTATTAAAATTGAAATTATTCCCCTGACATTGGCAGGTTTTTTTCGGTAATTTTGCAACTAATGATTGATTCTATTTGCATGCTAGATGATAAACTTCAGTGCTGGTAATTATAATTTCAATAGATATATGTGATTTTGTGTAATTGGAACAAATCTAAAGGATTTTTTTGATAATTATCCCAAAAAAAATAAGTCTTCTGTATAGTCTGGGAATTTTATGACAAATCTTTAATTTATAGGACTTGCATTTTATTAATAAATAGAAGTAATATGTCCAAACTGATCCTGCCATTTTCAATTATAATCGTTCTCCACATAAAATGCTACAACAATAACCTATTTCAACGTAATACTAATTTTATTGTAAGTAAACACTATAAGAACACACCTCTTTTACTGACAACGTAATTCATCACAAATTAAATAAAATTCGTAACAAAATTATATTATGTGACAAGCTTTGTTCTTCATAAATTTATTATCAAATACTTTGTCACTGATTATTATTCTAATTCTGTTTCATAGAAATCCATCATAGATTTACTACATATATGTAATATCTATAACGGAATCTACTCATCATAAATTTCAAGAACGAACGAGGGCGAAAGTTGTAGAAACACCCATACCTGAAACGACGAAGGCTAGAACAATCACAAACGAAAACGTTGCTGAAAGCTTTAACATCTTGACTGAAAAGTATTGGTAATTTGGTGACAATATGTGATGATCCTCGGGAGTTATGTTCTTTTATATAGGGGTGTAACAAAAATTACGGTTTCTATAATTTCAATTTTATTTTATGGAGTTTTGAGGGTTAATTTTTAGCAACTTTATCTTCAAATATTTTAAAATATATATATATATATATGTTGAAATTAGTGGAAAGTTATACAGTTAAAAGATTTAAAGAATTTGATTTCTAGATTTGCATACCTATTTTTTTTTAAAACAATCAACCCGAGACACCTTAATTAACAGAATATTAATAAATTCTATTTAATCATAGTACTATTGGTCATGATTTTGATCTCTAAAGTTTCATAACTTAATTAATAAAACAATGAAATCGTTTTTGATTTATAGTATAGCTGAAGATTTTGATTTCTAAATATGCATAATTGATGAGCCCGTAGTTGAGTTTTTCTAACATGTGGTACTTTCCAACAGAGTAGATTGGCAGGTGATAATAATATACTTTTATTAATTTTTTCATAATTTTAAGGATAGATTCCCAAAATTTCCTTAAAATAATTTTACAAATAAAAAAGACCAATAAAATTAATCTAATATATATTTAAAATGGAGTTCACACTATGAGTTCATTCCTTGCTTACGTAAACAATGAGGTGGACAAGTTGTCATTTCATTATTTTTCCACATAAGATATTTTCCATATTTACATTTTCAATCTTTGATTTGCATTAAAATCTTTCTATGATTCTAATTCCATTAGTTTCAAGCATACTTATTTTTAACTCCTTAAATTACTCTTTATTACTTATTTTTTTTAAAACATAATTTATAATTATATCCATTGATTAGTTTTTCTATGATTAACTCTTTATCAATCAGTGCATATTTTTAGATTTTGTATATATATATATATATATATATATATTTTACATTGACTGCTTTTCCTTAATCAACTCCTATTATTCCTATATAATCTAATGGGACATGAGATGCCACCCACTTGGGTATATGCCCAAGTGGTATATATACCGTTGGATCTAAACATAATGATATCACAATTCCATCTCTTGACATCATCATGTTTAGATCCAATGGTGCATACACCACTTGGATATAGGGGTGGCAATTTCTAACCCAACACGAAAATTGCGAGATAAGGTTGAGAGTTCATGGGTTGGGTTAAAAATGGGTCGAACCCAAAAGCGACCTAAAAAATATGGATTGGTTTGGGTTGACTCGTGGGTTACCCAGACAACCCGAATCCTTTGATGGGTTAACCGACAACCCGACCCAACACGACCCAACCCAACCCGAATCATTTTTTTTAATCTTTTTTTCTCTTTTCCCTCTCGTTTAGAGAAAATATATTATGTATAAATTGTAAATCATAACATTTTGATGGGTTATAATTAATCATTAATAATATAATATAAGAAAATTATGAAAAAGAGAATATGGAATTTTTTTTAATTATTAAACACACAAAACTTTTAGATATTTAAAGATAAGAGATCGTTAAATCTTTAAATAAATGAAAAGTCAATTTGAATGAAAAACTATAATTATGTTAGTTATCATCTTCTTCTTCCCTCCAAAAAAGTATATATATTCTTCCTTTAATTGTTTATTTGCATTCATTGAAATTTTATATTGATTGATTTTAATACTGAATGATTTTTTTTATCAAACATTTTTACAGTATATTATAAATAAAATTTAAATAAACTAGAGTAGGAAACGAACTCATTAATTTCTAATCTAAATTCCAAATATGTATTTTGTATGTAGCCGACCATCACTACAAGAATGTATATTTTTTAGTGATGAGTCAATTACAAATTTAGTTTACCATGCTAGATTTCATTTATAAAAAAATTGTTAGTAAATATCTTGTTACTAATTGTTTATTTAGTTCTATCTACATTTAATTCTGTCATTAATCATCACATGATGTGATGATACTCTAAAACTGTGACAAAATATAAAAATCTCTGTCACAAAATTATCAGTAGACTTAGTGAAAAGGGTGTTTTTTTTTTTATAGTGCATACAAAATAAATGTATATATAGTATAATTGGCCAAATGAAAATTTATGGGGAAAAATCAACTTTTAACTAATAAATTATAATTGCTTTAATTTTTCCATTAGAAAAGGTGAAAATTTTATTTAAAACAAGTCAACTCGGGTTGACACAAACCCAGCCAAGTTAGGTTAGGGTTGAGGTCTCATGGGTTTGATAGGTCATAAATTGGGTTAGGTTTGTGAGATTTTGTGTTATACCTTTACTTCAACCCAACCCGAACCCACCCAAATTGCCACCCCTACTTGAACATATACCCAAGTGGGTGGCATCTCACAATTCCACCTCTTGACATTATCATGTAGAGTAAACTATTCATTTGTTAAATAATAATATGTGAACCAAGTTAAATAGCTTTCACTGTTTCAATATACCAAGTCTTGATTGCATATACATATTAAAATTATGTATATCCCACTTGATGGATATCGACTAAACCATCAACTTGTCAGCAACAGGCCAAAAAATATATGCTCTACTGCAGTGTTGCTTATCATTGATTAAGTCTGTACAAGTGAGAAATTTAACTAATATATCGACATATTTGAGGATGAATAATCACATGATCACACTATAAACAAATCCTCAACTAAGAATAGATGGAATCATCAAAGATATATCGTGAGACAACGTTTAGTACAATCTCTACATATAGGACATATTTGCTACTTTTGATATGGTTGGATGTGGTCCATTAAATATGAATTATTAATGAAGAAATTATATCAAATTCTTAGTCATTTAATGTTTGTTAACTTATTTGTTCATTCAACATATCCCATACTTTTACTAGTTTATTGTTTGGTTGTGTGGATTTACTATATTGGATTAAATGAAAAAAATACTTTATTGTCCTCCCATTTTTAACTGTTTCTCATATTCACCCTCAAAATTTATAGTACCATTTAAATCATGAACATATTTATCCATTGTCTCAATTTTAAAACTACCATCAACCTTTTGATATGATTTATTTAATTAATTTCATTTAAATTAGTAAAATTATTTTTATAAGTCATAATATTGTGAACATTCAATTTTTGATAATTAAAAATATTTTGAACTTTGTGTTATCTAAAGTTTGTATTTATTAAGATAAATATTTAAATATTGAATATCAATTAATATAGGGAATATCTATTTTTTGTTTGATGAACTTATATCAAAAATATTATTATTTAGATCATTTCTTACAAAATCTACAATCACTCAAAATTTGAAAAACCATCAATCATTCAAAATTTGAGTATTTATGTAAAAGTCAACTAGTAATATGAATTTAAAAGATGTTATTATTTATAAAAAATCGTAAGATTGTCTTTCCAAATTTATTAAAGAAAGAAATAAAAGAAAGGAAAACATATCACACCCTTCTAGATGTGATCTGTAATCAAATAAATTTGTCAAATAGATCTCGAGCCATTGTATAATCATAGGCCAAAAATTTTGCAAACAAATAATAAATTAAGTGAGTAAACATATCTATCAAATTTATTCCAAAGTAACAAACGTGTCCATAGTGTATTAGCATTGACGGACAAGCATTAGTCCTGATTTATTTGGGACTTTTAAATTCTTCACAACAATCTCCCCATCAATTACTTATTTCCACTCAAGTTAATAAGCAATTCAAAATTAGAAGAATCAATCACTCCAAAATGAGTCTCCTTTATATTAATTTAAACTTATAAAGATTGAATCAACAAAATGTGCAACAATACACTCCCCATCAATCACAAAAAAAACACATCCAAATCAAATGATTCAATTATCAAACCTACTAACGATAACCAAATGTAGGCAATTTGAGAAATCTACAATCTGTCTCAAATTGTATGGGGGAGAATCATAGTAACAAGTGAATAGTTTACTATACCAGCACTCCATAAAAATAATAAGATATTTTTGTGCTTGATTTATGAAGTAGCTCAAACAATTAGTCAACAAGTTAATGATCAATAATGAATTTTGAAATATTCATATTCCAAAAATACATTGGTCATTTATTATTCCAATTTATCCAAAATGAGAAGTTACATCTTTAAATTTCCAATCAAAATTTAAAACCAAAAATGAACTCGGCTGCTACAAAAATTATAAGTGGAGAATTTTCAAACTCACCATATTATAAATAAATTTATTTAAAACTATGAGAGTAAAGGATTTATCCTTATCAACATACACCCCTTTTTGAATAAATTTCTTATCAACAAATTTTGATTGAATCATTTATGAAACTTCTCATTGATCGAATATTCTCTCGTAATTGACAATTTATAATAACAATCCATACCTATGAACTCCCACTCATCATTATAAGACATGGATTACAACAAAGTCTATGTATCTCCAACTTAAATATCAAATTGAAAACTAGAAACTATATATATATATATATATATAATATATATATATATATATATGCGCGCGTGTGTGTGTTTCCAGAATCAGTTAAATAATTTGATAACAATCACTTTCGCAACAATCATGAAAAGCAAAATATCTTTCTCCAGAATCAAAATAAAGATATTTGCTAGATAAGATATTCAAGTATTAAATCTTAATGTGATATCAAAAGTGATTATATCAATTAGATTTACATTGGGAAAGTAATAAGTTGGGCTAAAAAAATTTCTCATTCAAGTCTTAACCCATAGATTTGGGTATGTAGGAAAGAATTTGAATTTCTAAATCACTTTCTCATGAAGCGCTAGAAGTAAAATATATGATCAATATTTTTAAATATTTAACAATAGCTCCCGATTGAAATCTTTCATTAAGATTTCTAATAAACATCTCTATTAAATACTTAAGCTTAACTTTTCTTCAGTATAAAGGGAAAAATAAAGAACATAAACACACTCAGAGAAATCCCTCAAGGTATGATACCAAATATTATTCATACCAATTATTTAGAACTATCGGGTTGGTAAGTGAAGTTTAATAATAGACACACTTTTAAGATACATGCAGAATTTCAAATATGTTGCCATAATATTCATAATCATGACGATAATTCACCCTTTGAAAAGAACTTTCCCAAATAGATCAGAGTTATTTTCAAGAAATTTTTTTTTACCTCTAATGGGACAATTACTTTGAAATAAACTTAGTGTAAGTACTCACACGAACCATGAATAGTTCCTTTTAAACAATATGAAAAAAACTGGATCACATATTAAAGAATATATCAAGAAGATAAGAATATGAATAGCACCATATCCAATATTCAAAAAGTTTGAATAATCTTTATGAGGTTAATTGAATGCTAATTTCAATTAACAATATGATTATTATCACTCTGAAGTGACCTAAGCATTTCATCACCATATGAAAGAGTTTCTCTTTAATATGTGTCATGAAATAATGAAATATTTATCAAGAGGAGGAATTTTATAGTATTCATGAAAACGATTACACAGTACAAATGACAAATACTTTGGGAAACCAACAAATGAATTCTTTTGTTATTTTTCGTGGTCAAAGAAACAAATCAAATTTATCAGAATGAAATAAATTCAATTATCATATTATCAATACATATCAATAATAGTGTAAAAATTAAATTTATTCAAACATAAGGATTCAAAGCTACCAATGGTGGTAGTTTCATTCAAATATTCCATTTATATATGGACTAAACAAACCCATTTATCTAAAGGGTTTTAGCCCATTGGGTCTTTACAATCATTAACCTCATAATATATCTCTTATTTAACCAAGTAATGAATGAGTCTAACTTCCATGACCAGCCTTTATTGTAGAAAAACGAGTTTTCTACTTATCGAAGATTAATATCTTCTATCATTCCATTTATACATATATATGAAAACAAATCCTCATATTCAAAATCTCATTAGCTATGAGGATGATTTTCATGAATCAAACTTTGGATAATAGATTGACAATGCCCATCATTCATATCGAGTATAGAAATATTAAACCTTAAAATTTAGCTTAAATTTTTAAGATGTCTAAAATCCTTCAACTTAAAAATACTTCTTACCGCAAAATCAAAAGTGATATATTTATGACATCAAAATCACAGCAAAATAGATTCCTTTGACGCACAACTCTAATTTTTGTGCTCAAATTAGATAGATGTAGTTGGCTCTCACAATAGTCAGATCATTGCTCATTTGCTTACAAAATAGATTTTCTAATGATTAAGAGACTCAAGTGATAATTCTTATTATTCAAAACCAAGCACTATATCAAAGTAATTAACAAGCTTAGAAATTTTATTAAATGCAAGGCTATGTATGTATCAATAAATCTCACAACAAATAATATATCATGTTCATTTCATATTGTCTTTTAAAGTCCGAAACATACTCACTCTTGTTGATTAACTTAGAATAAAGGCAAATATTTAACAATAGACAATCTTATTCCACATAGGGAATAATAAATAAAACAAACTCAAATATGTTAATATAAATATATATATATATATATATATAACATGCTCAAACATAATATCAGCTAACGAGATTGAGGCCTCTCATGCGATAACAAACTCCCCTTTGGGCAAAGTATGCCACACACTAAAATTATTTTTCCACAAATGCAATTAACATGAATGCCATAATAGTCATTTAGTGTGGGGGCAATTAGTGAGAATAAACTCAAAACAATAAGCTTATTTAGCAGAGGATCTAGGCATATTATGACAAAACTCTTCCTCTAAGTGCAAAAACGAGCAAGAAAATAGCCCGATTTTTGAAAAGTTGACTTCTTTGGGAGAACGAACTCTCTAAACCAGTACATCTTCATCAATATGTCATGCACCATCATTGTCCTAATACATTAATTGTTGCAATTGATTGGAATAAGCTTGGAGCAATATAGCTTTATTTCTTTGAGAGTCCTACATGTCATAACAACTCCCTTTTGGGCAGAGTAGTCACACATGATAGGTCCTTCCATGCAAGAATGGAATAGGACTACCCTAGTCTTCGAAAATTGCCTCCTTTGGGAGATGAATTTTCTAGCCCATTGTACCCTAACAATATGTTCCGCACCAACTAATCAAATTTATCACGCATATGTTACCCCCTTTAGGCAGGTGAGAATGCATGATAATTCTATCAACTCGAACTATGCATGTCTCAAATTTTATAAGTTGCAACAAATAGAACACTTTGGTATATCTATCTTTTTCAACCCATAAAATTAGTCATGATCAAGTTCAAAATTAATTACCCAACTTGCTCACACACAATATATATGCAAAACTCCCACAAAATTAAGTATGAGATCAATATGTACTTCAAGAAATTAAAATGTAATTTGTTGCACTCAAGTTGTAACAAAATCTAATATATTTAAGGGCGAATTACACTGACTACCCCTGAAGTTTGGCTAATTTACGAAAAACCCCTATTTTTTCAAAAATTACCAAAAACCCCCTAGGGTTTCAAAAATATTACAAACTTATTCAAATTTTCGAAAATACCCCTTTCCTTTTTTTGAGTGATTTACACTGACCACCCTGAGATTTGGTTAATTTACGAGAAACCCCCTATGGTTTCAAAAATTACCAAACCCCCCCCCCCCAAAGTTATACCAATATTACAACTAACACCTATTTTGGTTGACTTATTAATAATATTAAATCTTTTTTTCCCCTCTGTAATATTGTTATCATAAAATTTTCATATAATAGATTCGAAAAAAAAATGTGATTATTTATTCAAATAAATATTTTGAATTTAATGCATTAAAGGTATCTACTAACACATCAAGTATGTTATATTATCGCTAGTACGGAGTAAATTTTAAGAGAAAAGAGTTAGAGTCCTCAAGCTAAATAAAGTTTTCAAGTGCATTATTTAATTTCAATTTTTATTTCAATCAATATTTATATTTCTCATTTCACATAATGGATATATACGATGCATATTTCAATTTTCCAAATCTATTAAATTAAAATTTTATGATAACAATATTACAGAGGGAAAAAAAAAAAAGAATTAATATTGTTGATAAGTCAACCTAAGTAGGTGCTAGTTGTAATATTAGTATAACTTCAGGGAATTTTTGGTAATTTTTGAAACCACAGGGGGTTTTTCGTAAATTAGCCTAATCTCAGGGTGGTTAATGTAAATCACCCAAAAAAGGGGAAGGGGTATTTTCGAAAATTCGAATAAATTTGTAATATTTTTGAAACCTTAGGGGGTTTTTGGTAATTTTTGAAAAAATAGGAGATTTTTCGTAAATCAGCCAAACCTCAGGGGTGGTCAGTGTAATTTTTCCTATATTTAACTAGTAAGCAAACAATTAAGCAAAAGTAGATTTTGAATTCCGAATCAAGAGTTGGAGGGAATATAACATTTGTTACCCGCATAAGAAATAAATCATTCATAATTAATAATCATAATTAAAATTTATAATACCCAAATCAATTCATATCTATTTAACTTAAATATTCGAGACGTGTAAGGGTATAACGATCGTTGGACCGAAACCTTATTTTTCCCGAACTTGGTTTGCACGTGTATCTCATATAGAAGCAATTTATGCAGGAAGCAACAAATTGACATAAATTCACATGTAACAATTATGGAAGACATAGCCGAGTTGCGATAGGACTTTACACGTGTATCTGAGATTTGGTGTCCTACTCCATATGTTCTTGCCATGACTACCAAATTCATGAACTAGTATATCAATACTTGAATTCAACCAATTTTTTATACAAGTATGTGCAAATTGCCAATACAATTGATTAAAGTCATGATCAGGTATTATCGTGAATTAAAATCTTAAGAAAACACACAATTGTAAAATAGATTCATATTTACATAAGGTTTCTGCTACTAGCACTTAACTTAACCGAATAAAGTTCATCAAATACAAATAATAAGAATTAGGATTCTAAATCCATTAGTGTCCCGCTCTGATACCATCTGTAAAAAAAATTTGTAATCAAAGGATCGATACATCATGAATTTAGAACACTATATATAAATTTTAATCAACATACTTTACACCAATAATTGATAGCTGATCAACACAGATGTTTAATTAGACAAACATCCTTGGTTAGTTCTTCCCCTTCATCTCTCACCAATATTGACAGCTTTCAATGGGACAAGCGATTATCAGGGTGTGGAGTGGGGAAGGAACCTAACCAAATATATAGTCTTTCCATCATAAGCTTTCTAGGATGGGCCTATACCAATTGTCAGACATCTATTAAAATCAAGGCCTTAACAATAGTGGATCAAACAAATCAGGCCTTATAAATCAAATCTCATTAACCGTATTAATTTAGTCCGTTTTATTTTTATAAAAACAAAATATTTAATTAATAGAAGTCCAAATTAAAATAAAATTCCAATAATATATACATAAAGGGATGATTTGGGGAGTAATGTCGGGCGATTTAACATGTTATGGCAATATTTTATGGTACCAGAGTTATGGAATGATGTATCAAAATTAGGTACGTTGTTTCAACTTTACTTCTACTAAAATGGATTTAGTTGATATATCTAATCCTAACAACAGTGTTAATAATTGTGAGATCATTTTCACGAGGCATTGTCTTAAGAAAGAGAAGTAATATGCCCAAATTGGTCCTAACATGATCAGTTCTAACAGTGCACATCATAAAATGCTTCAACAGTTATCTATTTTAGCATAATTCTAATTTTATTAAAGGTAAACACTATAAGAAAGCACTTGCTTCATGGACGAAGTAATTCTTCACGAATATAATGAAATCTGATATAAAATTGTACTTTGTGACGAGTTTCCTTCATCACAAATTCATTAGTAAATACCTTATTACTAACTATTAAACTAATTTTGTTTTAACAAAATTATGTTATAGATTTACTACAAATGTGCACTATCTGTAAGGGATTAATCTATTCGTCACAAATGGTTCATTAATCAACAAGGGAGTGAGGAATAGAAACACTCATACCTAAAATGACAAAGCCTAGAGCAATCACAAACAAAAACGTTGCTGAAAGTTTTGACATCTTGACTGAAAAGTATTAGTAATTTGGTAACAATATGTGATGGTCCTCGGGAGTTATGCTCTTTAATATATGGGTTTGAAAAAAATTACAACTTTATTTTTGGAGTTCTAGGTTAATCGAGCAACTTTATCTTCAAAAAAAATTTTTTTTTTTTAATTATATTCAAATATAATGGAAAGTTATACAGTCAAAAGATTTGAAGAATTTGATTTCTAGATATGCATACCTAATTAACTATTGCCTATAGGTCATGATTTTTATTTCTAAATTCCATAATTTAATTAATTAAACAATGAAATCTTTCTTGATTTATAGCATAGCTGAAGATTTTGATTTCCAAATCTATACCTTTTTATAAAACACCGACAGCCTTTTTTCTTTTTTCTTTTTTCTTTTTTTCTTTCCTCTCTCCTATTTTCTCTCTTCTCTTTTCCACTGATATATCTCTCCATCTTCTCTTATATCTTTATCTTCAATATTTAATTTACTTTATCTTTTGATTTATTTTTTAATAATAAAACTCAATTTAATTTTTTGTTTTTTTTGTTTTTCGTAATATAAATTTAATTTTCAATCATTTTTCTTTTTGTATAATATATAAAATTATAAATTTATTAAATATGTGATCAAATTATATTTTATACCCACTAGTATGCATAATTAGTGAACCCGTAGTTGAGTCTTAATTTCTAACATGTGGTACTTTTCAAGAGTAAAAATTAGCATGTGATAATAATTTTTTTTTTATTAATTTTATCATATTTGTAAGGAAAATTTACTAAAATTTCCTTAAGATAATTTTACACATCTAAAAGACCCATAAAATTAATTTCATTAAAAAATAATTCCACACCAACTTTTCATCTCAAAAAAATCCAAAAGCTATATTTTACCCAATTTATTGATATTTAACTAGTTAATTATTTTCATTTATCTATTTAATTTTGTGCTTTTATCAAAGTTAATAAATAAAGATTTTATCTTTTTATTTAGTTCATTCAGTTTTAAAATTATGAATATTTATCCTAAATATGCATTATAAAATTGCAGAAAATGTATTACATAAATAAATGTATTTTAATATTTTTATCCATATTATCATTAGAACAAATCAATTTCAAAAATCAGTTTGTTAAATTTTTAATTTAAAAAGTCGTGAATCTAATTAAATAGCCAACTCTTCGACTTCTTAAAATAAAAAGAAATTTATCAAACAAGTCAAGAGGTAATTTGATGTCGAGGATTCCCTGATGGATTCGTGGATCAAAGCGGGTTACCGGTTTTTATTTAATTTAAACTATTTGTATACTTGTTTGAAATGTAATAAATCGCCATCCCCAAAGAAGGAACAATCTAATTAACAAGTCAACTCTTTAACTTTGTAAATCGAAAAGTTTGTTGAAACTTAAAATGAGATTTTTGAGTACTATATATATGGCTTTTGGGATTGAACGGTAGTCCCATTAACTTTTTTGATGTATAAATCTATTTTAAGAAGTTTTTGATAATTTTTCCCATTTGGATACTGATATAATTTTATTTTGAAATAATTGTCTTTGTATATTATTCTTTTCGCGTAACGTTACATGTTGTACATTTTTGTCTCTGTCCTTTCCATGACCGTCAAATTGAACACTACATAACCATCTTCCACATATTTATCTACTATACTACACAAAAACACACTATTCAAATTAGTTAGAGCAAGAGGCCGTGACATACCTGACGTGTTCCTTTTTTTTAATAAAATTCACTCAATACGCTATATAAATATGAATTAAAATGCCACACACATAGACTCACTCATCGAAGAAGAAAGGAAAGAGGACAAGAATGTTCGAACCCATAACCTTAATGATCTAGTGGTGGCAGGTGCCCCCCCCCCCACCCCCCACCCCCATGCACAATTTTTAAAAAACTCATTGTTTTTGCATATATATTTATTAGAATTTCAAAATTTCACCCCCTCCTGCCTAAAATAAAATTTTGACTTTTATAAAAATTTTATCTAATCTCATTTCCCATAATAATTAAATTCTCTCTCTTTCTCTTTCCTCTCTTTTTCCTTATTCTCTTCAAATTAAAATATTAAAAATTCTATTAGATTTTATTTCTCTTTTCTATCTCAATAAAAACGCAAAAATTCTATTAGATTTTTTTTTCTCTCACAAACGCTACAGTGTTTAACTTTTTCTTCGAAAGCAACGTACAAGAAGTTATTGTGCACTAATTTTGAAATTTATACATTTATTTATTTCTTTTTTTTGTAATTAATTTTTGTGTAGAGATTTGAATCTTAAAATTATTGGTATGAATCTTGATAGTTATTCAAAATTAAACTTAAATGAGTTTTGATGTTTATTTGTTGAGTTATTGAACTTGAATGAATCTTATTAGTTTGACACTTCATATATAATTGGGAATGATTTGGGAATGTGATGTGGAGAGAAAAAAAAAAAGGATATTTTTTAAGCTTTAAATATATGTTTTGATTGTGAAAACATAGACAGAGAAAAAAATCTATTTTAATACTTTTTGAGTTTTGATTGTATATTATTTTGTGGCTTTATTTCAATTTTATTTATTATTATTAAAAAATTCTTTGTTAAGTATTTTTTAAAAGCAATTCATTTTCTATTATATTTGCTTCTTTTGAAACAAAGAATAACTTGTTATATTTTTTTAGTATCATTTTTTATATATTTTGTTGATTGTAGCACCTTTTTTTTATTGTACTGCTTCTAATTGGTCGTATGTACATAAATATGACAACTTTTCTTATTTTATATGTTAATACTATATATAACCCTTATATTTATACATTTTAATAACTAATGATCTCGAAAAAATCTGCCCCCCTCCCTCCCAATTAAATTCCTAGCTCCGTCCCTAGGCACATACCTAACATGGTTCTTGATAAACAAAATGATAATGCCCGCCTCATTTTAAAGTTTAAATTATTAGAGATAAGTCATCAAATATTTGTTATTTACAAGACATCCCCACAATTACATGCAGATTTTCTTTCTTTTGTTCTTTTGTAATGGACACTCGTGCAATGCAAACAAACTTATTTTTTAATCAAACGTTGCACATGAAATTCGGGTTGTACATGCTTCTTCTTTTTCTTTTTTTTTTTTTTGTAGATGGCCTGCAGTCCAAGTAGTTTTCTTTTTTTTCTTTTTCCTTATCAAACCTTGCATAAGAAATTCGGGACGATAAACACAAGACCTCTTATCCTTGCATGAGAAATTGTTTTAAGTTATTAGAGGAAAAAGTCATCAAACATTTATTATTTTTAAAACAACCCCTAGCACGTGCAGGTAGGCAAACTTCTTCTTCTATTTTTTTTTTTTTAATAAACAGCCACGCATTGCACGCAAACTTTTTTTTTTTTGAAGGGATTGATTCGAACATAGAACCTCTTGTCCTTGCATGCAAAATTCTTTTTCGCAAGATAGGTCACAGTGAGATTTGAATGTAAAATCTTCTGTTTCGCCTAATTGTGATACCACATTAAATGATCACTTCATCTAACAACTTAAGCGAGAGGAAAAGTGTTTATCATCTCCAACGCAAAACAATCAAAATACAAACTTTATCACAATAAAAAAGAAATTTTTAGACACTTGCGACTGCAAAAACTGTGCTCGTATATAAATCTGCCGAAAGAATTGATAAGTTACAAGATGAATCTACAAGGAGAGGATGATTATAGTAATGCTACAACTAAGAAGTAGGTAAAACCAGGAAGACCTCTCGGAACAAAATTTCCTGGAATTATCCGATCTATTCACATTGGGTATCATCATATCTGCAAATGACCTTATAAGAGCTAAGAAGCCAAAGGCTACACATATAAGAAAAATAAAAATTCCCTTGTTCTCCAGATGTAACTGGTTCCTCTGAACCCTCTCTACCTCCAATCTGCGATAACATTGAGATTGATATTTAGAATAGGTGGATACGAGCGCAAAGCTATGCATAAGAAAAGAACAAAGAACCACCAGCCGCCATGACTAAGATTACAGGCCTCAGAGTGACCAAGAACCAACACAAACATACTGCACTGTAGATATAATTTTACATAACACGAAAGTTGTATGTTGATCCTAACTATGAAGTAAAGAAGGGTGGAAAAATGGAACAACGGGAGGAGTTAAAACGGAAGGCAAAAAGGGTACACCAATATTCTTGTCTTTTTAAATCGCATTTCCTTCATAATTATTTTAGATATATACCATAAGAGGGTGACAGGGTGCGTGCTTAAACAATAAATTTCCTCTTTCTTCGTTATAGAAAGATTTACAATGAACTGAAATAAAATAACCGGGCATCCCTTGTGGGAAAGTAGGGATGTAATTAGCAAAAGAAGAAAATCGTGTTCAGAATGTAATAAAAGTGTTTCTCTTTCAAATTTCATAAACATAAAATTACTGGATCCACTTAAATGGACTGGATTTTTATGCCAATTGATCAGGTTCTTCATCAAGACACTCAGTTGAGCATTTGCCTACTTCCACCAGCCTATATATTGTCAGAATCATGGATACACATCATCAATGTTTCCATCATCTTTCTTGAGTTCAATTATTTTTTAAAGGAGTCGATCAACTATACCTAATGCCAAAGTAACTATGGACATAAGAAAGCAGCAAGATTTATTGCATGGTTCTTTTGCGAGCTTTTTTTCTTTGTTTAATGTCGTTTTGTTGATTTTTATGCGTTTTCAGCTATTAAGGATTCATAACATAAATTATCAAACTATTGAACATGAAATCAGAAAAAGTACACTAGCCAAGAAATCAAGGCAAACCTGAGAAGGATATGTTCTTTGAGTATACTCTCCAGCTGCACGGAAACAAGAGATTTCCAAGACAAAAGATCACCGATCTCTTTATTCTGCAAAAGCGACCACAGTCAGAAGATGACAAAAAATAAACGCACAAAGAAAAAAAGAAATGCGAGAACACTACTAACCATTTCCTCCTTGCTCTCGGAGAAACTCCGTATATCAGACATGATCTTCTCTATAAGCACCCCTTTTTCTCCAAAATCTTTATCAAATTCTTTTAAAATGTCATTGTATCTTGAATTTAACTCCTCTAAGTACCGCTCGAGAACAGCTAAATTCAAATCCAATGATCTAACCTTTTTCATTAGTATCTTAAGAACACTATCCCCCGGCATCCTATTCAGCTGTTGATGGCGAATTTCGTCAACCGGGTCGGGCACTTCAATTTCCAACCTTCCACGTTTCACATCAGCAGACGTTCCAATCGTACTATCATGTTCTTCAACTGCATGATCTTCATTAGCATCACCTTCACGGGTCATATGCTGGCTTGAAACAGGCTTCTTCTCATCTAATGATTCTCCAGATACTGATACCTTATCTTGAACTGAAATCAGGTCCTCAAGCATTTTCTCAACAGCATCAACACCATACACTTCAAGAACGCTCAGCGTACAGTAGAACTCTGAGCCATGATGATTCATTAAATTCAACTTAAGATATCTCACCCATTTTGGCTCAGGAAGAACAAATCTCTGTGCCTGCTTCACATTCGCAGCAGTAAAATTCCCAATCTTCACCCATGAATCAGTAGGATAAACAGGACTGCCTAACAACTCAAAATCTTTCAAATTAGACGAATGGTGCTCAAAATTTGCTATTTCAATAGTATCCACCAATGTTTCTTCAGAAAGTTCTATAACAACAAACTTCTCTTCAGTAGAGCAAGGGTTCCGAAGGTACTTGTCTTTATCTCTGTTCAAGATATTAGAAGCACCCTTGGATTCCTTATTGTAAGACAAGACTTTCGCCCCTTTAGAAGCAGAAGCATAATTATATTCCTCCCCACCGGGCTCTACTCTATGTATAATGCTTCCAGCCTGACCAGATAAATACCTACTTCTAGAACTGAATGCTTTATTCTTGAACTCATCAAGACCCTGGGGGTACCCCACGAGACAGCTTATCGGTTTTAGACTTTTCCTTTTCCATATTATCTGGTGAATTTTTCTTTCTGTCACCTTCCCCAGTGGCAGATTCATTTATCCTAAAATCACTCTCGTGATCATGTAATGATGTGTCAACATTGTTGCTGGTACCAAATGAGACTTTATCTTCATTCCATCTCGTTGCATTAGCAGAATATTCTTCAGGTTTGTCTACATCCAAATTGAAGTGATCTGTTGTGAGACAAGAGTTGCCAGATAAAGAAAGTTTTCTAACAAATGCCATTAAGTTAAATGAAATAACGAACGCCGGACTGACCTTTTTGACCATCGCCATGGCCAATCCATGTATTTAATAGAAAAACAACACCCCATAGAACAATGACAACAGAAAGAGAGGCCTTATACAAGCGATTCCTTCCACATATTGCCTCCTCCACAGCTCTCCGTTTTAGAAGAGCTCTCCGTGATCTCTGCATTTTACATCAATCCACCTTACTACAGATCATGCAACAGCTCTACTGTACCCAAAGAAAAGGAAGAGAGCCCAAGCTGGAAGATGGTCCATAACATCTATTAGCATTTGTAGAAGCAAAGGATAGATTTAGCTCATTTGTAAAAGTATACATGCAAATCAACTGAATATAGCACAAGTTCGTCAAACAAGTTAGCAAGTTCAGATATAAGTTTGCCGGATACCACAACGAAATTCTAGCCCAGATTGAGTTCAATCGAACCAAGATTTATCACGTTGCGAGTGAATTACACTTGTAATGTTATAGCATATTTCTAGAGAGAATAACCAATCGCATGGTAAGTGAATCTGATTCAAGCGAGAATTTTCCTATATCACAACAATAGGATCAATACTTCTCCCAGAAAATGACTACTAAAATGTAAAGAAGGAAAACTAAAGAAAGGTTTTGCGAATTTTCATGATTCTCAAACAACAAAGCAACGGCACATGATATCTCAACCGACAAAACTTCATAATTCTAATCTGAACAAAAATTGAATATGTAATCAATCATATAACCCCATTCCCTGTATACATAAATCAGATCGTGGTTAAACCAACATTAAAAATCACCTGAAAAGGCACAATTAAAACAAACAATCAAAATCAAGAATTGAAGATAACTTACTGGGCAGAGATCAGGAAAAACAGAGGCCCTTGAATAAACAAACTAATTTGCCCGATGAAAAAGAAAAACTTCACACACTCCAGTAGTAATTATAAAGAAGATTTCTTCCGATCAAAGATTGCAATGATGAAAAAAGTCAAATTACCAAAATTCGCCATTCAATTACAACACAAAATTTATCTTCTCAGTGACGTAAAGTACAAAAAGCATACTTTATGAATAAGGGACACTCCCACCAAGAACTGATGGAGAGATTATGTAGAATGCAATCCAGACAACCCACGATCAATCCCACCTCGATATAAAAGAATTTCAACAAAAAACTCTTAAGAATCTTGATCACGCAAGAGAGATAGAATAAGAACAAGAACTCGAATTGACCCAGATAAACAAAGACTCTAATCCACAGATCCAACCACTCCATCCCACAAAAACCGACCAAAAGAAAACGAATTTCAAAGAACCGACTAACCTGAATATCTTGTTCGAAAAAAACCCAGTCTTGGAAATTCAAGAAAATCGAGAATTACAATTCGCCACACCGAACAAAGCCGATCTTCACATGCATCATCAAATATTCAAATTCTATTTGAAGGGGAAAAAAAAAATCTCTCTCCTTCTAAAGAAGAAATGGCTTGTTATATATATCCTGTCCTATTATAACGGCTTTGTGGGCTGGCGTCGGCCGAATGTCCTGTCCGACCTTTTCTTGCTTAAAATATTACTGTTTATGGAATTTTTTTAAGAAAAAAGGGACAAGTGATGTTCTTGAAAAGACTTGAAATTTTGAAACGCATTAAAGTTTTCACTGCTTACAGTTAATTTTTTTTTTTTTTTTTGGGATTTTCAAATCTTTCCAAGAAAAGGGATTTGCAAGAGATTGATAGGAAAAGGTCCCATATTCAAAAACGGTTTCTGCTTTTTACTGTGTATATATACGTATGTGGGAAGGATTGAATTTTGGTCGGAGATGGTAACTAATGTTTTTTAAATTAGATTTAACAGACAAAGAAGGTCAGACAAGGGCCGTGTGGATTACCTGGGACAGTGCAACGAAGCAGAATGACAGTCAAATGAGAGTGAAGGATGACGTGGACCTGAACACGTGGAGGAATGGGAGTGGATGGAGTTGCTGGTCGTGAGATGCGCGTCGGTGCTTTTGAAAAAAAAGATGATGATGAGCTGGATACAATAGCCAGGCAACACTCATTGGCGGGGAAACGCGTGTCGAGGATTATCAATCTATGGGCCCGATTTGTTTGGGCATATTTTATTAAATTAGTATTTACTCGAATTTTCTCTAAAATCAAAATTCAAATCTGAAAGAACACTTGTCAATTAAAAACCAACGAAGAAGGCGGATTTTAATCTGAATTAGTCAGAGTACATTCGATTTGTGTGTAAATTATAAAATTTAAAAATATGTATAATTTAATAATTATATATTTAAATTGATAAATAAAATTATAAATATTTATCAATTTTTTATATAAATAATTTTTTATATTTATTAAATTTAAGATAAGTGGAAAATAAAAAAAAAATGAGATAAAAAATATGATTGAAAAAAAATCTATATATATAATTAAAAAACTCTCACGCTGACCAAGTGAGAGTATATATGGATAATCTCATTTAATTCTATTTTATCATATATAAAATTCAAATATTTTTTATATGGATTCAAATAAGTATATTTTTAATTCATATTTATCCAAAGGAATCTAATTATTATTAAGTATTTAAAATTAGATAGACTAAACTTTAATTCAAATAAAATAATAAAATTAGTATTTATTTCATTCACTTTAATGATAAGTAAAGATTTTGATTCTACATAAAATTTTAAAAAATTTCTTGCCTTAATTATACCAAAATTAATATTGAAATTGAACACATTCTATTACTATACAATTTTTTAATATACTTATATTATCAATTTATGTTATAAAAAATTAATTTATTTTTTTCAAATCATTTTTGTAATAGTAATTTATGAAAACATGTACATAAAAATATTTATTTCCTAGGCCTCAGCATGGAGCTAAATACTAGTTAATATATAATTCAATATTCTTGAAACTATCCAAGTTAGTGCATATATGGATAATCTCATTTAATTTTATTTTGTCATGTATATATAAATTCAAATACTTTTTGTAAGAATTTAAATGAGTATTTTTGTCATTCAAGTATATCCAATATCAAGTATTTAAAAATAAGATGGATTAAATTTTAATTTAAATAAATTAAAATATATATAATATTTTATTTGCAATATTTATTATTTATTTTAATTTGATTAAAATTTTTATTCTACATAAATTTTTAAAAACTTCCTTACCTTAATTATACAAAAATTAATATTGGAATTTAACATATTCTATTGTTATACATTTTGATAATGAATTTATCTATTGATTTATGTTATAAAAAAAGGTTAATTAATTATTATCAAGTTTTTTTTATTATAGAAATTTATGACAATACATACATAAAAATGACTAATACGTGTGCCTTGACATGGGTGTAAATACTAGTTATATATAAGAGAGTTAAAAATTGTTTAGTGGCTTGTTGGAAAATTATATTCTTAACAAGTTGCTATTTGACCAACTTTGAGAAATTATCTAAGTGGATTACAAGTTTAATTTGTAATTATAGTTGGCATTAATGAATTCTACTCCGAAAGTATATGTGAATAATATATTCACTCGATTGAATACAATTTCGAATGATGAGAAATTAATTATCAAATTTGGCCACTTAAAAAGATGGAAATAGGATTGGGAAGGCATTAAGAATGTCATCCCACATTGAAAAAATGAAGGAAAATTGGCTACTTAATATAGCCCAAAAACTCACAAGTGGGTTTGGGTCAAAGCCCACACGTGTGTTGTAGCTATCGTCTGCCCTGCTCAATGTGGCGGGCAAGCTGGGCCTTAGGCCTGGGCTTGGGCTTTAATTAAAATATATTCTTTTTGTGTTAAATCCAAATTGAAATTTGGATCGAACCAAATCCAAATTCAAATCAAACGGATCTGGATCGAGGGTTATGAGAGAGTCCGAGTGGAGCTCAAGTTGGTGTGGTTCGGCAGTGACCGAATCGGCACAAGCCAGGTGCGGTCCAACCAAACCAGTGTGTGCATTTATTCAGTGAATGGCCACAAACCTTTCATTTATTATAAATATACCTCACTCCTGCTAGAATCAATCATTCATTCATATCCAATAGCATTTTATAGCATTCTACTTTCAGCTTACCATGATAGGGTACTATTCTACTACTAGACCACTGGTTCAAACAACATGGTATGCCATGAAGTAGAGATGAGAGAGATTTAAAAAAAGGGTGAATTGTATATAGTTATCCAATATTTAGGGTTGATTGCACTTTGCTCCCCATTATTTGCATTTGTGCAAGAACATCACCTAACCTTTTTCAATTGTTCGGCGATACCCCTTGATTTCAATTCCGGTGGCATTTAGGAGAATATTATTTGAATTTTTGTTTATTTCATCCAAAACTACATATTTTGTGACATTAATGTACGCACACTTGAAATTAATTAAACAAATTCAATCAGTACCCGAAAATCTAACTAGCATTCACCTTACCCATAAAATGGAGATGATAATCTCAAAGTATCAAAAATTGGTGCTCAAAGTAATTGAATGCCAGTGTGCTCCAAGCAACGATAATGATGTGAATTTTTAGCTATTGTAGGACTGCCCGAAGCCAAAATGTTTAATACTTTCAGCTACAATTTTTAATACTTTTAGATAATCTTGTTTTACATTTCAGGGGCAAAATGACAATTTGGAGCATTGATTGAATTTTCATGATTAATTTGAAGTATATGTGCATTAGTGTGTACAAATATGTGTTTTAAATGAAATAAATGAAAACTAAACACTACCCCTAATGCATGTGGACAGTGGCGCTTTACCCCGCGACTTTATATTTTAGCGCAAATGGTCAATTTTGCCATCATATATACCAGAATATTCTCATATATGCCACTTGAATTGGAGTCAAGGGGTGTTTGCGATCAATTTTAAAAGGTTAGGTAGTATTCAAAAACAAACACAATCGATGGTGAGTAAAAATTAGCCATAAACATTTGGGGGTTATCCATAAAAATAATAAATAAAAAGAACGTGAAGTAATAAAAAGAGAAAGAAAATTAAAAAAATAACAGTCCCAAAATTTCAGAAACCAAAGCACTTATTAAAGAGGTCTCTCCCATTGTATAATAGTATAGATGTTTGAATTTGATCTAGACTTGTATTTCTGAGCAATTAAAATATTTGAAGGAATAAAGTTGATTATAAATATTTGTTTGACATAAATGGTGATGCGGGATAAATATTGTCTTTTTTAAGACTATTACCTTGGCACATGCTAAATTCTCAGTCAAAACATACATCGACTCCTTGAGGACTTGCCTTTCGACCTTTTCAAGAGCTAGCTACTTAAACCCATATAGAACCAACCTTCTCGATGTCCTGCCCCTCAAAACCAGACTCCGCGAGAACTTATTGCTCAACTCTTGAGGCTAGACCCTCTAACTACTCGAGCACTTGCCCATCGAAGCTAGTCCCTCAAGGACTTGCACTCAACTTGTCAACTAGACATGTGTTCATAAAATGAGCAATGCAATTAATGCTCGCTCATATTCGTATCCCATCAATCATCTCGGTTTTCTATCGCATTAAATGCAATTAGCTTGCTCATGTGACTCTAGGGGTTGTCCACTCAACCGCCAAATAGCCCCTCAACCCATGTAGGTTTGTGATGAAACTTGAGGGAATCTAGGGGTACTTTTGCAAATACCTTTATAACTAAATAACCCCAACACTCAACACTCTTAGTAAGCACATTTAGCTTCTCGAAGCTCTATCTATATTTCACCTCGATTTTCTTCCCCTCGGCTTGTACCAACTTAAGCTTCAGAAATCTTTAGTTGGGGCACTCCCAATTAATTGATGTTTGTTCACCTCATAGAATATCGTAGCTTATCTTCCCCCTCAAGTCAATCCCCCTTGAATTCAACTAGGGATCGAAGCCCACTATAAGAAAACACGGGAATTTTGGCGGATTTTTTCGGCGGAATCCATTGAAAAATTTCGACGGGATTTCAGTGAAAATTTAAAAAAATAAAAAATATATATAGTTTTAATTTTTTGGGGAAATTTTCCACCGAAAATAAAAAAAAAAAAATTAAACAACTTAAATTTCAATTTTCGGTAGAATTTTCTACTGAAAATTTTTAAAAAATTAAAAATTTAATTTTTCAATTTTCGACGTAAATAATAAAAATCTCAAATTTTCAATTTTTCAGTAAATAAAAAATCTAATTGTTGTTTGAATTATATTAACCTTGCTTTTATTATTATTATTATTATTATTTGAATTGTTATATGCTACATGTATAATATTTTTGTACACACACACACACGCACACACATATATATATATATATAGTTGGGAAAATGTTTATATAAATCTTATTATTATTATTGTTGTTGTTGTTGTTGTTGTATACTACTACTACTGATCAAAAAATAATGTAATGATATGTTATAAATCATACTAAATTAAAATAAATGATTTGATAATTTAACCTTAAATTCAATACAACTAAGAATAAATAACAACGTAGCGATATTTCAAAAATTATTAAATTGATAATTTCAGACATATATGATAAGTATAGAAAAAGGAAAGACAACCAAAAAGTGATAAAAGCTCAACAACAAGGTGGTCTATTGCTAACCAAGTGACCAAGTTCGACACCTAGTGATCACAAATATTTGATAATCTTGGGGGTGTGCATGTCATATATGTCTACACGTGTAAGGGAGGGGTGGAGTTTTGGGGTTCAATTCCTAGGTTGGGAAATTGAAACTTTATTTTAATTAAAAAAAAACCACCAAAAAACTAATTTAAATTTCAAATAAAATTCAGTTGAAATTACTTATTTTTAGCGAAATTTCGCCGAAAAATCCGCAAAAATTGTCATTTTCTCTTGTAGTGGCCCATCTTCCCTTCAAACACTCTCATTGAGTCAATCCCTCTCGAATTCTCATTCATGCTCGAATTCTGATCAAAGGGCTACAAAACCAACTTCATCAAATGGTTCAAGATGAAATTAAGAAATTCGATCTACAAGCCATCCGAATTAAGGTTTCATAATTTTTTATTATATATTTATATATGCATATATATAATAATATTAAAACCTCTGAAATAAAATGTAATATATGTGGCATTATATTTAATAATACATTTCATTGATTTTTTTTGACAGTTTTACTGATATACATTTTTATATGATAACGAATTTATTTTAAACTTATATAAAGACAAATATAGTGCATAATTCTTGAAATAGTATTATCCTCTTATAATCATATGTCTTTATGTTCATGTCTCATTTGTATTCAAACATCACTAATAAAAAACATTAGTTTTTGAGGCATATTAATTGGAGACAAATATAAATTGGTCTCTAAGAATGAGTTATGAAGACTCTTTATTTTTAATAGCCTAGAAATTAATGAATTTTTGGAGACACACTTAAATAAGCTCTCAAATCTTATGATTTGCCCTTAAAAGTCGTGTATATAGAGGCAATTTTAAATGAGCGCCTTTTTTTTTGGCAATCGCTGCTACCAGATTATTTTTTAAAAAGCTTCCTTGTATATTTACTAGTCGTCGTGGCACGCAGTCTCTAGGTGCATAAATTCATGTTAATTGCAATTTTTTATATAAAAATTAAATGCAATTAATTAATGAAACATATCAATATAAAATATTTTACATGTAATAAGAATGCAATAACAACACCCCCAATTGTATCAATTTAAATTTCAAAAAAGTAAAACTACTTGCATTTATGTTTAAAATATTTTAAAAATATTTTCATAAAATTACCTCCATATTTTACATGTATTAAGAATGCAATAGCAACACCCCCAATTGTATCAATTTAAATTTCAAAAAAGTAAAACTACTTGCATTTATGTTTAAAATATTTTAAAAATATTTTCATAAAATTATATCCACTTTAAATTAAAAAAATAAATTTCCAATATGAGATGGATACCATAGCAAGCACTCCAATTTGCAGCACTTTATTGAATGTTTAAAGTCACCATTAATAGTTTTAAAATGAAAAACAAATTAGCTTGCAAATGTAAAATAATGTCTATTTGAAAAAGAATTAACAAAAAATATGAATTATTACTTCATATTTCTTGATTTTGAACTGGAGACAAAATAGAAACTTGAAGAAGACTTACAGTTGTAGGAAGAAACGCCAAAAATGCTTTTCTGGGGTTATTTATTAATTTATTTATTTTTTTGAGAAAACCTTAGTTATAATAAATTTCTCTTCACACACATCTCTTTTTTGTATGCAGAGTTTTAGTTACGTAGAAAGTGGGTTCGGATGAGACAAAAATACAAGATGAGAGATAGATCAATTACGTTAATTGAGAAAAAGTCGATTCAAGACATTAAGTTTTGCCTCATTCACTCAAAAAAATTGTAATTATAATAGATAGGCTAAATCCAAAAATGCCCCCCTTATGATTTAGCGAAGTTGCATCAATCCCATATGATTTAAAAATATGCGAAAAATTCATTGTGGTTTTAAAAAAAATACACACGTGCCTTCGAAGAGAAAATGCCATTAACTCAAGCTTAATGTCGTTAAATTTATATTAAAAAGACCGTTATACCCCTTTATTTTGAACCATTAGATCTTGACTTAAAAAAATTAATGGTTGAGATTGATTATTAATTATAAAATTAAATAAAAATCACAAAATATATATAAAATATAAATATATATAATTATATATAAATTTAACTAGATTATAATAATAAAAAATACACACAAACACACACAGATTAACACACACTAACACCCCCCCCACCCCCACACACTCTGCACACACACTAAGTCACACACCCACACCCACACCCACACCCACACTCACACAGTCACACACACCAACACACACATAGACGCACACACACGAACACACATATGTAGTCACACACACACACATACACATACACACACACATCCAACGGCGATCTCCTTCTCCCCAATGCTGCTAAGCTCGATGGCGGTGGACTCCTTCTCCCCCGACGCCACCAAGCTCGACGACGGCAAATCTCAATCTCCCCCGACGCCACCAAGCTCAACAGCGGTAGACGCCTTCTTCACCGACGCCACCAAGCTCGACGGCGGCGAATGTCTTCTTCTCCGACGCCACCAAGCTCGATGGCGGTGGATCTCCTTCTCCCCTAGATCCTCTGCGTCGCCGCTGCCAACGGCCTCATCTACACACACAGTCACACACATGCTCACACACAGTCACACACATATACACGCATACATATATACATAATTTTTTCATTTTTTCATCAAATCGTGTAAAATTATACACTATTTGACCAACTCGATGAGAGGAACCCATTGGTGGTGACATTATTGAGCTTTAAATGCTGATTGAATAGTTATTGGGGGAGGAAGACGCAATAACTATTGTGGAGGGTCTAGGGTTTTTGTATGATTTTTTTTTCAAATTAAATGCAAATGGTTTGAGATTTGGTGAATTTGTTAGATGGGTTTTGTTTAGCTTGAGAAAACGCATGTACCAGCATTTTTGGTCACTACTCCGGTGGCAGCTCCAACGACGGTAGTGGTGGAAGAAAAAGGTTGAAAATGGTGAAAAAAATTAAAATTTAACAAGTAAAAGGACTTATTTGTAATATTGGATAAGTTAATTTAAATTTATAAGAAAATAGGCATAATAGTAAATATGTTTGTATTTAAGAGGATTTCAGTCATCTTAATCACTTTTAAAAGTCAAAATGAAGCTAAATTACATGCTCAGTCGCACCCCAAGCTTATGCACCTCACTCTCCGTTAATTGTGCAGTGTTTTTAAAATTACGAGGGGTGTTTCACTTATTTTTAAACCATATAGGGTTTGATGTAACTTCGCTAAACCACAAGGGGTTTTGAAATTTGGCCTAATAGATATATCAAATTTTGGCGCGGGTGGTGCCAAAACCGCCATTTTGTGAATGTAACAGTACTTATTTTTTATATAGTATATAGAGACACTTTTACGACTTTTGGAGGTAAATGAAATAATTATCTAATATGTTGTAGTGATATGTCTTTATTTGATTTTTTTAAAACTTTTTAATCTGATATGGTCGAGACTTGGAGCTTCTCCTTGAGCCGACGTGGAGTTCTGGTCCAACAGATGTTGGTGGGTCCTTGTTTTACTACAATAGAAAACACGTGAGTCTAGCTGAAAGCATATTCGGCGAAAACTCTCTGATGCTTAAGTCAGCGCAAGGTATAAAGATATAATGAATTTTGCAAAAAATCGAGCAAAGTTTGGTATGGAAAGTGTGAGTTGCCTTTATAAAGATTCCCCAAGAGTATTTATAGTAAGATGGGATCTTAGTTAACTCTTTGAAAATAGGGATGAGTTGGTTAAACTAGGGATAGCTAGGACAACTCAGCCAACGTTAACATAGGACATCATGCCCATGCCTAGTGGTTGCAGGGGTAGGTATATCCACTGCTAGAGTTGGTGGTAGGTGTAAGGGATTGCAACATATAGCTATGTATCAGCATGAGTTGCCAAACAAGCAGTGGCCAAAGATCAACTCGAGGAGAAGGACCTCTTCAAGGAGGACGATGATATTGGGCCGAAGTTTCGCTCCTCTGGGAAATAGTAGCACGTGACAGGCATATGGTAGCCATAAGAACTGGCTGACACGTGATGGACATGTGGCAACCAGAAGCTAGCCGTACTTGTACATGTGTGAGATATCCCATATCATTAGCCCCCCACTCATAGACGTGGGTACATTTACCGCACGTTTAGGAGTGACAAATATTTTGGCGGGATATTAAGGAGACCAACAAGCTGGAATCCCCATTTTGAATTTCAAACAACACGGATCGAGGAGAGCAACGATCACTTCTGATTTGACAGCAGTAATATCGAGCAGGCGTGACGTTTGGTGTTCCCGAGGCTACTTTTTACCGCATCTATAAGTAGGTGGACCCTAGCCAAACTGCGGGCTCACCATTTGCCACGTATTTTGATCAAAAGTCCAAGCAGAGCGTCTAGTGGACATTTTCAAGCCCTAGCTTGACCAATCATCTTTTCTCTCCAAAATCTTAGGTAATCCTTTAATTCCCTTTCTTAATCTTCCATTTTCATTTGTATGCCTTGAGAAGATGAGTTGCAAAAAGTATGACTTCCAAATCAAGTATCTTAGTCGTAGCTTGCTAGCGGAGGGGTTATCTGCGGTGGGGGAGTCCCACAACAGAAGTTTGGAAAGGGACACCCAAAGGTTTAGGGATGCCCTCCATGGCAGGGACGCCGGTGTTGCCTCAACATTCGACGCCTAGTGTGGTGAGACGGTAGTAGTAGCGGGAAATCTAGTGGAGTCCCATTTCCACCTGAGGGATGAGCCGAATTTAATGGAGAAGGTTGGGGACAACATGGACGGAATCGAAGATTAGGAGATCTAGGAGAGGGGTTAGGGTGTTGCTGGCCCCGAGAAGACAATGCTCCATTACTCGGATATCTAATCCTTTCTCAAAGACCTGGAATGGGACAGGATCAACAAGGACTTCCACATCAGACGCCCCTTCACAATGATTCGACCAAGACCCAATGATAGGATGCATCGCTCTCCTCTCAGATGTGTTGCCGTAAACCTTTACTAGCTAGTTCGAGGGCTTCGGTTCCTTATTCCTAACGAAATCGCAGCTATCCTTAATGCTCTGGAGATTTACCCAATGCAGCTGCTCCCCAACTCGTATGCCTTGATATGCATGTTTGTCACTTGTATGCTATGTCAAGGGGAGTTACCTTCAATAGGGAACTTCGATATCCTATTCCAAATAAGTGCCTTCACGAGATCGACAATGGGGGGCAATTTATAGGATAATCGGGGGTTCTTTTTTCTCCAGGCCAAAAATTGAAAAAAACTACTCAATGTCCCTACCTTCTCTCATGGCAGTGATTGGAAAGAGAAGTGGGTGTTTGTGAGGAATGAAGGCCGATGGAATGTTAGGAACAGAGCCAAACAAGTGTCCCTAACTGGGTTGATGAGGTCGACCATAGACATAGAGTGGATGAATGCCTTGGAAAGGTTGAGAAGGCCGAGCTCGAGTGCTTTAATACTCAGGCAGGTGTTGTCTTAAGAAGGCCTCTCACTTGCATGTTTCAATGACAACCCTATCTGCCTAGTTACATTGGCCCGACCCAAGACTTTATTAAGTTTCAAATTGCAGGTCCCGAACTACTCAAAATGTCTAGCGCAACCTAGGTTTCCGTGATGCTAGATGGAGCAGGAGGTGTTTCCTCGAGAAGTTGTGCTCGACCAGTTTGACCAGCCTTAGGCCCCTTCGCGGAGGAGGCCATCAATGAGGGGGCCCTGCAACTTGAAAGCCCCTCTAAGCAAGTTGTGCAGGTGACAAGTTCCTCCATGTTTATTGCAGGAGTGTTCTCGATCATTACAGGTGATGGGGAATTCGGGACCTTCAAGGTTCCGGGCCAATGGACCCTACAATTCGGGGGGTGAGGGTCCAAACTAAGCAACGGATCACACTCGCCGAGCAGGAGGCATGACCAATGAGGACGGTGCTTCCCTCCGTTATGATTCGTTAGCCAGAACCTAACTAGGCTCTCAAGAGGAATGAATTGCCCGAATGCGAAGATAAGGGGAAAAGCCCCATGGTCGACGAACTGACAAAAAAGAAAAAGAAAAAGAAAAAGAAGGCTCTTAGACCGAATATACCTGCAAGGGAGAGTTCAAAGAGATCCCCTGTTCAATGCACTCCTAGACCTCTGTCAAAACTGGAGACAGAGATCCTTACCTTCTCGCTCCTTAACAAACAACGATTGGGGAGCCTTGGGGCAAAGGATGTCTCCCTCCTCAAATGAGGGCACTGTGTCATGGTCAGAATATTGAGCTTATATTCTCAGTTCAAAAATGAGACGAGAAGCTAATCTGGCTCACCGATCAACAGCTCGAGGATCGATTTATGTCACTATTATATGGGGTAAGCACCTGATCGATTTTTATTCCTTGCTTAAGACTATAGGATGTATTGACCCTCGTTGTTTGTGTAGGGAATGGCTTAGATAGCCTTCCATGCCTTTTTCCAATATGAGAAATTATCATCGGCATCTCGTCGATCTCAAATAGGACTTGGTTGAACACCCAACCACGGTCTCCAACTTGCAAGATGATATAGCTAGGGAAACCAGTAAACTGTAGAAGCTCTAGCAAGAATACGACGAGCAAACTGCTGGGCTCGAAGGGGTATTGAAAAAGTTGGCCAAGCAAATGGATAAAATACGTAAGCTAAGGGAGAAAAAGGCCAACACAAATAAAGAAGTGTTGAAGCTTACCCACACACTCGCCAAGGTAAAAGAGGAGAGACTTGGGCTCTTTAATCTCCTGCCTCAAATTGAGGAGGATGTCGTTCGTCAATTCATCGACGGAAAGGTCTTTGAGTACGTCTGCCTAAAGAATGATGGTCATGACCCAGTTAATAGCTTTAAGAAGGCCATTCAACAAATCCTCAACGCCGATGGCTTTAGAGATGAGTTCGATGTGGAACGTCTTGACTTTATAAGGAGGAGTTTTTGTGCGACTACTCTATAGATTAGGTAGGCCCCCCAAGCATCAAGAGTGAAGAATTCGCTCAAAAGTGCAAGAGTGTGCCGAGCAGAGTGGCTTGGGAGGCAGATCAAGAGGTCCTGATGAGACCGTGCCCAAAGGCGACGGTGAAGGGATGCTCGAGGATGGCGGTTGCAACGCTAGCCGTGACGCCTAACCTACTTTTTCCCCCCATTCCCCGCATAACTGAATGCATTACGCTTGATATTTTTGTAAAGTATCTGCTGACCCCGGGGCTTCTGAAAGGGCATTTTGTAAAATATGTTTTGAAGAATATTTTGGGTAAATCTTTTTTTTTTTCCTTTTTGCAATGAAAAGTTTATATTCGATTTACTATTTTGTGCAATGTAATAGCCGCTTTATTTATACGCTTGCTTGACGAGGCAAATAATTTCTATGCTAAATAATGAAAAGGTTATGCTCGGATGATTTGCAAACTTCAGCTGATCGAAATCGTGTATCTTAAATCGAAAATTAACCGATCTTGAGCATAGTTCAATTGCACAGTGTAAAGGATTTTCCAATATAAAAATTTATCGAATTTGTAAAACATGAATATGACCAAACAATCAATAATTTTGAGCTAGCAGTAAAGATCGAGCAAATGCATGTAATTTCTTTTAGGGAGACAACCTGGAGACTTCCATTCTTTTGAGGACTAGATCCCTAAATTGGAAGCTTCGAGAGGCTACATGGCAATTTTATGCTCGAGCTATGGTAGCTCGAACAGTTTCCATGCTGCATGGCCTTTTTTATTGAGGAGTCTAGCTCGAGAGAGTGTGCTTCCTCATTAGCTGTTTCTTCATAGTGGGCCACATGAGTTGTTTTATGCAGGACCTCTATTGGAATGACTGCCTCTAATTCGTAGACTAGGACAAAGGGGGTTTCACCAATTGGCATCCGAGCAGAAGTCCGATAAGCCAAAAGTATCCCAAGCAGCTCATTCACCCAACTGTTTCGGGTCTGTTCGACGGCAATCTTCAACCCATGGAGAATGGTTTAGTTAGTTACCTCCACTTGGCCATTTGCTTGTGGATTCCCAATAAAGGTGAATCGCTGCTTGATTCGTAAGGTCCAACACCAATCTTAAGTCTTTTTGCTTTGCAATTGGGTCCCATTGTCGAAGATAAGAACCCATGGAAATCCGAACCTATAGACCATATTCTGCATAGTGATCGTGGGCACGGGTTTGGCTTCGGCCCATTTTGTAAAGTATTCGACATCCACGATTATGAATTTTTTCTGTCCCATGGAGGGAGAAAACGACCCAAGAATATCAGTCCCTCACTAGTCAAAAGGCTAGGTTGTCTCCATATTCGTGATCGAGGCAGCTAGTCAATGAGAAAGATTGGTATGTTTCTCACATTCTGGGCATCTTCTCTCAAAGTTTGTGCAATCTTTCACCGGAGTAAGCTAGAAATATCCTGCTCGAAAGACCTTTTTGGCTTGGGATCTTGCGCCGTTATGATTTTCATAACACCTAGCATGTATCTCCTCAATAACCTCTTTGGCCTGGTGATCAGTCAAACATCTCCTCAGTAGACCGAGGGAAGACTTCTTGAAAAGTAGTCCAGGGTATATCTGGAATTCTGGTCTTCGCCCTTCGGGATCTTCTGAAAGGGTCACACCATTCAAATAGGCCATTAGCTCGGCCATCCATTCTGGTGGTTGGGCAACGGTCATTACCCTTGCAGTGGGTCAACCAAGAAGATCGATTACGGGGTTGAAGGAGACCAGGAGGGTGATTTTCTTTTCTCGAGTTCCCCTTAAAGAACTAGCCAGTTTAGAGAGAGAGTCAACCCGCTTGTTCTCTATTTGAAGAACCTGTTCAATTGTGAATGTTCTGAACTCTCTGCTCAACCTCTTTACTTCTTTGAGGTATTTTTATCATCGATGCCTCATTCGCTTCAAAAGAGCCATCAAAATGCCCAACCTCTAATTATGAATCGGTGAGGGCTGGTCAAATTTCCAACACCAGCTTTTAAGGCCATCTTCATTCCAGCGATTAGGGACTCATACTCAGTTTTACTATTCATACATGGGTAGTCCAATCAGACTACAAAGTCAAGTTCTTGTCATTGGCGTTGCACAGCGTGACGCCTGTTCCTTTTCCCGAAGAGGTCGATAATCTATCGACCATAAGTGTTTAGCTGGAACTGGCTGGAGGCTCCTCCTTGTGGGCAACTTTAAGGAGAAAGTCTGCGAGGAGATCTGCGTGAATGGTTGGCCTCTGTTGGAAAGAAATATCAAATGGGAAAACCCCCCTGTGGTTTCGAAATTCTGCTGAAAACCCCCTTGTGGTTTAAAAATATGGAAAAAATCCCCCGTCTTTTCGAAAAACCTGCATAAACCCCCCTTCCGTCCAGAGTTAACGGAGAGTGCATTACACGCGCCTGATCTGCGAATTTGAAACTTTTTCCACCTTTAAATGCAAGTATATTGACCTTTTTACCCCATTTTTCTCATAATTTTAAATATATTTATCTAATATTACGAATAAACCCCTCTAATTTATTAAATTTTCAATTTGTTCCCTTCTTCTTCATCATCCTCCCTCCCCACCACCACCCTTTCACGCCACCGCTACCGCCACCGCCAGCGGCCGCCACCATCGCCGAAGTTACAACCGAAAATATCAATCTATGCATCTTGCCAAAATAAACAAAACCCCTCAATCAATTTTACCAAATTTCAAACAATTTATATTTAATTAAAGAAAATCTATTAAAAACCCTAGAACCCACTAAAAATACTCATTAATCTCTTTCTTTCAATTCCTCCACCACCACATAGATCCGATTTCCCCTTTCGATTTTTGAAATTTAGGGTTTTATTTTTGAAATTTCTCCACCACCACCACATAGATCTACTGTGTGTGCTGTGTGTGCGTATGTGTGTGTGCGTCTGCTGTGTGTGCTGTGTGTGCGTCTGCTGTGTGTGCTGTGTGTGCGTCTGTGTGTGTGCGTCTGCTGTGTGTTCATCTGTGTGTGTGTGTTCATCTGTGTGTGTGTGTTCGTCTGTGTGTGTGTTAGTGTGTGTTCATCTGTGTTTGTGTCTGTGTTGTGTTCTTCTGTGTGTGTGTTAGTGTGTGTTCGTCTATGTTAGTGTGTGTTCGTCTGTGTGTGTGTGTGTGTTCATCTGTGTGTGTGTATTAGTGTGTGCGTCTGTGTGTGTGTGTGCGTCTATGTGTGTGTTCGTCTGTGTGTGTGTGTGTGCGTCTGTGTGTGTGTGTATTAGTGTGTGCGTCTGTGTGTGTTCGTCTGTGTGTGTGTGTGTGCGTCTGTGTGTGTGTGTATTAGTGTGTGCGTCTGTGTGTGTGTGTTAGTGTGTGTTTGTTAGTATGTGTACTAGTGTGTGCGTCTGTGTGTGTGTTAGTGTGTGTATTAGTGTGTGTGTGTGTGTGTGTGTTTGTTAGTGTGTGTGTGTGTATGTGTGTGTTTGTTTGTCTCTTTAGTGTGTTAGTGTGTGTACTAGTGTGTGCGTCTCTATGTGTGTTAGTGTGTGTATTAGTGTGTGTGTTTGTTTGTCTCTTTAGTGTGTGTTCTTATAATTTTTTTATTTTAATTGTTTTATTTGTGTGTATATTTTATATTTTTATATAAATATATTTAATTTATATTTTTTATTTAAATATTATATTTTTATATTCAAATATCAATCTAGACCGTTCATTTGTTAAGTTAAGATCCAACGGTTACTATTAAAGGGGCATAACGGGTATTCTTGTATAATTTTAACGGCGTTAGCTTTGAACTAACGGAGAGGGCAAGTGTGTAGATTTTTCGAAAACACAGGGGGTTTTTTTCCATATTTTTAAACCACAAGGGGGTTTTCAGCAGAATTTCGAAACCACAGGGGGATTATATACAATTTTCCCATATCAAATTCCCCCAACTCGACCATCTATTTGGTAGGTCTCCTTGATACATCGGGTTTGGAGAGGACCTATTTCAATGGCTCATTGGTGAGTACCACAACAGAATGGGCCTGGAAATACTAATGGAGTTTCCTTGCTGAGTGGACCAAAGCAAGCGCAATTTTCTTAATGGGGAGATAATTCTTCTCTGGCTCCTGCAACAGCTTGCTTAACTAGTAGACTGGTCAGTGTTTACCCTCAACCATAGTGATGAGGATTGAGCTAATAGCATTGGTCAAAATTGCTAGATATATGAATAATGGCTAGCCTAGAGTTGGCTTGGATAGCAGAGGAGGCGACGTAGTATTGCTTGAGATCGATGAGTGCCTGGTCGCACTTGTCTGACTAGAAGAAGTCTTTGACTTTCTTCAGGGCTTTGAAGAAAGGTAGATTCTGGTCAACTGATCAAAAAATAAAATGGCTATCACTCTTACTATGAGCCTTTGGACTTCCTTCACCGACTGCGGAGGATAAACGTCGAAGATGGCCTGGGTCTTTGTTGGGTTTACTTTGATCCCTCGATGATTGACCGTGTATCCCAGGAACTTTTCTCTTCAAATCTCGAAAGTGCACTTGGCTGGGTTTAGCTTTAGTCTGTATTGCCTGAGAAGTGATAAAGTCTGGGTCAGATGCTCAAAGTAGTCGGTCGCTTTCTCACTCCTCGCGATCGTATCATCAACATAAACCTCCATGGACTTGCCAATTTCATCTTTAAACAAGAGGTTCACCAACCTTAAGTACGTGGCACCCACATTTTTCAGGCCAAAGGGCATGACCAGGAAGCAATAGATCCCATTCGGCACCACGAAGGTTGTTTTGTCCCTGTCCTCAACCGTCATAAATATCTGATAGTAGGCTTGAAAAACATCTATCATCCCCATCAGATTGCAACTCGCAGTTGAATTGACCAGTATGTCAATTCGAGGAAGGGGATACAGATCTTTTGGACAAGTCCTATTAAGGCCGGTGAAGTTGTTACACATCCTCCACCTTCCATCACCCTTGGCGGCGAGTACTACATTGCGAAGCCATTCTGTGTATACAACTTCCACAATGTAGCCTGCATCGAGCAGCTTGTTAACCTCCTTTTTGGTTGACCTATTTCGTTATTCATAGAATACTCATTGTTTTTGTCGAACAGGGCAAAATGAGATGTCCACATTGAGCCTGTGGACAATTTCCTCTGAGTCGACCACCGAAAAAATTGAGGCCTTCCACGAAAAAACATTTATGTTCTCCCGAGGGAACTGGATGACCATCAACTCCTTCATTGAGTCAAGATGGGATTTAGGCCTGTTCATTCGGTTATAACCGCACCAAACCGCGCATTCGGTTCGATTAACCGAACCATTCGATTTTTGGAATGCTGAACCGAAAACCGAACCGAACGATCATCGGTTCGGTTCGGTTATAACCGAATCGGTTCGGTTAGGTTTTCGGTTATAACCGAAAACCGATGTCCTTTTGAAAAAAAAAAAAACTGGACTGGAGACTGGAGCAGCAGCTCTGTTTGTGCCCTTGAGCCTAATCCAACTTTGAAAATTACAAAAACCCCCCCTCCCAAGATGCAGCAGCTCTATTTGTGCCCTTGAGCCTAATCTGACTTTGAAAATTACAAAAACCCCCCTGCCCAAGATACAGCAGGCCAGCAGCTCTGTTTGTGCCCAAAAACTGGCCTTAACATGGTTTGAAAATTACAAATAGCCCCCTGGCAGCTGTGAAAAATAATGTAACTCCCCCCCAACAAAAGCAACCCTTATAAGCACTCAATTTATACACAAATATACAAATACACATCATTAAACATCCCAAATAAACAAGCTCTAAACATCCCACAATTTATACACAAAACCAACCACAACACACAAACACAATTACACATCATTAAGCATTCGATAACTAAAATCCAAACTTCAATATCCATTATCCAACTTCAATTTGTAAACACAAGTCTTCAACTCTCCCTATTCAATCAATTACAATATTCTAAAATTCAAGATCATTTGACCATTTAAAAATCTTCAAAGTTGCGACTCCACCAATCTAGCTCGTGGTCAACTCACAATCTCACATACATCCAACAGTGGTATCATTTGAAGATGCATTATCAACTGTAATAGTAAATATATTCTCTATCCCCCAATCAAGCAAACATTTTTCAATCAACAACCCAACATCTTCACCTTTATGGCTAGCACATGGAACAAAATTCAAAACTAACTTAACCAACTTCCATTCATCATCAATAAAATGGGCAGTCAAGCACATATAATTAATTTTTTGATTTGAAGTCCATAAATCAGTGGTAAGAGACACTCGCGCCCTAGATTTTTTAAAGAACTCCTTTAATAAGTTCTTCTCATTGTAGTACAATTTATAACAATCTCGAGCAACCGTAATTCTAGATGGAACAGCAAATTGAGGACATGCAACAGCAACAAACTTCCTAAAACCTTCACCTTCAACAAATCTAAATGGCAACTCATCGATTATGACCATATTCGCAAGAGCTTCCCTCGTTCCTTCTTGATCAAATTTTCCAGGGGCACTTACATGAGAAGACATGTCTCTTAAATCTACACTCTGAGTGTAACTATCAATAGTGTAGTTCTCAGGCTTATTATCGGGGTTTTTCTTACAAGTTTTCATATGATTATTCAACCCCCCAGTCCCATTTTTACGAGGATCACATGCATAATCTTTATGGCAATGCTTGCATTCAGCCCTTTTTCTACCTTTCTTGTCCGTAAATTCTATGAAATGTTTCCATACCTCGGACCTTTTTTTGTCTTATTCACTTGACTCAACATTTGATTGCTTTCTCTTCTTTTTACTTGGAGTAGGTTCGGTAGGATTTTTGTCTTTAGATCCCGATGATTCACTCCTTTCGTTTTGATTCATGTCCAAGTCCAACTCTTCATTCTCCGGAATATCTTCCATCTTCTAAACACAATAAAAAAAATACAATATTCACTCCTCATTGCAAATTAATATTTTTCCATATTCTAAACACAATCTTAATTCAACAATCAACATTAATGCAAAAACTTTACAAATTGCAAGTTACCAAATAACTTACCCTCTAAAATCTAACACTTTGCAAGTTTATTAATCAAGTCTACTAACCAAACTTCTTAATAAGAACTCAAATATTAAGATTTAACATTAATTTCTTTTGCACACCAAGTGTTTGTATAAATGCCACAACAATAATTCAATAAATAATTCATTAGGTCATTAGCAACACTTAATATCATCATGAATCCATAATATCCATCACATTATAACAATCTAATAACATAAATATCAAATCCTATCAAAATATTTCCATTTCTATATTCTAACCCTAGTTAAAAAATTAAGCAAAAAAAAACTGAACATAAAAACCTGGTGGCTGCCGGCTGCCTTGGTGTTGTTGCTGCTGCTGGCCTGCTGCTCTACAGTCGCGCTTGGGTGCTGGTGCAGCTGGTCGGAGAAGATGGAGAGGGCCAAGAGGCAAAGAGATGGAAAGAGTCGAGAGAGAGAGTTGAGAGATGCAGAGTTGCAAACTGCTTCTAGAGCTCACTGCTGCTGACTTTCAAAGTGGGCTTCCAACAATTTTTTTTTTTTTTTGAAAACGTGTGTTTAGAACACGTTTTTAACTTCTAAAAACTTTTTTTTTAAATTTTAAAGCAGGCCCGGTTCGGTTAAACCGAACCACAACCGAACCGCCAACCTTTGTTCGGTTTTTCAGTTTTTAGCAGTTAAAACCACAAAAAAACTGAACCGAACCGAATTTATTCGGTTTCCCCTAAAATAATCGAAAACCGAACCGAATATGCTTCGGTTCGGTTCGGTTCGGTTCGGTTCGGTTTTTTTCGGTTTCGGTCGGTTTTCGGATTTTTTGAACACCCCTAATGGGATTTGACACGAGTGGTTTTGCTCGAATTACCCTCCTCAAGCTCGATTACCTTGGATCCTTCGACGGGCTCCATTTTTTGGTCTGGCAACCTTCTTCATTTGGTCGGGTCCATCTCAGTACATTTTGGGCCCTCAATGTGTGGGGCGATCGGTGTTGATGCTCGAGGAGGGTGAGTTCTCTTTTCCTCGATTGAGATAGTATAACATTTCCATGCATCGAGGACTCAATAACAGACTTCTCCAACCTCGCTAGCTATTGGAACTTCATCTTGAGGTGTACGTGGACACCACAACCTAGAAAGTGTTCATAGCCGGACATCCCAAAATTATGTTGTACGCAAAAGGGGCATCAACCACCATGTAAGAAATCATGACGGTCCACTTTCTAGGAGCTTCACCTAGAAAGGTAGGCAAGCGAATTTGGCCTAAGGGGACAACCTCGGATCCCCCAAATCTGACCAAAGGTATTTGCACAGGCTTGAGCTTGTAGTTACCCAAGACCATTTTCTTTAGCGTCAAATAAAAAAGCACATTAGCGAAGGTGCCCTTATCGACCAAAGTGCAGGCGATAGCGTAATTAGCCACGTCGAGGGTGACTACAATCGAGTAGTCAGGAGATTGCTCAATCCCTTCAAGATACTGAATGTGAGAAAGGTTGGCATCACTCAAGGTTATAGCATTTCCCCCAACGACATTGACCTCGAGGCGGGTACTCTGCAGCTTTTCTTAGATCTTGTCTGACCACTGCCTAAGTCGCCTCCCAATCATCTTCCTCGATCCCCTAGAGTCTCTCCTAAGAGGTCCCCCGCAATGGTGTTAATCAAGCCCCTGGTGGGCAAGTTTTGGTCAACTACTGGCTGCTTGTCTGTCGATTCTGTGGTGGGCCTCTACTTGTGGAGTTTGAGCTGCAGCTGGTCGGGGAAGGAGATCGCTTCCTCTTGGTCTGGCCACATTTGTTCTTCCTGCCTCCTTTCTTTACGAACTTTCAGACATCAGGATGCTCGTCATCAATGAGGCATTGGATTTCATGCTTCAAAGCAAAGCACAAATTAGTATCTTGGTTCCCATGTTAGCGGTAGAACACACTATACTTGTTGACCTTTTTGGCACCCTCTTTCTTGACCACAGACTTGGGTCGACGAAGGAGAGGGGGATGGTTGGCGTTCAACGTGGTGTAAATTTCTTTCCGAGGCATCACCAGCAAGGTGAAGTCCTGCTTACCCTTTTTACCTTTTTTATGTTGTTTCGAGGATTCGTACGACAGGGTGTCCTCGATTTTCATATATTGTTAGGCGATGCTTATAATTTTTGCCTGTATTTAGGACTGCTTGCGAGCAATGTGTTTCGCGCGGTCCCTATTCCTGAAAGTTGAGTAGAGGACATCAAGGAGAGAGTCTATCTACACATTCTCTACATTCAAGAGCTCCATGTTGAACCTGGTAAAGAAAACTCTAAGGGATTCATCTTCCCTCTGCTTGACCTTGTGGAGGTAGCCGGGCGGTAGCTTGGCCAAGGTCCATGGATGAAAATGGTTGACAAACTTTTGGCATAGATCGTCATAGCTATCGATTGAGATGGGTGGCTAACAAGTGTACCCCTTGAAAAGTGGTTACCAACAGTTTTACGGCGAATTCGCCATCTATGTTATGGACCCGCATAACGTGCTCGAATTGGTTCAGATGCCCTCTAGGGTCAGATTTACTGTCATACCTGGGGAGGTTAGTAGGAATCTTACACCCCGGGGCTACACGAGAATTGCACAACTCCGAACAGAGGGGGTCCGTGTCATCTACTCTGCAGTAGGGTCCCGGCGGAACCATTCGCCCAGGGCTGGAACCTGCGGCCACTTCGTTTAGTCAGTGGTTTAGGTCATCGAGCTATTGGGAAAGCTCGACGACAGTTGGTTTGGCGGTGTCGCGCCTCCTCAATTCCTCGATCTTACGATACATTTCAGAGATTTATTATGACATCTCCTCAACGTCATTCCTCGAGTAGTGGGGTGTGTATCCAAATCTTTGCTCGCGATGTGTATGGTGATGGTTGCCATAATGTGAGCGTGAGACCCGGTCTTTGAATTCGGTGACGTCCTCTCGGGGAGAAAGGTTTTGGGTCACCATCTCATGGGCGAGGAAGGCCTTCAACGATACATGCTGCAACATAGACGTCTTGAACATCGGCGTGTGGCATAGCAGAGGCCGGGGCTAGCATCAAAGCTGGAGCTTAAGGCCTACAACCTGCTCGAACTTCGTTTAGGAGCAGCTTTACTCTGCTCCTGAGTCATAACAATGAAATTTTGAGCAGCAGGAATCCCCCCTACAGGAGCAGGAGGGTTCTCCCCTCGAACGTGGCTTTGAACATCTTAGTGAGGTTCGTAGTTGTCTTCCAGTTGGTCACAAACATAGGATGGGCTGTCTGGAGCTATGCGTAGGGTGTTCACCATGGTATCACTAGTTTTTGACAAGAGGCCCTTTCTCTAGCACCAAAAATGATGTGGTCGAGACTTCAAGCTTCTCCTCGAGCTGACGTGGAGCTCCGATCTGATAGATGTTGGTGGGTTCTTGTCCTGCTATGATGAAAAATACGTAAGTCTAGTTGGAAGTGTCTACGACGAAGACCCTCCGATACTTAAGTCAACGTAAGGTAAGAAGATATAATACATTCTGTAGAAAATTGAGCAGAATTTTGGTATAGAAAGTATGAGTTACCTTTATGGAGATTTCCCAAGGAGTATCTATACTAAGATGGGATTTCAGTCAACTCCTTAGGAATAGGTCTCAGTTGGTAAACCTAGGGATATCTAGAATAACTCAACCAACGTTAACATAGGACGTCCTGCTTATGCCTGGTGGTTGTAGGGGTAGGTATATTCATTGCCAGAGTTGGTGGCAAGTGTCAAAAATGGTAACGTACAACCACGTACTCCCTGTTTGATGTATTAGCACGAGCCACCAATTGAGCAGCGGCCAAAGATCACTTGAGGAGAGAGACCTCTTTGAGGAGGGTGCCTTGGGGTTCGAGGAGAGTGTGGCCTCTTGGGCCAGAGTTTCGCTCCTCTAGGAACTAGTTGACACGTGGTTGGTATGTAGTAGTCGTAGGAAGTTGACTAACATGTGACGAACACGTGACAATAGAAAAGCCTTACTTGTATACATCTTAGATATCCCATATTATAATCATTATTCAAATCTAACTTTTTGTCAAAATTTTAAAATTTTAACAGAATCAAGTTTGATATTGATAAATTTAGAAACTACTATAAAATTTCAAAATGGACAAATTCGAAAATTTCATATTCCCCCTAAATTGGATGACAGGCCTACCTATTCCTATCAAAAGTAGGTATCCAAAACCCACAAAGGAAATAAAACCCGAAGTCGGCGGCGTTCAAATTAAATTAAATTAAATTAGATTAAAGCTCTGTAAAGGTGTACAAATCAATCAATCGGTGAGTTGACTATTGACGCGATAACTGAACCGTTCCTTACGTTTCCTAAACCTGCTTCCTTCTCCACTCGTTGTTAATATATATAATATAATCATCAGAATATCGAAAACGATAGACCCAGGTTGGGATTGCGAGCTGAACGATAATTGAATTTGTTTCGCTCATGGCGGAGAAATCTAATTCTGCTATTTATATTGGTATGCGCTGTTCCCTCTCTTGTTTGTTCTTTTTTTTTTTTTTTGTTAATTGGGATTTTGTTTTGGGGTTTGAATTTTAGTTGCTTGCATTGATTTTTTGTTTATTTTTCTTGGATTTGCTTGGGCTAGAAAGATTGGATTTCGCATTCGAGGGTCGGTTTTAATTGAGGATTCATAATTGTTGACGGTTTCTTTTTTTGGGATTTTATGTATTTAGAGATGGGCCTTCTGTTTAGGGATAGACTCATAAGATAATTGTCGGACATTCATTGTTCAATTCGATGGCCGAATCCGAACATCATGATTGCTGTATCTGACTTGCTTATTTGGTTTTGCTTGAAGCATGCAATGATTAGGAATTTTTCTAGAAGCCCTTTTGTTTTGCTGATTTTCTTTTGCAATTTACAGTAAAAAGAAAAGAAAGGGGGAAATGGAATGCAATGTATAATTACTTGTATAATTAGTAAGCATTCCGATTTCTTGATAATTAATTGAAGAACAAAAGTTGAAGATGTGAATCCAAAAGCATAATGCACTAGGTCCGTAGCATGGTTTGCCGGGATAGCGTAGTAACAGGAAGAACGGTCGGAATGGAATGGGAACTGCAGCCTCTGTTCCGTTGTTCTGGGTGTTGTTGCGGCTGGTGCCGTTATCACGGCCATTCCGACATGGTAATGCCGTTTTTAATGATCAAAATTATTAGAAATAACTAACCCATTTTGGAAAATTAATTAGAGATTACATTAATATGGTTTTGTAATCCCTCATCATTCTACGCAGCATTAGTAATAAATATAATTTTTATTTATCAAGCTTTTGAATCATTATGTTATGTATATAGTTTTAATAGTTTTCCAAAGCTTTTAGATTTTTTTTTATACATATTAAATTTCAAAATGTGCGGAGCGGCATGACCATTCCATGAAATGCAATGGAACTAAAATGGTCGCCTCTGTTCCATTCTTTCTCGACAGTTCTAGCAAACCATGGTCCATAGCCTTTGGTCCCTTTTGTGCTATGAATATATCGTAATTTTCTATTTTAGTCTCCTAATAATTTATCTAATTGTACTTCTACAAGAAGGAACTGTGAAAACTTCAGGCTCACCCCATTGAAATTCCCACATTCTACATATACAAAGGGATTTTGCAGACAGTGGTGGAATTATTAACTTGGGAATGATTTCCTTCTACAGGTAACCTGGACGAGAGAGTGAGTGACAGGGTGTTGTATGACATACTCATTCAAGCAGGACGTGTGGTTGATATATATATCCCTCGAGACAAGGAGACTGATAAGCCTAAAGGTTATGCCTTTGCGGAATATGAATCAGAAGAAATAGCTGAGTATGCCGTCAAGCTTTTCTCTGGTCTTGTAACACTCTACAAAAGGACACTGAAATTTGCGGTAAGTCAGTTGCAGAAAGAAGCTTCCCTGTGTTCACCCTAATTTATTCTTTTGAAGTTCATGTTAGGCAATTATGTGATTTTATGATTAGTTTTTGCTCCTCAATCCTTATCACTAAATTGGCCCCTACGTAGATGCTGTGGATAATCTGATTTCCTTGCTTCTTATAAGGAGAAGGCTTTGATGGCCCATTGGGCTCTTCTTTGAAGGGTAAAGAGGATACTACTTGGTGGTTATCCTGCTTATGGTGGTGGGCTGGCAACTTAAACCCGTGTTGCGGAGTGAAAACTATATAGCAGCCTCATGTTTTTGTAGTTTGTGTATTTAACAATGTCAATTTTTAAAAACAGATATCTGGCCAAGACAAACCCTCTTTGAGTTTACCCAATGTGACAACGACCACAGTTAACTCTTCTCTCAAACCAAGGCCGTTCAATGTTCCGTATAATAATACAGAATTCCCCTCACAGTCTCCAAGGTTATCGACTTCATGCCGGTTTTCGGAGCAGAAATTAAATCATTCACAAGGTGATTTATGCTTCTTAATGGAGTGATTTGTTATTACAACATGAAGCTCTAATTTGTCCTTTTGTTTATTGACTTATCTTTGCGATGTTCTCTTGTTGACAATATCTCTTTTGATTCAGTGCCAGTTTCCTCTGATATGTCTAAGCACCAACATAACGGGTATAGGTCATACCGTGACAGCACTGATTACAGTTACAGTCGAAGAGTATTTGGGGCAGCATTGGATAGTGTTAGTCGCACTAGTTTGGGACATTATGAGAGACGTAATCCAATGAATTATAACCCTTCTTACTAATGTCTCTATAGACTGGGCAGAGATTAACTTTGACAGTCTAATCCATGTTGTATGAATTGGTGTAGCACCTGATCTAGTACTGATCCCTTTAGACAGTTAGCTACGCTTAGTTTCTTTTGTCTAATGTGTTTGTATTAGAGTGAGTTGGTGTCTTAGTCTTGTGTGATCTTTCCATCCAGACTGCTGAATGCTTCTGTTAATGTCTACAAAAGCTGTGTGCTTAAGAGACCTCAAAGGATGTAGTTCCAAGTGATATGTATGTGGTGGTACTGGTGTGTTGGACTATTGATGATGCATGGAAGAGTGTACTCTTATTTTCTCTTGTGTCTTTGTTCTGTGGATAATCAGGTTCAAGCTCTTATTTGTCTAATATAGAAATGCTTGTGGATTGTGTTATATTGTTTAATGGAGAAAGTATCCTTGCCTTTTATTGAAATAATTTTGTTTAGCTGTCTTTATTGTGTCCTCTGCGGACAGGCAAATATTGCTTATATTTGTTGTGGTGACGTAAATTTATGAGAGAAGAACATTCTAAACACTGTGATTCATTTCCTTTAATTCACTCACTTTAGTAGTGATTTACTTAGATGACGAAAGCATGCGTTGATTCTAGTTTTGGCATTGTGGCGGCTCGAAGTATCAATCAGAGTTGGGCAGAAAAAGAAGAAAAGCTCTTGCTTGTTGATTATGCGTGTGATGCCTATGGTATGTATCTGGTTTGGTACAAAGGGAGTGATATAAGCTGATGGTGCCGTCTAGATGAACCTTGAACGACGAAGTTGCTCTTGGAGGGACGCTGAATTGAAGAGACCGGAACATTCTGGACCATAGTTGGTGGTTTGAGATGTTTTTGGCAATGGCTAGTCTCTAATAAATACGCATCTCCACACACCACACCTCCTGAGCGGATTGAAGGGAGAGAGTGACCTGAAATTGATGGCATCTTCGCCAAGAAGAAGATTGGCAAGATGCCTTCTTTTTTGATCGTCATGTAGATAATAGATCATTTTGGGAAGTACCTCAAATTGTGCATTGTGATTTCCTGAAAAGAAATTCTCTCTTTCCAAACTAACCTAAAATTTTTAGTAGACCGAACCGAAACCGATAATTCTGTTCGTACCGAATACCAAACCTGCACTTGCTGCTGTTTATTATTATTATTATTATTATTATTATTATTATTATTTAACAGAAGTTACGTAAATTCGGTAAATAATTGAATTGAACTGAAAAAATTTTCATAAAAAACTAAACGTAGAATTTGGTTTAGTATTTGGTACTGTAATTTGTCAAGACGAACCGAACCGAACCGAACTAAATTGAATTTTCGATTCGGTATGGTACGGATTTTTTTTGAAACATCGTCAGAACTTAAAATCAAACTACTTATTTTATGGTCTATAACTCATGGAAAACCATTATAACTTTTCTTTCATTTTCTTTTACTCAACGCTCTATATTATTTGATATGTATTTCAATCAATGATTGAATACTTTCATATAATCACTAAATAATTAACAAATTATAAAAATATGAAGTCAAACTCGTGTAGTTTATTTGATGAAGATGAATCCACACGTTCAACTGAATTTCAACTCAATCTCTCTCATTCAATGTTTTCAAAACCAGATCGGACCGGTTGGTCCGACCGGTCATCTATGCTTGGACCGGTCTGAATGGGCCTGCAAAATTGGGGGAGGATTGGCCCGTTGGGAACCGGCCAAAACCAGTGAAAAATCGGTTAAACTGATCCTAGTTCATGAAGTGCATCGGCGGGCCAAATTTATTTATTTATTTTTTTATAAACAAAATTGATTTTTCAATTAAAAAAAGGCAGCAATCTATCTCTCTCACAGACGCAAAACAACAGGAAAAAAGCAGTCCTCCTCTCTTTCTCTGTAAAGGGAGAAACGAAGCCCTAGCCGTCTAACACCGCCGCCCCTCCGACGCTACCACCCTCCTAGCCGTCGGCAGCTCAAGGTATGTGTAACACTTGGATTTTGTATTTGTTGTTGGATATTACAATAATAAGTTGGTTTTGTCTATTTTTAATATATATATAGATTTGAATGAAAACAAAGATTTGTTGTGGGCATGGAGGATTTGTTGTTAATTAAACATTGCAATTAAAAAAATTTGTATTTTTAGTAATTTTTTGTGGGCATGGGAGATTTGTAAGAAAACAACGAGTTGTAATTGAGTGCATGGGAGATTTGTATTTTTAGTAATTTTGTTGTGGACTTGTGGGCAATAATTTCAAGTTTCATATATAAAACACTTGTTAGGGTGTGAACTTGAATGTTATAATGTAATATTGAAAAAACTGAATGTTATACACTTGAAGTTGAAAGACTTGTTTATCGTTTTAATTGTTAACTTTGAGATGAATCTAAGCTATGATTTGGGAAGAATTATTAGAATTTTGACAAAATTCTTGTTTAGTTTTCATTCTTCCATTATTGTTGGTCTTTTTCTAATTTTTAATGTATTTATAATATTAAATATATAAATATAATAATTATTAATTATTTATGACGTCGTACCGGTCGAACCGGTGGTTGAACCAGTTGAACCGCTGACCAGTAAGGCCATTAGTTCTATGTCTGGTCCGGCTTTCAAAATATTGCTCTCATTTATAAGACTTTGGTTGGGGTTACAAAGGAGTCGAGTTTGACTCATTTTCAAGGCTCAAGCTTTAAGTTCAAGTAGATTATATGGATTCAAGCTCTAACATGATGAATCTAATTTTATAAATTTCAAGCTTGGTTTCTTTCTATTGACAATTTTTTGATTGAATTTCTAATTTAGATACCATAGTGCAACAACAATTTTAGGATGTCAAGTAATCTTGATTTTAAAAGACATGTTGGTTACTATTGAGTGAAATATAATATCTGCAATTAACTAATTCTGAAGGGAAAATTATAATTTTAGGATTGTATTTTATCGCTCAGAACAATTTTAGGACACTAATTTGTCATATTATAATTTTAGGACATCAATTTAAGATTTTTTTTCTTAAATTTGGATTGGAGGAAGAGGAGAATACACTATTGCGTTTTGTAGGAATTTATGTGTGTGATTATATATATATTCTATCTATAATTAAGTTTAGTAGAATTTTTTTGGGCCTTTTATAAAGCAAATGTCCGGTCCCACCATAAAGGTAGGATGTGTAATCCATTTGATTTGTATTGAGTTGTAATTTACTTTATTACCTTTAAATATATATATATATATATATATATATATGTATGTAATGGGGTTTAAATTAAAAGATTTTTCTTAATTTTCTTCAAATTCATATGAAAAAAAAAATACTACCAAACATAGTTTGAAGGATATCTCAAGAAATAATATTTGCTACCAAATATATTAATGCAATGGATTGATAATAACTTTATACTAATAATTCATAGCTATGGATTGATAATAACCATTATACTAATAACCTTATATTTGCTAACCTTATGTCTCAAGAAACAACCTTAATGCAATGGATTGATAATTCATAGCATATCTATCTAATAATTTCACTATCATAACCTTATACTGCTACTAAATGCAATATATATGTTTTAGGATTTTCTTTGTTAATATAAAATTTATATATAAATATTATGGATACAAAATATAACTAGTAGAACCACCACTTCAATACCGTTTGGTAGTGGTATTGAAAACAATGGTTAAGTGAATCAACAACAGTGGAGTCAGAACCTTATAGTCAATGATGTATCTATTAATTACGAATTACAGATAATATAAATAATTAAATTAAAAAAAAAATTCAGAGGGTGCACCAAATATTGTGTTCTAAAGAATAATTACTTTTAAATACAATAATAAAAAATATTTTAAAATAGTATTTTTTATTTAAAGTTCTAAAAAGAACTCATTTTTTATTTTTTGACCTTTTGGACTTCTGCTAAAACGCCAATCAAAACACATGCGAGAAAGCACAAACATGGAATTATTCGCGTAACTGCCACTGAACAAAAACCGAACAAATTGGTTCCCGCCAGAAAAACAAGCACCACAAGAGTAAACGCATACTGCCATTGATGTCATCATCTTACATAGAACTCTGACTCCGATTCGACAGACTTGACAAGATTTTCCAATGAGCTTGATTTTCAAGCTGCGGATTCATCAAGAATCAAGAATATCACCATCCTTATTAGGACATGAAAAATACTTCTTTCGCTTCACTTGTTCCAAAACGATGTCATCTCAACATTCACCGCTGCATGCACACCCATATTACCACCAGCCCGCCGCCGCCGCCGCCGGACCTCTGCACCGCCAACAATCTCATCAACGTTCATGCGAAGCGCGGCAAGTTAGACCTTGCCCACCAACTGTTTGTTCAAATGCCTCTGAAAAATATTGTTTCTTGGACAGTACTCATTTCGGGGTATGCCCAACGTGGAAAACTGGAACCATGCTTCCGCTTGTTTTCTCAAATGCTATCGCATTGTAGACCCAATGATTTTGCTTATGCGAGTCTGCTGTCTGTGTGTGATTACTCGACTGGTCTGCAAGTTCACGGCTTTGCTTTGAGAACCGGTTTTGATGCTTGGATTTATGTGGCCAACGCTCTGATAGCAATGTACTGGAGAAATAGTTATAGTGCCGGTGTGGAGGCTTGGAGGGTGTTTGATGGAATTGACTTTCGCAACCTGGTTACTTACAATTCAATGGTTACAGGTCTTGGAATGCATGAACAAGGTGATAAAGCTATGGTTTTGTTTATAAGAATGTGTCGTGATGGCATTCTGTTCGATCACACTACACTATTGAGTTTAGTTTCTTCGCTATCTGGATTTAATGAGGGTAGCGATAAAATTCTGGGGCTTACCTACTGTTTGCAATTGCATTCGTTGGGCATTAAGACGGGTTTGGGCCTGGATGTTGGAGTGGCAACTGGGCTAATCAAAGTTTATTCTATTCTTGGAGGAGAGGTCGGTGCTTGTCATAAATTATTCTTGGAGACGAGTCCCATTGACCGTGATGTTGTTCTATGGACTTCAATTATGACAGCTTTTACTGCAAAAGACCCAGAACAAGCTCTGTTTCTTTTCAATCAGATGCGTAGGGAGAATTTTAGTCCAGATTGTTACGTATTTTCAGCATTATTAAAAGCTTGTTCAAACATGGTGACCGAAAGAAATGCCTCAGCTGTGCATTCTCAAGTGATTAGAGCAGGTTTCGTGAATGTTATAGAGCTTGATAATGCTTTAATTCATGCATATGCTAGGTGTGGTTCAATAAATAATGCTGAGCAAGTTTTCTATGCGATGTCATCATGGGATATTGTCTCTTGGAATTCAATGTTGAAGGCATATGCAGTGCATGGGAAAGCCGAAAGAGCATTAGATTTCTTTACACAAATGGATATACCGCCAGATGAAACCACATTCGTTGCGCTTCTCTCATCTTTTAGTCATGCTGGGATGGTGAAAGAAGGAACTAAGATATTTGATACAATGTACGAGAAATATGGTGTAGTTCCTCAACTTGATCATTACGCATGTATGGTTGATATTCTAGGGCGAGCAGGACATATTTCGGAGGCCGAAAATGTTATAAAGAGAATGCCCATGCAACCGGATTATGTTATTTGGAGTGCTTTGCTAGGAGCATGCAGGAAACATGGAGAAACGAGGCTAGCCAACTTAGCATCATCAAAGTTAAAGGAATTGGATCCAGAAAATTCACTAGGATATGTTTTGATCTCAAATATTTATTGCTCAACTAATAGCTTTGATGAAGGAGGTTTTATAAGAACAAAAATGAGTAGAGTCGGTGTTAGAAAAGAAGCGGGATTGAGCTGGGTTGAAGTTGGCCAAAGAGTGCATGAGTTTGCATCTGGGGGGCGGCGACACCCACAGATAAAAGCAATACGTGCCAATATGGAGCTGCTATTGAAACAGTTGAAGAAAATGGGCTATGTACCTGAGACAAACTTGGTCTTGTTTGATGTGGAAGAAGAGCACAAAGAGGAGCAACTGTATCATCATAGTGAGAAGCTGGCACTGGTTTTCTCTCTGATGAATGCTGGTCAATCCAGTTGCAATGGGGATGTTATTAAAATAATCAAGAATATACGCATTTGCTTGGACTGTCATAACTTTATGAGATTAGCATCAAAGTTTGTTGAGAAGGTGATCATTGTTAGAGATGTGAACCGGTTTCATCATTTTAAGGAGGGAGCTTGCTCTTGCAATGACTATTGGTGACTGTACTTGTTTGCTATCTTACAATGTCGTTTAACAGAGATTCAGGGCGAGACACAGAAGGGAAATGCTACATTGCCTTGGAGTTCTTGGTTCAGACTTTGATTTCTTACTGGTTACAAAGAAACTGGAGACAGTACATTGGATATGACCAAGCCGACCCTTAATTAAGGCAACATTTATTTTGCAACAATAGAAGCATCCCCAAAGAACAGAGATAAAGTTACTCAGGTATTGATTTTGCAGTTGTGTTTACGGCATTTGGATAAGGGTCATCTTCTTCTAATCTACAACATGAATTGTAGTATAAACTGAGAAGGAATTTGGAAAAATTGATTCTCTAAGGTCGGAGGTTCAGAAAAGTACGTACCGTTAATGAAATTAGCGCATTGATGCAGAAGTGTTCTTTCTGTGAAGTGTCTGAGGAACACAGTGCACTGGACAATATTTGATGCAGACCGCTACACCACCACCACTGAGTCCGCACTCTTTTACCCGACAATTATTTCAACTCTTTTCATCTCCATTAGTGAGCTCTTTTGTCTGCTCGTTGTTTTGCGATGCTGGCTTTTATAATCACCCAAAATAAGATACCATGTGAATTGGAGTCTCCATTTTACAGTTGGTTCATTCACTTCATACAACAGAACCTAGAATAGTTTGTGATCAACTTTAGGCTCTCAGGTATTTACATCTTAACAACCTCTTCTAAAGTTTAATCCAAATTTGTGTAGACCCTTGGATTTTTCAAAATTACTCTTAACCTCCCCTACACTAACTACTGTTAGGAGTTGTTTTGATATGGGACTATTAGGTCAACTGTTGAAAATTATGCAATCCTCCCTTCAAATTTGTCCGAATCACAAGTCTCTGACATAAAAAAGTTTGTACAATCTAACAATTTCTTAAAATTACATTTTTGCTGCGGCGATCGTTTTTCGTGGAAATCATATTTGGATCCGTTCATTAAACGATAATGAACTTAAAGGGCCCAAGTTGGAGGCATATCTATGTATTTACAAGAACATTTGATATTTCTCTGTAATTGTCCCTTATAACTTGTTTATCTATCTATAAACTTTCCCGGGCAACTGTAAAACAAATAATACCGAGAAATTTTAGCACTTGCGTAAAAAAAAATTGTAAAGCATAATTGCACTGCATACATTAAGTGATCATTTAAACTAATAAGGTAACAAATACAATGCTAATGGTGCAACCTCACATATCCATCTTCACCTCCGCTTGAGAATCTGTAAACATCAGGAAAAAATCGTAGATTTATGCATATTACACAGAAAAGCTTGTCAAAAGAGCCATATAACGGGTAACCACTTTTCCTCCAATATACTCTTAAAAAACCAATAAGTGTAGGTCTTGACAATCCTCAGCAAATCAAAATCTCAGATCCCACTTTCGAAAGTTAATAAAGCAACAGAACTAATGCGACAATTTCAATTCAAGCAAAACTAGAATAAGAGTAAAGAAAATGCATGGAACTTGAGTCGGGTGGAAGATAACCATATATAGTCGCTGAGAATAAATAACTAGCCAACTGCACTTGCTATGATCTTCTTTGTGTAACACATACATGATCAAGAAGTGGAGATATAGCAACTGCATTTACTGGCCGTTCTGTCGCATAGGTCTTCATAAATTTCAATGTTCTTGAATCCCAAAGCTGATAAATGAGGATGGATCAGTCAGATGGAAATTCATAGTAAGAACAAAGACACTTAGAAAATTTAAAATGCACTGAGAAGAATTTGACATACCTTGGCAGATTTATCCAAGGAGCCGGTGAGAAAATGTGAACCATCAGTTGATTTCGTAAGTGATGCAATAGGTTTCTTGTGACCATCCTCCTTTCAGACTCTTTCAGTAGTTTTCCAGTTTGTAATTTGGAAAATGGCAGTATCAGCGTCAATCATTATTGGGAAAGAATAGGCAAATATGAAACTTAGAAAGCAATGTTAAGTATCTTATGCAACATCATTTTGATCTTTCGTCACCAAAAGCAGTATAATTTTCAGAGCAATCAGCACGAACCCTCAGAGAAGTACTTACCTCAGCATCCCGGATACGGATTACAGAATCTTTACCAGCACTTATGATAGTCCGGTTCAGAGGTCCCCATTCTTCCCTATGGTCCCTTGAGAACAAGAATTGATACAGCAGTCTGTGATTCCAAATCATAATAGTTTTGCCAACTAACAAAATAAAGCGATTTGGAGACACAAAAACGATCCAACATATTATGGCAACACCAATATTGACATGAACAATATCAAACTATAAGTTATAGCAGTGCCTCCATAAAGACAGATTCCTTTGTTCAACAACATGTATCCCCCATAAATTTATTCTTACTCTACAATTAAAAATAATAGTGTGAGGTGGAACATCAATTTCCCATCTAACTAAACCAAAGGCAAAAAATTCTTCACACCAGACAACGCATAGAAGAAGCGCAAACATAGCGTATTATAATATATTTCCAGACCAAAAGAGATGCAACTCGGAACGATGTGTATTAAATGCAATTTATGCAATCAAGAAGATTCTGAGATACAGTCAAATGTGCTATACGATATAACATGAGCAAATTGTGTCAACATGTCCAGCAAAATAAATTTGCAATAACATAAAAACAAAAACATAAAACAATAAAGTCCGTTATTACGTTTAGCAGCCTAAAAGAGCACAGACAACATTTGGTAATAAGATAGGAATGCATACAACAAACCCCCCCCCCCCCCACCCCCAAAGAATCAAAACATTACCAACAATATGGATGACAAACAAATGCGCATCATCATACCCAAATTTAAAAGACGAAAAGTTGATGAGTTTCAAGACAAAGAAAATGAAGCACAAAGATGTAAAGAAAATACATCATCTGATAGTCAGAACATCATGCTATATCAGTCAAAATCTAAAAAGCCCCTATATACATTATGTGGTAGTCAAAACATCATGCTGTAGCAGTGAAAATCTAAAAAGCCCTTGTATATATGTAATAATCTCTTATCTCTCCAATTGCGACCCCTCTGCAATTTTAAACTACAAGCGTACCAGCATCTGATCAAGTATTCCACAAATATCCAGGCGGGATGAAATAAAGAAATCATTCAGCTCTGATAATCTAAACCTATTCTAGACCATGAAAAAACTGCATCAAGTAGACATGGAAGATCAATTAACGGACATGAAACCTCACCACAAAGCAGAAAGAGGAGTCTTAGTTGTACCCTCCGCCCTGTTTTCCCCTCTCTCCTCCAAGCTCCTTCTCTCTCTCTCTTGTCCTCTCTCACTAACAAGCTTCTTCTTCTCTATCTATCTAAGAAGCTGAGAGATGTGCTTCGCAGCCCGCAAATAGCTAGAGACGCCGAGGACCGTATAGGGGGATGACGGGGATAGTATTTGCATGTGTAGAACGCGGCCACGGTAACAATCGCCGTGAGACAATCAAGCATGCTAAAACATTGAGACGACGTGACGAGATTGACCAAAGGAAGTAAATGAAGCAAGAGGACGAACCACATCAACGAGTCATATACACCCCCCCTTTACATAGCGATCGGTGCAGAGACAAATTACAGCAACAAGAATCGCATTCTCAAACAAGCTCAAGTTCAAATTCAGATTCAGACGAAAATGTATACCCTTTCCACTATGAGCTCGAGCAGCCAACACGAGATAATAACAACACACAACAAACCACTTCAACCAATCCCTGAGTAGCTCAGCAGTTGCATCATCACGTCCCCCGAAAATGGGAATGCGGTATACAAATTTTTGCAGCACATCTTGTTTGAATGAAGTTTTGTCGAGGAGACACATAGCCAAACTCCACGTGATTACTGCCAGGATGAAAGACCAGTTTCTTCCTAACTCAGCCATGGTGGACAAATCGAATCGATCCTGGGAGGAAATCCTAGAAACCAAGATTCATGAGGATTTTCAGATTTTGCTGAAGATAATTTTCCCTCTCAAATTCTAACTTCCTATCACGATTCTCTCTCTCTCTCTCTCAAAACGTTATAAGTAATCATACTTGTGCGGTACATATTTTTCATATTATTTAAAATATTTCACATGAATTTTGACAAGCATTGTTGGTGCAAATTTTGGGTATACATCAGACGTAATTGTGTATTTGTTTTCTATTTTTTTTTTTTTTTTTTGTCTTACTCAGCCAGTTCCGACTCATTGACTAATTAATTCGAATCGAATACTGTAGAGGTCCATTACGAGGGCGACCCTCCTAACTCATTAATTGTGTATTTGTGTTATTAGGAAAATTGTCCAAACATATACTAAGTACTAGCATCAATCCCCATGTTATGCATGGATTTGATAAATATATTATTATTTTATTTTATTTTTTTAACTACAAAAAGTTAAAAGAAAATTTTGATGTTTTTGAATTAAAATGCTGAAAATAAATCAAAAGTATAATCAACCTAATAACAAAAAGCAAATATTAATTTAGTACGTTTAGGTTAGTACAATTGGTTGCCCCGAACATATAAGAATACCAATAGGTACACCAGTTTATTTAATTTTGTCATATTAAAATGAATTTAAAGATTACCTTAAAAGCTTATGAATAATATTATGGACCTTACCAAAAATTTTAAAAAAAAAGTACATATTTTGCAAAGAAAAACTAAAAGATACTGGTAATAACTTAAAGATAATTGCAAAATCTTAAAATAATAAAGGTTACTTAAACCTATAATGATACGGAAAAATATGTACTAAGTTGAATAAGAAATAGGCTTATAAAACAAGAATAATATCAACTTTCTTAAAAATATGCAAGCCAAATCAAGAAAAATGCTACAGTGAAAAAACAATCTTCATACTTTGCTTCAATATGAGTCAAGTATACTGATACTTAAATTTACAATAACAACGGATTGGTTAAAGAATTGGATGGGATGTACAAGAATGTCAAAAAATAAAAAATGTGGTAAAACAAAGATTATTTTTATTTCCAAATTCTATATGAAACAAAATTGGTGTTACGCAAAAATAAATAGGCTACTGGATATTGTTACAATTAAGTTATAGAAGTTTCTTACGGATCAGAATATAATCATGTATTGATGAAATACAGATGAGCATTTTCTTTTTTAAAAAAATGCAAATCATAATACCTAATCACAAATATATAAACAAAAAATGGAAACTAAATACTCGGTCTATTGAAATCATAAATGATAAAATATTTGGAAAAAACAATTACAGACATGTATAACCCTCAAAAATATTAAATTGTGGCGCAATGAGAATCGCGTTATACTGTACTGAATTATAGTTCTGCTCCTACAAAGAGGACATCCAATCTTGACAAATTTCATCAAAAATTAACAGAGGACATCCAAACCTTTCCAAATTTCATCAAAATTTACTACAACAATCTAAATGCTTAAATTTTGATATTAAAGTAATCCTGATCAAAATGATGCAACCTCACGTATCCATCTTCACCCCCGCTTGAGAAACTGCAACAATCAGAAAAAGATCATTACACTCAAGAAACTTTCAAAACATCATTAGACTGAAACATATTATACACAATCTTTTAAAAAAGATTGTTAGACTGAAACATATTATGCACAATCTTTTCAAAAAAAACCATGTAAAGGTTATCATAATAAATGGAGTAGCAACAAAGGCATATGTTGCAAGTTATCATTTGATCAGCCACGACAAGGCTAAAGTTTTTCATTTGGAACATATATCCGCAAAATAAACTTCTTAGTTCAGCAGCAAATGGCACTCAATTATCCAATCTAACCACTCAAAGAGCATGTAATATCCCAAAACATAAAAGCAAATAATGCCCAAAGATGAGCTTCAGTTCTATTTTGGTTGTAGGGCTAGCAATGATATATATAACCATACACCAAGGAATAAATTTACTTATTTTACCTTTTACCATCAGGATTAAATGCCAAGGCATTTATTGGTCCAAAGTGGCCTTTTACACCTCCAATCTCTTCTGTTAGGATCTGTACACAAGGAAGAGCACAAAAGGTCAATAAAGCAACCTTTACTCTATTGGATCTCCATAATATCTTCATTTTGTAACTTACAAAGTGATAAATTTTACCTTGTCATAGAATTTGGCCTCAAACTTCCCAGCACGGTGATCGGTCGTAGTAACAGCTGATGCATCCTGACCACCTCCGAGAACCACCTATCATGGCATGAAAGTCACATAATTAACACAATAAGATAACAAAAACAGTAAAGAAAATGGACATGATGAAACCGCTGCCAATGACAGAGATAAGCACCAAAACACTGCCATATTCTTGAATATTGAAAGGATAGTTGTATACAAACTATACGCGCATGACACCAAAGCAAATACTGGGACTACTTCAATCCAAACTTTAAACATAGCAAATACTGGGACTACTTCAATCCAAACTTTACACATACTCCTAAGACCAATAAATATAGGTATGGATATTCCTTAAACTACAAATCCAAAATTTCAGAATCTGATGTTGAAAGTTAAAACACAAAAAGCACTAATACAACAATTTTCACTCAAAGAAAAATAGAATAAGAGTAAAGAAAATGTGCAAAATTTGAGTCAAATAAAAGATAACAACATATGATCACCAAGAATAAATAACAAGCCAACTGCACTTGGAATGGTCTTCGTTGTGGAACACTTACATGATCAAGAAGCGGAGACATAGCAACTGCATTTACAGGCCGTTCTGTCGCATAGGTCTTGATAAGCTTCAATGATCTTGTATCCCAAAGCTGATAAATGAGGACAGATCAGTCAACAGAAATTCATAGTAAGAAGTAAGACAGAAAAATTTAAGAAGGCATCACAAGAAGAAATTGAAGTACCTTGGCAGATTTATCCAAGGAACCGGTGAGAAAATGTGAACCATCAGTTGATTTTGTAAGTGATGTAATAGGTTTTTTGTGAGCATCCTCTTTGTCGGACTCTTTCAGTAATTTTCCTGTCTGTAATTTGAAAAAATGGAAACATCAGCGTCAGTCAGTGTAGGGAAATAATAGGCATTATGTAAAACTTAAAAAGGCAAAGCTAAGTCTCGGTAAAATCTTATGCAACATTATTTTGATGCTCCATCAACAAAAGCAGTATAATTCTCATTTGCAATTAGCACCAACCATGAAAGATGTACTAACCTCAGCATCCCAGATACGGATTATAGCATCTTCACCAGCACTTATGATTGTCCGGTTCAGAGGTCCCCAAACTGCTCTGTTAATTCTTCCCTGTGGCCCCTTAAGAATGAGAACTGATTCACCGGTCTCTGTGATTCCAAATCATAACAGTTTAGCCAACTAACAAAATAAAATGATTTAGAGACACAAAATCGATCCAAAATATCATGGCAACACCAATATTGACATGGTCAATATCAAACTACAAGTTATAGCATGAATCCATAAACACATAAATATACATTCATTTATTCTACAAGATTTGACCCCGCAGAAGTTATTCTTACCATAGAAATAAGAATATTAGTGCAAAGTGGAACATTAATTTCCAATCTTACCAAACCAAAGACAAAAGAACATGCTAGACAACATATACAAGAAGGGCAGCTTTTATGCCCACTATGTACAAATTCATCATAGAAGAAAATTTTCAAACATTATAAAGGACAACTTTCATGTATAATTGCATGCCCTCTTTAGAGACGGACACAACAAAAAACCAGTGAAGTATTTACCAACAGGCATACTGCTAAAACCAAAAGTTTCCAGTTCTTATGCAAATAGACGTACATAAATCAGGCATAATCACTTCTAGTACAGAGGACAATGAAAAACTCACGTTCTTCAGGATCCCGAGCGATGCGTTTGATATGAATAGCAGAGGGCAATCCCATGAAAGGATCTGTTGTTATCACAGCAAGCTTGTCACCAACAGAGAAATCAACAGACCTAGCTGGTGAATCAAAATTAAAGGTGAAAAGTGGAGTTCCAGTTTTGACATCCCAAAGCTTTGCAGTCTGATCTGCACTTCCGGTTAAAAGCCTCGTCGAATCCCCTAAACAAATAAATAAATAAATAAATAAAATGAAAAGTGCAATGTTTATTATTAAACACATGATCAAATTAATAACAAAAAGGTCTTCTAAGTCTTCCAATTAAAGAAAATCTGGTGCAATTAAAAAAAAACGTTCAAGAGGACTACAACTCTCAGCTTATACATAGGAAAAACATGAATTAACTTTAGCTATCTATCAATTCTATTCAACAAAAAGCTTAAAATCATTAAAGTTTCGAACTTGCATTCTTTTCCCAGACACTTGGGCGTAAGAACAAACAAATACGAAAACACGGCTCAAATCGAGCTATTCAAGCCAGGAGTTATCATGAATTAAGTTGCACACAAATATCATATAGACAGCGAATCTCTCCAGCCACTCTTAAACCCAGGTATAATCCCCCGGACTCTATAAAAAAACAGAAGTCGAATTTCTTTTTCCCAAAAAATTGATCAAATTTAAATTTGGCCAACCAAAGCAACGATCAAACACAGGCAAACAAACAAACGGGCGAGAGAAGAAAAAAGTGATGAAATTACTCGAGATATCGCAGGACCAAACGGCGCCGTTGTGGCCGCGGTAAGTGCCGAGGCGCTCGCCATTGTCGGCAAACCACAATGTGGGATTGTGATCCTTGGCGCAGGAGAAAAGTAGATCTCCATCTCTATTGTACTTGAGAAATGTCAGCGGCCTCTCATGGCCTTTCATCAATATCGGCCTCATCTTCACTCTTCTTCTTCTTCTTCTTCCTTGAATTAGGGGGTTGATTGCGAATTGCAAAGTTCTTCTCAGATAGGGGACTCAAAAACCCTAGTTTCGCTGGGCTCTCTCTCTTTCTTTCTCTCTCTCTCTCTCAATATATATCTGTGTTTGAGCTGGAAGAGATTTAGAGAGATACGAGCCCGACGAGTTTTCTGGTTTATACTTTTGACGGATGGACTTAGGTTCCATGATCCATATGTCCTTGGGCTTTTTGTTTGGTTAATTTAAGTGGGCTGAGCCCAATAAAATATGTTGGCCTACTTCAAAATTTGAAGCCATAAAGCAGCAGTGACAAAATGGATTACGAACTGTGGATCCAATTCAACCCACATAATTTTGGATTGGGTTGGTTGGATCTAATATATTTTAAAGTGGGTTGGATCTCATTTGATAATGGGTTAATTACGGATTGTAAATGTATTATCTCATAAACAATAAAGTATTTTTTTATTTAATTTTAATTTATTTTTGAATTTTAAAACCATTTAAAGAGTATAGGAACTAATAATTTAGATTTTTCTTTTTTTTTTGTTTTGATTAAACATACAATAATCATGTATTGAACCGCTTAATAACCATATCAAATTCATTTACAACCCACCTCCAATTCATTTCCAACCCATCTACAATTCAATACATCTTCAACCCACTTTTTGAAATTCATCTTTAACTCAACCCATTCAATTGCCACCTCCACCCTAAAGTGTTGAAAATTTAAATTAAACCTATCTTTTTTTTTTGTTTTTTTGAGTAACACCTATCTTTGTGGAATATTTTCGGTACATATGTTCATTATCTACACAATTATACATAGGGAAAGCACCTATTAATAACTATCTTTGGCCTTTTTTTTTTTTTTTTACTTTCTCTCTCATCCATCCTCTTTTATATATATTTTTTTAAAATTTCTCTCCCTTCTTTCTTTCTCTTCTCTGTTCTATTTGTCTTCTTTCATCTCAAAATACACTTTAATATCATTTTTTTTTTACTCTTTTGTAATTATTTTCATATTTTTTATTTTAAAATATGTTATTTTTACTTGTCAATAATTTAATAAATCTATCAAAATAATTAAAAAACATATTTTTCATAGTTTGATACTATTAAAATTTTAATATGTTATCAAACTGTATTACTTTTTTTTTATTATTATGCACATGTATCAATTGGATCAGTATTGCCAGTACCTAATAATTAATTAAAGAGCATATGGCGCTAGTATTTTCAGTTTAAAAAGCCCTTCTCCTCCTCTTATTTTTAGTATTATTATTAAAAGGGTTGTTTCGGTCCCATATGTAATTCACGTTTCAATCTCTGAAAGATTTTCGAAATAATTGGTGAACGGTTGAGATAAGGAAAGAGAATCTTCATATTTTTTTCCATATAATCAGTTTTTCTCTTTCCTTATCTCAATCGCTCACCTACACGTGGCGTGTATTGATGAGTGTAATAGAAGATGTAACACGATTATGCAATAGAAGATCTGTACTGCTTATGATGTGATTTTGTACTTACTTTTGTCTAGTGAAAAATTTTTATTTTGTGATGAAACATTTTGGGATTTTTGTTCCGCGAAAAAAATGACATTTGATTCATTGTTGGTTAATTTGAATTTGCGATACAAAATTGTACTTCTAATTAATAGGGTTGGTTAGTAAAGTTTTTAGGATATGAAATATCAAATTGTGTGGACTGCATGCCATTTTGCACTACATGAATATTGGATCATCTAGCAAACAGTATGCTTGTTGGTACAACTTATTTCAATAGAACTGATAAATTATATCATTACATAACAATTTTAATCAATGATTAAATTCATTTTTCAACCATCGATCGAACAAACTCGTATCAAATGAGACAAATACCCACACATTTGATAGAATTCAAATCCAAAATCACATGCTTAAAGAGTTATAGGGACTTAATCTGATTTATTCTCGTGTAAAAATAGTTTCGAGAGTTCTTGTTTCCACTTTTTTTATCACCAAATTTGAATATTGATGATGTGATTAATATAACCATACATGTAAGGTGATTGGCATTGAACCATACCTGATTTTCACTGTAAACTAAAATTTCGGCATTTTGCATTCTTGATGTTGGTTTGTTAGAATTGCGTATGGGTAAGAATTTTTCTTTGTAAAGAAAATTTTTTATTCGAACTTAGTTTGACTGAACACAACAAATCATATGATCACATGATTAACACTGATTTGACCAAACTGGATTCAGATTAGAATTTATCTTTTGGTAAATTACACCTAGAAGTTAATAAAGTCAAAACTTCTTAATTTTTCTTCGTAAAATAAATTGTTTACCCGAACTTAATTTGATCGAACACAATAAATCATATGATCACGTGATTAAGACCGATTCAATCGAAATTGTATCCATACTAGAATTTCTCTTTTGGTAAATTATACCTACAAGCTAATAAAGTCAAAACTTCCAAATAAAAAATCAATTTTACCGGATTCGCCTTGCAAATCCTTCCAATTTTACTTTAAACAACTCCCCTGTTCTCCAGTTCGGATTCTCTGCTACAAAAGAGTATTACATCTCCTCCTATATTTATCAATACACGTCACGTATATTGGTGAGCGATTAAGATAAGGAAAAAGAATCTTTAAAAATTTTCCTATTTATTGCAATCGCTTACCAATACACATGGCATATTTTGATGAGTGTAGAATGAGATGTAGCACCGTTTTATAGTAAAAGATCTGAACTGCCAGTTCTCCCTCCGGTATGTCTGTCCAATTTTTGTGTTTTTCTCAAGAAATTTAAGTACAACCTCAACAAGTAAAATAAATAATCATTCAAGATAGGATTAAAACCGAATCCAAAACAAGATTTTGTCTGCAATTTCAATTTTTTTTACAGTTCGGTGACTTATCATGATGTTACTAGGGGAATTAACGCAATCAAAGCACATATAATAATTAGAAATAACAAACTTTCATTAAAGTTGGTAATCAAATCAACTTCATGGTGGGAGATGCCCGTTTTCAGGCACATCAATACATTGATGATCCACCATACATATTTACACTTATAACTAATTTCTCCTAATACATTGATCATGATCATGACCATACATACTTTCAATCAAAGAGTATTACTACTCATGCTTTGATTAGATAATAATGTATCAAGTCCTCCCAGCAAAGTATGCCAAGGGTCCAACTATGGCAGCATTGATATATGTTGCCGGCTCCGAATGACTGTAATCGGCCCGTTCGTCTGGGAAGAAATCGTTCTGATTAGGGCCTCCGACAACGGCACCGGTCAATATGTTCGGGTTAGGGTTCGGTGTATAGTAGAATGGTTGAAATCCGCCTTCGCATCCGAAGGATAGTGGATGAGTAGTGACTGAGGGTAGAGACGATCCCCTATGGTGAATTTTCCTTGGATAATTCGTCCCGTATCCTACCATGAACGACATTTTCATTGGATTGTCACCTAAGATGTAGTCCACCTGCAATGCATCGTCGCATTAGAAATATTACTGGAAACTTCAGAAATATTTAAATTTTATGATTATTGAGTCACAAAGTTAATAAAGTTGATTATATACATAATAGAACTTAGTGAGGTTAGGTGACCCCACTTCCGATAAGGTGGAATCGCCTTCGGACACTATCCATTTATTAAAATATTACTTAAGTAAATAAAGCATACTTGTCTTTTTGCAAGGCTCCTAAGGGTGTTTGGAGTGACCAAGAGATTTCCACAATTGAATGTATGTTTTGAGGTTGCCATGTACTTGGAGTATGTGGTAAGCAAGAAACTTATGGATGTCACATATTGGAGATTGCTTGAGCTCATCTTATACATTAAACCTCCTGCAATTTGGATAAAAACGAGTGATTAATTGGATTCGACCAAACCTTGTTTGTGTAACAATTTTCTTAAAGACTCAATCATATATTTGCGCGCGCATATGAGAGAGAGAGAGAGAGAGAGAGGGGGAGAGAGAGGGAACATCTTAATTAAATTCCAACCTGGTGTGTATTGTGTACTGGAGGAAGGAGAATTAGGCAGTATCCTGCACATGAAGTCTTCAGCTTGTTGTCTGAATGGCTGGAATGTCCGATCATTATTCACCAAACTTCTCTGCAAAAATCATAAAATAATGTTACATAGTAAATTAAGAATATATGTATTTAATATGTATGGCCCAAAAACAATAATTACAATTTCCATTTTTCTTACTCTGGCTAACAGGACACGAGCACCAGCATACTTATTGTCCCAGCTGAAAATATCAGTGTCATCATTCGCCCCCAAAGACCTTATGAAATTGAGGTAATAAACCTGATTAGTTGCTCTGAAAAGCCATGCTGCTCCCCACAACAACTCATCCTATACAAACCAAACATTTCCTAATCAAAATCGAATATCCTTACATTTTATAAAAATTCAAACTCGACCCTGAATCAAAATTTACAACTCTGTTTCCGAACCACATACCTTGTAGCCCGAATACGAGCAATAAAACGGGCAAACGGACGAACCGAGAGAGTCACTGTAACTCCCCCTGTACTGTATGGCGAATTGCATGACTTTTTTGGCAGTGTTAAGGAGCAATTTGGAGTAGTTCGGGTCGACTTTTCGGAAAACAATGGAGGCAGCAGCGAGGGCGGCCGCAGTTTCCCCGGCCACATCGGAGCCCGGATTGCTTGGGGACACAAAGTATACACTTCGGGCCGTGTCCATGTCTTCCGGCCTCTCCCAGCACTTGTGGTCCGCATTCGGGTCGCCCACGCCCACGTAGAGCTTACCGGGCGTGGCCCGAGCACACTTGAGAAGGTAATCCGTCGCCCAACGGATAGCGGCCCGAGTGCTCGGCATTTGTGGGCCCAGTTTCTTGCCATACTCGATGGCCCCCCACGATAACATTGTCGTTGTGAAGGCCATCGGGAAGTTGAACTTCACATTGTCCCCCGCATCGTAGTAGCCTCCCGTTAAGTCCACCTATGCAAAATCAGAGGATTGATAAGGACAGTCGTTCCTTCAAAGTTAATAAATATTATCCATATAATTCCACATTTCACAAAAATTAATGTCACGCTAAAATTTAAGTCTCTGACTTCATTCTTTAGAGAAAAAAAAATATATAGATAGATTAGTGACGTACCCCGGCCATATGGCCGTCCATGAGGCCAGAGGTGGCCCTCCAGGTGATTTCCTGTATTGTGCCCGGAGGGATCCGCCCGGACCTCTGCCCCTGGAAGAACATAATGGATTTTGCAAGGGCGTCTCGGTAATTTTGATTCCCTTCGACACGTCCCGAGTTACAGAGGAATGCCGAAGAGAACAAGAAGAAGAAGAGAAAATGAGTTCCTTTGCAGAATGCCATTATCCTTGATGAGTTGACTCGCCAAATACAATGGCTTCTTTGTTTCTTAACTCAGTGATATGCTGCTGATCAGCGACATGCATGGCTTTATATAGGCGTGGAAATTCAAATTTTTGAATACAGCGTAAATTTAGGCTTTCGATTCACTCAAGTGTCGATTTGTTTAAGTTATATGAGCCAAAATTTGCTGCGTTACTTCTTGGAGTTTGAAATTAATTATAAATATTGTGTATTTAATTTCATGAGTTAATTTGATAGAAGACAATATGTATAGCGCCAGGAACAAAGAACCACATGTCCTAAATAAATCAGTTTTATCCACCTATTTTACATTACACATAATTGTCAAGTATATAAAATATTTCTCAGTTACATATTAGGTGTTACCCTTCTCGTCTCTTATAATTAAAGTTTAGAATAAAAATTTTGTATTATTTGATGATATTAACAATTATTGATATTTTAATAGTATAAATGTACTTTTACTATCATTAATCACCGATTATGCAAACAGATTGAGTTCGAGTATTATATTTATTTTTAAGACTCAACCTTGGCTTGCGAAGAAAGCCTAAAATCGGCATGTTCAAATAGATTGAGTTTGAGTCAAGCCTCATTCGAGGCAGCTCCTTAGTAATCTATGGGCCGGGTTGAACTTATCTTACAACCCTAAGTAGGATTCTACATGTATTTTTGTGAAAATTTTGAATTTTGTCCCTGTCCGCCCTCCAATGGTCAAAATTTCTTTAATATTTTATAGAAATTTTACCTTATCCCCCAAATAAAAATTTCTAAATCCGTTCGTGCATATGTTGGTGAGGCTTGTTTGAATGGTAAGTAGATGCCCCTCAATCTTAGGGTTGTGGGTCCGATTCCTTGTGAACTCAAGATTATCCTAGTTCGATACTAACTTGTTATTATTGCATAGCAGTCTCTATTTTGTTATTAGTTGTTGATATTTGATTATAATAATTTGTTATTCATTTGAAATATTGATGCAATGGATTGTACTTGTTTACATAGTCTGTATTTTGTTGTTATTTGATAATATTTGATTGTAATAATTTATTATGCATTTGGAATATTGATTGAAACTGATTGATGGTAATATAACACTTGAAAAAAAAAAATCTTACCAAGTTAAAATTGCAAATGTTTCAAGAAAACGTTTACACACTATCCCTATGGACTTTTAAAAAAATTCAACACCATGATTATAGACTGATTTTGGACATGCTCCTAGACAAGGCATGGATTAATTAAAACCAAAATGATATAATGAATAATAATGATTTTTATAGCTCAAATTATGGTGCCGGGTCTGGTGTGCTTGGCCCATACCCGACCATTCCACAAAAAATAAAAAAAAATAAAAAAAATACTGCCTCGTGCACGCCAAAAGACAACTGAAAAACCGGAACATAACGCCCAATTCACACACCATAACTACCTTTTTTGAAATTGTATCGAATAAAAGAAATCGTGAAAGCGCAAATGGCGCCCCATGGATCGCGCTAATTAAAATGATATCGGCGCCTAACTTAAATTCAATTAATTTCTTTCTTTAATAATAATTCGAGTGGGATTTCAAAATAACTATATACCCTGTGATATCTTTTTCCTATTCCTTCTTGGGATTATGTTTATCCACTTTTCAGCTTTCTTCCCCCTGCTTTAAGACTAAGACTTGGATTTGCCCTTTTTGAAGACCTCGTCCGTCCCCATTATCCCTAAAGTTAAATATGAATTACTTCAAAATTTGGACTCACTAATAAAAAAAAAGTACCTAATTAGAGATACGAGCCGGCTCAATTCAAGCTCGAGTGTTTTTAAACTCGAGTCGAGACCGTCGAGCTGTACAATGAGTCCAGGTCGAGGTCAAGTTTCGTTTTAGTTGTTCGACAGTTTCGAGTTGGCTCACAAGCTTTTTCTCATTTTTAATAAATTAACACATACATACATACATATTAGTTTATATTTTATGTTTTATTATGGTTGATAAGATTGGATGAAAAATAGGTTGGGTTCGAGCTCGGTTAACTGAGCGCACGGGCTCGAGCCATCAAATATAAGCTTATCGAGCTAGAGTTCTCTTTCTCTACTTTAAGCTCATTGAGCCATCAAATAAAGGCTCAAGCCTCAATGAGCTTGTGAACTCATATTTCGAACTAGACCTCAAGTCTGCAAATTTTGTCAAACTCAACCTAAACTCGACTTGCTTGCACCCTTGATTAAATGTTTATCAGAATGCAAAGACTATTAAATTAATCAAAATAGTTAAAATACCGTGATTCGTGACTTTTGTGGCGCTTAGGTGTGGAAGGCGTGACAATAATTGAGGATTTCAATTGATATGGAATTATTCAGATAAGGAGCAAAATCAGAAAAAAAAAAAAAAAGCAAAATAATCTCCAACTTTCTAGAAAGATGGGTATTGATGGTTTTTGACTAATTAGGTACTATATATACCTAAAAAAATATATACCTAATTTCAATAATATGTAATGAGCGTAATTTATGTCGTGCAAATTACAATAAGAAGCGTGGTCATATCAAAGCAAGTGATAGTTCCGGTATCTCGAGAAACATCGGGTCTAGGCCTTGCACATATATATATCAAACGATTCAGATTGTCTTATATTATTAATTAATTTACTTTTAAAAAAATCAACATACAAAATATAACACAAACTATAATACAATCTTGACCTTCTAATTCATATTGTGGGATCCAAATATGAAGTTCATATAAGAATTTTCCCAGTATCCTATATCAAGGGTTTGAGATGTTAAAAAGTGAAAAAATGAAACCTCCATCTATTAAGGCAATCAGGGAACTATTGTGTGCTTGATCATGATTCAATCTCCCAAACAAAAGATACAAAGTGGAGGTAGGGCTGTGAATGAATTGATAAAGTGGAAACATTTTGATGAAAGAGGTCCATGGTTGAAATTTGAATCTATATTTCATAGTAGTGTTTTTCTTTCTTTTTTTAAAATATGGTGTATTTATTATAGAATTGTATCGATTTGTGATGATCTGTCCTGCAAGTGTTTGAGATATGATGTAATGTTTAAAGATATAAATTACTTCCATAACAAAATAAGGAATTTAATACGAAATCTAAGTGAAGATTAGGATTTTTAATCAATTAAGAATATATTTGTTTGACCAGGTTGAATTGTGTAAATATTTATAATTCAAAATAGGTAGATCATAAATAAGTCGTTTGATCCTATAAGAATTCAAATTCAAAATACACTTTGCATATCTAATTTATTAATTTGTACCATTTACTCACCTCAACTATAAAAGGTAACGCTTACCCTTCTAAAGAATAATGAGAGTGTATCATTTAACTCCTTAATTAAATATGAATTTGACATAAATACCGTTCAGTTCATTCACTTCTATTTTACTTATTACTTTCATCTCTTTTGATTTTTCCTTTTCTCATTACTTCCAACTTTATTTAACAATTTCTTACCCTTCAATTACATATTCAAACCACTTCTAAAATAAACGAAAATAATAATAATTAATGTGCACCACTATCATCACTTATTTTCAATTTAGAAAGGCTTTAATTTAATTCAAAAAAAATAGCTCTTAAGATGTCATCAATATTACTAAAAATGCAATAGTATATCCAAGCATCAAATTTCAAATTATAATTAATTTATTATAAAACCTTTCAATAAAATAATTGAATCACTAGTAATTCTATTAATAAATTAATATAATATATACTAATCAATAGTACACATAAAGTATTTAAATTGAAATAAAATTTAAATGTATATGTTAAACTAAATATAATTTAACTATATATGATCAACTAAACTTTAGTTTTTAGTAACCTAGTTAATTTTGATAACATGCAATTAATTCACTAATAAAATTAAATTTAATAATAACTTTCATTTTATTGATGGAATGTGAAATGATAACATAGGATAAATAAGTACTTTAAATAATATTTAATTTAAAAGTATATTATTTAACATGCCCTCCTTTGTATAAATTACCATTAATTTTAAATTATTTGATTTAAATATGCAACAACTCAATGTTCAAAAATTAGTAGGTGGCTAGATAGAAAGACATGGAGATATACAAAGAAAAAGAAAAAAAATTAATAGAAAAGAAAAAAAAAATGAATGTCTAAGGGCATTATTGTACATATATATTTAGAGGGGGATAAATACATCATCATAGTTCGAGATGATAAATAATTATTGTCAATAATTTAGAAATGCAAAGTGTATTTTACCCTAATTCATTAAATTAATTAGTAATCTTTTATATAGTAATATTTACTGATAAAGTTTTTTGAATAGAATGCAATATGTGTAGCATTATAGTTAATAATGCAACAAAATATATTGATTCAATTCATTTTTATTTATTTTTGAATCACCGTAATATGAAAAACTAGTCTACAAGCGTTTATCTCAAAAAATTGATCTAATTATGCTAACTAAATTAAGTCACTGAATTTTTAAAATAGCATGAATAAAATCAACAATTCATAAAGCATCGGAATTCTTTCGTAGGTTTTATGGTATAAGATAATAAGCAATGTTCTAAAAATCGGATCGAATACAGAACCGGCGACCTTATTGGTTATCGGTTCAACTAGTGTGACGTTATAAATATGTAATAATTATTAATTTATTTTTTTATATAAAAAAATCTCAAATACATAAAAAATTAGAGAAAACTCAATAATAATAATAATAATAAAAAGAAACCAAACAAGAAATTTGCCTTACTATTCAATACAAATCCAACTCATCATTCATCCCAAAACTAATTCATAAAAGCTAATAATCATATCTTTACAATGATGAGTTCACAAAAGCGAATCCAAAACAAGTTTTACCGTTCAAGACAAATTATTTACGATGAGTACACATTATACAAAAAGTTAACAATGAGTATACATTACAAATTGTTTGCATTGAGTACAATTACAAATGGTTAACATTCAAGACATTCAAGATATATTTACAATGAGTATATATATATATATATATATATATATGTACATATACATTCAAATTCACAAATAATACAACTCATGATACAAAATAAATTACAACAAGAGACACTTCATGGCAAAAACTCCAAAAAGAAATTGAAAAAAATTACAAAGTTCCACCATTTTCGTAGGTATCGGAATCTGCATATGAAACGAACCATCCTCCACAATTGAATTTCACGGCTGATGAAGCAAAAAAACTAAAATCAAGAAATCTTAAAACTCACACAAATCAATTTCAAAATTCTTGAATTGAAATGTTAATTAAACACTACTAATCATCACTACAGGATACACAAAGAAAGAAGAGGAAAAATATAAAAAAAAAAAAAGGAAAAGAAAACCCAAGTGTTACCTGGAGAGTGTGTCGGCTAGGCGAGCGACAGCGGACGGATGGCGCGGCGTACGGGCGGGGGACGGCAAGGCGGACGGCTAGGGATTTTGTATCTTCCTGCCTGACGCCTGTGGAGAAAGAAGAACAGCAGAGATAGCAATGGTGAGTGAGTTCTGTTTTAGAGTGAGAAAAAAAGAACTTTTTTAATAAGAAAAACAGAAAAAATATTCAATTAAAAAAAAAAATTGTGGCCCGCCGATCCGGTCCATGAATCGGAATTGGTTCGATCGATTTTTAACTGGTTTTTACCGGTTCTCAACAGGCCAACTCACTCCCGATTTTGGAGTGCCATTCGGACTGGACCAAGCGCATCGGACTGGTCGGACCGGCCAGTTCAATCCTATTTTGAAAACATTGATAATAAGAAAATTCGATCTTACGAATAGTTTGTAAATATAGTTATTTACTTTTATTTATATTTTAATAAATTAAATAATTAAAGACAAATACAAACACAAAATTTGGTCATTAACCTCATTATGCGGAACTTTTTCGAATTTTCTCTATTATTCTAAATATATAATAGCCAATTTATGAATTTTAGATTTAGCAAACTCAATCAAAATTTTAAATTTTCTTGTAAATTTTTAGTTATTATTTAATATTTTTCAAGTTGAATTTGTTTATCAAGTTTTGAATTTCCATCATGTTCCAACTCGGCGTTAGTGTGGACCATATCTTATAGAATTTCGCGTCAAATTCAATCGACAACAACGATATCAAGACTTAGGTTGGGATTGTGCTAACATTGCAATGAAGTGCCTCATTTACTAACGGAAAATATTGTGATGGATAGATTCTGTTATAAATAAAAAATATTTGTGATAAATTATTGATGAAATTTTATTAAAATATAGCTTAGGCAACAATCAATGACAAGATATTTCTTAATGAATTTATTATGAACAAATTCTTTGAAGAATTTTATTAAATTTGTGATGGATTGTTTCGTTAGTGAAAATAGTGCATTCTTATAGTATAACTTGAGTTAGATTCGAATAGTTGCATTAAAAGATAAGAGATTATAAATATGCTCATATATATCTATATCTATATATATTTCTTGAATGAGTAAAAAAAAAACTAATTAAGATACGAATTCAGAGATAAAATTTAAAATTTTAATAAAAATATATATGATACAGTTTCCTAGACAATTGGAGGAGGTGGGCATATTAATCACTACAAGAAAATGTAATACTATTAAAAAGATTTAAAAGTGGCATTATAAAATTTTCACCAACAATTGTATTAATTAAGCATCAATGCCTTCTGTTTTGTCACTAATTAAGTTTTTTCGATGTTGTTACAATATCACTTAATAGTGAAAATAATTAATGTTTTAGTTGTCATTATTAACAATTAATGACACACATATAGTGACAACTTTGTGACAACAAAAATTGTCATTAGCATTTTGTGACAAGATTTTATTAATTGTCACTAAATTGTCACGATCGGTACGTCACTTTATTGTTAATTTTGCATTATATAGTCACTTTTTTTTAAGACTAAGTTGTCGTCGTTAACATTATGCAAACTATATTTTGTAACAATATAAATTTGTTGTCACTAAATATATATAATTAATAATAATTTTTTTATTATCACTTGTCATATAATCATAAATTTACTCATTTTCTTATAGTAAATATTAGTCCCCTCGAGGCAGAACCAAAGGAGTGGCTAAAGGGGCTGGTCGTCCCCTTTAAATTTACATTGAGCTAAAATATATGCATTTTTTTTTCAAATTTGAAAAATTTGCCCCCTCTTCCTCCAAGATTATGAAAATATTTTATAAAAAAAACTTAATTACGCCCTTCCAAATAAAAGTTTCTAGACTTCGTCCCTGTCTCGATCCTTGATGTACCAGGTCACTCTAGGAGATTTTCATTTTTTAATTAAAATGTTTATTTTACCCTGAGCATGTGACTGTGTTTGCATCATGACCACGGCAGCAGGAGCCCCCCCATGAACAGTCTTATTCATTAACTTATATACACTAAAATGAGCTACCAAACAGAATTCTACTTGATGCAATAATTAATAACGAAAAAGTAGAAAGAATCAAATGGTTTGGTGCACATTTTCATAGAAAGATGGAGGGGTAATTGAGGGAAAACTATAGAAACTGATCAATAATTGAGACATATGCCTTCTATAACTAGTCCGTAGCACGAGAAACAAAACAAACATCGAAGAAAAATAATCTCTTTTTCCTTTCTTTCTTCATATCGCTCTTTTCTTTCTTTAGCTTAGTGGTAAATATTAATAAATTAATTAAAACTCATTTGACAATTTTGAATTATGTTTTAGAGGCGTGGAGAGTATAAGGACTATAATTTGAATTGTAGTAGGTGTGTGCGCATGGTTTATCATTTCATATCAAAAGTAAACAAAATGTCATTTGACAATTTTGAGACACTATTCAAAAAACATAAAATCAAGAACAATTTTTGTTATATAAAAACTCGTTTCTTATACGAAAATCAAATAAAACATTGCATGTATTTTACAAATTAAAGCATATTTTTCTCAAATTTAGAATCTATTATTATTATTATTATTATTATTATTATTATTATTATTATTATTATTAGGCCAGGTCTCCCAACCTGATGTGGTCACCCCACTTGAGAAAGCCTAGGCATTACGGAATATTTCTTTCGTCAAAATCTTCTGAGTTAAACCTAATTTAGTCATTTGAGCTCCAAAAATATAGTAGTGAATTAACTTCTATCTCTTATCATCGGACCTGGAGTTGTAGGCCGCCCACCGCTTGCCTATATATATATATATATAGTATACATATAGTACACCGAATAATTAACAAGCTTTGCATATTTAATGTGATTCAAACTTGATTATAAAAGATGAAAGTAGTTTAACTTAATCATTAGACTCGAGAAATTATAGCTCAAATCTGATTCAATCGAATTAGCTAGCGTTAATCATGGCGATTTCATTGTATATTTTATGAAAAATGATCAGTCACTCAACAAATATAATACACTTATCAGATGATTTTATGAATCGGGATGAAGGAGGTCCTGGTAAGAATTTTCCAACAAGTGTACTATACAAATGAACTTAACTTTACCCTCAATTTCGGTTGGGGTCACAAATAGGAAGAATATTTTTTAACTGCAACAATTATTATAGGTAATGATATACCGTGGATCCCACGTACGATTGATTAAGCATGGTAATTAATAAAGTAGTCTTGTCCAATCAACATCATAAACAATGGATCACCATAGGGCAGTCATCAAGCAACTGATCAAACGTAAAAAAAAATTCAGTCAAGTGCAAGAATGTAGGCTTTAAGAATAACTTGATTACACCACAAGCAATTAATAAATTAATCTTAGTAAAAAAATTCACAGTTTATTTTAGAAGGAGATAATATTGTTATATTTGGCTGAAAGTCAAAGCCAAATGCATATACATACGCTTATATATATATATATATAAAGATTCGTGATCAAGGGCTTACGTCTTTTCATGCATTGCATCGGGCAATAATCATATTATCTATCTGTGTATTATGCATTTATAATATCAAAAATGATTGCAACTTGTTTACTACTCTATACTGGTTCAGTTCGATTTCGATCCATTGCTTGAACCTGCAAATTCATGGCGGCCAAAAGTTTAGGTCAAAATCTTCTGCTAGTGCATAATTAAATGCCTTATTTTGTCACCGATTTGATTCATTATGAGCCTGTCTATATTTGTTTTTTTTAGACGAGAAATATTTATTTTTTTAAACAAAGAGTACTTCAATTAAAAAAATAAAAAATTATGTTTGACTGGACCTTTTTTTTGAAAAAATAGAAAAATTAGTGATAGTAGTTTTAAATAAAAACACATTCTAAAGCACTATTAATTATGTGTCTGAATGTAGAATAACTTGGGTTAGGGAAAAAAAAAATCTCTACTGTGAAAAACACAATTCGAGAAATATTTTTTAAAAGTGTATCCAATGTGAAATCTATCATTCACAACGGAACTTGATCATAGGTTGAATTGGATTGGGCTTTCATTTCTCTATGGACCGATCTTGATTAACCCAAAACAAACAATGGAAGTATTGAACATTAACATTGAGCTTTGTTCTTATTTTCCATAATCTTATTAAGAATGTGTAAAGCCCAAGCCGCGTGTGACATATTCATTTTAATTAACCCACAAAATATTGGGTTGTATCAATATGGTCTACAAAACGTGTATTTCACAAAATAAAGTTTGAATTAGAACTCTTCTTAATCTCGATTTAGTCTCCTTTATTCTTTTAGGTGCATTAGGGCACGTGAAATTCTTCTCGAAGGGGGAAAAAATGTTAATTGTAAGTCTTTAGAGAATTCTAGGTATGACAGGTTTCAGTTTCACGAATTTTGATCAAAATTTATGGCAAAATATTTTAGCCATGGAGTTTTTCCAAGGCTAAAATGGTGTGGAAAAATTTAACCACGGATTATTCGTCACAAAATTAATGGGTAAATGAACATAAATGGGCCTTTACTAAGTCCAAAAACTTGGATCTATACGGGTTCGGATCAGGTGATAGGTCTAGTGAGACTTGACTCATATGAACTTAATGTATGCTATTAATAAAGCTTTTAAGAGATTTAGTAACTACTTTAGTGGTTTTTGTTGTCTTGATGTCTTATTTTTATTCAACGTCTCTCTTTTCTTTGTCTTTCATGTTGTTTATTATTTCCTCACAATTCAAAGTGTACACGCACAAAAGAAAATAGTAAAATATTCATAGCTTTATCATAATAAAATTTAAACAATTAATCTTATCGCATAAATCTCCTATTTTGAAATCTTCAATATTGTGAATAAGCCTCAAAGCATTACTGCTGGTCATGTGGTTATGGTTTCTCCAAGCAAGAGTACATAGTTGTAGTTATTGGACAATTACCCTTCCTTTGTTTCTTGAATTTTGATAAAAAGAAAATAGAAAAAAAAATTCTTTGCTTCAAAGTATAGTACTGTTTACTTTCATTTTTTTATTTTTTTCATTCTTGTTTTATTTTCCCTCGTCAAAATTCTTATTCCAAATACAACATTAATGATTCAAACAAGTAATTTGGGGGCCAGGTTTTTGGGACCCCATCGAATTAGGTTCAGGGCAGCGCAGGTCTTTATACAAACAGGTTTGAGATGAATCTCAAGTCTAGTGATCTTGTTGCGGGTAGGGTCTCAAGTTTGGCCACCCAACCCGTTAGCCATTCCTAGAAATTAGTGCAAAAGCTTTTATTATAATTAGTTGGGCGGACACATTTTATGGATGTGTAAAATATAGCGTATTTATATATTTAAATTTATTAAATTTTATATATTATTATATATTTTTTTAATTATTTGTAATGTATTTATTTTATTAATTTATTATAGAAAAATACTTTAAAATAAAAAAAATTATAAGATTAACAAATAAATAAGAAACAAGAAGTTAAAAAAATAAAATAGATATAAGAAAACTATACATATTGAGGAAGGAGAGGGAAGGAGAAGAAAAAGAAATAAAAAATACGTTAATAGTGGGAAAAGAGAGATGATAGATAATATAAACTAGCGTATCGGGCACACTCGTTGTGTCTATAAAAATAAAAATAAATTATAATATAATTAAATGGTTAAATTTAAATAATATAAATTAAAATAAAATGATTTTTTAATTGAAACTTAAATAGAAATATAAAATAGAATGAAAATTTGAAAAGAGTTAAAGGGGAGAGGGATGTGAATAGGAAATGAAAAATATTACGTTGTTGGAGGGGAGAGGAATGAGAATAGGAAATGAAAAATATTATGTTGTTGGAGGGGAGAGAAATGATAGAGTAGAGAGAAGGATAGTCGAAGGATATTATAGGAATAACATAATTAAACATATCAAATCAAAAAAGTTAAAGACCCTTTCCTTTAATTAATTAGTATAGATGAAAGTGGATAGATCAAACGACCAAATTGACCAATATATATAGTTATTAGACCTCTACCGTGCTTTATTAATAGTATAGATTCACGTGAAAATCTAGTGAATTCACTATTATTGTACGTGAACGTAACCCGAACCACAAATCCCGTGTGCTTGTGTCGTTCTATTGTACGTGAATTCAATATTAACTACAGTTGGTTCTTAAAAGTTATCTAGTGTAGCCTCACTTAATTTCGAAAATTATGCATTTGAGAATTTGTGAGGAGCAATCTATTGAAAAATAGGAAAAATTACACTGATCATCCATGAGGTTAAGCTAATTTACGAAATTTTTTTTACTTTTTCAAAAATTATCAAAAATTTCCCGAGGTTATAACAATATTACAAACTTATTTCAATTTTCGAAAATACCCATTCCTTTCTTTGGCTGATTTACACTGACTACCCTTGAAGATAGGCTAATTTACGATAAACTCCCTATGGTTTAAAAAAATACCAAAAACCCCATGAGGTTATACCAATATTACAACTAGCACCTACTTAGGTTGACTTATCAACAATATTAATTCTTTTTTTCCCTATATAAAATTGTTATCATAAAATTTTTATATAGTAGATTTGGAAAAAAAATGTGATTATTTATTCAAATAAATATTCTGAATTTAATGTTATGGATTTATACTAAATATGCGTAATATGTGCTAAATTTATATTTAAGAAAAATATATATAATTATGTGCGTCGTATATATCCATAATGTGAAATGAGAAATATAAACATTGACTGAAAAAAAAAATTGAAATTAAATAATGCACTGAAAAATTTTATTTAGCTTGAGGACTCTAACTGATTTCTTTTAAAATTTACTCCGTATTAGCGATAATATGTCATATTTGATGTGTTGGTATATTATATTTAATGCATTAAATTCAGAATATTTATTTGAATAAATAATCACATTTTTTTTTTCAAATCTATTAAATGAAAATTTTATGATAACAATATTACAAAGGAAAAAAAAAAAGAATTAATATTGTTGATAAGTCAACCTAAGTAGTTGCTAGTTGTAATATTGGTACAACCTTAAGGGGATATTTGGTAACTTTTGAAACTATAAGGGGTTTCTCGTAAATTAGCCTAACCTCAAGGGTGGTCAGTGTAAATCACCCAAAAAAAGGGAAGGGTTATTTTCAAAATTTTAAATAAGTTTGTAATATTGGTATAATCTTAGGTGATTTTTAATAATTTTTAAAAAAATGGGAAATTTTTTGTAAATTAGCCTAATTTTAGGGGTAATCAGTGTAATTCGCCCATTAAAAATATAGTAACAATATTATTAAAAATGCTCTTTCTGCGAGTTTATTATGTATTTTTTTTTCGTTTTTGTATTTGTTGATTATTATTGATGACATTTGATAGATACATTAAATGGCTTTTAAAATATATTGTGTAAGATCAATTACCAATTTTTATGAAAAATAACAATAAGTATATGGATGTGTTTAATGAGATTTTATTATCATAAGTAATTAAATATTCCATCAACAATCCAACACTAACGAGGTCTTTCCTCATATCGATCGGTTAATATTGAGGGCGCTAGAAATTTTTAGGCTCAAGCTTCACTAATCACGTGAGTATTTGTCTCTCCTGTTTAAGTTAATTTGATCTTGTAGTTTTTTTTTTTTTTTTTTTTTTATATCTGTTATTGACCCATGATTGTTGGTTATTGATTAATCTATTAAATTATTGATTGAAGTTTCACATAACGAGCCTATTTGAATAAGTTTTCTCAGAAGAGAAATATTTATTTATTTTTTTTAAAAAATTTCAGAATAAAAAACCTTGTGTTTGGATGGATTTTTAGAAAAAAAACAAAGTTAGAAAAAAAAATCAAAAAAAGAACTCTTTTTAGAAGCTACTCGGAGTAGCTGTACATAAAAATATATTTTAAAGTATATTTAATTACTGTATCCAGATATAAAATTATTTAGCTTAAAAAAAACTCTATTGTAAAAAGTACCGCTCGAGAATCACTTATTTTGTAAATACATCCTAATAGGCCCAGTGTTATTGTTGGGGCATGCGGTAATCAAAATTAGGAAAAATTTGAAATGGCCTCAATAAGATCTAAATTCATATGTTAGAAAACTACATCTTAACCAAAAACTTTAAAGCAAATGATCTATATGTCATTTCCACTTGCAAGGCGCTCCCATGCATGTCATATAACGTGGATACCAATTCGCACTAGAATACTCAACACTCTCAAGTGAGAGTTTCTTCCGTTTTCCATGAAAAAAAGTGTAAGTTTCTTCCATTTGATCTTTTTCTTGGGCCAACCCCCTTCGACGGAGAATATTACGAAACTACCACGAGTCTGTTAGCAATTTCCACACCAACCCAATCTATGAATTAGGCCTGCTCGCCTTAGACTATGGTTGTGTTGCAACTCCAAAGGTTACATTAGGCTTATACGTGTCCATTTTTTTTATTTAGGGAAAATTGTATATAACCCCCCTATAGTTTCGAAATAGAGCTAAAAATCCCCTCGTAGTTTAAAATATGCAAGATACCCCCCGTGTTTCTAAAACCATGCATAATCGCCCATGCCGTTAAGTTAAGGTTGACGACGTTAAATTTTCAATAAAATGTCAGTCATACCCTTATCATTATGAGCCATTAGATCTTTATTTAAAAAATGAACGGTTCAGATTAATTTCTAAATATAAAAAATAATATTACAATAAAATTATATATTAAATAATATAATATACATTTATATATATATACAAATATAATCTCTCTCTCACACGCATACAGATATAATACATATATATACACAAACAGATATACACAATATGTACATATAACATATATATATATATATATATATATATATATATCTTTCCATCTCACACACATATACAAATATAATACATATATATACACAAACATACATACACAATATATAAATAATATATATATATATATATCTTTCCATCTCACACACAAAAATCCACACACAAATACACACACAATACACACAAACACACTGTAACGCAAATTTCGAGTCTGTTGAATTAAAAGACAAGAAAAATCATACAAATTGAATTTAATGAATTTATTTGAAGTAAAGTGGGTACAATTTCTAAACTTGATCCTCTGATTCTTCCTTTACGAATTTGAAATTTGAAAATTCAAACACTTCTGGAGCGGATTTGGTGGTTTGATCTTCTTGGAGCTTGATTTGGTCTTCAAAAACCTGATTCGTAGGCTTTGCAGCTTGATTACGAATCAAATGCTGAGATTTTCGGGGAACACCGCGAACACCGTTGACTTGACTTGATATATATTTGGAAAGAACGTTGATTTGCTGGCTTAGCGCCTTGTCTGCAGATCGAACGCCTTGATTTGGTTGATCTTGGTGAAGAACGCCGGGAACTTCGCCTTGATCGTTGTGTATTTGACTTGGGAAAAACGTTGACTCGCTGGCTTCACACCTTGGTTGCGGATCAAACGCCTGAATTTGATGACCTTCGCGAAGAACGCGGGGAACTTCGCCTTGATCGTTGTGTATTTGATCTGGGGAAAACGTTGACTCGCTGACTTCGCACCTTGATTGCGGATCAAACGCCTGGATTTGATGACTTTCGCGAAGAACGCCGGGAACTTAGTCTTGATCGTTGTGTATTTGACTTGGGGAAAACGTTGACTCGTTGGCTTCGCACCTTGATTGCGGATCAAACGCCTGAATTTGATGATCTTCGCGAAGAACGCCGGGAACTTCGCCTTGATCGTTGCGTATTTGCCTTGGGAGAACGTTGATTCGCTGGCTTCGCACCTTGATTGCGGATCAAACGCCTGAATTTGATGATCTTCGTGAAGAACGCCGGAAACTTCAACTCGATCACTTCGAATCTTCTTGAGAGAATCGCGGGGTTTCCTTCGCTTCTCTTGCTCTGAAGACTTCTTATGCTTCGATGTATGTTTCTGTGTGTGTTTGACTTGTTGAGAAGACCCTTATTTATAGGTGTAGGGGAGAGTCTCTTGCCATGTTTACTTGACAAGATGACGCAATTTGATTGGCCGGTTCAAATTCGCTAGCAATTCATTTCCTTAATGAAAATATACAATTTGAATTGCCAAAATATAATAATATCTAGCTTATATATTTGCAGGATATTATTTTACTTGCCAAAATAATAATACCTAGCATATATGTTTGCAAGATATTATTTTATTTGCCAAAATAATAATACCTAGCATATATGTTTGCAAGATATTATATTTATTGCCAAAGTTATAATACCTAGCATATATGTTTGCAAGATATTATATTTATTTGCCAAATATTGTAATTTGATACTTGACATTATTTGATTGGCCAAGAAAATATATATTAAAATATCAATTAATTAACTATTTTATTTAGGAATTAAATTTGAGTAGATTCCACAAATAAAAATAGAAAATATAATATTGATATTTAATATATTATTTGCCACATGTTGGCATTTAATTGGCTGTGAATTTTACTTGTCTACACACACGCACAATACACACACAAACACACAAACTAACACAGAACACACACAGATTCACACACAAACTCATGCACAAGACACACACAAACACACACAGATTCACACACAAACTCATGCACAGGACACATACAATACACACAAAAACACACACAAACACACGCACACACAACACACAAAGCACACACACAGTACACACAGCAGCACATACACAGCACACAGATCGGAGAAGAAAAACCCTCATTTTTCGAAGATCGAAAGGGAAAATCGAAGCTAAAGACTGAGCTGGGTTCGAAGAGAAAAATCCTAAATTTCGAAGATCGAAAAGGAAAATCGGAGCTATGTGGTGGTGGAGAAATTAAAGAAAAAAGATTAATGAGTATTTTTAGTAGGTTTTAGGGTTTTTAATAGATTTTCTTTAATTAAATGCAAAATATTCGAAATTTGGTAAAATTGATTGAGGGGTTTGAGTCATCTTGGCAAGACACATAGATTGGTGTTTTCGGTTGTAATTCGACGGTGGCGGCGTGAAAGGGTGGTGGTGGGGAAGGATGAAGGATGAAGAAGAAGAAGAAGAAGGAGAAGGGACCAAATTGAAATTTTAATAAGTTAGAAGGGTTTATTTGTAATTTTAGATAAATATATTTAAAATTATGAGAAAATGGGTATAAAGGTCAATATACTTGCATTTAAAGGTGGAAAAAGTTTTAATTTCGCAGATTAAACGCGTGTGATGCACTCTCCATTAACTTTGACAGAAGGGGGGTTTGTGTAGGTTTTTCAAAAATACGGGGTTGTTTTTCTATATTTTTAAACCACGATGGGGGTTTTAGTATTATTTCGAAATCACAGGGGAGTTATATACAAATTTCCCTTTTATTTAATGTTGTGCCTTGTAAACTCTACAAGGTTTTTTTATCGAACCGCAAGCGAAAAGTGCATCAAATTGGGAAGAAACCAAACAAGACTTAAGTGAAGTTCAAATTCATGGATTATGACACAACAAATTATACAAAAACCTTAGGGCAATAGACTTATGAGTCATTTTCACTTATAATACATTGCTCCTTCGAACTTATCATAAATTTCGATAAGTACCTTAAAAAGTCACTAAAAGGTAGAAAGAGTTAACAAATACAAAATTTGAACAAACAAATAGAGAGTGCATGTACCACTAAGTATACGATGAATAGTTATAGTTAAATAAAAGGGAAAAATGCAATTTTAGGACTTCATGTTGCCAAAATTTGATATTTAGGATTATAACTTTTCTAATTTTAATTTTAGGACATGAATTTAAGTGTTTTTGACACATTGAGGACATGATGCCTCGAATTGCTCAATTTAGTCTGAAAGATGATGTAATTTGATTGAATCTGAGTCACACATCCCCTTGGAGTCGCCGGAGACGTCATATTTAGTCAAATTACGTTATTTTTCAGACTAAATTGCGCAATTCGAGGCATCATGTCCTCAATGTGCCAAAAATACTTAAATTTATGTCCTAAAATTGAAATTGAGAAAGTTATAGTCCTAAATATTAAATTTTGGCAACATAAAGTTCTAAAATTACATTTTTGCCTAAATAAAAATTTGGTTACGTCAGCATATCTCCATGATTTCTTCTAAATTTCCTCAGCACATGGGGCCGAATTTTCTGGATTATCTGGTTATAATGTAACTTCCTCAAAATGAAATAAAACGGCCCACATGGATAAGCACGTGTAAAACATCATCTATATTTGGCTACTCTTCCATCCCATAATTTCTTCAACTGATCACGTTTCAACGAGCTGACTTCCTCTCTCTCTCTCTCTCTCTCTCTCTCCCCCCCCCCCCACACACACAAAACTCTAGAATAAAACTTAAAAATTTCTTTCTTTCAAGAAAGAAACTAAAAAGAATGCATGCCCCCACCATTTCCAACCTTCCACCCCACCGAAAACCAACCCTTTTTCTTCTAAAATTTCCTGTTTTTAGCATATCTATCTCCTTATCTCCAAAATCACTATAAATACCCCTGCTAAAACTTGCTGCAACTCACACCATCACTGCATAGCAATATAACATATTATTTGGAAAACAAAATGGGTTCTTCTTCTATTAGTATCACGACTAGTTTGATTCTTGGTATGTTGATTTTCTTGGGGGCTCTTGTGTGTGAGGCTAGGGTTCCGAGGAACTTAGCTTTCGTTAAAACTCGGGGCTCCCGTTTTGTTCTTCATGGATCTCCTTTTCTCTTCAATGGGTTCAATGCCTATTGGATGATGCACGTTGCCTCGAATCCGGATGAGAGGTACAAAGTGTCTGATGTATTTAGAGACGCCTCCACTGCGGGCCTTACTGTTTGCAGGACGTGGGCTTTCACCGACGGAGGTGATCGGGCCCTGCAAATATCACCGGGGACATACGACGAACGAGTGTTCCAGGTAACCCTTTTACTGAAAAAATTTGGAGCAAGCAATTTTGAAAAGAATAATTGATGAGTAGAAGAGTCAGAAATTTTAATTTTGACGTACGGCTAGAATATATTTTTAGACTAAGTTTATATAGCTTATTTGGATTTCATGCCAGCATCAGTGAATCAAAAAACCCACAAAGTTGGTGCCACATCAGCTATGCTGATTCGGTTGCCAGATTGCAGTCAAATTTGGTGTCACGTCATCATTAATTGTCAAAATCCAGCAAATTCGGACTAATTAAAATTGCTGATTTTTGTTACACACAGGACTAAAAACAAAATTTTGACAAAAAGATCCAAATAGAATCAACGTAGAGATTATAAATATATATATATATATATTATATAATAGCAGAGTCAGGACCCTAAGATCAGGAGGTGCACCTACTAATTATAGAGTAATACAAATAGTTAATTAAATTAACACAAAAATAGGAAGTGTAATGAAGATCGTCTAGGAAATGCACTAAAGGATAATTTTTGTGATCCTTCAAAGAATGTGCATGCACTTATTGAACTTATTGAAGGATATTTATATATATATATATGTGTGTGTGTGTGTGTGTGTGTACTTGAAGGATAACTGCCGCTACCGTATATGCACTTAAATGGCAAAAATGGAAACATATGATTGTTTCTTGATATGATGACATTTGCAGGGACTAGATTTCGTGATATCTGAAGCAAGAAAGTATGGAGTTCGTTTGATATTGAGCTTCATGAATAATTACAATGATTTCGGCGGTAAACCGCAATATGCCCAATGGGCTAGAAATGCAGGAGCACAAATTAATAGTGATGACGATTTCTACACACATCCCGTGCTCAGAACTTACTACAAGAACCACATTAGGGTGAGATCATTTGGAAATAAACATTAAACAATAATAATTAATCAATTTGTTAATTATTTACGTATACGTCTAATGTGTTAATGCGCATGCAGAGAGTGGTGACAAGATTCAACACCATCACTAGGATCATTTACAAGGATGACCCCACGATCATGGCGTGGGAACTCATGAATGAGCCCCGTTGCCAGACCGATTACTCTGGGGGTACCGTAAATGTGAGTAGTCTGTTTATTTAATTAATCAATCAACTTTATTTCAATTGGTGTTTCATTTTTTATTTCATATTATATTATGTCACATTCTGCTAACACGTTTTCTCTCATAACGTGTCTATAGGGATGGGTTCAAGAAATGGCGAGTTTCGTTAAATCCCTGGATAAGAAACACTTGCTTGAGGTGGGGATGGAAGGGTTTTATGGAGATACAATGCCGGAGAGGAAGCAAGTTAATCCTGGTTACCAAGTTGGCACTGATTTCATTAGTAACAATCTTGTCAAAGAAATCGATTTCGCAACCATACATGCCTATCCTGATATTTGGTAATTAGTAATTGAAAAGGCCCTTTATTAATTAAACTTTATAAATAAAAACTTAATTAATGAAAAGATGCAATTTATTCATTGTCGACATAAAAATGTATATGCATTCATAAAAGGAGTCATACATGTATATTTTAAAACTAATGATTTTTTTTTTGAAAAAAGGAAACCATGCAAATTGAAAGTACTCCTAATCAACTCATGAAATATATGTCTTAAAGTAGCAATATATATATATATATATATATATATATATAAACTCTTTTTCTCTGCAAGAATTTTGGGGTGTACAAGGAATGACCGGACAGTTGAGTTAGTTGTGGCTTTCTCACTTCATGTGGGCAGTGAGGAGGAAATATTACAATTTTTTCCTTTTTTTTTTTATTATTTTTATGGTTTAGCACACACACTGCCCACATATGCAAGCAACATATCCATCGGCCAAAGCGCTGCGGAGGAAATAGTTTAAACTAAAAACTCCTTAAAGCATTTTGCCTAAAATCTGCAATAAATTCTGCCAAAATTAACCAAAAAACAATTTTAATCTCCTAACTTCCAACACTTTCCTAATTTAGTAAACTGATAATTTTATTCCATTTTTTTTCTTTTTTGACAGGTTATCTGGAAAAGGTGAGGATAAACAAATGGGATTTGTGGAGAGATGGATGTCCCTTCACTGGCATGATGCAAAAACAGTACTAAAAAAATCGTTAGTAATAGCAGAATTCGGGAAATCCAGCAAAGATCCTGCATTCAGTCTTAATGAACGGGACTTGTACATGGGAAATATATACAGAGATATATATTGGTTCGCGAGAACCGGAGGCACAATGAGTGGAAGTTTGGTGTGGCAGCTGATGGCGGAGGGCATGGATGGGTACCATGACGGGTACGAAATCATCCTATCGCAGAGCCCTTCAACGGCTGGGATCATCTCGAGGCAATCCCATGCCATGAGCGCGTTATCGCATTTGTTCATTACTAATGGGCCACGTGACGGTTCGGGCGTTGGAGTAGTGATGAGCCATGGACATCATCATCGAGGTGCTAGAAACAATGTGAAGCATCAAACATTTGGAAGGAGAGATGCTAGGAAATCAACTCCATAAAAAATCAAAGTAAAAACTGTGATGGGGTATTTATGATTATTTTTGGAATAAGATGGATAGGATAGATTCGTAGTGATGTATTTGTTTTTCATTATGTTCATTATTTATGATTTCTATGTAAGAATGGGAAAAATTAAGTTCACATGAAGTATTCTTGTTTTTCGTTGAATGTAATTCATATATGATAATCAAACGAAATTATTTTTCATTTCCGTGTGTTAATACAACTCATGATCTCAAGATATCAATTGAATTGTGATGAGGTTGAATCTTGGAAGGTCTCCTCAAGATGACATGGAGTGGCCATCTGACGAATGCTGGTGATTTCTTGTCTTACTAGGATGGAAAATACGTGAGTTTAACCTGAAGTGTCTTTTGTGAATACTCTGCGATGCTTAAATCAACAAAAATACGAAGGTATAATGATTTTTGTAGAGAATCGAGCAGAGTTTTGGTTTGTAAAGTGAGAATTTCCTTTTTGAAGAATTTTTCAAGAGTATTTATAGGAGAACTTGGATTTTGACTAGCCCCTAGGGATTAGGGTTGAGTTGATGAGACTAAGGATTCCTATGAAACTAGGACAAACGTTAAAAAGGGACATCTTTGTTATACCTGGTGGTTTCAGGGTAGGTACATCCCCTGCTCGAGTCAGTGGCGTGTGTTAGAGGTGAAAGACACTGTGTACAGAATTGTACTCTTTGCTGGATGTGTCAACCCTTGTCGCCAAGTAGGCAATGGATAAGCTTTCTCGAGGAGGAGATGTCTCTTCGAAGAGAGCAATTTCCTCGAATAGGTTTGGCGATGTTGGGGTCACACATCGAATCTAGCTAGCAAGCATCTCCTTGTGACAACGAAGAGTTGACTAATCCACCTAGAGTGACAAGAAGAAAACAATAAGAGGTATGACAACATTTTACAAAGGTCAAAGGTGCAAATAATATTGTGCATGCTAAATGTGGTCACTGTGATAAACTTTTGGCTAGCAATATCTAGTTTTGGGACCAATCATTTGAGAAAACACTTGCAGAATGCATGCCTCTGTTTCAAGTTGGAAACTAGGAGTAGTTTAACCTGAAGTCCTAGGGTTGAATTTAAGTTTGATCAAATTAAGAGCCGAAGGAACTTGGCAATCGCAGTCATAAAACACAAGTATCCATTTAATATAGGCGAACATGTGTCCTTCGAGAAATTTTTGAAATGTTTGAGTCCGGAGTTTGAATTGCCTGGCAGGAATACTATTAGGAGTGATGTGATTGAGGTGTATAAAAAGAAAAAGTCGATGTTTATAAATTGATAGTCGGGCTTAGATGTAAAGTATCTATAACTACGGATATTTGGACTTCTAATTAAGCATTCACATGATGCCTATTGTTGCTTGACTGCTCATTATATTGATGATCATTGGTATGTGCAAAAGAAAATTTTTGAGTTTAAAAAGATTCTATTTCCGCATGATGGTGAATATTTATTTGGTATCATGAAAGAAATGATTTTGGAATGGAACTTAATCAGACAAGAACTTATTTTTAGTTGTTTTTGATAATGCTATTGCTAATGATTCTATGATTAAAAAATTGAAAAATTGTCTTCTTGATGAATCATTTATCAGTTTTGGTGGGAATTTGTTGCATGTTAGATGTAGTGCTCATATTTTAAATTTAATTGTGCAAGATAACTTGAATGAAATTGGAGGACTAATTGAAAATATTCATGAAACTATAAGGTATCTGAATAACCTGCTGCAGCTTAAAAATTTGAAACTACATTAAATCAGCATCGCTTGGGTGATAAGCGCCAAGTTGCAATGGATGTGCCTAATAGGTGGAATTCCACTTATGAGTTGCTTGAAACAGCTTTGCCATTAAAGGAAGCTTTTGTTTGTCTACATAGGATAGATAAACATTATAAGTTTAATCCATCGAAGACAGAGTGGAAAGTGGTTGAACACGTTAATAAGTGCTTACAGATATTCTATAAAGTTACTTGCCATTTCAGCAATCGGAAGTATTCCACTTCTAATATTTTTTTTCTTGATATTTATGAGATTAGTTTGAGATTGAGTGAGTTCAGAAATAGTGAGCAAGATTTCCTTAAGAACATGTCACTCCCAATGAAAGAAAAGTTTGATAAATATTGGGAAGAATGTTGCTTGGTTTTAGCAGTCGCAGTTGTGTTTGACCCTACGTTCAAAATGGATTTGGTTGAGTTTTTCTATACTTAGAGTTATGGTAAAGATGATGCTTATCCATTTATTCGAAGGGTTCGGGATATTTTTGTTGACTTGTTCATTGACTATGGAGGTAGTTTTCTCTCTTCAAGAAATGAATCTATTAGACCAAGCAGCTCTAGCGTCAAGACATGCCGTTCTTTGCTTAATTTTGATAAATGGTACAGTGAAAACAGAGTTGTTGTCAATCAAAACTCTGAGCTAGATACATACTTGGAGGAGCCTAGGTTTCTAAGAGTAGAGTCATTCAATATTTTAGATTGGAGGAAAACAAATAGTCCTAGGCTACCTATTTTAGTAATGATAGCACGAGATATATTAGCAGTTTCAGCTACTACTGTTGCGTCAGAGGCAACATTTAGTGTGGGAGGACGTGCCATCGATGAGTCACACACTTGTTTGCTTCCGGATGCAGTAGAGGCATTAGTAGTAGCTATTGATTAGATTGAACTACCTCCAAAAAAAAAATAAAATGGGTAAGTATAATTATCTTTGTTGTTATTTGTTTGAAATTACAATTGCTTCTACATAATTTTTGTCTAATTCTATATTAATTCTTGAAGTTGTGAGTGGTGTAACATCATCTAAAATAAGATGACATTATCCTAAAAATTGTCACTAGTGTTGCTCCTTTTGAAGCCCATATACTTCTTTCTTTATTTTCCATTGCAGTCTGTTTAATTACATCCATGGCAACAACAAACAACACATGAAGATTAGCATGACAACTCTTATGCTAGTTGATTTTAAAACAAAAAATAGGTTTGGTCTGGAAAAATTGGGTCTAAATTTTATCCAATTTCACAAACTTGTCGGGTCTGGATTAGGTTCGGGTCAGATCCGAGTCTAGTGTTTAGTCTTGGGTATTGATTGGGTTTGGGCATGGGTGGGTAAATACCCACCCGTTAACAGGCCTACATGCATGCACGTACATTTTATGGATGCATGTTTTTAATTGGTTGATTTCTGCAGGATGACTAAAGCAACTGAATGTCATGATTATGATCAATTTTGGGACAGGGGCGACTCCACATTTGCACTGGTAGGGTACCATGAGAAGAATGTATTCCCTTTCGTGATAAATTAATATATTAAATTTAATTTTTGTAACAAATTTGGTTTATAACAATTTCATTAGCCAATATTTTATCATTATTTTTTAATTCTTTTTACATTAATTTCTGTTATTAATTCAGTACAAATACTTTAAATCTGTAGCTAAATATTTCCGTCACAAATTTTTACAAAAAAAGAAAAATTAATAATTGGTGCTTACAAAATATATAGTGTGTAGTTAATATTGTAATTTTTAATAATATAGTCTTTTACTCTATAATTACAACTTTGAATGAATTTAATTTGATCTTATTTTTTGAATATTTAAAGTGTTAGGTGCATTCTGAAAATTAATTTTGTGTAAAATGCTATTATTTTTTAATTAAATTATTCATATGAATAGTTAATTGAAAATGGTTTCTTTTTAGTATCTTTACTATTTCAACACTTAATTTTTATTTAGTCCCACCATATCCTAGGGTCCATCTGCTTGTTAATTTCTAGCTAGTTTATTAGAGAAATTAAAGTTATTATCTTTTTTTTTTTGGTTTTATGATTACTAAAATATCCTTTTTAAGATTTTAGTATTCAAATTAAGTAATTAGATCAATTAAGTAAATCAAATATTGTCAGAGAGGAACTTAAAAGAAAGTAATCAGAAACGCAATGGAGAGGTGATCAATTCTAAACTTTTTTCAATGAGATGGATGTAAGTACCATAAAATTAGTTACTTATGTTTAAAAAAATGTATTTAGTAGAATTGAAAATGAGAGTATGCATTATATATGAAGTTTTAAAATGTGAAATTATCTTAAGGAAGAGGTGCAAAATATTTTTCTTTAATATTTTAATAATTTTTTTTATTCTTTGATAACTAATGTTTGACTTATATTTTTGAATTCAACACTGTCCATAGAACAATAATTGATAGTTTTCTTACAAAATTTCATATTCTTCAAATCATGGTATATGCATACATTCATATATATAATTATTGCCCTAACCAATATATATATATATATAGATGTATATGTATGTATATGTATATGTATGTATGTATGTATGTATAATTATTGCAAATAGCATGGTGTGATATATAAAAAAAGAAAACAAAAAGAAGAAATGTAAAATTGCTTAGGAGTTAGGAAGCAAGCAAATAGACGTCACAGAATCCAAATGCTATATTGCACAAACCGGCATGTTTTTCTTTTTTATCTCGTTGTTTCCGTATTTTACACGAATAAATTAGTTATATACATTGAGAAAACGTATTTAAAACATCTAAGAGGGTGTTTGGCTAAGCTTATTTAAAATATCTTATGAGCTTCTACATCTTATAAGATGTTTTAGGAGCTTATAAGATGTTGGATCTTATTTTAAAAATAAGTTATTAAAGTGTTTGGATAAATAAGAATGGATATAACTTATAAGATGTTAGTAATAGCAATATTGTAATTAATTTGGTTGAAAATAAAATAGCTTGGTAGATCTTAAAAAATAAGTTGCTACCTCCTTACTTTTTTAAAAAGAGCTTATAAGCTCTTAAACATCTTATTTGAGGAGCTTATAAGCTCCACCTCTAAAATTTTTGCCAAACACTTTGCACCATCTTACAAGCTCTTAAACATCTTATAAGATGTTTTGAGGAGCTTATAAGCTTAGCCAAACACCCTCTTAGTAGAATTGAATATGAGAAAGTGCTTTAAAATATGAAATATTTGAAAAAAACGGTGCAATACTTTTCTTTGGGATAATTACTCCCACCACCCTTGAGGTTAGGCCAAATTACAAATAGCACCCCTTTGTATCGGTAATTACCGATATCCCCTTGAGTTTTGTTTCTGTCTTTCAATTTCCAACTTCCGTTAATTTGACTAAAGGTCAATAATTGTAAATCCAATTGAACTTCTAAAATTGTCCTTTTGAAGGCGGGAATATTATTTGGCCAATTATGAATTGACTTTTTTACCCTTATGACTAATTTTATGCTTTATATTGAATAAATAAGAAAATATATTTGAACATTGTTTATTTATAATGTCTATATATATACATATTTGCACATAATAAATATTTATACATAATATAAATACTATATTATGATTAAAAAAAAATATATATTTGCACATTTTTTAAATTTATATACATAATATGAATATATATACACATAATATACAAAATATTTATAAATATATACATACATATATATAATATAAAAAATATTTATAAATATATATATACACACACACATACTGCTCGCTGCCCACCGATCTAGAGGGAGAGGAAGAGATACAGAGGGAGAGGGGAGAGAAAGAGAGATACATATGAGGGAGAGGAGGGAGAGATACAGATGGGGGGGGGGGGGGAGAGAAACCCTCCTCCATCGCCATCTGCACTCGCAGTCCTCCGTCGTCGCCGTCGCCGCCGCCCACCATCCGATCTAGAGTGAGAGGAAGAGATACAGAGGGAGAGGGAGAGGGAGAGGGGGAGAGAGAGAGAGAGAGAGAGAGATACCGATGAGGGAGAGGAGATCGAGCGGGGCGGGGGGGGGGGAGAAACCCTCCTCCACCGCCATCTGCACCTGCTATCCTCCGCCGCCACTAGAGAGAGAGATAGAGATATCTCAGATCTAGATCTAGACCTAGAAGAGAGAGAGAGAGCGAGAGAGAGAGAGAGAGAGAGAGAGAGAGAGAGAAAAGAAAGAGAAAGAGAAAGAAGAAGAGGAAGAGGAAGAGATATTGATAGGCAGAGAGGGAGAGAAAGGTTGGGCTGGGGACGACGATGGTGTGAGTGACAAAGTGAGGGCGGCACCAGCGGTGCGAGTGACGGAGTGAGGCAAGGATGCAAGGCCTGGGGTAATGGAGTGAGGCGGCAATGGAGGGGGGCGGTTTGAGTGAGGCGGCAACGGAGGTGGTGGAGTGAAAAGTGGCGACAGTTGGGTGGTGGGGGTGGGAGGTGGGGGTTTTGTTTGAAGAAGATGGAAATTTTTCCCCTAAAATATTAATGAAGAGCATTTTTGTCAATTCAGTCATATACCTAGTTTTTTATTTTTTTAAATAAAAAAATATTTCAAATATTCAGGGGTAAAATGGACATTATATTGCTTCCGTCTATTTACCAATAAGTTCACAAAACTCAGGGGTGTATCGGTAATTACAGATATAAGGGATGTCATTTGTAATTTGGCCTAAACTCAGGAGTGGTGGGAGTAATTATCCCTTTTTCTTTTATATTTTAAGGATACTTTTTTTTTTTTTATTGACATTGATTTTTGGTTCTAGTGATTAATATTTTTGGAGTTGCATCTTTCAACGATTAATAATTGATTGTTTCTCAAAATTTCGTGTTGTTGACTACACGAAAATGAGTAAATTAATAACAAAAAATAACACACATATTGTCACTAATAAGACACATATTTCGTGACAAAAAAAAAATATTTTGTCATAAAAACTAAGCCAATAATATTAAGTAAATTGTCACAATTACTAATTAGCGACGCACCTATAGTAACAACTTATTAATAATTTAATCTTGTCACACAATCATAGTAACAATTTTGTTTTGTCACCAAGTCGTTTGTCTAGAGGTGTCACCAATTATCAATAATAACAAATAAAAATATTAATTTTTATCACTATTGAGTGATATTGTGCCAAAATAAAAGGTATTATGAGTGAATTAATTTAATTACTAACAATGTAAAAGATTTATTATTTAATACAATTATTGGTGACAACTTTTATATTATCATTTTTATGTTGTATCACTAATATTATTTTTTATTGTAGTCCCTCAAATAACACACGCGCACGCGCACACACATTCCTATTAAAAAAGATGTAAATTGCATAAGTAGCAAGCAAGTAGAGACGTCACAGGATCCAAATGGTATATTGCACATACTGGCGTGTTTTTTTTGGTTCGTTTTTTCCTCGTTTGTTTCCGTATTTTATACGAAAATGTCGAGTTGCCGGCTATGCCATATACGTATGCAATTAATACTACCCCGTGTTCATTTCTCTCGCTCTCTCTCTCCCTCTCTCTTGTTCATTCGCCATGCATGAACCAACAGACAAATACCGTTGATGATATTGATATGAAAAATAAAAGATAAATCGCATTTCAGGCGATTTTTTTGGAGAAAATTAATCCGTGGCCGTGGACTTTTCTAATTTCTGTGTATAATATATATATGTATATATATGTTAATATCACTCCATTATTTGCTAGCTCTTTATCTTTATGGAAACTAAATTCTCAGGCTTTGCAAATTGCAATATATGTTGTACTACTTTGCTTGTGATATATTACTAGGGCGAATTACACTGACTACCCCTGAGGTTTGGTTAATTTACGAAAAATTCCCTATTTTTTTAAAAATTACCAAAAACCCCCTAAGGTTTCAAAAATATTACAAACTTATTCGAATTTTCGAAAATACCCCTTCCCTTTATTTTGGGTGATTTACGCTGACCATCCTGAGATTTGGTTAATTTACGAAAAACCCCCTATAGTTTCAAAAATTACCAAAATCCCCCTGAAGTTATACAAATATTACAACTAGTACCTACTTAGGTTGACTTATTAATAATATTAAATTTTTTTTTCCCTCTGTAATATTGTTATCATAAAATTTTCATGTAATAGATTTGAAAAAAAAATGTGATTATTTATTCAAATAAATATTCTAAATTTAATGCATTAAAGGTATCTACCAACACATCAAGTATGTTATAATATCGCTAATACGGAGTAAATTTTAAGAGAAATGAGTTAGAGTCCTCAAGCTAAATAAAGTTTTCAAGTGCATTATTTAATTTTAATTTTTTATTTCAATCAATGTTTATATTTCTCATCATTTCACATAATGGATATATACGATGCATATAATTATATTTTTCTCAAATATTGATTTAGCACATATTACGTATATTTAGTATAAATTCATAACATTAAATTCGAAATATTTATTTGAATAAGTAATCACATTTTTTTTCCAAATCTATTAAATGAAAATTTTATGATAACAATATTAGAGAGGAAAAAAAAAAGAATTAATATTGTTGATAAGTCAATCTAAGTAGGTGCTAGTTGTAATATTAGTATAATCTCAGGGGGTTTTTGGTAATTTTTGAAATCATAGGGGGTTTCTCGTAAATTAGCCTAATCTCAGGGTGGTCAATGTAAATCACCCAAAAAGGGGAAGGGGTATTTTCGGAAATTCGAATAAGTTTGTAATATTTTTGAAATCTTAGGGGTTTTTGGTAATTTTTGAAAAAGTAGAGTTTTTTTGATAAATTAGCCAAACTTCAGGAGTAATCAGTGTAATTTTTCCTATATTACTATATCATATGCTGCTATGCATAAATCCTACTAGGTCTCGAGGAAAACGGCTGTTTAAGTCTCACATCCAAATTCATCGAACATAATCAAAAAGTGTTGCTAATTATATATATATATATATATATATATATATATATATTAAAACGATAATAAATACTCCCTTTTATCAAAGTAAAATTTTTCATAAATTTAACAGTGATAAAAATTGTGATTCAGTGATCGCAATTGCTAATTAGCATCATTAATTGTAGTGAATGAAAATCTATTTGCATATTCGAAGAATTTTTTTTCTCGTCACCACTAAACTATCGCTTCATGCATCACAAATTAATATTAATACGACAACTTAATACGTATAGTGTGACAAAATAAAAATTATTATCACCTAACATATATAAATCATTAACAAACAAAATACCCAATTAACATTTAATATATATGTTTAGGCATAATTTTCGCATTTCCAACTGAATATTTATTATTAACACTACACGTTTTTGTAGTGTTGCATGTATAATTTGTAACTTAACGGTACTCATTAGATGATACATATTTGGAAATAAAATTAAACTCCAGTGGTTTGTTTTAGTAATTATTCCTTTTTTCCACGTAAATATTAAATCATGTATCAAATGATCAAGTATCGAGAAAATTTTTTGTCCGCACCGGGTTTAGTTACACTGAAACTAATCTCATGGCAAGTATTCTATATTTACCTATGTGATCGGTGTACAGTTTAAGGAGATTGATCAATCACATAATAAATGTATTAATACTTACTAAATGATTGATTTGGCTAGACCAAACCAGATTTGGCAAGAATTTTCTTGAATATCGCATCCGATACCAGATTAATTGACATTTTAACACATCATATATCCTAATCTAATCAAAGATTAATCAAAATAAAATCATTCACCAACTTAGAACTAAAATATTGATCATTGAAATCAAATTGTGGAAAAAACTAACCACATGGAGTGCAAGCAATACTAATAGTCTAATAGCATCATCCATTTGTCCATTACAAGCACCACCTTTTTTCAGGCAGATCTAAGGAAATTATTTCTCTAAGATCCCCAAATTTCTCATGCATCTCTATATCAAATTTTAACTGTCTCTTAATTTCAACTGAATTAAGTTCATCATTCATCATCAAACATTCTTTTTTACTAAACAACATTAATTTCTTACATAATTCTTTAATTCACTTGTCTTCTGCTAAATTATTTCCCATGTTTTGTGTCCCATTTTTTTTTTCTTGTTGCCCCCCATTCCATTTATCTTAAACACCCCGCCATCAACCCCTACAAATATCCTCAATTCATTTCATCATCTCAATCAGTCTCAAGTATCAATATTTTTCACAAACCATTACAAGAACACTAACCATGGGTTACTTCAAGACCATCAATAGCCCATTTAGTGTTTTCATTTGCTCGTCATTCTTTGTAGCGTTAACAATATTCAAGCCAAGAATGTACTGTTTTGCAGCTTCGAATTCGGGGCTTGTTCAGAGCAGAGGGACACAATTTGTTCTGAACAATTCCTCGTTTTTGTTTAATGGATTTAACGCCTACTGGATGATGAATGTTGCGGCACAGGCAGGTGAAAGATACAAAATTTCTAATGTATTTCGTGACGCCACGGCTGCTGGTCTCACCGTGTGCCGAACGTGGGCCTTTAGCGACGGAGGCCAACAATCTCTCCAGATATCTCCTGGTGTCTACAATGAAAACTTCTTTCAGGTTATAATTTAATGATTATGAGCTCGTTATCTTGTGTTACACCCACACACACACACACACATACATACATACAAAAAGCTCGTTTATGTTTGGTACGCTTTCACAAAACTATTTATGCTAATACTCCCCGTAATGTTTGGTTTCATACTACGAGCTTACCTAGAATTAAGGGCATCAGAAACACGGAAACGAACATTAGCGAAATATTTGTAATTTTTTATGCGATAAGAGATTTTGTTAAAATGTGCTAAAGTTCTCCAGGGCTTTTTTTTTTTTTTTGGTTGATAACCCATATATATTTTACGGGAACCAAGATAACCTCGAGAAAAAACAATATTTGTCTCAAAGGGTTACTTACATAACATATGAAAGTAGTTCTAGTAATTACATATATTAAGTGATATAAACTATATACTCCCTCCGTCTCATAATAGTTGTCGCTTTAGGAATTTTTTTTGTCCTATAATATATGTCGTTCTCACATATCGAGAAGGAATTTATTAATTTTTTCCTAATATACCGTTAGGAGAGAAAGACTAATAGCTGATGAAAGAAATTAATAGCTTAATTTATTAAAAATGTATTTTAGTCAAAATAATTTATATTTAATATCTTTAATCTATTTCCTTAATTCTTGTGCATACCCCTAAAGCAACAACTATTATGGGACAGGGGGAATATTATCACAATAATAATTTAACAAGTATGATTAATCTTAAATAGTATTTAAGTTGCCACTACTGACTAGTGATAAATATATATACTGAAAAAAAAAAAGGAAATTCTTATCATGATTGACAATATCATTTTTTTTTTCTCTTGTCACTAGATTGTTTTTTTTTTTTTTTTTACATATACAATTTCACACGAACACTTCTTGTCACTAGATTGTTGTTATGCTACAAATGACAAACTTAACGTGTAATCTTTGTTATTTTTACGTTTGTAAAAGTCATGTTGTAACTTTTTATCACTTGAAACATATTTTCAGTCACAACTTTCGAGTCACTTAATTACCGAATATTTTATCTTTAATTATGATAATTTTATGGTGATTTTTTTATTTTTTTATTTTTTTTGTGCAGGCACTTGATTTCGTGATTTCAGAGGCAGCAAAGTACAAAGTTCATTTAATTCTGAGTTTGGTAAATAATTATCAAGATTTTGGTGGGAGGCCTCAGTATGTGAACTGGGCTAGAAGCACAGGCGCACAAATAGGCGACGACGATGATTTCTACACCAATCCCATTGTTAAGGGATATTACAAGAGCCATGTCAAGGTACCAAAAACACCATTTCTATAAATTAATATTCCATTATCTCCTCATTGATTATTGCTCAAAAACTTCGAAGATTAGAGGTTAAATTAATTGGTCACTTTTTGTACCACAGAAAGTACTAACCAGAATCAACACAATCACTGGAGTTGCTTACAAAGATGATCCGACGATCATGGCTTGGGAACTTATAAACGAGCCTCGTTGCCAAGCTGACTTCTCAGGAAAAACATTGAATGTAATGATTTAACCTTCAAATTGGAATCCATAAGATTAAAATTTTCATTTTTCTTTTGTATATTTTCTATGGATAATTTGACCTACACCCCCTAATGTTTGGTTCAAATTACATTTGGACCCCCTATGGTTTGCATAATTACAGAAACCACCCATGCTGTCATTTTTCAGTAAGTTGAAAGTTGACCTCAAGGACCGTTTCTTTAATCATTCAAACCTCAGAAGAGGTCTAAGCGTATTTACACCAAATTTTCAAGGGATGTGGGTGTAATGAATCCCAATTTTATATGCACGTTCAGCTGATTGTTTTTCTCATTTTTATGATCGATATGAACAGGCTTGGATGCAAGAAATGGCACCGTATGTAAAATCCATAGACAACAAACACATGCTGGAAATAGGCATGGAAGGGTTTTATGGCGATTCGATTCCAGACAGAAAACAATACAATCCTGGCTACCAAGTCGGCACCGATTTTATCAGCAACAATCTTGTCAAGGAGATTGATTTCACAACTATTCATGCATACCCTGATATCTGGTAAATAAAAACCTAGGATTCATTACACCGACACCCCTTCTGAAAAATACCCTATTTACGAACCCGCCCCTCAATCTTTTAAAATTACATCAACCTCCCCTCTCATCTCTATGATCTTCCCCGACAGGGTAACAGCACAGGGCGATGATGAGCAGATGGCATTCATGCGAAGGTGGATTGTGAGCCATTGGAAAGATTCGAAGACCCTTTTAAAGAAACCAATTGTTTTCACAGAATTTGGGAAATCAAGTAAAGATCCAGGGTTCACCGTAGCATCACGAGACGCGTACTTGAACGCCGTTTATAGCAGCATTTACGGCTTCGCCAGAAATGGAGGCATTGGAGGAGGATTGGTTTGGCAGATTCTGGCTGAGGATATGGAGTCTTTTGCCGATGGATATGAAATTGTTTTGTCTCAGAGTCCATCGACAAGCTCGATTATTAGCCAACAATCACAGCAAATGACTGCTCTAGAACGCATGAAGAGCAGGCCATGAATATGAATGCTGCACTTCTTATTCTTGTAAATTTTTTTTCCCTTTTATTTTTCTGATCAAACCCAACAAAATCTATAGAAAGATGACTAGTTCCACATTTGCTTAGGGAAAAGTGGTAATTACATTGAATGTTATACAAAACCAAATGATTGATTTATGTTAGTTTTTGTTGTCTGGAAGATGTAATTGTTCTTGTTGAGAAACACAGACTGAAAAATGCAAAACCAAATTGCTGCCAGTGAAAAATACATAAAAAGAAAATTCTATTTTTCATAAAGACTTTTGCTTTTGATTCTACTTATTTTCCCCTTCAAAACAAAAGAAAGATATCCTCATTTTTCTTTCACTCATGACCCCATAAAAATTCTACTTTCTTTATGGGAAATCCTTCCACTACACTACAGTTTTGAAAATTTGTGCGAAGAGGGGATGTCACTGTAATTATGAAAATTATTAGAAGACTGGGTAATTTGATAATTATAGAGAGGGTCTGAACTTTTTTATTTTTTCCTTTTTTGACGCACACACACACACTCACACACACACAAAATAGATAAAGATAGAAAAAGGAAAATTGGTAAAACATATCTCCTTCAAGCAAGATAGATCCATTTGCTTTCTGAACAAATGAGCTCAACATTGATGAAAATTGAAAAAGAAAAGAAAAACAAGAAATCTTCAATAATCTGAAGAGAATAGATACAGACAGTTGAACATCTTATGCACATGATAAACTACCAGGAGAACAGAGAACTGGAAGAGCACAATCAACGTCTTAAGACTTGTTTAAACATGAAAACATATATATATGTATATCACAACGAACTTTTATTATCATCAGTTCTCTATGGCTCCATAGGCATTAGCATCATTTTAGTCACTACATTCGGATGATGCAACGAAGGCCTTCACCTCTCAGCATCAGCTCGAAAGCCTTGTTAATCTCAGCAAACGGCACCTCATGAGTTATGAACTTCTCCACTTCAAGTTCCTAAACATGAAAAACAAGTCATCCTGGCCATGAGAAACTCCACATATATATATATATATATATATATGTGTGTGTGTTTGAAGAAATTGAGACTACTAACCTTTTTCATGTACATTTCCACAACGGATGGAAGATCAGAGCGCGGTTTGTAGTTCCCGAAGAAAGTACCCTTGAGAGTCCTCTCATTCAAGAAACTCATTGGATGAGTCTTGAACACAGCATCTTTATGAGGCACACCAACAAGAACAGCAACACCCCATCCCTATAATAAGAGTTCCCAACATATTAACAAGCTAGCTAACTATTTATGATTGATTTTTCAGAGTATCTTCCAAATGCTTTGCCAATCAAACCATCCATTTTTTACACTTGAGCCATTTAAATTATTTTTTGTAACACATCAATGCCTAGAAGTGTTATAGTGTGGCCAAGGTAGGAGTTAAAGGGAACATACATCATGAACACATTCGAAAGCAGAGATCATCGCGTTGATGTTTCCAGTACACTCTACACTTCGATCCACTCCTCCATCAGTCATCTCAGCTATGACCTATACATATAAATTCAAACGCAAAAAAAGCTGTTAAAAAACATACACATTACAAAATATGTAAACCTATGAATGGATCCACCAACCTCTTGAACTGGCTGGTTATAGTCTTTCGGGTTCACAAATTCAGTCACACCAAATTTCTTTGCTGCATAAATACAATAACAACATTCAGCATTGTATTGATAATTTAGGAATAAAAGATCAGCAAACAATATAAATACTAATCGGTATTTTGTGTGTGTCTTAAGTCATACCTTCTTCAAATCTACCAGAGTTTAAGTCCACACCAATTATTCTTGAAGCACCAGCCAATCTTGCACCCTCTGCAGCCTGAAAAACACAACAAAATGATCATTCACTTTACTTTTTTCTCTTTTTTCTTATTATATAAACCTCAAACCAAACAAAAGCCTCTGTATGAAAATAGAAACATACAGCAAGCCCAACTGCTCCAAGTCCGAAAACAGCCACCGAGGAACCCTTTGTCGGTTTCGCAACATTCAATGTAGCACCAAGGCCTATAACACAAACAGCTCAAATTTAGTTATTTCCAAATGTTGAATCAATCAAGAAAGATTTAGTTTCAATGTGATTAATAATATTTATAATGTTCTTAAAGTTGAACAAAAAAAATAGATTGATCTGATGGATACCTGTGGAAATCCCACAGCTTAGCACACAAACTTTATCCAGAGGAGCATGGGGATTGATCTTGGCAACACAACCAACATGAACCACAGTGTATTCACTAAACGTAGACGTGCCAACGAAGTGGTATATTGGTTTCCCATTGATAGAAAATCTTGTTTTTTCATCATTGATCATCACTCCCCTCTCGGTGTTGATCCTGAGAAGGCTACACATATTGCTTTCGTCGGATTTACAGTGAGCACAGTCCCTGCATTCTCCAGTGAATACTGGGAGAACATGATCGCCTGGGGCGAGCTCTGTCACGCCCTCTCCCACGCTCTCCACAATCCTATATATATAGATCATACATAGTCAATTTGGTCTCACTCTTTCATATTTAGGCCTAAAAGATTGAAATTGTACATGATGACTGAATTGATGAACTATATGAATACGTAGGATGAGACTACAATTAACATACCCAGCTGCTTCATGTCCAAGAATTCGAGGAAATACAGAGTCTTGAGCCTGAAAAGATCACGAACATAAAGTTAGTCTTCACACACGTGCACTGTATAGCAGATTCTTGATTCCTAGTTACCTTGGCTTCCCAGAAGTAGACATCAGTGTGGCAAAGGGAGGTGAAAAGAATCTTCAACCGGACCTCCATTTTCTGCGGCGGCTCCACCTCCACCTCCTCAATCACCAGTGGCTTCCCAGGTCCCCAAGCAACAGCAGCTATTCGGGAAAAAAAAAAAAGATAGAAAAGAAAAAAAATAGCCCATCAATTTATATATGTCATTTCTTGGATGATTTACACAATAATGCAGTTATTCGAAACGTATGCCAGATTGTTTAGAAAATGAAACAGTGAACTTTGGAGAGTACAAAAATCATACCTTTGCATTTGATAACTTTCCCAGCTGTGCCTGACATCTTGTAGTAGTTTTCTTGATCGAAGTTGTATGAAGGATTTGGCTTATATGTAGAAAGTAAAGCTTGATTTCTGTTGAGTTGTTTGATGAGATGCCCATTTACAGTGAGGCGGGCTATTTATACAAGAAATCAAGTGGGAATTAGGAATCATTCTGTCGATTTGATTGGTTGTATTTACACTGTTTGCATTTGAAATCTTGCAAGCAATACAGGAGGCTACAGCAAATCCCATGCATCTCTCTGGTTTTGGTTATTGGAAGTAGTTGTTTCTGGTTTTGAGCTGTTTGTTTTTACTTTTGACTTCTATTTTATTCGGAGCTCTCCAAAAGCTCAAACCCAAGTGATGGAAATTCTTTTTCGCGGGGCCCCTTACATCATGCTCTCTCCAACCCCCGCCCCACCCCCCACCCCCCGCCCCACCCCGCCGGTTGTCATGACAATAATAAAACAATATAAATAATACTCCTTTCGTTCCATAATAGATATCATTTTAGGTTATGCACAAAAATTAAAAAAAGGGACTAACACTATTAATTATAGCTTAATTTGACTAAAATATCCTCATAATTAATGAGTTGTTGGGAGATTTTTCAAAAATTTACAAAAGATATTAATTATTGTCTAAAGATATATTAGAAAAGTACTAATAAAATTCCCTGTTGAAATCTGAAAAAGACATATACTATGGGATAAAAAATTATTTTTAAAACGATATCTATTATGGAACGGTGGGAATAATTTTTAGGTTGGATTTGGTCAAACTTTACTTCCAACTAAACAAAGCCCTCATGCAAATTCTATTCAATTCATGTTTCATTGTTAAATACACACCAAATTGTAAATAAATTATTTCAAAAATAAATATTTAAAAAAATATTTTTTTAATAAGTAATTGGTATGTGTGATCAAAAATGAATAAATAAAATAACTAAAATACTAATTGAAGCAAAAAAAAAAAACATTGAACTACTTTTAATGTAGTGAATTCATCACAATTGATTTATTATATCATTAACAAAGGATGTACATTTCATCGATTCAATACGTGTCGTATGGAAAATTTTATATATCGAAATTTCAATACATAAAAAATGCGTACCAAATACTTCATTTCGATAAGTGCTGAAATTATTTTTGGTACAGCTTGATTTCGTACTGAATTACCATTTTTTTTTTTTTTTAAATAGAAGTATGTAGAATGGTTCAGTTTTGCTCTCGCCAAATCATCGTCACCGTCGATATGCAGAATGGAGATGCCTAAATCTCTAGCAAAGTCGCTCTCTTTCCTGTCTCAATTTCTAAATTTCCAATCTCTATCCTTGATCTAAAATTGAGTAATTAATTAAAAAAAAATTAATAATAAAAAAAATTGGAAAGAAAACGTGTTTGGCGGCCTACTATTCCATAAAACAACTATAACTTGCATACTAATTTTTTTAAAAAATTTAAAAAATTAACATATTTATATTCAGTATTCAATTTAGTACAGTATATTGAACCTCAATACCGAAATCAAACTTTTCAAAAAATATATTGATTTTGATTCAATATTCGATTTGCACGGTTCGATTGATTTACGAAACTGTGCACACCCCCTAATTATTACTGAACTCAAATAGGAAAAACTAAAGCCATTTATTTGATATTGTGCATTTTGAAGTAATTTCGAACTCTTTAAATAAATTAGAGAAATATGGAAATGAAAGGCTTAATAAATATACGTAAAATTATATAAACTAAATTGGGATGTTATCAAGATTATCTCAAGTTGAAGCTATAGTCATTCCCCTAATACCACTTTTGGGCATCCTTTGTGCTTTGATGGTTTTCACAATGAAGTCTTCCCTTTTTGTTTTTCTATTTTTCTGTGGGCCACCACAAAACGTGGTAAACAGTTTAAAAATGAACATCTCAGTGGATTCTGGGTGCAGCTGCACTGGTGGGTATATAAGCTTCGACTTCTGGGGCATGCTGAATTCAGATAATTATAAATTAACCCAAGCAAAATTTATTATTTAATTTTTCAGGAGAAATTTAGAATCTTGAAGTATTTACAAGTTTGTTTTCTAGAAATATAAGTGGATATAATTTGCAATAGGAAAAAAGAAAAAAAACACTTTATGTAAGCTTTCTTTTAAATGTCCATATATCGGACACATTTTTGCAAATTTTAAAGCTAGATAAATTACCCATTGTTTATACTTCTAGATAAATTTACCATTATATATACTTCTGTTTCAATGCGCATCAAATTTGATTGGATTTACTTCCACACTTGCAAGTCCATGATTTGTTTGATTAAAAGATGAGTTTCGTTTAGATTTAACGTGCAAAAGCTGTATTGTGGATTACAGAAAATTCCACGCCATCCATTTAGGTATTGCCTAATTGATGTTTTAACAATTGAATTTGAATTCAATGATGTCGGAAAGTGCTAAAAAAGTAAAACTATAACATCGTCATACTCAATCCAACAACTGAATACACCACTTGGATAATAGCATCTCATAAGCCGCAGATCACATGCCCTGTACAGAATGAAGAAGTGAATAAGCAGAATAATGCATATTGAACTCTGCATCACTGCATGTAGCAAAGCATTGAGCAGATAACCAGTACAGTTTTAACTGCAAATTTACTTGCTCAATAGTCTATTTTACGCATCCAACCATGGATTTGCAATCATAAAATAACAACCCATTTGGTAGTTCAGGCACAAACTAACAGTACACCACATAACGTCAAAACTAACAGAATGCACAAAGGCAAAAACACTTGTTAAACGAATGTGTTTCAATTTTTAAGCTCAAATTGTAGTAGCTAAAGGGAAAAATAGACTTGACACAAGGAAAATTATATTTTACACCTGATCCGGAACTGTACAAAGTGTGATTCAAACTCAACAATATCGCCTATATTTATTATTCCTGATCCCTTTAACGAGCGCATCCTGCTTCTAAGAATACAATGAATGCTCAACAACAGATTTAGCAAGACAAGAAAGAACTTTTTCTAAAAAAAGTCTACACCACAATATGCTACAAACAAAACTACTTGCTACGCGAAACAAGAAAACTCACGATTTGGAGGGCAATCTGTATCAAGCACTGAGACCATGAACTTTCTCCATCCACAGCAGGCGAGGACAATTAAATGTGACTATCACAGCCGTTGATCTGTTCCTTTCAACACAAATTGTAGGGACAAAACATGAAATAATTGTCAATGCGGCAACTACAGCAAGTCTAGTAGAGGGGGCTGCCCGGTTGGAGATTTCATATGGCCAGACAATGATGGCGAACTAGACCCTGTTTGCCCTTGACTTCCCCTCCCTCGTCCTCTACCTCTACCAACAGCAGTAGTCGGAGGCGGAGCAAGCCTTGGTGCAACTTGCTCATTCTTGCTCGGAGCAAATATGGATCCCAAATCCATTGCATTCCCAGCAGAAGAACCGAGAGTTGAAGTGCCAACATTTTTCTTCACATACCCAAGTGAATTTGATGAACTGAGTCCACCACTGCTAATATTAACATTTGGCGATGAACTAATTCCTTGGTTCTGGATCTTAGAGTCTCCGAAGGACCACGGTGCAGATTGAAAGTTCAAACCATTGGTAGTGTTTGCAGTATTGTCGAGCCCATATTTGTTAACTGACGCTGCTCCTCCTGTGCCATTGTTAACGGAGCTGGAAACACTTGGGGGGCCACTAGGCCGCAGGTGGCCAGTTAGCAAAAGGATCTAACTCATCTAAACTTGAATCTGATGTGCCTTTGTTTCCATTTAGATGGTTTGAGCCACCAAATTGAGTTGCAACACCCGATGAAGATTTAGGAGGCCATTCAATATCAACTGCGGGACATGAAGAAGGCAATTGTTGCGTGGAGGCAACAGATGTTGTCGAGGACATGGAAAATATAGAGTTGCCTTGAGCAGGCTGAGCAGTTGATGTTGTAGTTGAGGACTGGAGAGCTGTTGGAGCTGGCCTTCCTGGTATCCAGTCTTCATCCCATGATGAACTGCGCTTTGTAATAGATGGGGTAGTGGAAACAGTTTTATTTGTTTGTCCTGATGCATACCCCTCATTTGCAGGTGATGGTCTCACCTCAGTAATACCAGAATCTGTCAAAGTTACTCCTCTCTTTTCTTCTATTGTCCTGTAAATGTGGAAAATCAAATTATGTCGAGTCAGCTCCATGAACATACAGTGACACATTGACATAGTAAGTTGGCAAATCATGCAAGTCTGGTAGCTGGGAACGACAAATGAAGAGGTGATGGGTATTGTGCACAAGATGGTAATCCTACCTTAATACATTCTTCACAAAAAGCATATACTTCGCAAACTGCTGAACATTTAAGTGTTGGGTAAGCAGAAGAGGTATGATTAGTGGAAGGACATGCTCTGCCACAAATTCAATGCCAAACTGGTACAGAAGAACAGATGGCCACGTTAAGGAAAGAGAGGCTGTAGTAATCCAAAACACTATCATTGCAAAAGTAAAAATTACAAACCTGCTTCAAGATTGAGTTGGCAACCCCAAGGGTACACATAAGAGTTGGAGCAGAATGATCAACAGCAGAACATCTTTGGATAGTTCGCAGGATTTCTAAGACAGAATTCTTATCTAGCATGTGAACCATGTCACTGAAACATAAGAGAGCATTCACTCTCACCTGGCCAACACAAGAAAAATCAATCTTTCACTGATGAATTGACTTCTAGTGTGTCGTGAGAGAGAGAGAGAGAGAGTGCAAGGAATAGGGGGAACGCGATGCTGCTTGCATCAGGAAAGATGATAAAATCAAACAATTTAGTCTTATTTGCAGCCATCAGACACTGCTCAATTGAAAAATAACGGAGGACTACCAGAGTTTTATTTCTTCAACATACTCTTGATTAGTGATGGCAAATGGGTAGGTTTGGGATGGGTTGGTGCAGGTACTAATGGGTCTCCAATACACGCAAAAAAAAGAAAAATAGAAAAGGTAGTATTATGTTAATTTTGTACATTTTTCCCCTCTTTCCTTATTCTCTAATGTATTTTTAAGTTGCATGAGCAACTGTATTGCTCATTTTTCAAACTAGCAAAATATTATCAAATTATAAGATTTTTCTATTTGGACCCGTTTAGGACCTGTATAAACCCATCTAGAATCCATTCAGACCCATCTAGAACCCGTTCACCTACCAAAACCCACAACCCACTTCAACCCATCTACAAAATTGTAAGAGCCAAACCAATTGAAAACTAATAAATTGGGCTGGACCCATGAGTCCCAAAACCATTTTGCAACCTTTCCTCTTGATTAGAAGTACACCCTTGATTTGCTTACGAAAAAACACGTTTAAATAATCTTAAAGGGTCAGTGTAGACATTCACAACACTCATAAATGTTGAATCATCTTACTTTTCATGAGCCCACATGTAGATATATATCAAATATCAATTTATTTGCAAAATTAAGAAAATAGTAAAAGAACTAGAATGTTTCAATCATGCCGCAGACTTCGTCAAAAAATTGCAACTTGTTTATTCATCATGTGGAATTTCAGTACCAACAAGATCACATACCGCTGCAACAGTTGTTCTAAGCGCCAATGCATGAACACGGGGCAAAATAGTTTCCTTGACTAGCTGCATGCAAGAAAAGGAAAAGACAAGAAACAAGCAGAAAATTAAACTTCAATTGGTAGTGCTTGTTTGATTCCCAAGGCAAAATTTTCTAATTGAAGATAACAACTATACTGTTGTCAAAAGTTCATTTGCAATTGAACAACCATATTCTGGCGATCCTCTTTATAGATGTAAGGCAATTATACAGTAAAAATACACAACTATACGCAGATGAAATGTAGATCCTACACAACCAATGCTATTGACTGCGAGAATCAATAGACCAGCAGAAATACTGTCTCGTGACAATAAGATATCATGCAATGTGAGACATGATCCAACTAGACGTTCAAACTGAGTGATATGTTTCATGAAACTATGCACTTAACCTCCTAGACAGGTAAAGTCCAATATGAATTCCAAAGAGTGCAAATAAAGGACCATCGTTATGTCGCATTACATTGTCTTTTCTAGTTGGTTCCCACTTGGCCACAAAAATCAAAAAATTGACTGGGCATACATGATGTAAGTTGGAATATCTAACCATCTGATTCTTAGAATGAAACCCAATTTCAGTATGTCGTTGCTCCATATAGTATCAACTTCATCGCACAACTGATAACTACACTAAAGGGATCAGCTTATGGAAAAGAATAGATGTCACTAAAAAACAAGGGATATGTTCAGCTCTAAGTAGCTGAAAGAGAGTTATCAACCAGAGTGCAACTAGCAATCACCTGGACATCCAGTTGTTTTGCAAGTGGGCTAGTCTTTTTGAGAACTTCCTCTTGCAAGCGAGCATCAGTATCATCATAAGCTCGAACAAGCATGGGAAGAACATGCGAAATGAGGTGCACTGGAGTAGCCTGCCAAGTGAGAAGAACAAGATTATAAGATCCTACCATAGGTATAAACCATTAAATGATTGAATTGACCACAGATGAGTTTACCAGATAGGTAGAAAGCATTGTGGAACCATAATCACGCACATAACTGGAGGCTTAAGAGATAATTCCATTACCTTGTTAATAATAAGATCTGCATGCTTCACAAGTAACAATAATGTGTCACCTGCAGCTGAAGTCAAGACAGGAACAAGAGCCGGTAGGGTTGATAGTTCAAAATCAAGTTTGTCCTGAAGCAAATTTGAAAGGCATAAGCCTGCAACCCCAAGCCTGATAGTCATCCTGTAAAAATTACTCAACACGACCCAAAACAACTATATATAGATGCAGTGTTGGAACTTCTTAATACATCAGAAGACTAATTAATTGCCAACTTCTCATGTATCCCAAATGAAGCAACAATATTCACTATTCATGGCACCTCTTTTTTTTTTTTTTTCAACCCAACACCACTTGAATACCAGTACCAGTAAGCAAGATGATATAGCCCCACACACATTTCACCATTTGAACATCCTTAAGACATAAAAGTCACATAATCTGTCATTTGGACGTACAAATACAAAAATCAAATTTCGCCTCAAAGTGGTATAACCATGTTGAAGAGAATATAGAGATCAATGAACTAATATAGTACCTGGGACTCTGCAATCGTCAGAACCATGGGCAGAATCATAGGTTGCATTACCAAATTGCGGAGCTCTGCACAAAGTGGGGGGAGAACCTGTATCCAGAATGTCAAACGCACAGATCAGTCAACAAACATTTCAAAGGCAACAATAAATACAATCAGAAGAAGAATATTGATGCATTCATTATTCTGTCAGGACCATCATAACCGAATTGTGGGAAAGAAGCCAGAGCTTATTTAAGACATCATTTTTAGGACTACTCTAAGAATGGGCATACTGAGCTATAATGAGGAATAATATCTAGATAAAAGGGGGTAAAAAACTATCATTAGATAGGATCAAGTATTTGAATGAATTGAGTCTCCTTGAATTTTTCTTTTACAGTTACATAGCATAACATATTATATAGCAACATAAAATGATAAAGAAAGACCCAAATTTGAATAGCATTATGGTGATGAAGAAAATCAAACCTTATACCGCAACACACGGGCGTCAAAATCTTTCCACATCTCTGATAATGCTTTTAAAAATTCAGATTTTTGGATGTTGTCTCTCTCCTGTAAGTAATTACAAGCATAATAAGATTTAGTATCCACAAAGTTGAATGATAAGACTTTCTGAAGAAGCACAAAAACTGAAGTAAAAGACAAATTGCATACAAGCATGTGATCCAGGAAGCGAAGAGCGCGCAATCTAGTGTCCTCTCTGAAAAAAGATGAACCTGTAAACCAGACATCGCAAAAGATAATCAAAGTACAGTACAAAACAATTGGTGAGCGGAAACTCTTTGCATAAGCTGACAACTCAACTAAAACAAACAATCAACAGAAGAGAATTAAAACACTCATCCATTCAACGCCAGTGATTTCCATGCAAATTCTAAACAACTAACACATGTAAAAGAAAAACTACGCATCCAGTGATTGCAAACATGATTAGAAAAGAGCTACAAGTAAAAGACACCAACCCTAACCTGTAAAATCCAACGCTGTTGGCCGCGAAGCCTCATTCGCAGAGATCATTCTCTGCAAATCTGGAACCAACTCCCTTGGAATGGTGGAAAATGCCTCACTGGTTAGGTAAGTCAGACTATTCATATACTGCAAATATTTGGACAAGAACAATTGTTCTCAACATAAGGACATGCACATTAAATGCAAATCAGAAAGAATGAAACAACAAGAATCATTCAGGATGAATATGCTCCTCCCATCTTAAATTGTTCCACTAGTGTAATATGTTTGTTTGGCCTTAAATTTATCTTAGTAAAATCCCTACTCTTTCGAGCTAACTAGTATTCCCTAATTTTCATTCTATCAAGGAAGGGTCTGGGGGAAGAGCAGTGGGTGGTGCCTTTTGGTCTAAAGAATGCCGGTGCGACTTACCAGCGAACTATAGTCAAGTTTAACATGACTGTCACCATAACTACCCCAAATCAAATGGAAACGTTTGACAAATCAGTCAGGAAGGAAAAAAGCATAGTGTTATGTGTGCTCCTTATTCTTATTGACAAACTACTATGACACGATACAATGTCCAATAACTTATATTACAACATGTCCACCAATAGTTATGATGAGCTGATGCCTCCAAGTTCGGTAGATGAACCCAAGTTCTCATGGTCTGATCAAAATGCACGCGGCTAGCATACATGTGACTGAATATGCAAGGATCTATGTGTATATGTATATACATAAATGTAAAAGATGGCATCGCCTACCACATCATGTTACTGGGCACTTTACTGATGAAACTTCGATCTTAATTTAATCAGAGTTATAAATTAGAACAAACTATAAGTTTGTTTATACATGAGTCTATAAGCAACATCAAGCGTTCGGGGATTGGTCAGGCGAAATCTGCCTGTCACCCATCAAGAGTACCTATGTTCCAATTTCAACCCTCAAACATCTTAAATTTTGTGCCCTGATAATTACTAAGTCAAACATTGGTGCAGTACATGCTGATCTTGGCCCTATCTGCAGTGGACCACACAATATCGAATATTCACAACTTCTCTCTCAGGTTTTTGTGACAGATCACTTAAAAATCCTCAAGTTTTCTGATAGATCACTTCAAAATCAACAAAGTCAAACTCAGTCAGTGAACCTATGTTTGGCATATAGTTATACCTCTATCTATGAATACTAAAGCAAAGCAACATGGCTTTCTCTCGGGCAATCTAGATCAGTAGGCCTATGAGTCTTTAACCAAGTTTATTGCTGATAATATGATGATGAAAGCCCACAGAAAGAGAAGGAAGATTGGTCACACAACAAAAGGCTACAGTTAAATAACTTCCCTTTTGTCCATAACCATATCAATGCAACATGAATCAGAAAACTGGAAAAATAGTACCTTTTTCTAGATATGGAACTCAAGAATACAAAATTACAAATCAAATAGATGGATTCGCCAAAAGATTCTAGCTCATTCTTAAAATGTTGTAAGTCAACGGCATATGTAACAAGCACAACAAGGATATTATACATTGAAGATGCCCATAGATGCAAGTCAAATTCAGCAAATCTACTTATACACAGGAAACAGAACACTGGACCTAGCAAGAAATTATATCAATGACTGAACAAGATTTATTCCTAACATTAGGCCAAATAACAAAAGGTGAATACTGGACCAAACAAGAAATTATATGAATGACTGTACAGGATCTATTCCTACCTTTTAGGCCAAATGAGAAGGGGTGCAAAAACATCATATTCATTAGTAAATCTGAAGATATAAAATTGCATATTCTAAACATAAATAGAAATGATCTATTTGCTCATGTCAAAGTAACACATAGAATGCATATGCTATTGCCTATTTCTGAGACTGTAAAAATTGAAGTACGTCTTAGAATGTATATTGTGCAAAGCCCATGATTCATTGAGTGTTGAACCTTTTAGAACTGATCATGAAGCAAGAGCAGCTATTTACAGATATCAGAGCGCAACAGAACCATTCAACAAGAGAACATGCAAAAGTTCAAGGGAAATGAAAAGCATACCATTTTTACATTGTTGTGGCAATCAAATAAAGGTTTTCGAGCTACACAGTGATAGGCAAGGCATCCAAAGCTGAAAATATCAGCGGCAGTGCCAACTGAAGATGTTTTGCTTCGAACCAGTTCAGGAGCAGTGTAGTTTATTGATGGCTGCAAGGGCAGTATAGAATCTTCTACATCGTATTCCTATTAAACCAAAGCATGTTAGAATCTAGTCTTTATATCATTCGAGTTTGCGTTAGACCAAATCACCATGGAAAAAGGAAATCAAAAGCCAATTAGAAATGCAACAATGTTAACTGCCCTAGAGGAATCTGGAAAAGTGCCTAATATAGAAAGTCCGCTCAAGTAAATGAAAGACAAAGCAGACACTCAATTTACAGTTACTCTGCAAAACTCCACTCAGATAACCTGCACAAACTAGACCCTTTTGTGAGGTAATATAGTGATAGTAGCAAACCTCTTCATCACATTGATATATTCCATCCACTAAGTCTATCGCGTATATGTGGTCATTTCTAGGAAGAGCTAGCTCTTCTTCTCACTATAATATCCACTTTTACCATTACTTGTCCTTCCACTAATCCATCACATTTCTGAGACCAATTCCTTGAACAGCATTAAGTTTCTTTTTTTTTTCTTTTTCCATCCTTCATCAGGAGCAACATGAGATAATAATGAATAGGTGTCACATCAGACAAACCAAAAGCAATTTTTTTTGGAAATATCTAGGGGAAGATGCATAAAAAACTAAATATCAAAATTCTAGAGGAAAGGAAAAATATATGCACATTTACCAAGCTCAACAAATCTATTACTCACAGCATAATGGAATGCCTGCATGCTAGAACCATTGGAGGATTGATCAGTAGAAATCGCAAAACCAAAACCTCCAAGTTTCCAAGCTCCATTAGAAGTAATGAGGACAGTCTGCCACAGACAAAATGGCAAATCAGTTCAGCCAAGCAATAGAATGCACCCTCCAAGACAGAATGCAAGCAATTACCAGAGACACCAGACCAGTAAATATAAATATTTAAATCTCATCCATTAGAATGAATAGCTATTGTTTCCATCACATATTATTCAATTTGTGGTGAGCATAAAAGGTTGTTCTCGTTCTATTTGAAACCGAATATGAAGAAAGTCAAAGTTTCTAGTCACTTCTGAGAGTTCAATTATACCAAACGGAAGAAGAAATGGAAAAAGAAAAATGAAAAAGAAAATTAGGAAAAAAGGTAAGAATGAAATTTACAGATACCACACAAGAGATAATTTTTCTTGCTTCACATAACACACAAGATTTTGAAGTGACAAATTTACAGATAATTTTTCTTACTTGACATTACACACAAGATTTTGAAGTGACAAATGTACAGATGCCTCTCTAAACAACTTGTGACTATGTCTTCTTCTTTTTTGTTTTTTGTTTTTTGTTTTTTTTTTTTTTCCATTCTAGAATTTGGAAAGCTAATTTAAAGATTACAAAGCAGTATTCACTGCCAATAGAAGGGAATTAAGAAGAATGAAAGACAAAACAAATGCATGAACAAAATTGTAGTTAAGATCTTTAGAAAAAGAAATCATAACCTCAGGTGATATAGCCCTGTGCACAAGGCGTGCATTGTTATGAAGGAAATCCAATGTCTCCACAATCTGGAGAAGGCCATGCTTCACCTCCAACAGTCCCATTTCCTGCAGCAGAATATAGTCCATCATTGAGAACTTCCTAGTGATAATGTGAATAACAGTAGATTTGATGTGAATAGTTCCCTAAGCCAAACAGAATTGAACTATGGCACATGAAGCACCAAGTGGAAAGTTGCATTTCAACCTTCACAAAATAAGCAAGCCAAACAGGAAAAGCAGAGGAAAGTTTGACGCTGCAAAGGTTACAAACCTGTGGAACATCTTGAAATCTTTCTACACACTCAAGAGTCCATAACATAATTTCTCACTTTGTGGCAGCAGGAACCACATATACTAGTGTATATTTCTTGGAACAACTAGAATCTTACTTAGAGGTAGGTAGACACTCAATGCACACCGTTAACTAATAATAGATGCTTTGAATGACATCCAAGACAATCAATGTCCTTGAAACAATGATAATACAATTTCAATATCTCTGGTTCCATAAAACATATGTTTGGAAGAAAATCTTAATTATTCTCCCTCCTCTGTGTCCAAATTCCTTCTCCAGTATTGCTAACTCACTCGCAGCAACTTAAGTATACTAAGCCAAAATTCATTCTATTTTAATCCACATCAAAAGACTAGCTCCAAATATTATAGCAACAACCCAAATTTAACCAAATACTAATCGAAACCTTTATTCACTACTAAATCTTAAAAACCACAAAAACCCAAATTGAATCGAAAGCCATACCATTCCCTTGAGCTCCTTAGGCAACTTCGGAATACCCTCCACATTCCCCAGCGCATTAGCCACCGATGCAAACAGCGGTTCCGTGACCATAGCCATGGCGTTCTTACTCTCATCCAGCGCCTGGACCACGTGAACCACTCCAGGGTGCCTCAACCTCACGAGTCGGGCCGCATCTGCCCGAATCACATCCAAAAACGCTTCTTCCGCGGCCTTCGTCAGCCCGGCCCGCTGTCTGGCCTCTGACAGTGCCTTCTTATCCAACACCCAGACGCAGACGGTAGGGTAGACCGCGGCCATACCGTCCCGCGATTTGGCTGAGTACAATTTCCAGGCGAGGCCCGGGCCCGCGGAGCCGATCTGATCGGCAAGGACGTAGTCCTGCATGGGCTTAGGTAGACCCGTAACCTCTTGCACGGTGGTTTGCACTGTCTTCTCAAGCACGGCCGATGCCTTGGCTAAGGCCTGTTGAAAGGTCTTCATGTTGAGGGACATGATTGGCGGCGTTAGGGGGGCGTTTTGGGATCGGCGCAATCGGTGTCGGTGGCCGATAAAGGTCGTCGGCGGCAGGGGAGAAAGGAGAGATCGGAATTTTGAGATGATCGGAGGCCCAGATCCCACGCCTCTTTCTCTCTCTCTCTGGCTGTTGCGGCAAATGCTTGGGTAAACTGTTTTTGTTCTTTTTTGGAGTGAAAAATAATAATAATGAAATGAAAAGGCCACGTTGGAAATATGTGGGAAATTCGGTTCACATACTTTTTGAGTTTATTACATTTTAACCCCTTTCTTCTTGTTATTACTAAATTTAGCCGAAACGTTTCTGTAAATTGCTGATAAGTCTAGTAACCTTTTGTTTTCAAAGTGTAGTGTTTCTTTAGTTACTTCTTGTCCTTCTTTTTTTCTTTTTTTCCCCTTTTCGATAAGAGTGTAGTTGATATAAATTATAATAGTAATGATATGATGAATAAATTATATGGATCATAATGATTAAAATACAATTTAAAGAAACTAACCGGTCATATAATCACTGTAAAAATTTATCATAAAATTATTAAAATATGGTCAAACTTTATTTGAACAATTCTTGAGGTTTAACTATTACTCACTCTGTTCCTTTGGTTTGTTGTTTAAAGTTTTTGCTCAATAATATGGAAGGCAATTAATATTCGTACTTGAAAATTATTAAGACTAAAATGCCCCGTTAGTTTGCTAATTAGTTGTTCGGAGATTTTTAGGAATTTATAAAAGATACTTATTAAAGTGAAAGGGTATTTTGGGAAAAATCTTAATAAATTCATTCTTGAAAAAGTGAGAATGAAAAATATTTTGGAACATTTTTTTCTTAAAGTAAAAAATAAAAGGCAATGGAGGGGGTATCAATTTTGGTGGTTTAATTTTCAATTTTATACTTTCAAATATAAAAATAAACAATATGATTTTTTGTTGTTTTTTATTTGAAAATAAATATGTATATTGATTTACTAATGTGAATGTCATTATGTACAATTGAAAATGACACTATAACATGAAGGTATTAATTTGTGAATCGCAATATTCTTTATTTCACATCAACTAAATCATTGTCATAAAAATATTAATATTTGATTTATTAGGTGTCTTATTTAAATTAAAATGGGATAAAAATTTAATATTTAATTTTATTGTGGATCCTTTTTTTTTAACAAAATAGAAAAAGGAAAAAATTATTTAAGTGTACTAAATTTTAATCATTGGTGTAAGTGAAATATTTGTCCAACTCAATGGAATATGTGTATAAATTTGAAAATTAAAAAATAAAAAACATACAGACTTCTACTAAATGGGTTAAGTAATGACAATTTGATAATTTTCAAGACGACATGATAAACAACATAAACTCAAATTAAAAATAATATGTTGAATTAAGAGACTTGTCAGGTGGGTTGAAATTTATTAAACTCAACAGTAACTTAAAATAATAGCTAGTTAGGTTAGATCGATTCTGGAGTTAGAATCCAACTCATTGTACATTAATGTTGTCTATTGAACTTAGGCCACATTTGATTGGCCTATTTATGGTATTTGGGCTGAACCTGTCTTAAATGCACCTACATTTATTTATGCTAGTCTCCCTAAGCTTTGGGCAATTTACAGCTTCCATAAATTACATAAATTTGGGTTTTGATGGATTCGGGTTGTAAATGATTAATTGAAAATTTGTTTTTCGTTCGCATTCATATCCATTTACAATGGATATCTCCATATTCAGTTACAAATATTCAAGTAATAAATGAATACAGATATAGTAATTACATATCCACTCCATTTAATATCCGCTTCGAATGTGTATTCATCAGATATATTCATATAATTATATTTGTTATCCAAATCAGATAAATAACATTAGAAATTATTATTATTATTATTATTATTATTATTATTATTATTATTATTGATGTGACCAAGTTTCCCTCTATTAGGCCACGTCACCTTCCCACCGGAGAGATAATGCCAAGTATGAAGCCGAAGGCCCTCGAATGGGTGTGCTGTCCTCGAAAGAGGTTCTAAGCCACCAAAGAGGGGCTTCCAAGTGTGCCCTCGAATGGGTGTGTTGTTTTCGAATGAGATTGTAAACCACTAAAAAGGGGCTTCCAAGTGTGCCCTCGAATGGGTGCGCTGCCTCGAATGAGGTTGTAAGCCACCAAAGAGAGGCTTTTAAGTGTGCCATCGAATAGGTATACTGTTCTTGAAAGAGGTTGTAACCAACCAAAGAGAGCTTCCAAGGGTGCCCTCGAATGAGTGTGCTGTCCTCGAAAGAGGTTCTAAGCCACCAAAAAGGGGCTTCCAAATGTGCCCTCGAATTGGTGTGCTGTTCTCGAAAGAGGTTCTAAGCCACCAAAAAGGGGCTTCCAAGTGTGCCCTCGAATGGGTGTGTTGTCCTCGAATGAGATCCTATGCTCCCAAAGGGGGGCTTCCAAGTGTGCCATCGAATGATTGAGCTGTCCTCAAGGGAAGATGTCCCTTTCGAGGGCATGTCTGCTGGATCCTTGGTGAGTACTTGGCCCATATAACAACTAAGGGGGGCCCAACTACGCTGTCAGATACAGACAACTCCAGCCACCAAAATATGCCCTGACAAGATAAGTGGACCCTTTAAGTTGCAGGTGTCTTATATACTCCCTTATAAGTGCAATCTCAAGCATTAAATGCCCAATATGTGCATTTAATGCAAAAGTCAAGCCCCAGTAATGAGAGTAGGGCCCAACCGCCATTTTGGACTTCAAGATATGACAAAAAATATGTCCACTTGTACTCCCTGGGTCAAATCATATGGTCAATCCCCATCAACCCCATCAAATCAAAGACCCACTCTCATTATAAATAGGCAAAAGGCCCTCCCACATAAGGTATCTTACGTATTTTGCATTTTCTTCTAAAAAATAGCACTTTACTATTCATCATCTTCTCTAAATACCCTACAACTGACTTGAGCGTCGAAGAGCCTACGCCGGGGCAAAATCGGCTAGTCTCACGTGCGTGCGTTCCTCCCTCTTTGACAGGTAGGCCACCAGCATTATCATCCGGAGCTCTTCGGACCCCGACACGTGGTCGAACCAAAAACCGACCGCATCAATTATTATTATTATTATTAGTAGTAGTAGTAGTAATAGTAGTAGTAGTAGTAGTAGTAGAGGTCGTGGTGGTGGTGGTAGGAGTACTATATATATATAATGCTGGGATTTCAAATTATTGAGTAATCGCAAGGGCACGATATATATAACATATAATACGAAACATAGGTTCTAGTCTTAATATCAAGTAGACAAATGACAAATAGAATCGATGCAATATCATATTTTCAAGCCCACGTATAATTCCAAATCAACACCATGTATCGTTTCACAACTTGGATGTGATACCAGAAATATGTATGATTCCTATCATATAACATATATGTATTCCAGATAAGTAAAGTATGAATACAACTAATACCAAAATAAAGATAAACAAAAGAAGCAATTTGAAAATTTATATTTTTCATCAACTGGTATTAAAAAATGTCATTCCAGAATTTGGTAAATGTAGTTTTAGTAACTTATTTCTATGACTAAATCTCTAACTTTTGGCAACTTGTCATAAAGAAATATTTGTCTCACTATCCAGTGCATTGTGATAGGGAAATTCCTTATAGAATAAGACAATCCAAAGACTATTTTTCAAGTCACACAACTATATGAGAATCTCACTTTGAAAGTAATCAACTTTTTATAAGTGTTTATAAGTGTTCTGATCTATAACACTCATATTTGAATAAAGGTATGAACTATCAAACTCAAATAGAGACATAGACATAAAGCGGAAATGGCTTCAATCTACAACACTCATATTCGACGAAAGTATGAACCACTAGACTCGAATAGAGATATAAACACAAAGTGGAAAAGTATTAACTATGATATTCACTCACAATTATCTAAGGTGTGCACTTAAAGAATATAATTTTCAAAAAAATCTTCTAGAGATTTTCATCTTATATCAGAGTCACTCTCATTTCTCTTCACTCTTCTAGGTCTTTATTCTTTCAAGAATGGTACCACGTATGTATAGGGAGCATACTCAACATACTTATTTATAGGTACTCTTCCAAGTCTGGTACATGTATTTATAGGGAGTATAGGAGCCAATACATTAAAGGTGACTTTAATGCACCTGCTACATCAATACCAATTATATCAATTGGAAAGCATTCCAGTAATTTTTGTAACTTTAATACTATCTACACCAATTTCTGTAACTTCAATACCAATTATAGGCAGTGATTTGAAAATCGGATTAGCCGGTTCAACCGTTGACTGATGCCTGATCCGGTCTGGTTGACCACTCAAAACCACCTCTTGGTTGGACCAATCAAAATCGAAAATTTTTCATCAAAAGTGGATAAAATCGGTGCCGGTTTACGAACCTAGTCGTTGATTTATTCTCCAAAATTAAACTATGTCTATTGAGAGTCCAAAAAATGTGGCACAAAGAAGAAAAAAATTGACTCAAAAGACCTAAAATTTATTTTTTCTCCTTCTCAGGACACAGAAAAACATGGCACAAAGAAAAAAAAATTGATTCGAAAGCAACATAAAATGAAGAAAATAATTAAGTTGCAAATCAAAAGAATTTGAAAAAATGAGACTTAAGAGCCAATTCAAGGAGAAGATAAGAAAGAAAATAGAAGTAAGGTTAAATTTCTGCCATTGTACGTTGCCAAGAAGGAGCCTGTACTCCTTCTGCCTCTTCGTTTCTGATTTTTCTATTGCCATGGAAGAGCTTGTAATCTTGCCTCTTCATTTATGATTTTTCTATTATGTGATGTTGAGTTTGGTGGCAGTGACCAATAGTAGCTGACATATAAGTCAAAATATTTAAGGATAATTACGTTATACCAACTGAGGTTTTGTGTAATTACTAATACAATCCCTCATATGTGACTATTTACAATTACACCCCCTATAACATGATAATTTTTGAAACCCTGATGATTTTTGTGAAATCACTTTTTTACCCTTGTGGTTGAACCTCCAAAAATACTCAAACTTAATACTTTTATATTATACTGAAAATACCTCCAATTGAATGTAAAAATAAAAAACTATATATACATATAAACGTAATGTATACATATTTTTGATTTTTTCTTTATTTTTCACCTTTTTTGTCTTCTTCTCTTTTTTTCTATTTATTTTTTTTCCTTTTTCTCTCCTTCTTTATCTCTTCCAATCGTCTTTCTCCACTTCTTCTCTCTCTTCTCCGTCACCACCGTCTCTACCCCTGCCCACCGCCCCCACCTTATTGCCATCCCCTCTCCCGCCGAACCCAACCCTTACCCCCACCTACCACCCCTATCCCCTCCCCGGCCAACCCAACCCCACCTCTTCCCAAACCCCCATTCATTGCCCCCACCCTCTCCTCTTTCCCTCTCCCGCCCAACCCAACCCTTACCCCTACCTACCACCCCTATCCCCTCCCCGGCCAACCCCAACCCCTCCTCTGCCTGTTGCCGCCAACCCTTTTCCCCTCTTCTGCCCAACCCCACCCCCTTCCTCACTTGGCGCTACTGCCTATCTCCTTTTCCTCATCTCCCCTCCTACCGCCTATCCCCTCCACCGCCAAACCCCACCCCATTCCCCTCGCCCGCTATCGCCACCGCCACTGCTGTCCATAATGGTGAATCTAGGATGATGGTGATGGTGATTTTATTTTAAAACAAACCTATAAATATATCTCATACTATATAAAATTAAGAAAAATAATTTTAAAAATAATTATTAAATTCATGAAATTAAATTTTGCACTTGAGAATTACAAATAACCCTAAGACCACCCTATGGGCATTATAATCATGCTAAAAAGTCAAAATTATGTGACAACTAAATTCCTACCAATGGAAAGGTATTTTTGGAAGTTTATAGTTCAAGACTAACGGTGTTAAACAAAAATCGCAACGGCCACTAACGAAATGAGGTATTTGCTCTAACACGGAGGGGGTGTAATTGTAAATAGTCAAATGTTAGGGGGTGTATCGATAATTACACCAAACTTCAGGGGGTGTAGACGTAACTATTCCAAATATTTATATATGTGTGTGTAGTAGTGGCACACATGGTTGAGTGTATGGTTGTGCAAGTGTGTGTATGTGTCAAGTGTGTTTATATATATTAGATACATATATATATATATATAAAATTGTTGTGTGTGTGTGTATATGAATGTGTGTGCTAGTTGCTAACTTTCTAACTTTTATAAATTAATTTTTTCCTTATATATATGTTTTGATAATATTAATAATATTATATCAATTAAAAATATTTATTACATATTATGATGTCATATCTGATTGAACCAGTCAAACCGATAACCAGTAAGGCCGCCGGTTCATCTTCTGGTCCGATTTTCAAGGTATGACTTCTAACAACATCTGTAATTTTTTTTTTTTGTTAAGAGTTTTGGCTACAAGATTTTATGTTGGATCCCTGAATAACAAAATTTGGATCTCCTCATAATGAGGAACATCCCACACAATCACTCTTTTTGCCAAGTTATGTCCCAGCTTGGCAAGTCTATTCGCACAACTATTTCCTAATCTTAGAGTATGTTACAGCTTGACAATTCAATGATGCTTGAGTAACCTTATGCAATCCTCTATTATTAAGCCCAATAGGTGACCCTCACAGTCAACCGCCCTAATAAGCTTAACAATAACCTCATAACCAATTTCTACCTCAACACATTGTGTTCTTCATTCCTACGCCATTTTTAAACCATGTCTCAACCCAAGTAGTTCCACGATTGTTATAGAAGTGTGCCCAAGTTTGAGAGCAAATTTGACAATCCACTTTCCTATGTGATCCCGCAGTAATCCCCTGGCAGCCCCAAATTTGATCTGCTAACGATAGCTCCCATCCATATTAAGTTTGATCCGTTTGTCTGAGAGAGCTTTCCATCTCACATCCGATCTTCCTCTATTTTGTCGGAGGCTCTAGATATGCCATAATCATCTCCAACACTGACATTTTCACTACATTAATTGTTTCTTTAACTAACTGGACCTTTTCCATAAACACCGCCATATTTCTAACTAGACAAAGAGTCCAGATTGTAGCTAAGACAACGTGCCCCAAGCTACTCTCTGGTACAATGATATTGCAAAACTTGGCTTCCATATTTTCCTTGAACCAATTTTGGGAGATTTGGTGATTAATCTCCCAAAATTCAGCAAACTATGTTAGTGTAATGATAAACTCCCAAACCTGTTTCACCTTCGGACACTCACAAAGTATAAGCATCTCATTTCCAACTGTGCCAGGACTTATCACATAAGAGGCCGTTGTTGACAACTTCCTCCGGCATCTCAATGAATTTGTTAGCAAGATCTTATGTTGGCATAACTAGATCAAGATTTTGATTTTTTTCGAGACACTGCAATTTCCATGTCCACTCCCACTTGTTTGGTTCCTCCACCATATTTTCATTAACTCAGGAGAGTGATCTGTAAACTGACTTACATGTGAAAAGACCATTGGTAAAGCCCTCGCCCCCCCCTCCCCCCCCCCCCCCCCAAATTCATTTATCTTCTCCTTACAATATTAAGGGTAGTGGTAAGTCCATGATTTTCTTCTTGACGTCCGCAAGGATTTCAGTAAAAATGGTAGAGAAATCCCTAAATCCTATCATTAACAAAATGGTATCAGCCAAAGTTAAATTGTTCTCCTCATTGCATACACTTTCTCCCATCACCTCTTTTAAATTTTCCCCACCCAACCACCTATCGTGCCATAACGAAAGTTTGTTACCTTGCCCAATGCACCACAACATTCTTTACTCCACTGTTTTTAAGGACTAAGGGATATCCCCTTCCATGTTCGGGAGGTGTCTGCTTTTGGTTTGTGGATGGTGATATCTTCTTATTTCAAGTATTTGTGCTCAAAAATTTGAGATCATAGGGAAGACTCCTCATTAAGTACCCACTATCCCACCTTGGCCAACATCACCACATCCATTTTTCGGGCTTCTTTAGTGGCAAATCCACCTTTTTTTTTGTTGCATGACACTTTATTCCATCCAATGAGGTGGATATTCCTCGAGTCAGCTGTCCCTCCTAAAGAAATTTTTTGTTGATTCATCTAATTTGTTACACACATGGAAAAGAAGCCAATTTGTATGCATCACGTAGACCGATATAGTTGAGGTTACTGACTTGATCAATGTGACTCTCCTCGCCAAGTTTAAGTTAGTGGCTTTCCAAGCTGATAACTTTGTTTGCACCCGGTCAACAATCTCTACGAAAGCCCTATTGAGATTGCGGCCCATGCAACACTAATTATACCGGTTGAACCATCGGTCAAATCGATTAAGCTCTCGATTCATATGCCAGTCTGGTTTTCAAAACATTGATTTTGAATCATGAATTTTGTCTCCTTTCTCATGGGACAGTGGTCCCTTGCTTAGGATTTCCATATTCATGCAATCAACGTCTTTATCCATCTGCACATCCGATTCTTGTTCCCTTTTCCCTAACACCTAAAATTTGTTTCTACTGTGAAGCCTGGACCCTATCATTTGAGAATTTTGCCTTTGTCATTTCACAAGCATCCAATCCCCATACTTGTCCTCCTACAACCTCAGTTTATATCTCATGTAGGTAGACTCCGTTTTCATTGGAATCTAGGTTCTTGGTAGGGCTATAAACGGAAAATTGAAAATTTGATTATCGTCCGCGTCCGTATCCATTTATGAGGTACATTATCCACATCCAGTTTAAAGTGGATATATCCATATTCGATTATAGGTATCCGAGTAATAAACATATACGGATATGGTAATTAGATATCCACTCCGATTATATATCCATTGGATATATCTGTTTACTTATATCTGTTATCCGCATTCAATAACTTATATTAAATTATTATTATTATTATTATTATATCCTTATCTCTTCTTACTCTTTATATGATATAATTAGATTATTTATTAATTTATATACATTATAAGAATAAATAGAAAAATAGGAATGAATAATATGAATAATATGAATTATATTAATTGCATTAATGAAAAAATATACTAATATCTTCTTACTTTTTATGTGCTTTAATTAGATTATTTATATTTGCATATTTGCTATGTATATAAATTTTATTTTATACTATTAAAATAAATTAAATAAGTAATACATATTATATTAATTATAATAAACAATAATGATAAAATAAACCTTAAATAATATCAATAAAACACTCTAATTATCTCAAATCTTCATAATTCAACAATGAAATAAAAGAATAATATATCAACTTTACTTCTATCAATGAGTATATGCTATATTGTTATTTGCTATGCATATAAATTTTATTTTATACTATATTAATTATTATATAAGTAAAAATATGATAATAATAATACTATATTTCTTTAATAATTAGCATCAAGTGAAAAAAAAATATGCATATATTTTGCTACTCTCAAGATTCGAGCTTGGGACCTCTAACTTGAACAACAACACCCGCCACCACTACGCCAGGAGGGGGATCAATAATGTGTTATGACTTTTTAGGTTTTAAAGTAAAGGTACGAACTTTGAATTGTTGCCCTAAAATTTCATTCTTCCCCCACAATCCACATTTCAGATTTCTCACTTCTGCTCGAAAAGCAGAATAGGCAACAGAACCGCGACTCAGATCTGCCATTTTCGCACTTAGTCACCGAAAAATCTGATCTTCTCACTTCGTCAACTGAAAATCCACAATAGGTCAGTAAATATTTTCCATTTCAAAAGCTTATTTAACTATGGAGTATGAAAAATTATCTAATTGTTCAAAGATGCACAATAGGAAAGCACATGTATGTTATGTTCAAAAATAGAAAATTATCTTATTGTTTAAAGATTATTTATGAAGAAAAGTTTATTATGCACTTTTATGAAGTGATGAGTTGAATCTCTTGAGGAAGAGCTTGAGTGTTTGACTATGTTTTTTAAAGAATAGCTTGTTTTATATTTGGTTCTCTTAGGTTGGGTTTCGTAAGAAAGCCCTAAACTTTAACTGTGTTTCTTGTATTATTAAACTCTTTTTCCTTTTTCTATTTTTATAGATATATTTGGTTAGTTGTGAAGCAATGTCACAATCTAGGGCCGCCACTTCAACACAATCAATGAGGGGGAGTAGTGTAAATGTTGAAAATTCAACACCCGATGACTCCGAACAAGCTCAACAAGTTGAACTAGTTGAAGTTAAACGGACAAAATTAACTTCTACGGTATGGAAGCACTACACTAGGGAAGCCGTGGGAGGTAACGGTAACATTACTACTATTTGCAATTATTGTAAAAGAAAGTTTGATGGGCCTAGTAAAAACGCAACATCTCATTTGAGAAATCATACTAAAACTTGTCCTCTGAGGACCTCAAGTGACATACGACACGCTTATATAGTGATTATACAAATATTTATATGAGCAAAGTCCGTTCCTTTTGGGCTGATTTATTTGCAGAATATGGAAATACATCGCTTGTTTTTTATGTATGTGAATCTTCATCTAGTCATCTTGAGAATCGCATCATTGTTGATGATTCAATGCCTATGAATCCTATTATTTCAACATTTAAAGCTCTTGTTGTGGAAACTAAAGCTACCACTCTTCCTATAAAAAGTGAGATTGAGTTGTATTTGGAGGAAGGATTGTTACAACATGACGAGCTAGATAATGCATTTGATGTTTTACATTGGTGGAAGAATAATGGAATGAGGTTCCCAACTCTTTCAAAGATGGCTCACGACATCTTGCCTATTCCATATACCTCAGTATCGTCAGAGTCCACATTTAGTCAAGCACGTAGAATTGTTGATTATACATGTGCTTCATTAAATTCGGAAATAGTAGAAGCTTTACTTTGTGTCGAAAATTGGTAGCAAACACTTAGAAGTGAAGGTATGCATGTCTTTTATTTCTTTTAAATTTTTCATTTATATAGTAATAAATAAGTATATAGATAGACTAATGATCATTTTTTTAGAGAGTAAATGGATGCACCTTGGAGTACATGATTTGAAGGTTGATGCATCTCATATTGTTTGGTGTAAAAGGTAACTTTTTTGTTATTGTTTTCCACTATTAAATATTCATGTTCGATACAAGTTTTTTTTCACTTTTTTCTTACTCTTTCTTTTCAAGGTATGCTTGGTGAATAAAAGAAGATAAAGTGGTTGGAGCAAAAGTTTAGAAGCTGCTTTGTTAACAATTCTGATTTGTGATAATTTATGTAATGTTGTGTTAACATTTTGGACTTTGATTGTATTTGCTCCTTTGGGATGAAAAACTTTCTAAATCTCAGATAGTATTTCACTTAATCTCGGATAGACTTTATAGTGGTGTGTTGGTGAGATAAAGTTTGTTTTATTCTACTTCATGTTGTACTTTATCTTATATTTCTTTTTTTTAAATATGCATGAATGGATAAACAGATTCAGATATTCGGATAAACAAATTTGGATATCTAATCAAATATTCGGATAAACGGATTCGGATATCTAAACAGATATTCGGATAATTGTTAGCGGATTCGGATATTCAGATATTCGGATATCCAGAAATTCATAATTATGTTATATTTGTAAAAATACTAAACGGATACGGATATATCCGAATTCGCAAAATATGGGCCGGATGTGGATTCGGATATAGGTTGCGAATATCCGAAGGATTTGGATACGGATACGGTAAAATTTAATTGGATACGGATACAGCATATCCGCTTCGTTTAATATCTGTTTACAGCCCTAGTTCTTGGGACACTCTGGGCTTTTGTGGCCGACCATTCCACATTTGAAAGAAATCGCATGCAAATTCTCACATTTCACCGAGAGAAGATTGTCTCCAATATCCATTGCAATTTTCAAGGGCCGATCAAGTTCAACTTGGACACAAAACCTCACAAACTTTCCTCTTGTTGCCCAATAAGTGTTATGATCAACTTTAATGGGTATCCCTCCGCTCGATGCCATTGCGTAGACTATATCTTTGTGGTAGTACTCAATAGGAAGTTCCGGTACCCTTATCCATACCATGGTCATATTAAGCTTGCCTTTTCTAGTAATGATTAATTGGGGTTCCATTTTCTAGTAACAAGATAATGATTAAACAACACCCATAGGCCCTTAGTGAGTATATGTTCCACCTTCTCACATTCGTTAACCTTCAAGATGAAAAATAACTATGCCAAAGATCAATGAGCTCAAAATCCCCTTGAAGCCGCCACATTGTAGTAATTCTTGACGATAAAACATTGTAGTTAATAGATCTGCCCAACATTTTTAAAATGATGGCTTTTGCCCATGTTGAGTGAATCTGTTTTTCATACTCTAGATCGAGAATAATTATTGGGAAAAGATAATCCTCCTATAGGTTGATAACTTTCACTTTGTCAAGATTTATGAGACCCTGCGGGGAAAACTTGATTGCCTTTTCTTTATTTTTGCCAAGGAGAGAGTCAAGATAAGAATGATTCCCTATATCAGTATTTTCATGCATTGGTGAATGATGCATGCCAACCATGTTCTCATTATCGAATCCATTAGTTTTGATATTCTTAGTGCTTCACTGCACCAGTCTTCTTCTTCTTCACGAAAACATGTAAGCGCCTTGATACTTCCATGGTTTTCTTTTAATCTAATATACTAGTAAATTGTATGAACCTCTTTTACTTTAAAAAAGTCAACAAAAAAAAACAACTACTAGTTACCTTGCAACATCTATAATTGTAAACCAGTTGCAGATATAACTTCCAGCAACAGTAAAAAAGAGGTGTTTCTATGATTAATAGCAACACATAAATGTCTAAATGGATAAGACGCAGACAATTCCCTAATGGGGTACTTAGTTGATATTTTGACAAGTGATTGATGCTTAACCACATAAATACATGAATTATCTTGGTTAAACATCTAATATGTGATACAATATAACCCACAAACAGTTATATTTATGGTTCACTCATTCCGTAATATATATATATATGGGCTTTATTCTATAAATTCAACCATAAATGTCATCCTTTTATTCTTAAATAAAAACACCCATAAATATTAGCATATAAATATACCATTTTCAATAGCTAATATCTTCTTATAAATAAAATATATAGAAAAAAAATCTAATTTACTCGTATCTCAATAATTCACAATTAATGAAATAAAAGTGTAAGCAAAAATAACTTTACTTATATTAATGAGCATATACTATAATCATATATATAAACAAAAATTTCAATTAGAGAAGTTATATTAATTTTATTTGATTTTTTATTCATATAAATAGATTCGGATATTCAAATAAGCATATTCGAAAATTAAATCGGGTATTTGGCTAACTAAAAGTGGAAATGGATATTCAAATATTCAAATATCCATAATTTTGTCTGCCTTTTAGAAATACTGAATGGAAACGGATATATTCAAATTCACAAAATATCCGTCGGATTCAAATTCGTGTGAATTTGGATATATGAGATTTTGAATATCTGTTGGATTCGGATATGGATACATATATCAAAAAACTTAATTGGATGTGGATTCGAGTACTGCATATCTGCTCCGTTTAATATCTGTTTACACCCCTAGGATTGCTGAATTGGAATTTAAGGTTTTCAAATTCACAACAACAAATTCTTTCAAACTTGCTTGGATGAATTCATATTGTTATTGAATTCACATCATTTTGCTTTATTTTAAAGTTACGTTTTGAGTTATTGTGATGAATTTTAAAATCCATCACAATTAACGTTATTTAAAATTCTCCCATCGAACCATGTTTTTGTTGACGTGAAAATTTTAAATTATATTTTTATTTATATATATTTTATGGGATAATTATTAAAGATTAAATCTTTATCAAATTGAGATTAAATCTTAACATTATCTTATTATCATATGTATATATCCACTTAAAAAGATAAATGTCAAGGACATTTTGGTGTATCATAACTCTCCCTCCCATACCTATAGAAAGGGGTTGTAAGTTCCACATAAAAGACACAGAAGAGAAGGAGAAGGCACCATGAAAAGAGGGAGAAACATCAAAAAAGATGTATACACAACGAAAAGAAGGCATTGGGAAACGAGAAGAAGAAGTTGAAGAAAGAAAATCACGAAACACCTCCATAAATGTTCTTCCAAGTTCTACAAATCTCCACATGAGGTCAACAAGCCTTTGGATCAATTGCGATGTCAAAATCATGAATTTTCAAGATGCGGTCAACAAGGTTATGAGGTGACTGCACAATCAAATCCACAAATCTCCAGCTACTGTTAACAAGCTTCTAAGCCGACTATGCAGTCAAATCTACAAATCTTCAAAATTCGGTCAACAATCTTTTGAGCCTGCTGCATAGTCAAATCCATAATTTTTTTGCTGCAATCAACAAGCTTCTGAGTTGACTGCATGGTCAAATTCACAAATTTTCAAAATGCGATCAACAAGCATTTGAGCCAATTGCTACTTCCACAAAACTCCAACTGTTGTCAACAAGCTTTTGAGCCAACTACACAATCAAATCCCCAAATCTCCAAGATGTGGTCTCCAAGCCTTCAAACAGTCTGCACAAATCTTGCAAATCAGATTCACCAAGTTCAACAAGCCTTTTTGCCCGAGAAGAAAAATTTGTCAACAGACGTTTTTCCTCGCAATCCATTTCAATTCTCTGGGATCCATCCATCGATCAAGTCATCAAATTTTAACCGCTTCTTCTTTTACCTGAGAAACACAGTTTTTAAGCCCTTGAGAAAAAGAATGTGTAGGACTCACGAATCAGAGGATGTAATTTCTTATTTAAAAAATTAAAAATAAGTCATAGTTATTTTTCCATAAATTTTTATTAGTTTATTTATTCTTGATTTCAACATATATTATATTTGCTTGAAATTTTTAAAGGAATAGTCTTCAAATCCAAATCATTCAATCCAAAAGAAACTCAAGAGCCTTACTTGAAAGGTGCAATTTAGGAAAGTCTTATGCATGTGTTTTGGTGGGTATTGCGAAATTACAAGAAGTCAAGAATGTCCTAAATAACACAGCCATTCTTGCTACCAAGTTACATGTACACTACCTCACAAAGTAAATGAATCAAACTTCATTCACAAATACCAGAAATTCGGTGATTGAACTCTAGTATTTACAAACACATATCAACTATATTTTCTCAATTAAATACGGCCTTAAGTTACTTACTTTTACTGATCATATCTATTTGTAAATGTTTTAACTTATATATTTATACAGGATTTACAACCTTTTTAAAAAAAATTATTGTAGGTGTGTTTCATCAAGAGCTGAATAACTATCTCTAAATCATTTTTTTATAAATAGTTAAAAAAAAGGAAAAAGGAAAATTGAGAATGTAAAGAAACTAGGAAATGTTAGGACTGATTTGTATACTTCTATAATTTCCCTTCTTTAAGGAATTGGATCATTTAATGCAATTGGATTCAAATTACATTAACAGTGCGTTTGACAGAGGAAAGAAAATAGGGAGGAAAGAAAACGAAAGGAAAGAAAACGAAAGGAAAGAAAATGGGTAGATTTTAATTTTCCACAGGTATGTTTGGTTGAAAGGAAAACAGATGGAAAGAAAATAAAAATCTATTTATTTTCTCTTATTTGTTTGAATGGAAAAGTGGAAGGAAAGGAAATGATTTATGTACTAAATGACAATTATACCTTTATATCATTATAAATCATAATTATGTTTATGAATTTATGTATTAAAATAGATTGATAAAATTAAACTAAATAATGTAAAGTATAATGTATAAAATATATAAATTAATATAATGAAATATTTGTTTACATTGTGTCAAACGACAACCACAATCTTATATAATTATAAATATAATTAAATTATAAATATAATTATGTCGTAGAAAATTTAATGAAAATAAAATAAATAAATAAATATGTGAAATATATTTTTAATGTATTATACAAATGCACACATCGTATTTGCTATTTAAAAAATGCAAGGATTTATGCTAGTAGAAGATGCAATATTATTTAAACACCTAGTTATATATATGGGCAATTTTGGAAATATAATTTTATAGAGATCCTTGTGTTATTTTCCTCTCATTTTCCGTCCGATTTTGGGTGGAAAAAAAATCAGTGGGCCCAATGCTTATTTTTCCATTCTCAATTTCTTTCCTTCCCCTTTCCCCCCACAACCAAACAAGGGAAAATATACATTTTCCTTCCAATTTCCTTCCTTCCCCTCCCCTTCCTCCCATTTTCCACCCTACCAAACGAAGCCTAAGATACCTAACCGACATGTCGATACTACTTGCGGGCCCACTATCTTCCCCCAGTACCCTAAATGGGCTGGACTTCTACCCAAATCAATTTAAAGTTGTTTTGAATCTAAATATATTTAGTCCATTTAAATATTTATTACAATTGAGGTTCTGAATTTGAACCCTCTTAACCTTTCTCTTTTTTCCTTAGGTGAAAGTATATGTGTGTCGTTTTGATTGACATTTATAAGATGTTGCGAATTTTTTTTTTTTTTGGGTTACAAAATGGATGTCACAAGCTAACTACACGCCTCATCTGAGAGCAAGGCCTGCATTCCCAGTGGTGGTTCTTCCCAAATTATGTTATCATAGCAACACTCATGTCGCATTCGCGCAAGCCAATTGGCACAATTATTTCTTTCGCTTGATACATGCTTGAGCTGATTTTCCTAGGGCATATGTAGAAGCCGTTTACAATCCAAAATCAGCTGTCTAAGTGGATGACATGTAGTGTCTACACTTTCAATCAATCGGATAACAATTTAAGAATCAGTTTCAATCTCAAGCTTTGGAGTTCTTCTTTCCCTAAGCGATGCGTAGTCCTTCTCTTAATGCAATCAGCTCTACAGTGTCAATGGATGCTCAGCCCAACTTTTTCGTAAATCCCACAACCCAATGGCCATTTTCATCTCTTATTAAACCCCCCGCAGTTGCGGACTTATGCTCTGCAAAATAATTCCCATCCGTGTTAAGCTTCGCCCAACCCTTTCTTAGTAATTTCCATCGCACACTCGCTCTGTTTATGTTATTCAGCAGCAGCATTTAAGGAAAAGCATGATCGATATCCGAGGCGAAAAGCTTCAACTGATAGACCATCTCTCTCATTGTCTCTGCTCTGTTGTTGAAAACATGTCGATTCCTAGCCTTCCAAATCTCCCAGATAGTTGCTAGGAAGATGTTCTGCCATTTGCAGGGGGGTAGTACGATATTTCTAAAAGAGGCCTGGATGTTGCTCTTAAACCAGTCAGCCGCATCTATAGCAAGGAAGCTTTGGAGTTCAGTTGGTTGGATGATAAATTCCTAGACGCATCAAGCGAATTCACAATGCTGGAGAACATGCATGATATCCTCACGCTATCTGTAGCATCGTCTACAAACATCACTCTCGGCAAAGTGTCTATTGTATCTCAAAGTATTCATTAGTAGGCTTTTATGTTGGCAAAGCCAGAGGAAAAGTTTCAGTTTATGTGGGCATTTAAGCCTCCAAATCCAATTCCAGCTTGGTTGGGGGGTGGTGTTTAACATCTTCATCATTAAGGCACTCAAACGCAGATTTACATGTGAAATTGCCACTTCTTCTACTGGCCCAAATCCTAATGTTCGTTGTATGTCTCTCCACTGGTATTGGAATTCCTTTAATCTTGTTTTGAATCTCCTCTGGAATATTCGTTACCAGCCTAGATAAATCCCATGTTCCTTCCGGAGGTATGACGCTTGCAACCTTCAGTTCCTTATCCTCATTACACACCTCAAGCGGAATTTCTTCTTTCAAGCTCTTCCTTCCCAGCCACCTATCAGTCCCATAGATTGATGGTTTTTCCATCCCAAATTCTCCATTGGATGCCGGACTCCACAGCTTTTGTGCTTCGCACAATTCCCTTCCATAGTCTTGAGCTTTGCAGTTTAGGTGCGTGATTAAGCACATCTGTATCTTTGAGATACTTTTTTCGGAAAATCTTGTTCCAAAGAGTAGCATCATTTCTAATGATTTTCCATCCCGTCTTGGCCAAGAGGGCGATATTGGTCTTGCGTGTTTCACGCAATCCAAGTCCTCCATCTTTCTTTTTGCGAAGTATTTTCTCCCAGCCCACTAAATGAACACATCTAGCATTCATAGAGATGCCCAAAGAAAATCCCTGTTCATCTTATCCAACTGCTGACACACCGTGGAGGGAAGCCAATCCATATGCATACTATACACAGGGATAGTCGCCGTAACCGATTGGATTAATGCATACCGTCTTGCCATGTTCAAGTTCTTCGCTTTCCAGTCGCTTAATCGCTTAGCCACCTTATCAATCAGATGTGCATAGTGTACACATTTATTTCTCCCCTTGAGTATTCTAGCCCCCAAATACATTCCAAAATCTTCCGTGACACCAATACCCAATATGTCGGAGATCGCATCTTGAAGATTGGTGTCAAACCTGGGCGCAAACATGATCTTCGATTTTTCTAAATTTATTTTGAGTCCAGATGCCTCGGTGAACCACGCAAGGATATTCTTGATAGTAGTAGCATTCTTCGAGAAGGTTTTGGCCATGATCATGATGTCATCGGCAAACATCATATGAGAGAATTTTGGCCTATCTCTTCACACTTGTAGTGGAGTCCAATCACTGTGTTGCGTTGCCTCCTCGATCATATACATCAATCATTCCATGCATAGGACAAAAAGGCAGGAAGAGAGGGGGTCCCCCTGCCTCAACCCACAAAGAGTTTGGAATGGTTCTATAAGTTTACCATTCCACAAGATGGATGGTTGGTTGTTCACGACACAACACATAATCAAACTAATCAACTTTTCCAAGAAATCGAAGAACAAGAGAGTTTGTCTCAAGAAAACCCAACTCACCTTATCATAAGCCTTCTCCAAATCCAGCTGAATGGCCATCCCTCCCCTTTTATCCTTTGAGGCATTGATGGAGTGCATGATTTCCCGAAATGCGAAAATGTTATCGTGTGTTCCTCTCCCAGGGATAGAGCTGCTCTGGAGAGGATTGATGTTTGAGCTAATGAGTGGTTTAAGCCTTGTCACAAGTGTTTTGGTGATGATCTTAAAAAGAACATTGCAAAGTGTTATGGAGCGAAAGTGAGAGACTAACTCCAGAGCCTGTACTTTGGGAATAAGGGTAATGTACGAGTGGCCAATAAGATGTTGCAAATTGATTGTATCAAAAAATATACATTAATGTAGAAGTTAGTAATCTAACTCGATAAACATTCAAATTTAAACTTTAACAATGTCTTCTATGAAACAAAAAATTTAAATTAGAATGCAATAAACGCTGCATTATAATTAATAGTGCTCTATATATATTTTTTTAGACATTTTATTTCATAAAATAACCTTTCTTTATATTTTAAGTATATTCTAATTTTATTGTTGTACATAAGACATTAACATTCTTATTAGTTATTCAATTTTTTTCTTTGGGGGGAGGGGAGGTAAATTTATTTATTAGTTATTCAATGTTAAATTTATAATTATTGTCTATCGTCGTTCGGCTCATGTCGGAGTTTCTTGTTGGACATTTTAATTTTTGTCAAAGTTCGCAGTTGATAGCAACGAAGCCGAATCCTGTAAAACTTGGGTAAGAATTTTTGATAGAAAGAGATCAATGCGAAATTTTAGCTCGTGCTGGTTTGATCGCACCAAAATTAATAATAAATATATTATATTTATCATATTATTGGTGTATATTTAGATAAAAATAAATAATTACATAATAATTATTATTGTTTGAATGAGATCAAATTAGACAAAAATTTCTTCATATTCGGGTGCAATTGTATTTTATATATATTTATATATATATATATATATAATTTAATCAAAGCCAAATCCGTTCACAGCCTAGAGTCAGCAGTCAATTCGCATTGATATATATAATAATAAAAAATAAAAAATAAAAACGTGTTATTCTCGTCCAGAATCATTTCGTAAGTTTGAAAGTCAATCCTCGCGGCATTTATGATAGCTGTATAGGACTCTGCACCTGACTCGTGCTCCTGTCCAACCAAAGCCTCACCAATTTTAGAAATTTGGAACTTCAACAATGATTTTTTCGGCCCCCGGAAATTAAGTTTGAACTTTGAACACACTCTTTTATCAATTGAAATTTGAAATTCAATTCAAACTCGATTCAATTAATTATTACTTGAACTCGATTAATATTCATTTAAACTCAATTCGTTTAACAATCAAATCATATTCAAATAAAAATTTAAAATCAATAAAAAAATTTAATTTGAATTTAAATATAAATATTATTTTGTTTGACTTGACTCGATTCCTTTCCTAACCAAACATAGCATTTCGTGCTATCATCTCAGCTGCAATTTCTAGATGCGAGATGTGGCGCATTTCAAGCAAAAGTTGTATCGTTTTACGCGTTGTTCATTCACATTTATTTTATCTCCTTCTTTTCTAGTCTACATTTTCAGCACCACTCGTAAGCCCATATGGTCCACAGCATTAATAACAAATCCACTACGCAAAATACAACATTTTTAAATGAATATTTGACAGTCGACGCTCTATATATTGGACCAAGATTACTATAGCCAAAGTGTCTCTCTCTTAAATTATTGGCAATATTATGAAGTTCCAAACTCCTCTTCCATTTCTAGTAGTCACCATACTATTCTTTTATCCCCTCGCGGCCTCTGCGGCGACATGCCACGTTGACGACGAAACCGGCTTACTTGGTTTCAAGTCGGGTATCCGGGCTGACCCCTCCGGCATGCTATCGTCATGGAAAAAGGGCACGGATTGCTGCAAATGGTCCGGTGTGACATGCTTGACGGGTAACCGGGTCACAGCTTTGTCCCTTGTGGGACGACCCGGGAACCAGACGACGAGTTTAACGGGTACAATCTCGGATTCTCTATCTAAAGTCAAGTACTTGGATGGTATATATCTCCAGGATCTTAAAAACCTGACGGGCCCCTTCCCGAGCTCTCTCTTTAGCCTGCCAAATCTTTTGTATGTATATATCGAAAACAACAAGCTATCCGGGCCGATACCCGCGAATATAGGTAAGCTGATCCAACTGGACGCGTTAAGCGTGGAAGGTAACCAGTTCTCCGGCCCGATACCGACCTCGATCGGTGATTTGACTCAGTTGACTCAGCTAAAACTCGGCGGCAACCGCCTCACGGGCGCCGTCCCGGCCAGCATCCGTCGGCTGAGCAACCTGACTCTACTGCATTTGGACAGTAATCAATTATCCGGGCCGATCCCGGATATCTTTTCGGGCTTTTCTAACCTCAGAACTCTTAACTTTTCTCACAATAAGTTCACAGGGAAAATTCCAGGGAGCATTTCGGGGCTAGCACCAAGACTGGCCTATCTCACACTCGGCCATAACTCCCTGTCGGGGTCGATCCCTGATTTTCTTGGAAAATTTCAGGCCCTGGATACATTGGATCTCTCTTGGAACAATTTCTCAGGGCCGGTCCCGAAAAGTTTCGCCAATCTCACCAAGATCTTCAATCTCGACCTGTCTCACAACAATCTTGTCGACCCATTTCCAGAAATGCACGTCAGAGGAATCGAATCCCTGGATTTATCCTACAATCAGTTCCACTTGGGGACCATTCCTCAATGGGTCACCACTTCTCCCATTATATACTCTCTGAAACTAGCCAAATGTGGTATCAAGATGAAAATGGATGATTTTAAGCCTACGGAGACTTACTTTTACGATTATATTGATCTTTCGGAGAACGAAATTACAGGGAGCCCTGTTCAGTTGTTGAACCGGACAGATTATTTGGTGGGGTTCTATGCTTCTGGCAATAAGCTGAAGTTTAATCTGGAGAGTTTGAGATTCGTGAAGACGTTAAAGTACTTGGATTTATCGCGCAATTTAGTGTTCGGAAAGGTGCCTAAGGCAGTTTCGGGGCTTGCTGAGCTGAATGTGAGTTATAATCACTTGTGTGGGCAGCTGCCGGCGACAAGGTTTCCGGCTAGCGCGTTTGCTGGGAATGATTGCCTGTGTGGGTCTCCATTGCCGCAATGCAAAACTAATTAGCCTAGAAGATCAGAGGTCTTGTTTTCTGTTAATAAAATTCCATGACCGAGTGATGGCAGAGCTTTCTGGTTGTGGATAATGTTGTTTGCAAGAATAGGGTCCTTAGTATGAGTTCGGATCTTTCGATACATTCAAGTGTAACTTCTGTTTAGGGTTGCACTCACCAGTATATGTCTGTCGCTTTCTTTGATAATAATGCCGTTATTTCTCTATCATCATATAAGACACGTATATAGGTGAGCATTAAAACTTAGGAAAAAAAGAAGAATCTGCATACATTATAATTTCGTTTTTTTTAATCTAGTTATTCATCAATATACGTAGCGTGTATAAATAAATATTACATAAATGATGTTTGAATGCAGTTGTTGAATGCATAGGTCCTTGATTACATGAGCTCAACAAGCAGTTTACGTTCGATTTTATTTGGTTCTTCTTTCTGCATTCGACATATATTTAATTTGAAGGCCACGGGCCCACGGATGTATAACAGTACCATCTTAAATATGCATTTGTTAAACTTGACGCGTATTCATAGAAAGAAATAAAAAGATAAGAAATCAATTAATACAGACGCTATGTTTGGTGGAAATTTTTTATCCGTACTGGGTTCGACCACACCATGACTAATTAGGTGGTGAGTGTTTTACACTTACCATGTGATTGGTGTACAGCTTAGGGAGAGTGACCAATCACATGACAAGTGTATTAACACTTATTATATGATTAATTGAGTGCGACCAAACCGGATCTGGGTAAGAATTTTCCATGTTTGGTTTTGTTTCCGGAGCTTATGTTCCTTTACACAAAACGAAATTCGTGTTTGGTTTATATTACGTTTTGGGGAAAGAGACAAATTTCCCCTAAAAAAAAAAAAAAAAACCCTGTATTCTTGCAGGTTCTGTCGGCAGGGGAGGCTTCTCATCCATTTCCCTTTTACTTTCATACTTATCACTTACATATGATAACTAAGAGAGAGAGAAAGATAAGAAAGAATGTATTAAATATTATATATTTCTAAAATAGTATATGTAAATGTTCGGATAGAATCCTCTATTGTAAAATAGTGTTCATCTTTTATTCTATAATTTACATTCATATCATATATATATAAAGTTATTTTTTTAATTATATACTTGGTCTGAAATTTTAACACTTGATGTATATCTATAAATTAAAATAGAAAATGAAATATGATTTGAAATAGAGAATCTCGTCTGGTAAACATTGTGCCTTCTATTAAACGCGCATATTTTTATATGCGAAGTCATAACATGAACAAATTATATATCAACAAATGCAATTGATTGAGCATAAATACTTGTGCACACATAGGTAATTACCCTCACCTTTTTTAATATGAGCGAAATTATAAGTAAGTTTTTTCTTCAAAAATAACTAGTACTCCTTAACAGATATCAATATTTATGAAAAATACCCTGTCATTAACTATTGTTAGGATTTTTGACATTTTATGCTAAAAGTTTTAGTGAATTGTTGAAAAAAAAAACACATGAATTTTAAATGATATTTATTGTAAGTTTAAAGGGTGTCTTAGTTTGAATGAAATATTTTAATTTATTATAAAATTTTGAAATTAAAAAGGTATTTATTGTAAGTTTTCGAATTACATGAAGTTACTTATAATATTTCTAAAAAAACACATACATGTATATATACAAATATATTATGGTTTAAATCCTTCATGTGTTCAACAAAATGTGCAAATGAATATAGTGTTTTTAATCAACTCGATGAGAAGAGTTGAACGGTGGTATAAACTTTACTGGGTTCGACTTATGGTGGAGGTGCGTTGGTGGAATGGTGGTGATGAGTTTGCGGCAACGACATGCAGGGCTCTTCAGTGGGTTTTTTGCAATAAGATTTGGATGGGCCTTGAGCTAGCTGCTAGCAGCAAGCAAAGCATTGTGAATTTCATTTTGGGATAAGATCAATAACGGTGGAAAAATTGCATGGAAGAGTGGTAACAAGAAGTTAGAATTTAATATAATTTTTTGTTCAATCAAATCCAAACATAATATAGCATTAATGAAATTTATTGAAGAGTTTTGATGGGTTTGGAGAGGTGAAAAAATTGCTATGCAGCTTGGCCATATAAATGGTGACGGTATAATAGCTTATTGGCTATTTTCGAAATAAGAGGGGGTTATTATAATTTCTCCTAAACTTAGGGGAGGTAAAAGTAATTCTTTCTTAAAAATATCTAGGGATAAAAAAGACATTACAATTGTTCTGTCTAATTTAACAATAAAGGGGAAAAAAAAACTCGAGGGGTACTGATAATTTCAAAATAAAAGAGAATTATTTGTAATTTAGCCTAAACTTAAAAAAGGTGAGGGTAAGTCTCCATAAAACTATAGAAGAATTAATATGTCTCAATAACTTTATCCTTACACGCCCGGAAAATATTTCAATTATTATCCTTAAATTATCATTACATATGATTTAATTATTTAATCATCAAAGGATCAATTTACATTCATATGATATAATAATGATGTGACATGTCTAACTCAATAGAAAATCAATATTGAACAACTATCCTAAACATTTCCACTCAGAAAATTTCACCAAATACATTTCCCCTACTTTTGAGAGAGAGAAATGGTTTAACAAAACACACTTTTCATAGAAATACATTACCTAATGCACCAACTATCACTTGGTCTAGTAGGATGAGGTGTTAGATTTCTTAAACACATTCAGAGTTCGAATGTTGGTGATATAAATGTAGCAATTGGATTGAGAGGATCGCTCCCATAATGTGCATCTATAGTATTCAATGCGGGTTAGTCAGCTAATAAGTCCGAACTGAATGGTTAAGACTAAAAAGAAAACATTACATAATGCATTTCCTATTATTTCATCCAAACAAGCAAACATATTTTCGTTTTCGTCATATTTTTGATCAATGCGCATGTGGAAATACATTTCTGTTTTTTCAAACCAACAAAATAAAAAATATTAAAAATAACACCAAACATTCCATTATCCATACTTACAAAGATGAGGATTACTCAATCTTTCAATTTCAAGATAAGATTTAAATGCGTAGGGTTTGTAACCTAGGCACCTATGCCCTAACAACAACAATTTGAATCTTTTATTCTAACTGGCACTTCATCTTATATAGGCTTTAATAATTCATGAAAGTTAAATATGGTATGGCTTTACAATTTTAATTAATATTGTTCCAGAGTGATTATTTATGCATTCCAACCTTCATATCTAATATATATATTTAAAATAGAGTCCAGTTGACGTGTCAATCTCTTTCTTATATGGAAGATGAGGTGAACAAGTTATTTTTACTTTATTTGGTCATATTTACACGTTCCCAAATTTATTCTTCTAAATTTTTTTCATCAATCTCTCATATAATTTCTCTCCACACATTTAAAACATTTGACCAATTGATCTTGAGTTTTCCATTAATATACCTCTAATAATTTAGTCCAAATTCATTCAATAAATAATTTTATAGTTAGAGCTATAACGAATTATTTTCAGTAAATAACTGTTTTTTTTTTTTCATTTTATGATTACATATTTTTCCCAAGTATATCTATTCTTTTAATTCTAGATTTTAGTTAAATTTTATTTGATCTTTTCCATTTATTTTTTCTAAAAAAAATGAAAATTTCATTAAATGACATGGAAATAATTTATTATATATTGTGTGTATATGTAATATTTATTATTAATATTTTCAATTCTATAGTATGTAAATGAAAATATTCTAGCTTTTTGGTACATATAAAATTTTGAGGTCACATTTGTGTTCAACAATTCAATAAAATATAATTTATGAAAAATTCTATTCAAGTCTAATATAATATAATATATATATATATATATATATATATTTAAAATGGAGTCGAGCCATATCTTTTCTATATGGAAGATGAGGTGAACAAGTTTTTGCTTTATTTGTCATGTTTACACATTCTCAAATTTATTCTTCTATATTTTTTTCATCAATCTCTCCCTATAATTCCTCTGTGCACATTTAAAACATTTGACCAATTGATGTTGATTTTTCCATTAACATATCTCTAATAATTTAGTCCAAATTTATCCAATAAATAATTTTATAGTTAGAGCTATAATGAATTATTTTCAATAAATAAGCGAAAACTCCCTTTCATTTTATGATTACATATTTCTTCCAAGCATATCTATTCTTTTAATTTTAGATTTTAGGTAAATTTTATTTAATCTTTTCCATTTCTTTTTTCTAAAAAATTGAAAATTTCATTAAATGACATGGAAATAATTTATTGTATATTGTGTGCATATATAATATTTATTATTAATATTTTCAGTTCTATAGCATGTAAATGAAAATATTCTAGCTTTTTGGTTCTGATGCGGTCAGTTTTTGGTTCGACCACGTGTCGGGGTATGATGAACTCCGGAATGATCTTGCTGGTGACCCACCTGTCAAAGAGAGAGGAACGCACGTGAGACTAGCCAGTTTTGCCCCGGAGTAGGCTCTCCGACGCTCAAGTCAGTATTTGGAGAAGGTGATGAATAGTATGTGAGAAGCTAGTTTGCTTATCAAGAGAGTGAGAATATTATGAGTTCCCTTACCCTTGGGTGGAGAGCCGGTGGGGGGTTTTTATATAAGAGTGAAGAGCCCGGATGTGACATGGTTGGTGAGGGTCAGTCATTTTCATGACAGTAGCCGTACTAGCATGTGCCCTTTGTCCCCTCCATGGATCCTATTGGCGGCTGCTCTCACTTCTCATTAATGAGGGCCTTATTGGCAATTAATGTGTATCTTGGCCATTTATGACCAAAGATTGTATTTATGACTTGACATTTAATGCGCTGGAGACTGATAGGATGGACCCATATGCCATTGGGGCGCATTAGGTGGCAGTAGGTTGCACCTATCAGTGATCGCCAACTGGATTTATCCCCGTTGGATGTCGAACCTTGCAACGGCTAAGTGTGGGGTCTCGTCCTCGATTGGGGCGCGTTCGAGGGCCGCGGCTCATCTAGAGGGTCCCCAGGATAGCATACTCGTACCTTGAGGAGCTCTCGAGAGAGACCAGCTTGTGAGCCCTTTCGAGGGCCATCATCAATCGAGGGCCTCAACTCCTCACTTAGGTAGTTTGGAGGCATACACTGATGTGGCATAGTGAGGTGGCATCTGACTCATCAAGTGCATATAAAATTTTGGGGTCACATTTGTGTTCAACAATTCAATAAAATATATTTTAAGAACTATTCTATACAAATTTTTTAGCATAATTAGATATTTTGTAAATAAGTTGCATTGAGTTATCAAAAACTTGATATAAATATTTTCCCGAAATTCAAATTCTTTTTCTTACATATTTATTCTATTTTGACATTTTAAATTTTTTTGTAAAACTTAAATTTCTGTATATGAATAATTCTTTTTCAAAAAAAATATTTAATTCTTTCATCAAAATAACTTAAACTTTGCAATGAAAATTTTATTTAATTTTTTAGTTAAATTTTTTTTCCTAAAGAACATTCAATAAATTATGTATTATTCAAGAATAATTAAATTAAAAATAATAAAATAATAAAATAGTTTGTTTTCAATGCAACACATTGGGCAACCACTAGATAAGTCATAAAATATATATCCTAATCTTTCCATAAATATATGTCTCATGATTCTATTGGTTCAAAATTCATATAATAGTAAAACAATTTGTCATAGTTGTCGTTAATTTGATTTAGTCATTTTCTCTCTAATCAAATGATTATAAGTCAAAAATGTTAATTTCTTTTATTTAATTTTTTTATGAACTTAACTTTTTACTATTTAATCCAAATCTTATTTCTGTAAGATAATTATCAATTACTCTCCATTTACTTTTTTTAATTATTTACTTTCACCTATTTGCCTTTTTTTTTTAATTTCTGCAATATTTTGTATATTTTTTTCGACTTCCCACGTCAAACCCAAGACATGTGCAATTTTTTTCCTTCTATTCTATTTTCTTTTTTGATTTAGTTTGCATATAGAACTTCTCATATAGGTTTCTTCCATAAAAAAAAAATAAAATTGATGAGATCTAAAGATACAACTAGGAGGTGCTAATAATTTTTGCAATGGTATATGATTACGTTGGTTTTGAATTTAATTTAACTAATCGACATTTTTAACTCCTTGATTTAATCTTTTCAATTGTACGTTACTCTTCTGTCAAATTATACCTCTGTCAATTAGTATATCACACTATTTTCTCTCATTGTAAGAACCCTGTAAATTGTCGAATGAGATGCAAGGAAAGTAGAATGTGAGGGAAAAAATGACAAGAAACTTTATTAGGCCCTTAATTTTTTGAATGTTTTTCTAATTTTATTAGCAAAGTAAGTCCCTTATTTATTTTATTGATGTTTTCTTTTACTCTCCATTATAACTTATCATTGAACAATTTCTAGACCATGCCACATTTTCATAAATCTTTTTAGTCATTTCTGTCCCGTTAATCTTCCTTTTTTCCCGGATTTCTTTTCCATAACATTTTGGAACAAAGGAGTTCTACCCGGGCCTCTTAGAAACTCCATTAGAAAACAGAGGGCTTAGCCTTTTTTTTTTTTGATTTCCTTATGATCCATCCCCTATTTATTTTTTAAGACAAACAATTTTTTTTTTAAAAACAAACAAGTTGATATCTTTTAAATATCTATACATCTTTTTTTTTTTGTTTTTTTGGGGTCAAATATCCATACATTTTATTAGTGACTTTTTGGCATCTTTGAGCAAAATATTGTCTATCTTCTTCTTTTTAAAGTTATAATTATCATTCCTACTCTTTTTTCAATTACATTCATTCCCTTCATTCCTTTGTCATATTATATACTCTTCATTTATGTATTTTAAAATTTTCTTTGCCGATTTTTTATTTTCTACAAATGAAATCAAATAAAACACAAGTTTTCATAGTTCGTGGAAGAAAAGTTTAAAATTATTTTATTAAGATATACGTCATTTGAAGGAATGGTTTGTAAATGATATGATTATAAACATGTTGTATGTTAAATAGATAATTGTTATTGCAATTATTCAAGTTTAAGCATTAAGTTGTTAATGTACCCATAGAGAGGGGGTATCCTTATTCCTACATGTTAATACATAGCAATATCTTCTCAACGTTATAATTTTACTTTATTTAGTACTATATACATTATTTAAAAAATAATATTTGTGATGTAAAATACACCTCTATGCTTTATTGCAAATGCAGTTAAAGTTAATAATAAGTTTTGTATGCTAAAAATATTTCTAAAAAATCTATTCTCAAAATATGATTTAAAAGTACAAGAGTATATACACTATGATAAATTACTTTTTTCCCGAACACTTTGTTAAAAATGAAGTTGTGACCTATTATTTGCTATTTAGTTTCATAATTTATATTCTTTTATGTCTACTTTAATATCCATAAATATGCCTTTTGCAATAAATATTTTTCACAATTTTGTTACATATATATTTTTGTCCTTATATATATCTTATAATAAAATGAACTCAATTTTTATTTATGTGACAAATTAATGTTAAAATGAAAGAAAAAAAAATTGTCTGTGCAAAGCACGGGTTAATTAACTAGTTACTATTTAAATGTGAAGCAAACAATTAAATTAGGCATTGTGGTTGCTATATTTCATATCGTCCATTTTATAATTGATAGCCTCAATTATTTCAGCATAAAATTTCGAAAAACGTCTTATGCATAGATTAGTTAAACTTTCACTTCCAATACTTTCAACTATGTGCAGCATTGAAATGATTATTGTACCTATGTTATGTCCTAATATCTATCTGATGCTGAATATTGTCAAGTTTATTTTATTTACTAATGCAATATAAGAATGGAACAAAAATTCTAATGTTTCTCAATAATATATCTAGAAATAGAAAAAGGAATGTTACAAAAATTCTTACGTTTATCATCATTAAATTTAGGGGAAAAAAAAATACTAAAAGCTCCGTAAAATTGATTTACATCCAAAAGTCCATGAAAATAATTTTCACTATGAAAAATACATTCCTCTAATATTTAATATTGAAAAACCCAGAAGTTAATCTTTTGAATGAATTACCCTTGAAAAAGGGAAAAAAAAAAACAAGAAGACTGAATTACTCTTGATGTGTTAGTTTAATAAACTTAATGAATTGATTTTTTTTCAGTAGAAACCTTTTCTTTAAGTTTCTTAAGTGATCAATGTTAATTATTAGTAAATTAAATTCTTTATATATATATATATATATATATATATTTATATATATATACACATCTTGAATCTTAAAAAAAGATATTTTTCAAAATTTATGTATCTTAAGTTTTAAGATAAATCTTGAATCTTAAATATAAGATATATAAATTGTGAAAAATATAGTTTTTTTAAGATTCAAGATATATATATATATATATATATATATATATATATAATTAGATAATTTTAACTTTTTCAAAATTAAATGAACTAAATAAAAAGTTGATTTTTCGTACATGTATTTTGATTAAAAAAATGTACATGTAAAACAAATTGATTCATAATTGAATATAGAAAGAATAATATTAGAAATTAAAGGGTAATTTTGTACAAAAATAGGATTTAAGTTCATGATTGAATTTTTTGGAATGAAAATTTTAAAAAATGGGGTTTTTGGATTGAGAAATATTTTCATGGATTTTTCGGATATAAAAATTAATTTTCAGGGTTTTCAGTAATTTTTCCTTGAATTTATTATGTGATGTTGTATATAAATAAGAAAAAGAACAACATGGCTAGCTCCACAAAGAGAAAATAAATAAAAAAAGATATGGACCTTTACAATTTATGGATAAATAGCACATCACGCCCCTAACCCTTTTCCAGCGTGAGTTTACGACAGTTAACTCACATTTTCCAGCGTTTACTTTGTTTGGTGGACGGCCCAAGTTTAAAACTCCTACGCGCGTTAACGGTTGGCTAAGATTGTTAAATCTAACTCTCCAAATGGGAGAGTTAAAATTAACCCACCTTTGCCTTCTTGTTTGAAATGACCATAAGGACCATAAGTTCATATTAATTACCACTAGAAATTTGTGCTTCTGTTTTAGACACTATTTCTCTCACCACAATTTCTCCAACTGTGGTGCGTCGCTCAGTAGTCTTCTCCAATATTTCCCCATTGCAAATTCTTTGTGTTTTCTTCTCCAGTATTTCCCCTTTCCAATATCTCACTCAGTCGTCTTCTCCAATATTTTCCCAATTTTTGTGATGTGCTCTCATTTATTTCTAACAAAAAATTAGAGTGTGTAGAGACAAGCTTTTCACAAGGAAAGTTTCAGAAATCTTCTTTACAGAAACCTTCTTTAACAAAGATCTTACCTCTGTGTTGAGCCGATCGATCCAGAGTTCCCTTCAATTTTGTCGACCCAGAGATTTTCATGGCCTGTGAGAGAAGATGCTAAATTGCTGATAGCCTTCTTGTGGAGATGGAGGGGCAAAGTGGACTTAAATATAAATGGTCATAGGGCAAGTAAATGGGCTTCAATTTTTGGACATGATTTATGTTTCTAAACGGGCTAAGTAAATAAGAATTCAGGAATAAATCAACTAACATAAACCAATAAAATAATCTTTTTGGGCCAAACTAAAGATAAGCCCACAAAGAGAAGTAAACGAGGCCTAAAAGTTTGGCATTTAACTCCCAAGACTTTGGATAATTACATATAACCCCAGAATTTGGGGAACTGTAGGACTAGTTCCCGGAGCTCAATCAAATTGCACCATACGGATAGAAACTTGCCCATTTGACTTGCGCAGCTAAGACTGAACTACGCTATCTCCCTCAGCAGATCATCTGTTCATTTGTTATCGGTTCTTGAAGACCCAGAGCCCGAATGGGGAGCCTTTTTGTAGATTAATTCATAAAGGTATGATCTTTGTCTTATTATTTGCTTCTTTCTCTTGAATTTGCCATTGTTTGCCTTAATTTAGAATTTCTTGAATTTACCATATCATTTATACATGTTTTTTTTTCAAGACTTTCCAAATAGGTATCATTTCTTGGTAAACAATATTTCATTTTTCTTTTTGGTGATTTTAACTAATTTTCAGTATTGAGAATTTTTGATTTTGTAGCCTATTATTGGAATATTTTGCTGTCTAGGGTTAGATATCCCACCCTCAATATAAGCATTCATTTCCATGCAAGTCTGTGGGTAATTGGTGTGAATGGGCGACTTTTTGTAGTGTATGGTAGCTGGTAATCATTTTCTTCCAGGTTTATATACCCTGTGTGTGTGTGTGTGTGTGTTTCAACTTTCAAGGAAGTTGGCTTTGATTTGTATGCTATTCTCCAATTCATTGTTTTAGTCTCCAGGTGAAATTCCATTAGAAATTGAATGGCCCATAAGGTCTCTTATATAAACAGTAACCCGAAGGGGTTTGATGAAATAATTGATAGCACCAACCTTTTCTGTTCCTTTAATTTTTGCAAGAGCGGACCTGTTTCTATCAATTCTACTATGGATTGAGTTTACCTGGTTCAGTTGATCATCAATATACACCATTATGATCTTACTCATCAAATAATTTAAGAACACTTTGTTTGTCATTTCAATACAATATGGAAGAGGCTGAGAAATCTTGAAGAGTGGAATTAGTTTTGTATGAAGACAGTAGTTAGTTGTGGTCGTGAATGGTTTCTGCTGGGGAAATAAAAGAAAAACTAATAATTTTGTTTCTCTATCAGTCTATAGCATTTTGGTTCTGTTTGTTACAGCAGCATATTCTGTTTCCTCCAATCTATTCATAGGAAAATGTTAAATTGGGGCAAATCTGCTTGGTCAGGATGATGAAATAAAAGTGCCTTGCTGCATGTATGAGTTAAGTGGATATATGCTTCATCAATTCAGGAAAAAAGTGAAAAAAGAGTTTTTGCCGGCCCATTTTTTCTCGCCCTAAATGGAGTGGCTCTTTTAGTTACACTGCGCCCTGACCCGAGCCCTGCAGTCCCCAATTGCACTTTTTGCCGCCCAAAACCCAAGAAGTTGGCTTTGCCAACACAACCTTTTTTCCTTTTTTGGTATTTTGAAAAGTTTCATTCTGCATTCATGTTGCTCATGCAAAAGAATACAATTATGCTGTCAAGTTTTAGAAGTTTGTTATTTTCTTGTTATCTTGAAATTTGTTCTTTTAGACTTAATCAAGTGTGCGCTATAGTTCGAGCTAAGTAGTGATGTACGCCAGGGTATGGTCTTCTCTTGTGGCTGATAGATCTTTCTCATACATAGTGGCCTTGTTCTGAAGAAAATTTAGCAATTTTATATGTTCAACACTAGACCATCGGCTCATGTAGTCCACTCATTCGCGTTTCTTAGTGACATCATGCTTTTATTGCGTGACATCATGCTGACAACCATTTCAAGCTAAATGGTTTAGAGATTCCTTTTTTTTATGTTTTACCATGATAAGCCTTGCATAATTGCACGAGAAAGATGTCTTGGTCCTGTGTTTTTTTGTGCCCCCAATATATGGGACTTAGTCCTAGAATCCTCCTTATGATGACTTTTCCTGACCTCTTGAAATTATTTCTTATATTTGGAATAACTTGAGATTTTAAAACGAATTGTCTAACGATACCCTTCATAAAATGCCTAGAGGTCAATTTTGATGTGTAAAATTCCCTGAATTTGCATTGCTGGCCACTGTTGCACTTGTGAGCCATTATCATTGTTTTAATATTTGTTAATATTAGTAATAGCTATAATTGATGCCGAGACTCCTTCTAACAACTCATAAATATGTTGATACTTGGCAGGATACTCTGGTGCATACGAAGAACTGTGCAAACATGTCTGAAAATACAGAGATTGAAGAAAAGGAAAAGGATCATACCTCTATTAACATAAAGGTTTTGTTCTTCGCCCGAGCAAGAGATCTAACTGGAAAAACCGACATGTCCTTGGAAGTTTCACCAGGTACTACCGCTCATGACTGCTTGAATAAGCTTATTACAGAATTTCCAGGGCTTAAAGAGATCCGTAACTGTATGGTGCTTGCTCTGAATGAGGAATACACCCCCGAGACTGCTGTTGTCAAAGACAAGGATGAATTGGCTATCATACCCCCTATAAGTGGAGGGTAGATATACATGTGTCGTTTAAATAATGTAACCGAAATGTAAAAACATCTTACTATCGTGTACTTATCTTGTATACTTTGTCGAGCGGACGTGCTTGCATATCACATTAATAATACAAATGCCGGAATTTGTGGCATCGCGACAGTTTGTGTAGAAATCGGGCAAATTTTGTCAATCGCACATCCTTACGAATGTTGATTATTATTCGACTTAATCTAGAAAAATATTCCCACTTGGCGACGGCCGTCATTAGGGCGATCCCAGTGGACAAATGTGAATGAAGAGGTACTGTGACCTCTGCTTGTGCATTTCACATTCCATTTTTCCTAGATTATGGACTGTGAAAAGGTTTATCTTAAGCCGTACATGTTTTTATTTTTTTATTATTTTTTATACGATCCACTCAAGATACCTTGGACTCTTTTGATTTTATATATTGGATTGATGTGCATATAGTATTTATGTAGATATTAGGTTGGATAAATGTAATTAAATCACCATATTTGATTTGTATGATTTAATCCATGGTTCAAATTTCAATGGAACTATCAATCTTATTTGATTGTATGGACTACATTGGATTATTAATATAATTTCATTTTGCCTATAAAATTATTTTTTATTGGTTTTTGAGCATTTTATAGTAAGGATAATTTAGTAAATTCAATCCAATGATATTAACCAACAAGTTTTAACTTCCTCAATCTCGCATCCCCCCTAGATACTCAATCCAACAACAAACTATGGCTCCAATACATGGTGTCATGGATTGGAGCATTCCAATACATAAAATTATCTTCAATCAAATATGGAATTTTAATTGGATTATTTCTTGTATTATAATATATTACTATAAATCAAAAGAGTCCCTTATATATGTCGAATACTAAAAACACACACACACACACATACACATGCCCACCTAAGAAGAAAGGAGAGAGGAAAAGAGGGTTCGACTTCAGACCTCGATCGTGCTAGTTTTGAGCTCTCATCACTAAGCCGTAACTCCAGTGGCGTAAGATGTAGATGCTAGTGCCACAGGCCTAAACATCTTTTCAAATTACCTCTTTTCTTAAGATGTAGATGTTAGTGCCACAGTCCTACACATCTTTTCAAATTACTTCTTTCTGTGAGACATTTTGAATGAATGCGAAGAAAGGAATCTTTTTTGCTTCAAATGTTCAAGCGGTCATCCTCCATTTTTGTGAGTGCGTAGGGGATAGTGGATGGATTAACTGTACATAGAGGCTAGAGCATATATTCAAATTGAGATTTGCATGTGTTTTAACATGTTCAAGGATATTATACACACACACACACACACTGAGAGTGAGAGTGAGAGAGAGAGAGAGGTTGCAGTCAAGATTTAGTTCCGATGGGGTTTTCCCCTTGGTCCAATATGATAAAAGAGATTGCTTTGTATTTTTACGGAGGTAAAAAGTTATTCATATATGTGGTGAACTTTCTTCTAAATACTTGGATATTGGCAGCTAACATATCATTCCACTGAAGCTGAAATACATCATATTTCAGCTGAAAACACATCCAATGACGGACCAAGGGATTTCAGGAAACATATACGAGTACTCAATACATACCCAATGAAACGAAAGGTTTCAATGTTCAAAGGGAAAACGAAACAAATACACACACGGATTATATACTTAAACATCGAATCCTACACATTGTCTTAAACTTGACGAAACCACTCGTCTCCTGCTTTACACGTAACAATTTGCTGCACCTATCTTAGACTCATTACAGGCCAGGTGGCGTTGGAGCCAACAGCAGGCAGTGAAGGCCGAATGACGGGGACACGTTTCACAACCGAGAAAGCTTCGTTCAGACGAGCAGCACGACTCATGACCTGAGATGCCTTCTGCAAAAAGTAAAAAGTTACAAAATGATAACAAACTGATGAAAGATATATTATTCTTTCACTCAGAGGTCAAAATCAATGTAGGTGTGTTATATTTTGAGCCTTATAACAATACACATATGTGCCCTACATTTGAATGCTGAAGATGATATAGCCAGAAAATCAGATGGACAACAACCAAGTCATCAATGCATCAACTACCATATCATTGCAATTAATAGCTTGCAACTCTTCTGACATGTAATTTCTTCCAGATTGAAACAGATCTTGACCACAAGTGCAAAGTCAAATATACGACCAATTTATCAAGAAAAAATGTGGCAAATATTCAATAACTAGGAAATGAAGCACATACCCATGCTAACCTTTGTCATTTTCCAAAGCTAACTTAGATTATGTTACTTAATCAATAAATCTCACACAGAAGTTTAAGAATAAATATGAGGGGTATAGCTCTTCCACAGCATCTTCCCTCGCATAAACCTAAGTGACTTAACGAACCATTATTCTCAACCCATTTTGCCACCCCTATGTCAAACTAAAGACCTTCGTTAAGGTTGAATTGAGAAGTTAGGACTACTCTGTACTTCTACAATCCCACAAGATATTGGTGCATTATGACTAATGTCCATTTCCTCCCAATTAGTAGCAGATCAAATTGCTTGACCCTCGAATGAATTTCTAAGTTTTCCAAGATGTTCCCAGATAAAAGTGAAAATAACACATGATATCTGAGAAAACAGACCTAACATGATTAGGCTCGATTAAAGCACAAGTGCGTCAATTTTCCCCAGCTCTATAGTCTCTTGGAACATTAATATGGACACAATAGGCTAAATTGTTAAAATGGACATCATTTAACCGGGATCTAGCCACCGGTTTTGGTGAGGATACCACCAAAGCAATAGTTCAATGGTATGTGATCTACTAAAAAGAGTCTCAAATTGATCCCATATCAATGATCTACATTATAATATCCCTCCCAACACCACCACCACCAAGAAGTCGAATGATTAAATCACTCGACCGGTTCTCCAGCTGCGTAGGAACAATGGCCTGGCTCTTAATAGCAAGAAGCGCACAACTCAGCAAACAAGAAAAATCACATAGCTAGAATCCTATATGGCTTGGAGAGGGGTGTAGTCATGGACATGATATCTGATCGCTCAGTGTAACTATGGAAGTAACATTACAAGCTTATCCCACCGAGCAACATAATCATTTTTCAGGAAGAGTAACAAAGATGTTAATCACTTAGGCTATCAATTTGTCCAGGATTAATCAGACAGTTATCTTCTCAGATTCCACATAACTCCAAAATTCATTATATATTGAAAGGCATTGTGTTAACTGCTGCACAGTTGCATATTTCCCATGATATTACCAAACATGCACACTCTTACCGCATAGTTGCTCAACAAGATCATCTGAAGTCCAATAAAATGATATCACAACAGCAAGATATTTAAAACACAATCCACATCGTATCACTGACCTTATCATCAACAGTAACCTTAATCTGCAATCCTCTAGCCTTCTTCTTCATCTTATACAACCTGCGGCCCAAAATCAGAAAGCCCATCACAGCAGCTGCGACAGATACAGTCCACACAGGACTCATTCTAAAAACACAGTATTTCAGAAACTCCATCGGCATCTTCCACCAGACTACGCCCCTCTTTTGATGGTCACCAATTCTCTTGCTTTCACGCTCAGCGACAACTTCACCCCCAGTTTCGTTCTTTTCTTCACCTAAAACCTCAGACTGTCCATGCAAATTCACGTTACCTTCCACACCCACTTGAGAATTCTCCACAACGTCCCTAAGTTTAGCAGAGTCAGTTTCAATTCCACTCGACTCCACACAAAAATTCCCAAAATCCTTCGCCTTTTCACCTTCTTCCTCGATTATTTCCCTAATCCCATCAAAACCCTCTTCTTTTTTCTCGTTTTTGAAAACGCCCATTTCATTTCTGCCATCAATTTCGCTAAATTTGCGATCTTCGGACCGTTCGCTGCTGGAATCGGTCCAAAACTCGCAGGGTTCCTTATTAAGGTAACGGGTGGGGTTCTCCTCCAACCCAGGATCAATCCAACTCGGATTATCAGAATCCGCCGATTTATCATCACCCAAATCCTCCCCATAACGATTCTGAGTGTCTAAAGAGAAATAATTGACCTGAACTAACCCCCCAGAATGAATTTCATCGAACGAGTTATTGGGCTCGGGGGAGCTAACCGGTGCCGACTCAGAATCCGAGTTTGATTGGAGGATCTCCCAATCTTGAAACTCGTTTGTAGCCTCTACTATATCCATATGGGGAGATGATTGATCTCGATTTTGTGGAATCGAAGACGTGAAGAAGGGATTTCGCAGCTCAGAGTGTAGAGAGAGAGAGAGAGGCTTCTCCAAAGGGATGATGAAAACGAAAACCCCCAAAGGTGGTTGATAAGATATTATTCAGTCATAACACCCACGCAAATCAAAGAATTAATACGCAAGTGTAATGTAATAGTTGAACCTAACTTGAGCATTTCTTCTGTTACTTTTTAGCCACCAATTTTTATATACCATATTTTTTCTATGTTGAATTTATCTTATGTTTATTTTTTTCATATATATATTTTATATGTTTTATTGCTATTTTCAAATAGGATTTTTGTTGGTTAGTCGAGTATTTTATTTGAGACTCGAATCACAATTATCTGTTTGCAGCGGATGTAAAAATGTACCATCAAACTATTTGATTGTTCATAATTTATGTATTTTTTTCTTTTTTTTCCTAGTACGCACAAGCCCACTCACACGTATATATTGTCAGAATTTGAACTCTTAATGATAAGCTCACCATACCCTTAAAGGCGGAATATATGTTCATTAAGCAAAAAAACCCGTGTTGTTCATATTTTATGGTTGAGAGAGTGTGCAAAAATTTCAAGTAAATGCTTTTATTATTTTTGTAGCAAAATTATTAAATGTTTTGAGCTTGGTGCTATTTTCTCTAGCACTTGAAAAGTACTTGCAAATAGTTTATTTTTCCTTTTTCGAGATATAAAATTGTTAAAAACTACGAGGCCCTTACCCAAGTTTGAATAATCCTTGTTTTCTTTTTATAAACTCTTAGCGTCTTTAATTTTAAAAACTCTCAGTTTTCATTAACAAAATTCATTGAAATTTTTAGAATTAAATACTTCAAAAATAAATAAATAAATAAATGCTCTTAAAAACACCCCAAAAATGTATGTGGTTCTGGTGTTATTGGAAAATCTCAATCGGAACCCAACGTCTAGACGGTGGACTAAACCGCAAATACCAGGTATTATTCTTGAGAAAAGGAGAGACAGTAAGAGTATTGTTTTACTTTGTTTCTTTCTTTATTTATTTTTATATTGTTATTTATTTACTTCATTCTTGTTTAGAATTTAATTTTTGCTAGTTTCCTATATATATTATAGGGCGAATTACAGTGGCCACCCCTGTTATATTATAATTGGGGGTAAATCGCAATTACCCCATCAATATGAGCAAATATGAGTTGAATTTAAAAATTCAAGTATTCACCTTGTTTTTTAGTGTTAAGAAATAATGTTCGATTTTTTAAAATGATTAATATTTTACATTGATTACAAATAATAATAATATGTTAGTACAGTAAATTAGTATTAGATGCCACGCCATTTGGTTATACGCAAAGATTCACTTCCGAATGGAGTTTTAAGACCTCAAACATCACCATTATGGTGTTCATTGGTGAGCAACTAAAATTAAGATAAAGAAAAAATTTAGATAATAATAATAATAATAATAATAATAATATTTTGGTTTCAGTTTTTAATCTCAATCACTAACTAATATACCTAATGGTACGGATGAATATAGTAACAGATGTTACACGAATGTATAACAAAATGTGCAAACTGCGAAAATAGAATTTTAGATAGTTAATTAATTTCGTTTGATATTTTAAATTTAGAGAATAAGAAATATATGCGCGCACACACATATTAGTAGTTGAAGTGTAGTAGTAAAAGTCGATAGGAGCTATTTTTGCTCCCCAAATTTCTATAAGACTACATCTGATATATATTTTTACTAAAATTTATGATTCAAAATACTAAGTACCCTCTATGTTTTGTGAAGCTTTGATTTAGAGAGTGTTTGGTTAACTTGATTTTAAAGAATTTATAAAATGTTTTTAAAGTTTATAAGTTACTACATCTTATTTTTAAAATAAATTGTTAAAGTGTTTAGATAAAATAAGATCTTTAGTTTATAAAATATTTTTGGAGTTTATAAATTATAATTTTGTATAGTCAAAATGAGAGCTTATAAATTTTTTTACGTGTAATGGTGACAAAAAAAAAGTAAAATTAATATCATGTAAATAAATATTTTTTTTGAGATAGTAGACATGTAATATTCAAAAAAATATATGTTTATATTATTTTATCTTTTAACATTAGACAATTTATAACTTGTTTTAAAAAAAAAAAATTCGAGGCAACTTACTTTTTTTTTTAGAGGTTATGAGCTCCAAATGTAAGCTCCTTTACTGAATAAATTACGAAAATACTTTTAAAAAGTTTATAAGTTTCCAAACAGCTTTAAAATATTTTTAAGAGTTTATAAGTTCAGACAAACACTCTCTCAATTCCTAAAAAATAATTTTTTTTTAATTTTATCCTTATTAATTGGGAAATGATTTACCTAAAAAAACTAATTATATTAGTGCACGTGATTTAGTCCTTGATTCCGAAGTTCGTATATTCTTTTCTTCTTGATGTCCCAACGACCGCCCCAAGTTTGCAATTTTTTCGTTGTTCTGTGTTTGTTCTTTGTTGACTTATTTTCTTTTTTCGCAATTAAAAGTCACATTTGTAACGTTTACAATACTTTAAAACAAATTGTTTAATTTTTTCTAGGGGCAATTTAGAAGACGTATGTGAATTTGCTATTTCAACTGGCACAGCACTTGAGGGGGTAGACCTGGCCATCTTTGGATTATATATTGACGAACTTCTGGTCTGATTTCTTGGTACAAGGGCTAAACAATCCTACTTGTAGCAACTTGCTTAGTTTTTGTTAGGTAATTATTTGATTAAATAGTGCATTTATTGACACGGAATAAAATATCATCTATTTGAGCGTAGTCAAAATCTATTATGATATTGTGTTAGAAGAATCGCCTCCATATTGAGCTTTTACAACATTCGAATTTGGATTGATCCATCAGTAGGTCAGAATTGGATGGTTAATTAAGACCAGGGAGAAAAAATAACTTATTTTGATACTTTATAGTGTCACAACAAATACATTATACTTCAAATTTGATATAATTTATTATTACACTTTTTATGACGTATCACGACAATTTCATAAATGCAAAAGTGTCGCATTCAATGTGTGACAAATTTGATCATTTTTTTAGTAGAGTTTTTTCGCTTGGTTAATTATTGATCCCTCTTTCTTGATACTCACAAAGTGTTGTCTAAAGAGAGAGTTTCAAAGTTGTTTTCATGAATTTCTTTTGTAATTTATTTATTGATTTTTATTAGAAAAGGGGATTAAATATGTTGATTGATAATTAAGTAATTAATTTATTTATTATATAACAAATATTATTAATAATAATTAAGAATATAGTTCAAATTTATCATTTTATAGTTAGTAAATTTTAGACTAGTTACTTTGTATTATTAGGTGCTTATGACATTTAAAAAGTTTAAGATTTTAACTTTTAACAATTTTTCAGATGTACTCACTAGGGACAAACTTGGAAATAATATGTATCAGTTTTATATTAGAAAAGGTGTGTCATGTGTGTGAGGTGGTGGGTGACTTCAATAATATAGTTTGAGGGGGCAAAGTGACAATCGTCCTTATTTATATTAGTTAATTATTTAATTAAAACACATTATTTGGTATCTACATATCTTATATACAATAGCCATTTGCTTCCAACTTCAGGTGTTAGAATATGTAATCCCACTTAAGGTTATATTTGTCAGAAAATAATGCTTGTAGCAGGGTATTATTTGGCTATAGTAATAGGTGGGCTAATGTAAGAATTCAATCTTTTGTTTTTAAGACAAAATTGTTTTGCATTGGTGTTGTCAATCTTATGCCAATCATCTTTTAAGATACAATGGCTTGCTTTTTTTATGGATACTACAAATTTTGAAAAGCGATGAATCTACAGGTATTTTTGAACTCTCAAGATGATAGTGAACATTTCTAGAGAGTATTGTACTGAATTAGGTCACATAAAGTAAATGTACATGCGAGTGTGTGAGCAAGTGTGCATGCGCGAGAGTGTAAAAGTTAAAAAAAATTGAGTGTTAAAGTGCCTTAATGCGTTTAATAAAATATTATTTAATATATAATATTAAATTATATATATTCAATACAAAATATATTTGAAGAGGGGGTATTGTAAGCAAAATGATTTTATTAAATGATAATGTTGAATTGTAACATCGATAATTTATTATAACTGACTAAATTTGTCAATTCTTCTTACAACTTAATTTTTTTTATAAGTATGTATAATTTATACACGAAAAACTAGTTGCAAGAATACCTTTAAAAAAGAAAAAAAAAAGTAGCTTATTGTCGTCATATATGTTTACTTACTATCAAGTAATTCGAATTATTAGATACTAATTAAATCAATAAATTTTATTTATAGGGTATTTAATTAGGATAAGCATTCATTTTTCTGAAGAGGCTAAATCAAAAGTAGTTAGAAGAGTTTATTTATCAAGTGAATATCAAACCTTAGTATATTTTTTTAATATTATGTTTGAAATACAAGTGCGCAACTAATGAAACTTAATGAGAGGGTTAAAAAATCATAAGTCATTGTAAATCAAGAACTAAGCATTCAATTCGTCAATTCGAGCATTGAGCATGAAAGCGTTAGGGATAGTAGGAGAACTATATGACCTAGGCACTGTAATGCTAGAAGTCAGAAAAATGCTTATATGAGAATGTAAAAAGTGGCTGATTTCGGGGTGTATTTATACATTAGGAGGGAAATTGTGCCCTTTGAAATGAAAGGATGCAGTCCACCCTTTTGGAAAAGGGTCGCATCTGCCCGCTCACTTGGAAGGCACTTTTTAGTACTAAGGCTTGGTCCGTTTCAATACAAACCGATTGACTTTTGGGTCGCAACATTTGGTTTAGTTTATGAACTTGAACAATTCAATCATAGATCAAATCCGAACAAACAAATTTGGTTCGAATATGACACAAAATGGATATATTCAACATCCAACAATATCCAAACTCGGCTTGCCCATAACTTATTATGGTCCCATCGATCCTGCACCTGGTGTAGTGTACCAGGTGTACTTTAAACGATAAACTCTTAGCCGTTTAATGTTAAAACTTTTTAATTTTATTGTTTAAGTCCAATCCTTATTTAAAAAAAAAAAACAAAAAAAAGTGATATATATATATATATATATATATCATTTGTCACGTTAAACCGCTAGGGGTTTACCGTTAAAAATGCACCAGGTGCAGCATCGACCATACCCCTTATTAGCCGGACAAGCAGGCGTCGATGGGTTGCAAGCGCATGTGAGTCTTGGGTGAACCAATGAAGGACAGGTCCCCCCCCCTCCAAAAACTTGAGTATCCTTAAAAGTAGGGATGGCAATGAGTCCGAGTGGGGCGGGCTTGGACCGGTAATGGGTTCTCAGGGTGGGTTGCGGGTCTAAAATTTTGGACCCGTGCGGGTTCGGGTCGGGTCTCGGGTCCACTTGGACCCAACCCGAACCCGACCCTGTATATCTATATATATTATGTAAAATATATAAATAAATACAATTAAAAATAACTCTTAAAACTTAAAAATCAATTTGAGAGTGTGCTAGCGATGTGTAATTAAGAAGACTTGTATAATTATTTTGTATTTGAGTAGTTTGTGGGCATGATGTTGGACTTGATATTGGTTGAATTAGAACCTGCTTATATGTTTTTTTTTTAATTTTTTTTTATGGTTGGAACATTTTGAGTATTTTGTTAAACATGCTTTATTATGCTTTATGAACAAATACAATTTGATATTTTTTTAGTAGGTTTCTTGTATAATTTAAAATAATTGTTTTAAAAAAATTTATTAGAAATGAAATTTTCATTTATTTGGGTGGGTTAGCAGGGCGGGTTTGGCAGGTTGGGAAGGATTTTAGAATCTGACGGTTTCAACGGATCCAACCCACCGGGTTCAGGTCTCTCATGGGTTCGGGTCGGGTCCAGGGACCCGTCGGTCTAGACGAGTCCCGGGTCCAACAAAATTCGCACATCGGGTCTCCAGCATCTGACCAAACTCGTACCAGACCCGACCCGTTACCATCCCTACTTAAAAGAGTCCACGTCTTATGTGTAAACTGAATCTTTAAAAATAATTTATTTGTATCTTACACTTTATGTAGGATAGTTTTTCTTTCATCTCATATAACCCTATTTCAAATATAAAGTTAGCCCAACTTACATGCATTTTATTTTTCACTCACTTAAAGGTGATTTTAAGTGAATATATATATATATATACATATCACGTATTTACTTGTAACATATAATACCAGTATTTAATTACTTTAAAGATAATAAATTGAACTCATTAAATAATGTGGCCAAGAGTTGGTCAGTGACCGACTCTATATAGAACCAATATCTAACAATATTTTGGATAGCATATATAGATAAGAAATGGCATTATAGGATCAATTATCTTATGATATGAGAAAATTTAAAAAAAAATTGAATTTTAGCATCGTTTTATATTAGAAACTTTGAATTGCAATTCACCACCAAACTTTTTCTTGTTCACTAAAAATTGAAATTGTCATGTCACTGTACAATGTTTTTTTTTTCCCCCTTAACAATTACATACACGGTCCTATTTATCTATATACACACATGTAGTCGTAACCACCCCCCCCCCCCCCAACCCCAAAACAAAAAAAAAAAAAAAAACACGCATGTACAGTACATGTATATCAACCGCAGGCTGTATATGGTTAGAGTTTCCATTTTGTAAGATCATGTATAGACAGAGAACATACAGTTGGGTTGGCTAGTATAAATCTCTTTCATGTCTTGTTAATAGTATTTCTCACTATATGTTTGTGCAGGTGTGTACAGAATCGAGAGAGAGAGAGATTAATGGATATAGCGAAATTCTAGCCCCAGACCCGACTTTGGTCGAACCAGTATTAATCACGTGACGAGTGTTTTATCTTGCTTGTGAATTGGTCGATATAATTAGGGATAGTGATCAATTATTTGGCAATGCAATATACTTATCATATGATTTATTGGATTCGACCAAACTAGGTTCGGATAAGAATTTTTTCAATGGATATTCTATATATATATATATATATGAGTGTATTTATATATGTTTTCCTGAATTGAAATTGAGAAATTTAGCATATAATCGAAAGCAAACAAAAGGGGCAATAACATATCAAGTACAGACAATGCTCTCATTGCGACAACTGAATTCTAGCTCACTCGTATTCAATAACTCAATAAAATCCTATGTATAGCCGCCAAAATAGGTACAAAAAACATGTCCTCTGCGTCATTATATTCTCCTTACCATGTATATATACGTATGGTATATATATTACATTGGTTGATTTAGACTTTGGCTAGTACTTGCTGTAGTTGAACATATATTACTCTAGACCCTAAGTAAATTAAGGCCTAGTAATTTGATCATAATTATGCGATGCTAATCTTGAAATTCTGAAGGTTAATCACCATTACTGTAATGTCATCACGACTTCCTCGACTTGAAGATATATCTACAAGTTTCCTACAAGAATCGAGCTCATTTTTCTCACTTGACACGACATCCACAGCCTCTTGATCGCTCACCTGTTTGATTCAAGAAAACGAAAATCAAGTTAAGGATGAAAATAAATTAGATAACACACTGGATCATGTATATCACATGATTCAAGAACAACAATAACAAATTAAAAAAAAAAACGCTATAGGAACTCATGTGGTCATGTAATTATATATATTATTAGTGTTGGAGACGAGAAAATGTGTGACTTCAAAATAGTTATAGATAGGTCAATGCGAGAGTTGACGACTTAACTTTCTTGAGATAGGAGCACTACAAATTTTAAGTTCTTTCTTGAGAATCATAAAATAATTTTTGTTGTATATGTGGAACGGGAAGTTATTATAATAACTCAGCGTTCATGGTTTTTTGCATAATAGACCATGAATTTTAGGGGGTCACCTCTGTTCACTGAATCTCTTTGTAAATTTATTAAATTCTGACGCACTCATTCACAATTGTTTATTTGCCTAATCTCGTTGAACTTGTACATACAAGTCGCATCCGTTCATTCCATTAATTAAAATATTTAATTTCATTCATATATAAAATTTAATTTTCCAACAATAGGCGAGTTTGACAGAGTTAGAAGAAACAAAGTACCTTATCCCATAATCCAATTCTGAAGCCATAATGAGAAGTCAAGCTCTGATGTTAAAGGAAGCCTCACAATATCCGGCTCCCAATATGATCCAATCTTTCAAATGGAAGGTCCCCAAACGCCCCCTCGAAACAGCTAAGAGATCCATTCACATCTCCAAACTCCATGGTGATAATGCAAAAAACCACCCTATATATATATATATAGCAATTTATCAGAATCAGTTCGAATTTTCTATTTACATTAATTAGCTGCAAAATGTAATATCCTGCAAACTAACAAGTACGCCCCCCATACGATTTCTATACGGGCACGCGCATCTCCCTACTTAGGCGATGCTCGTTTGTCACTGTGACGGGGCCTTCCTTTTCCCTACTCAAAACTACTGTCCCAATCGCCTACTACTAGCCGCGTGAAGTTCTCCATCCTTCCATAGTACTGCCAGCCGCACAAGCGCCTCCATTTACGTCCTACATACATGATAAAATCAATAAGTGATTTTGCTTTCTGTTACAGATACTAAGTACTGATCAATAGTTCTTATTCATAACAGTTTAAACTTTAGATCGTGTGTGTCTATGTGTGTATAACCAGAACTCAGACCTGAGCAAGAAATTGTTTGTCTGTGGCCGAGTAGCCTCCGCGTAAGGCTGCTTCAATCTGGTTTCCGGCCTTGCCAAGTGATCCTTGTAATTCGATCACGATGTTCTTCCTAGGTTTTCAGCTACAAAATCTGCTGCAGCATGGCCGCCATGCCCATCAATTACTACGAAAATGCCTGTCCATCACAAAATTTATGGTCAATTTGATCTGTGAAATTAATAGCATTGTGATCTCTGGGGTTGTGAATATTATGTGAATTACACTTATAAATATAAGCATATTGTGATCGATATTTTGTTACAAACGGTAATTATTAAGTGACAGTAGTTATGATTTAAAGGTTACTAACTTGTGTGGATAAAATGTCAAAGTGTGACAAAAAAAATTCTGTAGGTGAAGTATAAAATGTGATTGAAGAAAACAAAGCGTTTTATTCATGGAATAAAAAAATTCATAAACTTAAAATCTCAATTCTCAACTACCAATAATGAACAATGGCCTCTTTAATTATATAAAATTCAAAATTTTGGCGTGATAAAAAATTAACGGACACACTGAAAATCATAAAAAAATTACCATAAATCAATGATAATTAGTCCATACTAATAAAATAAAAACGAACGTGTGTCGTGATAAAATCAACTAAAATAACGGATAATGTCATAATGGTAAAACGAGCAAAAAATAGATCAACACCCTCTAATAATTGCATGATGTCTTTAATCGTTCTTTTTTCTTTCATAATACCATTGTTTTTCTTTCATTCTTCTTCTCTCCTCTCTTATACCTATATCTTGTTTTACTTTTTCAATCTTATAATTTGTTCAATTTTTTTGGTCTTCATTTCATAAATTTATAAATATATTATAAACAATTAAAATATATATTCGAATAAACTTAAATTTTCAATTTTTATACTGTTTAAGATTTTAAACCTATGATTAGATTATACCTTTTTTTTCAATATGCAACCGTGTACTGAGGAAATATTAATCAATAAATTCGAGATCAATACACTTTTGGTCTCATAGGATTGAGGTTGGACCACATTTAGTCTCATGGAATTTTTAATTCCAAAATTAATCCTATATAATTCAATTTTGGGACAATTTTAGTCCCACCGACAAGAAATTTGAATTTGTCGGAATGAAAAGATAACGTGGCTGGTGAGATCAAAGTCAAATGCTTATTTGGCTGCCTTGTAGTTTTTTTCTTTTTGATAACTCAACACCACACTTTGATAACATGTTAAATGAATAAAGTGAGTTGGCATTTTTTGTAATGATGTGTTAATAAATAAAATAAATTGTTATTCTTATTAATGACATGTCACAAAAAAAATATATTAACAAATAAAAAAAAAATATAATATACAAAAAAGTAATATATTTTATATATAAATATAAAAATTATTTAACTTATTTTATCTTTTATTAAAATAAAAAATAATCCCCAACTCCCATCTTCTTCCCTAACACAACCCCAACCCTCCCCCACCAACAACCAGGCATCAGCCCACTCCCCCCCCCCTCCCCAAATCGCCGCCACTACCATGTCACACTACCATCCCTCCTTCTTCACCACCACAATGGCCCTCGTGCCCCCCTTTCCTCTTTAATTTCACCCTTCGATCTCTCTCTCCCTCCCTCCCTCCCTCCCTTTCCCCCTCTCTTCACCACAAAGAGATTGGGAGAGGGAGAGATAGAGAGAGAGAGAGATCTTTGTGGCAGTGTGAGAAGAAGGAGAGAAATATCGAGAGGGGGTGAGGAAGGAGGGAGGCATGACGGCGATTGGGTAGGAGGGGGGGCGGTGGGGGTGGGGGTGATGGCGGCGGCTGGTTTGGGGGGTGAGAGAGATTGAGAGGGAGGGAGGGAGGGGGAGAGAGAGAGAGATCGAGGGGGTGAGGAAAGAGGGAGGCACGGGGGTGGCAAGCGGCGGCGATGGCTATTTGGTGGGTGGGGGGCGTGGGTGCGGGCTACTAACGACGCCTAGTTGTAGGGAGTAGGAGGAGAGAGGGAGAGAGAGAGAGAGAGAGAGCCGGAGAGCGAGCGGGGGTGTGAGGAAGGAGGGAGGCGCAGGGAGTGGTGGTGTGTGACGTGGCGGCCTTAGCGGGGGACAGGGATTGGGGAGGGGGGCGGTGGTGGCGCCTGGTTGTTGGTGGTGGGAGGGGGGGCGAGAGGTGGGGGCTAGCTAGGGTTTTGAGTTGTGGAAGAAAGAGGGGTTGGAGTTGGGGTTGGGGTGGGGCTTGGGTTGGGATTATTTTTTAATGTTTAAATGAAAAAATAAATAATTTAAATAATTTTTTTATATAAATATATAATTTTATTTATCCAAATTTTTATATATAATTTTATCATATAATAATTTTTTATTGAAATTTTATATTAATATTTTATGCGCCTAGGTGTCTACACCATGTCATCCATCAAATTGCCAAATCATCAATCTTGTTTGTCATGTCATAATTGAAATTGCAAAATCAACAATCTCACCTGCCACATCAAATTTTTGTCAGAAAATTGAAATTCGTCGCCAGTGGGACTAAAATTGTTCAAAATCGAATCCTATATGATTAATTTTGGAATAAAATTCCTATAGGACTAAATATGGCCTGACCTCAATCTTATGGGACCAAAAGTGGATTTATCTCCAATAAATTCTATTTTATGCAAGAAAGCAATGGAAATTCAAGAAATAAAAAATAAATTTAAATGACCTACTTGTTAGGGTCACCTAAAATGTCATAAACAACCGCATGCCTATCTTCCATGACCTCTCTCTACCCTTCTTCCGGGCAAGAAGAAATCTCTGCCGTTGATCACCTCAGATTCTTCCACAAAATCCTTCTTTTTCACCAGCCCGACCAAATCCAGGCCCGTCGGCACGACAAGCCGGGCCGGCCTCTTCTTCTTTATCGAAGAAAATTCTTGTTTGTTTGAAATATTTAATTTTGACAATTAGATGATTCTCTTTTGCTGGAGGGCCGTGGTGGAGCCGCCACTGCAGCGGCGGAGGAGGCGGAGAAGACGGCGGCGGCGGGGGTGGGGGGGTGATTAACAAAGCCATCCTCCTCAGGTGGCGGAAAAAATATATAGCTAGTGATATTGTGGATATACTCAGGAAAGGTGGCCGTACACCAAGCATTGTTTGATCAAAAAACTATTTGATTTTGAGAGATTGATCAAGCAATTATTTTCATGCAAAGATGATCAAAAAGATGCACGACATATACATACACATATGCATACACGAAAAATTGGAAAATTGCAAATTAGAAAATTATGAATTCAGAAATGAATAATGGAGGAGCATTCTTTTGCGTATATGATTTTAACGGGTCAATGAAGGACGTATTTATGGAAAGATGGGTTTTAATAGGTCAAAAATAGAGGAAAATGAGTTGGAAATGGTGTTATATGTACTACTTGGTACAAGCTAGCGGTTGATGTTGACTTGGTATGTGCTTCTAATAATTAAGGAAAGTTGCGGCACGAAATGGTCGGGCTGCGGATATGATACTTTATTATTTAAATCAGTTTTTTATTGTTTTTTTATAATTCATATTTATATCATATATATATATAATTTTTTTTAATTATATACTTAACTTTGAATTTTTAGACATGACGTATATTCATACATTGAAATAGGAGATCATAAAACATGATTTGCAAATAAATAATATCATGTGGCCGTGAGGGTCTTATGTGCGACCACTACAAATTTATTACAAACATTACTCTATACCATTTTGCAAAAAAACACTAAAGACCTTAAAATTAAGCGTTAATTATATTTGAGAAATTGTATATTGAAAGGAAGAACTGATTTCATTAATAATCAATAACGACATCTTGTCATCTCTCCTTTTCCTTGAGTGAATGTGTGCGTGTGTGGGACTGTCTGTCTCGGTTGACATCTATAAGGTGTCCCGAGTTGATTCTAATAAAAAAAAAATAATGGCTCAGCCTCAATTTATGCAAGAGAACACATGATGGAATTTTGTTGACTCGAAACCTCAAAAGGAGAGTCTCGAGCTAGCCAGTGAGCCACAATATTCCCACTCGTTGAACAAAAGAAAATTGCACCATAATTTTTAATCGATACCATTTCATCAATTTTTTCGTTAAAAATAGTTTTAATCGTTCGAGCAGAGCATAGTGGAAGTTAATGCAAGAGTCTCCACAATTAAAAATCCTTAAATTAATGGGTCAATAATAATGGGTTAGGATTTCAGATTTAATTGAGATAAATTAGTGGTAGAAATAATGAGGATGCTTAATTATTTTAATCATGTAATCAAAATTAAGACTATTAATGAATAATTACAAATCTATTACCTTCGCATCTGTATTTGTTTATATTACGGCAAAATATCATATCCATTTGAAGCGAATATTATTTGTATGTGATTATAGATTTCAATTATAAAGTGATACAGAATATTAATTACATGTCTTGTTCATTTAATATCCGCCTGATCCATGTCTGTTTATATTTTCAATAAAATGTAATTTAGTCGCATTCGTTAATTATATCCAATAATAAATTGAAATTTTTTATATGTATACTAAAAATTTTATGTACTTGTAATACAATTTTATTTTAAAAAGTAATTGTTGTATTTTTAATATCATTTTGTAAAATCATCTTTTGAATATAATTTTAAATATATTTTCAATTATCATATGCATTAGATTTTTAAAAGTAATAGTTTTAATTGTTTGATCAAAAAACTAGTTGATATTAATTGATATTTTAAGAGGTTGATCAAATCAAGTTTTCATGCAAAGATGAAAGATAATCAAAAAATATGTACGACATATACTACACATATGCATACACGCGAGATTGGAAAAATGCAAAT